>JAMKCF010000004.1:21956526-22556526 GCA_023634235.1 Pisaster brevispinus
TTAAGAGTTGTTCATGCACTTGTAATTATAGTTCTTGAAAAAACAACCAGCGAAACATATGGTCTGCCATTTTGTGGAGACAAAAATTTGATGCCACAAAATAGCAGACCGTGGTCTGTCACGAAATTTAACAAAAACATATTTTTGTGGATCATTACTTTCAAAACAGCTCTCCAACCGTGTTAATTTCATTCCAAACACTTTTTGTAGCCCAAAGTGCCAAATCCGAAGGCAACTTGTCCCTTTAACATCGACCTATACACGGGCGCCACTTTTGCCGACATCCGCCCCCCCCAAAAAAAAAGGGGGGAGAAAAGAAATTACAACAGAAATTAAATGAAGGCCCGTGTAAATACTACCTGAGACCCTGTTATTTTGAAGACTACAAAAATGCATATGAGATGTTTATTGTTAAGAAGGGTTCTGTGTTACCTCTCGATCGTATATCAAGTACCCAAGGCCTGATCAAACCGAGTCACATGATACTGTCACATGATACTGTCACATGATCGGGTTAATAGAAGTAAGTCGATTTCTAACTCATAGGCCTAAGGGAATTTGTTGGGCAAAGTTTCATCATGGTGAAAATTATACCATATTCTGTTCCCACCATTCAAATCCATCACACCGAGGCTGGGTGTCAAAAAATAGTCGGGTCCCTTTATTTGAATACACGCACCAACGAGAACATGGGGAAGATGACTGCCTGACTGTTGTAGTAAAACTTTCCTCGATTTTGTTTTAATGGATTGGCAGAGCTGACAAAATACTCGCACACAGTGTTCCTGCTTTGTGTGATCAACCATATGCATGAAGTAAACCTGTGGAATTTTTAGCCTAATTTGTTGTGTCAGTCAGAAGAAAAAAAAGTGAAAAAACGTGCACAATTTTCAGAATGTAAAACACATTGTCGCTAATTTGGGTTGTGACAACCGAAATCTGCTGTTGCGTGTTTTGTTTTTTTTAGGTTTTTCAGATACAGTTTTCTCGAATATGACTTCATTTCAGAGTGAAATTTTGCACATGAAAAAAAAAATTGGTTCTCGTATGAACTTCATGATCAGGAAGCTTTCAGACTAAAACTAAACAACTGTGTTTGCTATCCTGTATAATACAATACAAATGTGTTTAGGCCTACATAAATTAATTTAGTACTATTTAAGATTTTATGATACCCAAGTCTTCACAAGATAGTGATTTGTAGCGAAATACATTTTTGTTATGTGATAGATTGATCAGTATTCACAATGTTGTTCAGGTCTGTTTTATGATGTTGATAAGATCTGCAATGCGAGCCATTCACAAATGAAATCCCGAAATCACTCCCAGGTTTTGTTTAACCTTTCTAAGCAATGTGTGTAGACCAAAATAAACCAACACAAATCCCCCGACCAAGCCAAACAAATTTCCCATAGAATTAAGTTCTAATCATCTTTTATGAAAACATATCCGATCAACAATGGAGGGTCCGTGCCTTGCGCTTCGAGACTGTTTCCCCTGGCGGGGAGGAGTGTAAAACCCCGGTATCGACTCCGGAGCGTTCCGCTCCAGCTCCAGGACACGTCGACGTGATAATCCTTTCGATTTCTTGAAGTGAGTCTCTTTCTTGTTTTAAAACACCGTTCATTTCCTGCGGTAGACTGCATCTCAAGTATAAACACTAATTGAAATTGATCGAGGCACCGAAAAATCCAAATAATTGCCCCGTAGGCCAAGATTATAGGATAAGAATGTTGACCAGCACAGGAGCTCAAACGTCCGCCGTAGTTTCGAGGTTCTATAACCGTGCAATGAACTCTTGCTCTCGAGGTCGACTATTTTCCCTTGTACTACTATCCAAGACAAATTGAACTATTCGATAACTCATCATGTAGAGACATTTCTATGGCAAGAGTAATTAGGACCCTTGGTAGCCAGTTGGAGTGATTAGTTCGACCTTTTCTACATCACCTCCAGTGAAGTTATCAAATGTTGTTACAGTAAAATTCCCAAAATTCCTTACATTTTGGAAAGACTTATTTGGTTTCAGGTTGAAGAATCTTCAATTATCTTATATGACGTTTTATTCCCTACATATATATATATCCTTATATAGGAAACTACAATCCGCGTGAGGGATAATTATTATAAGATTTCCTCGCTTTGACTTTAAAGAAGAAACGTACGTCTTTCGTTATATGCTTTTAGAGGTGAAATTAACTTAATTATGAAATTAAAAATAGTAGAGGCGCCAAAATGGGCAGGAGGATAACATTATTACGCCTATTACAGTTGATGATGTTCCACTTATCTCCCCAGGGTAAGCTATTATCCTTGGGGAAGAGGTTGATAATGATTGGAATAACGAGTACATTATCTTGGAATCTGAGAAGGAGTGGCATATCTTTATTTTCGCGTCTAACCGCAGTCTTTGTTGACCTCGTCGCCAGCTCACATAATCATCTTCACCATCGAGATTTCGCTATTAAAAAGACTAAAAACAATGTATTGAATTTTTAGCTCTTCGAGAAAATTAAAGAAGGGTAAAAGGTAAGCTACATTGACATTCGAGGAAAGGTATTACCTGGAAACTTCAACCACAGCACTCAACATTACAAAGAAAAAAGGTCCGTGACTAAATTGTGGTAATCATTCCTCGTGGGTCTACCGTGTAGAATTTCCTGGTGCTATTTTCTACGTCAACGAGATTTAAATATTTATGCATCAAATGATGTGTATCACACGCAAAAGGCAACCCGCGCTTCTAGAAGTTCATATTTCTTTACAACGAAGAATTCATGGACAAAAAAAATCACTGAAAGGTCGACCTATTTTGTGGGATGTTATCAAATAAGCCGAGTCACTGAAAGCATTGACCATTATCTTAAGAAACGAGTCTATCTCCCAGACTCTTTACTCCTTAATCTAATAACCACAAACCTTTTAGTCCGATATTTACCGGTTCTTATCTTTTTGCCAACAGCTGAATCTCGCGGGTTAACTTCTTTTTTTTTTTTTTACAGATGCAAACATTATTCTTGCATTTGAAATCGTAAATCATGGGTTGGTTATAAGTGCCCTGAGTATCGCATCCTTTAGTCAGTTATGGAATGAGGGTCCATCTAAGAGGCTTCATAATTCATCACTACCACTAATATCAAATTCCTATCATCGCATCGTGAGAGCCCGCGCTTTTTTTCCCGCCAATTTCTGAGTGTATCGTCTGATAGACTGAATTAATATCCCGAAGGATCCTTATGCGACAGATTTCAGGTCGTCAAACCGTTGTTGCTAGATTTACTCGGTTCCTCCATATCGTCTTATGACATGGGTTTCAATGGCGTGCTTAATCAAAGTTGGTGATGGAAAAAAAAATCTCATAAATCACTGGGCAGTATTTAAAGGTGCAGTGCGCATGTTTAAAGGTGTAAACCATTCGTAAGACAATTGTTGTAAACTTGTGCATTTCTTTCATTGAATCATTAAAAAAACTCTAGGCTTTCGAACGATCGCAAAATAGTTGCATCATTGATACTCGGACGAGAACAATAACAACGATAATGACAACAACAAAAGCAACAACAACAACAACAACCAACGAGAAAACATTGCCTCTATTTGTTTACAATGCTAACTGTTGTGAGAAATAACTGCAATAATCTTAAGAAAAAAAGGAAAATTGTAGTTGAGTAAACTTGCGGGTTCAACAATCTATGCAACTTGTTTGGGAGAAGTGTTGGCTCTGAGAATAATCGGTGTGGTCTCGACGTTTCGAACAGTAGCTATACTCTGCTCGTCTTGAGTGTTCTGAAGACAAGAAGAGTATGTTCGAAACGACGAGACCACATCGGCTCTTATCAGAGCCAACACTTCTCCCACTACTACAGTTGTTTTCTTCTTATGATCCAAACAATGCAAAGCTACAAACCTCACTTAGAAGAATTTAGTATGTTTGTTAGGTTTGTACCCCTTTGTAATTATGTTTCTTGTGAAAACGAGAGCTTTGAATTCAGTTCAGTTCGGTTCAGTTTATTTCCACTCAATCAGTTTGCTTACACAATAATGCACATACGGTACTTCATATAGAATGTAATAATTGAGTGGCGGGAGTCTCCTAAAAGCATGCTTGTTTGGTGGAGACCCCCGATGTTTATGTAATTGGGTTAAGGAAGTGCTGAGTAAGGAACTGTAATGTATCATCAACTGATTACGTAAAAACCCATGGACAAACACAAACAGGACAACATTAGCTGAAAGGGCTCACCGCACGGCGGCATTCAAATGAATAATTGAGATAGAAGACAATAGTAATCATTATTTAATAATACCAGGAAAACTGAGGACTTGATGACTCAGTATTTACAAATAATGAATGCAAGTACTCCGAAAAGCAGCGATGTATGAAAACTACAGTCCCTGTTTATGATAATTTAAAATGTCACACTTATTGCATTGAAATGAAAGCTCTCCGAAACCATAGTGAACTGCACCTCCTAAAATAAATGGCTCTTAAAATTGCCAGGAGGTGATCAACAATAATTCCAAGATGTCGTTAATGTGCAATAATGGCGACTGGCGTGGTTGTTGTTGATATGAAGATAGACCGTCACGCAGCGTGATGATAACAGATGACTCTCTCATTATCAACCTAATCGAGTCAATGAGAAAAACGCGCCAAAAGAATCTGGCAGATTAGTGCAGTGGCACGGCTGGTTGTCCCTGGATCGATGTGATGGGCTGCACGGGGCAAGAAACTGACTTCGAGTCTCATCGTTCCACACTACAAAGGATTGTGTAATGATATGTGAATGGATTAGTGCTCTCAAAGGCGTCAAGAAATTACCTTATTCTTATGGGTATGAATATGGACTTCTTCTTAGAAAGACTGATGGGTCGAAAACGAGAGAAGTAAAAGAAATTGTTTTAATATTTGTAATATAAAAAGTAATAATAATACAAATTTCCAACAATTGCATAATACAGTTACCTTTACTCAGCAAAACAAAAATACGGGGGATTTTTTTGTGGGGTTAGAAAACGTAATAGCCTAATGCCAATAAGTTACGTTTATTACATATAAAAATACATAAGCAGAGTGGATACAGAAAAACTTAAAAAGACCTTTCAAAGACCGTGGTACTATAGTGACTTATAACCAGACATGTTGATCAGGGGGGGGGGGGGGGCAAGGTTTCTGAATGGGGATCCTGCCCCTCCCCACTTCTGCTCCCCCTCCCCCTGGTTACGCCACTGTCTGATTCGTTGTTCTTCTTGAAGTTTGCGGGGGATTAATCATGATCGATGATTCACATTAAGATTTGGGAAAATGCATACCTACATACATACAAACACTGGGCTTTTATATAGCGCCATTCCATTAAGACCACAGCGCTTTTAGCAAACAGACAATAGTAAAGCAAAATGCACAAAGTTTACAAGCTCCATAACATCTTAAGATGCATGAAACACAGTCCCCGAAGGCTTGACATAAACTGATATACAAACATTTACATTTTTATTGGGGTGAATGGATGGGGGTTGGGTGGGGGGGGGGGGGTGTTCCTGGTGAGTCATTGTGTGTACCAATTACCCCGCAGAGGGCCACAAACCTTTCACCACAAGAGGGCGCGGCACCGTACGAGTGGCAAGGAGCCATTCAAATTATAATAAAAACTATTTTCATATTATGTATGAGGCGATAATTTAGAAGTGAACACGAATTTGTCAAGTAACAAACCATGTAGAGATTAATTAATATTAGGCTACATTATTTATAAAAAAAATTATATAAATAGTTATTATAAAATAGGAGTAGGCCCCTAGTGTGAGGTGACAACTGACACGGAGCGTAGTCTTAGAGTTTTGGCTGTTTTGCTAACTAAAGATCTGTAAAAGTAAAGGGGGAAAAGTATGGTGTAGAATCGATTTGAAATGGTTTTGTTGATGATGTTCATTATGATGAAAATGAAGGAAATGTCTGAAGTTGTTTTCTGGCTAATAGGTCCTGGAAACAACATAATGGCGGCTAGGTGTAGGCCTAGTGGGAAATGATTTATGTGGGTGGGTAAATACAGGAAAAGGCGGGGGGGGGAGAAAGCATTAAAACATAAATTTCCATGTTGAACTTCAATAATGTTTTATAGTCGTCTGTTTTACTACACCGAACACAGTTTCCTCTTCTTGCCCCTGCGCAGTGTGGTGTGAAAGGCGTGTTGTGAGACCTCTGAGTTAATACCGCCCTCTGTCGTTTGGAAATGAACATCTCAAATGCACGAAAGCCGGGCAGTGACGCTCAATAGAATTGCCGGCCAAGCAACAACTACGGACGAAACAAACAATCAGAACCTATAATGTAGGTAGATCGGGAATTCCTAAAACGTTATTCAACAACACATTAAACGATTCATCGGTGTACAAAACAAAGATTATAAAAGTAGAGACGGCCCATCCGGGGGCACGCTAGAGTTTTTCACCCCTGACCCATCTCTTGACGGTTTCCCGGACTCTATAGCAACCAAGAGCTTTGCTCGACGACATAACAATGAATAAAACATAGGGCAATCATATGAACCAACGCGGTCTACCTGGTTGCAAGTAGAAAGGAGGACAATATCCATGGTGTCTTTGTATTCCTTAGGCTTCTATTAAAATAAAAAAAAAAACCAAAAAAAAAAACGGGCACAGCCGGACAGCCACACCACCACACCATGACATGATGCCAGCATCCATCCCGAATTGTTATTCTGTTATTCTTATTAACAGTTTCTAGATCAACTGACTGCATATCACCAGTCGAAAATAACTTTTTTTAAATAATTTTTCTAACCGCATCAACCTATTCGTCTTGGTTGCTATGCTTGTTACGTGTTGCTAGGCAACGTATTCACCTAACCACCAGCTGCCGCTCTTCGACTTACATAATGTGAGGCCCGAATTGAATAAAGTAAATGGACCGAAAGAGTATGTTTCAAAATGTTGATGATCATTAAGTTTATTTCGTTATTTATTTTTAAATAAAGATTTATCAGTTTGGTAAATTGTGACATTTTAACTTGTCAAGGGACTGCCCTCCGTCCATCCAATAAAAAAAAGTTAAAAGGTTACGTGACGTCAGAATGGCTCGTGCCAAAATTTACATATCATGGATGGATGGACACGCAACGTGAGTTAACAACGCCTTCAACACTGTACATACATAGCATCATATTGCATGTATGTATGTACATGACGATGTACATCGTATGTGCATCGTGTGTGTGTAAAACGAGGAAGGAAGACCCTGCATGTTTTATCTGCCGGTGGACTCTTAACATGTTGAATATTTTTTCACATTCCATGAAAATGTCCAAGGGTTACCTGTCAGAAGTTTAACAGATTATTAGCCGAAGGATAGAGCATTTCTTGGAGTCATAACTTAAGGAACTGACAGTGCATTTCCACCAAATTTGCCTCTGTTTTCCACATCCGACCGGCGTCTAGAAACGAGTGTTTGTCATGAGCATCGAGATACCATCTGGGTTGACGGACTTGCTGCAGGACTTTACCGTAGCGGTCCTGCGTGAGAGACCGGATGATTTGGTGGAATTTGCGGCTACGCACTTCGGCAAATTACACGATAGCGGTAACAAGGGAAAGAGGGAGGTGAAATTCTCGGAGCCTGCAGATGCAGACTCAGATATCGATGATGAGCCACCAGGTTTGTCGTTTTTGTGATTTTAGAATAATTTGAAGTGACCAAAAAATTATGAATTTAAAAAAATGTATATATTAAAAATAAATAAAACTTTTAAATTTAGGATTGTATGGAAAGGGAGGAAAGAACACCTCCATATGTTTTTGGAATGAAACATTGTTTCACTTGTTTTTATAAAGACAAATTTTTTTGGATTGCATAAGTCCAACTTGTTATTTCAAGACTGTACTGTTTTTCGAATTTTTGACATCCGCCGCCATATGACCGCAGACGTCAAAAGAAATGCTAGTAACACGCCCCAGTTACTTGGTGTAACTTAGTGTCAAAATAAGTATTAAATTTACCAACA
The DNA here is from genome assembly GCA_023634235.1 of Pisaster brevispinus. Classification (NCBI taxonomy): domain Eukaryota; kingdom Metazoa; phylum Echinodermata; class Asteroidea; order Forcipulatida; family Asteriidae; genus Pisaster; species Pisaster brevispinus. Next base: position 21,964,548 of record JAMKCF010000004.1, read on the forward strand.
AATTGTTTGTAAAATATTAGGATAATGGCTGTTTTTTTAAATATTATTTGTTCTTGTGCAGCACTGCTATGAATATAAATAATTATTTATGACTCAAAAAATCAACTCAAACACCGAAATTAAAACCATCTTACTAACCAGCTTACTATACAAACTTCTCAGTCTGTTTAATTTGACAGAGTAAACTAAACACACAACCCAAGCTCAAATTCCACAAATTCGTAGGTAGAATTTTGTTAAAATGTCCTAGTAACCTGTCTTCACATGTAAATTAGTTATACTTCCCTTAGGACCATAGCCTTGAGCCAGGTTCATACCTCATGTGAGTTGCAGAAGCGAAAGTAATTTCCCTGTGTCATGATTGGGAAAACAGCGCATACATCAAGATTGTCTGCATCATGTATTTTTCCCTTCACATTTGCTATCGTGTGAAGTATGAACCAGGCTTGGCAAACATAGTCTGTTTGACTATACACTTTTGAATGTTTAGTTTTCCAATAAGAGTTTGTTTCTTTGTGCAGTATGACAGTCTTCTCATACATTGTACCTGTTAATCAGCGTTTCAATCAACATTATTGTTTCAAGTTCATTTAGAATCTGACACTCATTTATCGTAAAAACAAGACAGCAAAATTTAGTTAAGTTGTCATAATATTTACCCTTGATCCTCCAGATGGTCATAGACAAACTGGAAGTGAATTTTTTTAATACAAATCTTTAATGATACACCAGTACACTAAAACAAACACATTTCTTTACCGTGACTTACCATTGATGATTGAGGAAGGAACAAAACTGGAAGAAAATAACATAATTGTTTATATTTGGCTATAATCAAGACTCTCTATATCTCTTAAACAATATTTTTGTATCTTACTACTGACAGGTCAGTTGGATTTGCTGTTTTCAATAAGCACATAATTTTGCATCTGGGATAAATTAACTTAGATCCTATTCAACCATTGTGGTACCCACTGCTAAAATATAAGATTCGAACTACCTCTAACCATCTGGCTAACTCAAAGGTCTAGTGGTAATACATATGCTAGAGCATGGCAAAGGTCCATGGTTCAAATCCCACCTGGGTTATTATGCCTGTGTTTTTTTTTAAGAACTCTGGAAAATAACAAAACGTGGGAGTAGGTTTAGCTGTTTCCCCTGCTTTATTCACTTACTTTTGTTAAGGGTAGCATTGAAAGGGTCTTTAAAAAAGTCTTAAATTTGACTTTTTATAGTGAGCAGATACCCTGAACAGAAATATTTGGCACAATGTTTTAGTCGACAAGTTAGAATAAAAATCTCCACAAGTCAAGGCAGAGTAAATTTGTAAAGATAAATCAATTTATTTAAAACAGTTATTTAAAAAAAGCTGTTATGCCTAAACGTTGTTCATTTTTCTCAATGATAGTTTCCAAGAGAAGAACACATTCCCACATCCATTGTGAATTTTTAATAACCTACTTAAATGATAGCACAACAGTACTGAAGAGAATGCCGCCACACAGCATGTTACAATGTTTACTCTTTCTACAAAGGTTTGACAGGCAGTTTGTTTTGATTGGTCTCCTTTACAACAATGGGAACAACAATAACATTACAAACTCTCTCGAGCATTCATGATTTGTCTTTAGAGGTACTGATTGAATACTTTCACATGCAGTATAAGGCATTGTAGTGGCATGAATCACTTTAAACCACAGTTGGAAATTTGGGGGTAATTTGTATCAGGCGAAAATGATCACAAGTGACATTCCATCAGCAATACACTTTGTTGGTGTCTTCGTTGGTTATAGACACCTGTCCGAATTGTAAGTCAATTAGCTGAATGCATGGTCTCCCCTCGAACTGCACAAAATAGAAATACAAATTTATGTTTGACCTGTGTGGATTCTTTGCATTGTGATGTATTGTACATGAAGGCCTTTGCTTTGTGTACAGTCAAGGCTATGGAAATGCCAGCAAAATGCAAAAGCTCATTCCAAGTATGTACACGTGTAAGTACTTGGTTGCATTAAAACAATTTTTAAATATTTTTTACGGCACATCGAAAAACAAAACTGAAAATATTCTTAAAAGACAATGACTGTCTTCTCTTTTTTTACATGGTGTACTTAAAAGAAATCCCATTAATTCTAAAATATAATACCTGCATGTTTGACTGCCAGACTTGCGCGGTGTGGTTGCTGGCTTAATACTAAAATTCCTTGACTTTTGTCCATCATGCAGAGGGTAGCTTCATGTAGAGCCTTGATGTCCCATATGATTCATAATCTTGAAATATCAATTCATCATCATAATGAACCTCTAAGACTCTTAAATCGTTTATAACATCTGGCAGGTTCTGAAGGAGTACTTGGGTATATTGAGACATTTTCTCTTGCATTCGAGTAGTGTGATGGGAATTTCCCAATCCTTTTTCCACACCTGATTTCTGTATGATGTGACGACAAAAAATGTCAAAATTGAATACAATCCCGATTCCAAATTCTATTCCATAAATTAACCTTTGGATATTAACACAACCCCCAACAAAAAGATGTCAAGTACATTTTACACAAGTATCCAGAGCAGATTAAACTCATTGTCAATGCCCTTCAAAGGGTTTACCAAAATTTATCAGACAATAAATTTGTAACTGGATTACAGTATTAAGCAAATCTCAAGTAGAGGATTAATGTACACTGACTGAATGCCCTGGGGAAAGCAACACTTTAAAATCATAAAAATCAAAACAAACAATCCAATCCCACTCTGCAGGGATAAACAAACGCTCATCTTGTTGCGAATATATGCAAATTCTCCCAGGGGAATCAGCTAATAATAGAGTAACACAGTGTTTTATTGAATTAGAGTGACACTTTGATTCCCCCCCCCCCTAAAGAATCCTTGAAGGTCGTGGCAGCCAAATGGGAAGCAACAAATTACGGAGTTACCATATGGGGAGGAACTGGGCATCAGTCATGAAAGCTTTCTCCTGGCTGCTCCAACAAGTAATGGGAGTAAGAACAGAGGCACTTGTGTGTCAGGTCACTGTTTGTGAGTTACATAGTGTAAGCTAAGGAGGCTACCTATAGCAACAGCTTTCAGTAGGCGTGTATACATGTAGTATACGAGGGAGATCTCGGCAATACACAAACGACCTGATAAGGTTTGAGATTATTGGTCTTTTACTGAACTCTGGAGTTGGCGGTTTTAATTACTATCCTACATGTACACTTGGGTTTGTAGTACACACAGGGAGTGGATTGTGAACAGCAATCAGTGACTGCCTTGTTGTGTGGAGAGTGGAGACCTACTGCACCGGCTTTTATATAACGTACTGGCCTATGTATGTGTAGTGGCCAGTGTTTGCACTGGGTTGTTACTTCTTATATTGCTAGAGTATGAGCTGCTCTCATGAAGGGAGTGGTGGATCGGCAGAATCTTCCCCCGGTAAGAATTGTGTCAATTTGTATAATTTATATTAACATTTTTTACGCTCTGAGAATTTAATTTTTACATTTTGAATGTTTAAGAAACACTTGTGCTTTGAGTGATTCTTCACTGAGATACGTAGTTGGATACTTTCAAGTGCTCAACCATTGCCTTTGTTTATGCCCACACACTTGTGGCTTATGTGAACATTACTCTGTGCTGGTCACATGTAACTTTCTTCCTGTCAGTGTTTAGCATGAACTGGAAACAAGTTTCTAAGTACATTTATTTTCCCTTGTATGTAGTTTCCGGTCTGATACTTCACAGGGACAACCTAGGCAAATGCCTCCATACCCTAGTCATTATCCTTGGTGCCCTTTGAAATATTCCAGTAGAAATTTCTCTCATAGAGGTGCCACACTTCGGGAAAAAACGGCCTTGCCCTAACGTAGTACTGGCCTGAGGTTATTGCGTAGGTAAAATTTATCCGATATAAATTATGAGTCTACTGGTAAACAACATTCACAAAATGTTATCCCATCTATCATGTCTATCACTCGATACGGTTTGATGAGTTCTGAAGTGATTCATGACAGTCACAGTTAGGTGATGATTGAAAAACATGCCACTGTTGACTACAATGTACATTTGTAACTTGCTTATTGAATGTGTGAACACACGCATTCATTTCAATACATGTATGTGTGTGTGTGTATGTGTACACGTTCTTCCATGGTACACTGTATACAAAAGTATGCATGCTAAATTTGTTGTGCATGGAGCAACAAGTACATGTATGTACCTCACTGTTACCAACCTATGTAATGTACTTTTATGATTTGGCTCTATTACACTACATGTACCTCCATGTTTTTTCTAAGTAAGGGGAAATGTCAATCAAGGCAATTTACAGGCAAATCAGTTCTAATCTCAAAAGTTGACAAAATAGTATTTCAATTTTCACATCAGGCCTGGAACTACACTGATGCCTTGGAGGCCATGGCCTCTGTTGCCCTGGTCTTGGCCGGCCTTGGTGCCCCTTCCAAAGTTTCCCATAAATTTTCCAATGGAAATACCCTCTCAAATATGAAATTCCATGCCTGTCACATACATGAAGTTTTCTTTTGAATAGTATGATTCAATGTACTGATAAAACTATTCTCTGTGGTGGAACCAAAGTGTTCATTGTGAATGCAGTGAAGCAGGGCCCAATTTCATGGCTCTGCTTACCGCCGAATTTTGCGCTTGCTGTCACCATTCTCTGCTTACTGTGCAAGCACCCAATTTCTGCGCTAGCTGTGTAAGCTAAGAAGGCCTAGAAACATGAAGCATGCAGGCGCACAGGCAAAAATTCCATGCTAACCTGTGAAATGCACTTGATGTAAGCACGGAATTCTGTGCTTCCGTAAGCTTTGCTTCTGGTTAGCAGAGCAATGAAAATGGGCCCTGGTTGCCTCCAAGTTGTCTTAAAAAAAAATTGCCACGTGTCACAACACCCTTAGACCTTTGGAGGAACTAAAACAGACCACAGTTTGTGATGACCATGAAGTACGTATGTACCAACCACCACCATCCTCCCATAAAAAATATTGAGAGGGGAAGAGAGTAGAAGATATTTGACTACATGGTGACAGATGCTGGGGTCCCATAAAGTGAAAATATGGCAATCAGCTCTCAACTCCAGAAGAGAACCCATCAGGGAAATTAGGGGATACCGTCAACACTGAAATTAAATCTGTGGAAAGCAAGGGTTTGTCACGTAATGGCTTGCGATCACCATTCTCCGCTTACTGTGTAAGCGCTGAATTACTGCGCTAGCTGTGTAAGCGACGAATGCCCAGTAACGTCGAGTACGCACGCGCATCAGCAAAAATTCCCTGCAAAGACATGAACTACGCTTGACGTAAGCACGGAATTCCCTGCTTCCATTAAGTGCCGATTTTTCGCTTACGGTAAGCAGAGCCATAGAATTGGAACAGGTTGCGACGAATTTCAGGCCTGGTAATTGCTCAAGTCAATGCTAGAGTTATTTTGTGGTAATTTTTTTTTTCAAAATCATCCAAGTGATAAAAACATGTGCTTATCAATGTAAATTACATGTTTGTGTTGAAGGCTGAGAGCTCTATAGAGTTAATTTCCTGTATAAATTTTAGCAGATCAACATTGCCCACTACAAGACATGTATCTCCTCCCTACCACATTGTATGTGTACTTCAGAATAAAAACCTACCTCGGTTTGTATGGCACTGTCCTGTGACCCTATTATTTTTTTTTTTCATTGGATGCGCAGGATAAATATTGACATTACACACACTGACTTGATTAGAGCGGATGGATTTGTCTTTTATGGCCCAGAGTAATCAGACAGCCTTTGACCAGGTTAATTTTATCTTGTTAGAAAATCTCTACATTAGATGCGCTTCCACAACTTGATTTAAGTTTCAATTCAAGTTGATGATTTATTTTTATGCATGCTTGTAGAATTCAGTAAAAAAAAAACCACATGTAGACGATTGCTAAGCATGCTATTTGAATATTAGAGAGTGAGAGAGAAAAAAGGTACTGTAAAGTACCTCGTGTAATTGCAAATGAAGACAGCTACATGTTTTTAAACATGGAGCTAGTATAAGGTTTAAAGGTAGGGTTATATTGGTAAACACTAAAAAAATTTATGACCATAAAAACTTACTTGGAGAGAAGCACTGCAGCTGTTGCTAGTATAAACTATTTGGAGAAACGATTCCCTTTAAAAAGTAATATGGTGTGGATAATTTTCCACCCAGAAACATTTCAATCTGAGAAACGATGCATGCATGAATTGTTTCTCAGATTTCTGAGGGTTGGTTGTCAGTTTACTAATGTTGCGGCCAGAGATGCGGTTGGTACCCGCTGTCACTTTGCCAAATGTGGACGGATTGGAAGTTGGTTGGTGTGAAAATAGCATGACAGTTTTCTCAGCAAGTAGACACTGTATTCAGCTGAAATGTGAACACATGTGACTTTTATTGAATCTTTCTTTCTAATTATACCTATAAATAAGGATTACCTTGACAAAAACCAATCTATGACCACTTCCGTCCAGGCTTCTCATTCTGCACCCCTCCCTGCACCCCCACATTGTTCGTGCTCAGCTCTTCATCCAATTTTTAAAACATCGTCTTATTTGCACAAAGATTCCAAGCCCTCCTTCCGCTGAATCTGAGAACAGTTCATGCATGAGTCATTTCAAAGTGGCAGCTTCCTCTTTCAAAACTTGACAGAAAAAAATATAATAATACAAAAAAACAACACCTAATCCTGTTATTGAAGTAGCACCTACACCATTATTGTTTTCTCATTTGTTATCAAAATCTCATATATCTGATTGGTATCGCATTTTGTGGGAGCTCATGTCATGTTTTTATCTGAGATTGTATGAAGTGGTTATCTTTTAAATCCTGGACTAGCTGGGACGAGAAGGCTCAGGAATGCTTTCGTATTGAACCTCGCCCACGCTAAATAATCGCGTCTCAAGGCAATTAAAATACAGCTCCGACTTCATTATTGTAAACCCACGAAAAGGTTAGGCTGTATTTTAGCATGCAAAGTTGGCTTTAAGCTGACTAGAGCTCATTTTCTCAAAAAAAAAAAATCAGTACACATGTGTCTGGAATATTCAGTATTGATGTAAGTGTTAGTGTTTCAACCCCAAATTATTTCATTTACCCAGTCTGTTTCCGTAGTATTATATTCCTCAATATTTACTGTACACACACAACACATATATCGCTACAAATAACAATATTTACAAGGAAATGGTATTTCTTGAGGACACACTGATCATTTTTAAAAATTAACCAAGAACTCTACAATGTAAATGTAGAGGCATCTCAAAGTGCTTATTATTTTTTTAAAGAAGTGTTTTGAAGTATTTGAATTATGAGACCTGTTTGTGTAGCACTTTATAAAGGAATTTCAAGGTGCTGCAGTGCATTCAGCAGCCATTGCTAGACAAATTGGGGCAAAGTGTAACTGGGTTCTTTTACATAATACATGCATTAGTGTCCAGAGTGGGACTTGAACCCACTGTCTCAAACACCAGAGTTTCGAGCCTAACTCATGTAACTTGACTGCTCGCCGACGACACTCCAGTCTATACAATGTGTTGGCATAAACATAGAAGTCTTTGATTGTAACATTTGTACCAATGTAACTCCATGTAAATAATACCTTAGTCACTAGGCGTGGGCTATTAGTGTTGCAGTCGCGACTATTGACTGTTATATCTAGCCATGAATGCTACTTTTCAACTACCCGGTACTGCGCTGCAACTACTGAAATTCTAGTTGTGACTAGTGTCAAAGTCGTGACTAATTAAAGCACGACTAGTTAACTGAATTTCACTAATCGCCAAGGCCTTAAAGTCACCATTATTAGTTTAAAAGTAGAAATCCGTGCTGGATTTTACCGTTTAAAAATGTTGTGACAAAGAACAATGGCAAAGTGTTCAGTAGCCAAAAAGTGGCTTATTAAATATGTTGTGGATATTATTTGTTAAAGATTCAATCAAAGATTCTACTTATCCAAACTGATGTTTTTCCCTTCAGCAATTTTTAGCAAAACTTGTATATTCTGACATTCCATTAGTCCAGCAGACCAGCTGGTTAGCCAGTAGCAACTACTTAATACATAGACATTCATGACATTGTACAGGCCTAACATGAGCATAGTGACATAGAGATCAAATCTTGAGATGGATCACTGTCTATTGGCATGGTCTTTCTTAGACTGCAAATCTCATGCATATTCCAACATTAACAGACTAGGCAGTTTGGCTCGAGCGATGCCCAATTCCTCCCAATTTTCCTCTTCCCCTATGTAACTCTACACCAAATTGTGTAGACTTAAAACATATTGGAATGCCCGACCCTGTCATAAACACTCGTTGTTTGGGCCCACTGGCCCTAGTCCCTGTGAATCCTTCATTTCAGTAATTTAATAATGAAGGATTTGGGACCGTTGAAAGTGCGTGATTTTGTTTCCTTCACATGTTAACTCAATGTACGCTGTATGTTGAAAACTAAGGTTTCCCAAAGGGTTCGCCTACGCATGAATCCTGTGTGTATGGTCTGTTGCTCATGTGTGACTACATTGTGTACAGTATTCACAACTGAATGAACATTTTCTAGGCACTGACTCTCAGTGATTCTATCAAATTTGCAGCCATGGTTGTTTGGGTTCCTTGTATTGACCCGATTCATCTGACGTCATCACCACGATGACTTTTGCACCATTTTGGGAGAGAGTTTACCTGTGTACTGTGTAGTGCTCATTTTAGGTGATGTGCGTGGGTTCTAATTGCTCACCATACATTATCTTTGCATACAATTTGATTCCCAAATGGCGGACCATGGGTAGAATGTAGCCGCGTGTGACGTCAGTGACAGGGGTCAATACCCAATGTGATCTTAGTGTTGATAAGCAGTATTATAAAACAATCATACAATGTATCTCCAGTACATTCAAGTACTACACTTAATTTAAAATCTTGGTCCCCATAATCCACAATCACCATTCATCACTACGCTCACAGGGATACTGAAGAATTTATACTTTGAAGGTTGGGGCATAGATCGGTAAATACTCCAAAAGTTAATGCCCATAAAAACTTACTTGGTGAGGAGCACTGCAGCTGTTGATAGTATAAACTATTTTGAGAAAGGATTCCCTTCAAATTAATGCAGTTTGGGTAATTTTCCACCCTGAGAAACAATTCATGCATGAGTTGTGTCTCAGATTTCTGAGGGTTGGTGTCCGCTCGCTAAATGCTGCGGCCAGAGATGCAGTTGGTAGCCCGCTTTCACCTTGCTAAACATGGATGGATTGGACGTTCTTGTGAACTTAAAGTGACAGTTTTCTCAGCAAGTGGACACTGTATTCAGCAGGAACTTTCACCTGTGACTTTTATTATATCTTTCTTTGTAAGTGTGCCTACATTATAAATCAGTATAAATAATAATAATAATATATTGTATTTGTATAGCGCCTACTGCAGGCCAGCCTCTAAGCGCTTAACATTCATGTTTCCTGCAAGGTATTTGGAGCTACGTTTGAAGTATGAGACCTACTCCTTTACATAGCACCTTGTAATGGTTTACAAGGTGCTGTGGCGCAATATGCAGCCGATCAAACCAGGAACACCGGGGCGGACCCCTTCTCTTTTCGATAAGTGCACTGGGTTCTTTTTCGTGCGTTACACAACACAAGGGACCAACGGCTTTACGTCCCATCCGAAGGACGAAGCAATCATGGTTAAGTGTCTTGCTTAAGGACACAAGTGTCACGACCGGGGCTCGAACCCACACTCTGCTGATCAGAAACACCAGAGCTTGAGTCCAGTGATCTTATCCACTCGGCCACGACACGCTAGATATGCTGACCAAAAAAAAGTTAAAATAAAATCTATGACCCTACCTTTAAGTAAAGCTGTTCTACTTCAGTAAGCACTCCTACCCACTCTTCATGCAATTATTACACACGCATTGTACGTGTAGCCTGATGTTTTCATGCCAAGTCATGGTAAGCACTTATAGAAATAGTGAAATATTTTTACAATGGACTCTTGGTTCCTGTATAGTTTCCTGCTTAGAAAAAGGACAAAAAAGAAGAAGTAGACACAGTGTTTGTCTTGTGCTCTTCTGTGCTGTTGTGGCAGAGAACAGCACATTTTTGCCTCTCAATTCTGATTGGATGATAGGCCCCTTGTATTGGCCACCGATGCCAACAGTGTATGCGTGTCCACGTGTACATGCAACATGTACATGCGTGTACGCGACTCTCAGCCAATGATAGCTCTTCATTGACCTCAGTGAGGGGGCTGTTTTGGGGCTTGTGACGTCGTATGCGACAGGTCAATATTATAGAGCCATTAGATTATTTGAATGCAAAAATGGTCCAATCCAATTCAAGGGAAAATTCAATGTGCAATAAATTCCCCCCTTTTTATTACAGCGGCTTGTAACCATTAGAATGTACTGTGCAATGGGTGGAGAGTTTTATTATTATTATTTATTATTATATATTTCTGGTAATGAAACAAAGGATGCCTCATTAGTGAACTTAATCACTGAAGCTCGCAAGCCTGAGGAAACTTAAACAAGGGTGCTTGCTATTCGAGCCAGAAACACTTCGTTAACCCCTACGCTTCCATGATAAGTGTTCGGGGTTCCTTTAATTAAGTGCACTACCAATTCTAGTACATGGGACCTAAGGCTTAGTGTCCCATCGAAAGGACACAACGATTATGGTTAAGTATCTTGCAACGACCTGGACTCCAACTCATACTCTGAAACACCAGCAGAACTTAAGTTCTTCGCTCTCAACCACTCGGCCACGACACCCCACTAATGTTTTAATTGGTGCATTCGTTTAATAATGATGATATCATTTGTAAATGAGAACTCAAGCATTTTAAATCCTGAAGACATCTGGTTGACCTTTTGTGACCTTGATCCTCCCTGTCCTTCCTGGAGGTCACTTCTTAGTGATGGGGGGGGGGGGGAAATGATTATGGGTCACCCCTGTCCCCCATGAGGCTTTTGGTGAAAATTTTAATTTCATAAGAAGGTGAAGTGAGACTTTACTCATTGGAGTGGTATAAAATGATATTTCACCATTATAAATGGACAGGTCAATGGTAACTTTCTTCATGTTACAATGACCACAGGTGTCAGACTCAGAAATCTGGGTCCATAATGATTTTCAAAATTATCAAGAACGATACAATAAAAGTCACATGTGAAAGTTTCAGCTGAATAACTGTCATGGTGTTTTCACATGAACACCGGATCCATCCACGTTTAGTGAGGTGACAGCGGGTACCAACCGCGGGTACCAACCGCATCTCTGGCCGCAGCATTCATATACAGACACCAACCCTCATAAGTCTTTTCTCAGATTCAAGTGTTTTGGGATGAAAAAATTATCAAAACCATATAACTTTGAAGGGAATCCTTTGTGAAAATAGTTTATACTATCAATTTACCAAAGTGTGAGCCTCCCTTTAAATAAGTTGACAGTTGTTTTATGTCAGCCAATGAAAAACAAAATCATGACTAAGGTATTTTGGCTGGTTTTACCAAACAGTTAATGCTGCTGTGTACGATCAGAGTTTTCCTTTGCTACTAATGTTGTTAAAGAGTGCACGTATACACGTACACACTGTAGATGTACTGTTCATAAACAAGCAGCAACAATACCAAGATGCCAGTATTGCTTCAAATTTTGTTTCAAATCAGATTCTGTCTTGTTGCCGTCCAAATGCAAACATCAAATTCAAAATTTGCAAATACATCTCGGAGAGAAAAAAAAAATCGCATTTGAATAGACAAGATGATATTAATCTGGCAGGTTATGGCCTGGAGATGTCAAATTTCACGTCGGATATTGTTGGCTGGGGGATATTAAAGCCAGAGGGACATAGAGGAGTTCATACATGAACAAATGATTTCATACTGCGATAGAGCGGAATACAAATTAGAAGCAACTTCACCTGCACTTCTCCCGGTTCAGGAGCCTCCTGGCAAATGTCACAATTACCATATTAATGCCCAAAGTTTGGCCGTAACTACGGGTTGTGTTTGTCATCGGAGACCTGGCTTTACTCTCATGCGAGATAAAGCCAAACTAAAGACGCGAGGGACTGTCCCCAGTCATCAAAACAACCGTAATATTTGCATCTTTCATAGTCGCTGCAACTATTTTTCCCCCACCGAATGGAGGCGTTGCAACAAGCCTGCACACTTCTGTTCTTGTTGCTGTTTTGTTTATTTATTTTTCTTCCCTGCGTCATTGTTAAAACAAAAACCTCATCATTGGGAATCGCCAAGGCTGTTATGACTTCATTCCATTTGTTTTCTGTCTCCCTGGGTACTGTGAGGCTAGACTTCTTGAGACCATTTCAGTCTATGAGGATAGCTTCATTACTGTCTTTATACTCCCTGGACATTTTTTATTTCCAGTGCTTCTGAAAAAAAAACAACCAGAAAAACACTATTAAATGCTTGTTCCAGGCCTAGAGTATCAACATTCACTAAGGACCAATACCCGTTGAGAGATGGATTTGATGCAGTCTTCAATTCAAGGAAACTGCATGTCTAGATTTTTTGAGAAATTCAGCCAGCCATGAAGAATTCCAGTTGGAAAGACCTGTCCAACTTCTGTCAATGAGTGATGTTGTCGAATTGCACTTGAAAGAGAGAGATAGATATATATATAGAGAGAGAGAGAGAGAGAGAGAGATGCTTGCCTTTTCTATCTGATGATTTTGAAACTGTTCAGTAGCAAAGTCTTACAGATCTATGTCTACTAGTCACACTCACAACAACCTTCACTTCTGTCATGAAGATGTCTCCCTGTGACTAAAGCATGTTACATCTCCTCCGTGGATACAGCATAAATATCATTATCTCGAACGCCATTCAGGGAGAAAATATAGGACGGGTCTTCGATCGTACCCTCACCCGGATGATTTCCAATTGAGACTTTAAACTGAAAGCAATATTATTGTGGGGCTGTCGTCTCCTGTTATTACCATATATCTACCATCACTGCATGAAACTCGGGGTTTATTGATTGCAAAAACAAAGGGAATTAGATTATAAGGAGTGCGTCTCTCGGTAATCTGTTCAGTTTCAGGAGCTGTGCAAGGCAATTGTTTATTAGGAAAGTCCGAGCGTTACAGTGTCGCGGATTGTATTTTTTTTTTGCTCATTTCTCTCAGCTGAAGGCATTCTCCAGAGAACAATTGTCCGTATCAAGGAAATGCACCCACACTTCCTTGATTCTGTGTGGCAAACTGTTTAGAATGTTCGCTTGATTGTACCATCACCACCGGTGTTAATCCTGGTCCATGTTTGCCACTAGAGGGTTGAGTTTGAATGGATTACGAAATCAACCCGAGTAGCTACCTGTAACTTTGATTAATGGCGGCTATTTCTTTTCCCGATTGTCCCCCTGCAGAGCTTCCAAGAAACAGACTGTCAAGAAGAAAGTCAGGTGAGTCTTAGGCCAAGTAAAATAAGAAACGAGTTTCTCGTCCGGGCTTTAAAAAAAAAAAGGAGGAGGCAGGGCGCTACTATTTACTATTTTCCAAATTTTAGCTATTTTTTCCAAGATGGCCGCCATGCTAAACATGGCTGGCCAAAGTATATTTAGTCACAGATTTTGTGCTATTTGAGTATTCTGATGCAATGCATGACAAAACAAATGATTTGAATCATTTTAGTCAAATTTCCCTTCTTTTTTTTCTTTTTTGTTTCCTTTCCCCCTTTTTAAAAAAAAAGAAGTAAATAGTAAAAAAAATGAGGCGGCGGCTAAAAAAGAGGCGGGCGGGGACGAGAAACTCGTTTCTTATTGTACTTGGCCTTATGTCTTCTCTTCCTTCACACCTTATTGAAAACGATAAATTAATTTTAAATAGTATTGTCATTTGCTGTCTTCATCCAAATCCTGAATGAGGTACATGGGTTCCGAGGTCATATTCAGTTTTGTGATCCACTCGTTTTCCAATAGAATCCTTAGGAACATGGGGGAACAGTTTCAAGTCTCCAACCTCACGTCAAAATGTGTTCAAATGGTGTTTGATACATACCCTTCATATGCAGTTTTTGTCAAAATCGCCAAATCCGTCGATGACATTACAATATGGTAAAATATGGTCTGTGCATTTTTGTTCAGAGAATTAATAGTTCATTCGTGAGTTTTGATGATGTTCAATCAAAATGGCATTGAATTTGACTTTTGGACTGGCGCACAAACTCCTCTTTGGAATGTACAGATCCATTTGTTTTTGACGTCCGATGATGTCATGTTTCAAAGTTTGCTCTGAAAAAGTGTCTTATAAAATGACAGTTTACACCATTTTAACGTGAGGTTAGAGACTCTTTCTATTGGAAAATGAGCGGATCACAGAGTATTTTTACCATTGAGCCCCTCTCTAATAAATATAATCAGACGAAGTCTAACAGTGGAACAGGCAGTTGTTACATGGCTAGGTTTGAAAGTTTTCCGATGAAACCCATCAAGACCCTGAGGCCCGCTAAGTAAATATTCTTGAGGGTTAAATTTCAACAACTCGATGAAGGTTGCTGTACAGTAAATACACAGTATTGTAGAGTGTAGAGTTGAGGAGCTCTCACCGAGACTCTCTCTGTTAACCTCTTATACACAGTATAATCCCCTGTGTATATTTGCCGGCTAAACACTTGAAACCAGGTAGGTCTTTAACATAAAGCATTTTTTAAGTATACAGACTTTAATCCAACAAGACACCTGCATTGGTGCCTAACCCTCTCTCCAACAAGAGAAGGCATTATGCCAAGGGAAAACACTTGAAAAGTGCTCCACAAGTATATACTTGCACGATGCTTGTAAAGGAATTGTACAACATCGGCAGTGCAGGAAATTTCAAAAATATCAATTGGGTGTTGGGTATAGTTAATTTCAACAGAGTTTTTAAGTGTAAAGCTAAATAGTTAAGGAATTTTTTACAAATTTAGTCAAGCCCCAAGTCAAGCAGTTATATTGCATAAGATCTAAAATAGCGGGACTTCATTGTGATTCATTCCAAGTCACTGACGTATTACCCCATGCTGCTATCCTGCAAACTCTCTCTCATTTCGTCTTTGACTGACACCTGCCATAAACTGTTATCACCTGATGAAGATGAATTTGTAATCAATTTTGCGGAACGGTGAGGCATTTGGTATATCTAGCCTTGAATGGAAACTTGATTTACTTTCGTGTGTGACGCTTCAAAGAATATTACCAAACAGTTGTGAATCTTAGCGCCGCAGAAAAAAAAAGGAAAGACATTCTTGAAGAGAGCCTTGAAGTAGATTCCCAAAAAGAGCAAATGGGTGTTTCTTTTGACGAACCAATTCCCCCCCCCCAAAAAACCTTCTCCGATGACACGCTCACAGACAAAGCAGTCAATCCCGTTTAGCGACATTTAACAGCTTATCTCGTTGTCATCGAGATGTCATTGTCCACATGACAAAGACTTCAAGATGACGGGAGAAACCCCTGTCCGATGTTTATCTGTGTCAAACATCTGAACAAGGGAAACGGGAATCATCTTGAAGGCTACACCACGACCCCCCTCCTCAGTCTCTCTATTCAAGACGACTCCACACGGCAGGTGGTATTGGTGTGCACAGTTGTGAAGAAGCCACACTTGGTGGACGTTGTGAGGCTGTACACAACTATAGATTGGATCTGCTTGATGGCACACCGATATTGATCCTGTCCATTATAAAGGCGTCCTCAGCAGTAAGGGAGATTATAATAGCTGTGTGTAGGTAACGTCGCCAGGACGAATCCCTGGTATTGATTTGTCTTTTTCCCCTGGCTCCACCTCCTGGTTGATTATCGTCACTAGGAATGCCTTCTAGGCCGAATGGCCTTGATGTTATCCGTAGCTATATCTACTTCCTTTACTGTAGGCGAAATCCTGCTTACATGTATCCTGGCAAGTCTATTGGGGTTTAAATTTGACAGCTTTGCAGAAGGTTTGCACAGAAACTTTAAAAGAAAAATGGCTCTCGCCCTAAAATTGACCTAGGACTGTTTCTGAGGAACGTGCATTTAGCGTAATAAATATGTTTACTCGTCGAGTTTCAAGGAAGTCTTTCTATATATACGCCGTCTTGCCCTTTCGACCTTATGGAGCAGTTTGAATTGCACAGGATCGTTATGCGGTTTGGGGATTGCTTGTGGCCCATGAATTCAAGGAAATGCTGGTTTTGTTTTGTACTGCACGGCAATAAGCCGACCACACATAGACATGCTGGTTGCAGAGTACAATCAGTGAAGTCATAAGTTTCATCTCGTAAAACGGTTACTGTTAATGAAAGCACAAAACACAATTTTTGTAAAAGATTTTAAGCAATATTTTATTCAGTCAAAATTGGCTTGGAGAGAGTAGTGATTTTATAATTGTTGTAAAATGCTAAGTTTAATTTTGCAATGAATTCAAACAGCTAAACTTTTGTTGGCATATTGTTTATACAGGGCTTGAATTTCAGGGGAAAATCCACAAGGCTGCAGGGCTTGTAGCTAAAAAGATTTACTGTAGCAGACATTTTTGTACAAGACGAGATTCAAAATAAGAGAAAAACACCCCCACCCTAAACACACTTGCTGACGCAGTTTTAAACCTGCATTCAACTGCTTTTATATGAACAAGCACTAGTTAATACGTTGACTGCCGGTCATAGATTCGTAGGGCGTTCCCATTTGCCAAGTGTGGTGCGCATGCGCGCATACCAATTAGGTACTTTTTGGGTGTCTACATGTTGTAATACAAATTCTAAGGATGTATGTCCTCACCACTGCCAGAAGTGTATTTGTTGCGTTCTCAGTGATGCCGGTGTATTCAATTAACAATACAAAAACCTTTCATTCTCTACGAGTATACTCGTAGTGGCAGAACCCGTTACACCTGTTACTACGAATATACTCGTAGGCGGCAGTCAACGTGTTAAGACATGTAAGGGAAGATTTATCTGATTTGTCTTAATCGTATTAAGTATACTTGATTACCCATAGAACTGAAAGGTAATTTATCAGACCCAAATTCAACGTTTTAACGTAATTTGTTTTTGTTAAGGTATTACTCAGTGAGGTATTGTAATTCAATTGGAAAAACACAAGACGGTCGGACTTGTCTGGTCATGAGTTTACTGGCCTGACACTAGAATCACTGGCCTCGGGACTGGTCGAGTGTAAAATCTGAACCCTGGTATGAATGTACACTATTTTATTCAGTCCATCCAAGATTGATGAATGTTTATGTTAGTTTCCTTTTTTTCCATTTGTAGTATGTGCTGAAAGGTACGACCCAGAAGCTGATGAAGAAGGGGAGAATGATACAAAGGTAATAAAACAACTTTAAAGGGTGACTTTCCATAAACCCTTGATTGACAGTATTGCAAGGGATTATAAACTCTGCCAGTCTCCTGCGTTTTTGCACATTTGGACCCGATAGTTTAAAGTAGAGTCATAGATGGGTTTTGTCAACCTTATTACTGATCAGCAAAATTATAAAGAAATGTATACTAAAAGTCACATGTGAAAGTTCCAGCTGAATACAGTGTCTACTTGCTGAGAAAACGGCAAAAAACTTTCACAGTAAGTTCACAAGAATGTTGAATCCATCCATGTTTAGGAAGGTGAAAGCGGGTACCAACAGCATCTCTGGCCACAGCAACTGCCAACGGACACCAAC
Organism: Pisaster brevispinus; assembly: GCA_023634235.1. NCBI lineage: Eukaryota > Metazoa > Echinodermata > Asteroidea > Forcipulatida > Asteriidae > Pisaster > Pisaster brevispinus. The sequence goes on from JAMKCF010000004.1 coordinate 21,982,228, forward strand.
CCACAGAAATTTGAGAAATGACTCGTGCATGAATCGTTTCTCAGATTGAAATGTTTTGGGGTGAAAAATTTATCCAAACCATTGAAGGGAATCCTTTCTCAAAATAGTTTGATACTATCAACAGCTGCAGTGCTTCTCACCAAGTAAATTTTTATAGTCATTAATTTTTGGAGTACATTGTATTTACTTATTAATCTACGAACCTACCTGTAAAGTGCTTGAGTTTATTTCCTTCACGCGTTAAAGCAACATGCTTGGGGCCAAAGTGGTCCCCAAAATGTTTGATTTTCTCGTGAGACTTTGACGGTCTATTTGCTGACTGAGTTGTACACCTGAGCCCAATTTCAAAAGCCTGTAAGCAGACTTTTTCTGCTTAGCACAATTTGTGCTCATGTAACAACCCTCAGCGAAGTTTCTATTTCATAAACACTGCTAACCATTAGCAAAGAAGAGGCACGCTAACTGGCCGTCGATTCTTGCAAGCAGATGAGTGATGCATCAAAGCAAATCCATTGTGAATGCGCACACTTTTTTTTCTGCGGTAGTAAGCATAAAAACAGCTTTATGAAATTGTGCTCAGATATTGGGCTACATGTAACTAGTGTTCAGATACGAAAACCCGTTTATACATACCCCGGTGAACACATACAGTACACTTGTTAAGTACATAGACTTTTGGACAAGTCGTTAAATGTTTGTCACGATGCATGCTCTCACGCGATTAAACTGTTCACCTGATATTGCTAGCTCCTGACTACTGCCCCAGTTAAATGGTAGTCTCGCGCGGAACAACGCCTAGCAGGAGTATACATGTAGTTGCGAGAGAGCCAATACGCTGTGTCAGTGCGACAAACATGTAACGACTTGTCCAGAAGTGTAGTTAAGTACATGCCGACGAAGCAATAATTGAGTTTTGCACTGCCATTTTACCTTGTCATGAATATGCATTTGAATTAAGAATGATAATCGCAGTAATTGTAATAAATTTTGTGTACACAGGTTGTCTTTCCCAAGTCAGACGAACAGAGAGCGCGGCTAGCAGCATCTGTTAAGAACATCCTCTTATTTAGAGCTTTAGAAAAGGTAATTAAAGTGTAACTTGAAAGGAAGGGAAAAAACGTTGTAAATGTCCTTAAACATGTGGTCATATAAAATTTTAAAAAAGACAGTTCCCCCAGGAAATTGTTACTTGGTTAGTACATGTAGTTGTTTTGGAATTAGCGATAATTGGTCATCCAGGCCTAGATTTTCATCTTTAATTGGTTGACGCCATTTTCGAAAAAAAACAAAACAAGGGCATTGAATGCAAAATACATTTAATGCAGTGTGAAACCGGGCTTTCCGCTTGTTCTCACCCTATACACTAAATGATTTGCAAATGTGCTTTGCTTAGCAAAATATTGCTGGGGAACCTGTCACAAACCATGAAATGTACGTGATATTTTGGTTGGGTACCTGTGTGTTGAATAAGCAAAACAATTTGGTGCTGAGGAGATTTTCTGAAATGAAAAAAAACCTCAAGGGCATTGAATGCAAAATACATTTAATGCAGTGTGAAACCGGGCTTTCCGCTTGTTCTCACCCATACACTATGGCTTTGCTGAGATGTAGAACGAAGAGGCATTCCAACAGCTTTATCCAACATACTGCATCTCTTTGGAACGCCTTGCCTGGTGCACGCTTCCCTCCATCCTACAATCTAGACTGTTTTTAAGAGGAATATCAATTCCTACCCACAGCTCCCCTGAGTTATTTTCATCTTAAATGTTTTCTTTGTGTAGCCCCTTAACCAAGAGAGCCGGTCAGCCTTGCTGGGGGCAAACTTGCAATAAAAAAAATAAAAAGCAAAAACAAAAATGACCTCCACCTGGTAACAGTCGAAGACTGAAGAAAATATATCCCAATGCCAGTCTGTTTTGATTGGGAACAAAAAAATGTCTGAGAAATTGTATGCTTAATACAAACAGCGTACCTTTGACATTAAACACACATTATGAAAATAAAACCCAACTTTATAATGTTTATGCGTCAGTTATAGTGCCAATGAATAATAAATTTGATATTCATCTAATCCCAACTGAAAAATTTGATAGAAAGCGATTTAAAAAGGTTTTTTGTTGTTGTAAAGGCCATTCAACATTACTAAGGTGATAAAGAGAGCTGTCGTTTTTAACACTCTCTTATTGTTGGATGTCTCTTTCTCTTGCCAAGTCCATGTACTATTCATTGTTGTTCATCTATCCTGGACCCTTCATATCATTTTCATGGTTTTACTTCCCGTCGAATGTTGACAATTACGGCCTGCCGTTAGTCTTGAGCGTGAAGGGTATTCAAGCAAAACTTGGTTCACTTGAGTCTAGACTCTCACGTGAAACAATAAACGACAGATTAATTTTTTGGCGGAAAAATAACACCATATGTCTTTCAGTACGCTATCTTTTAATTGTAATTTATTGACGTTATAGGCGTTAAAAACACAGGAAACACGTATTAATGTCTTTTTTGGGGGAGTTTCAAATTAAAACCAACCTCTGTTCAGTGTTTAGCTATTGATCTATTGGGACGGTATGTTCCCGTAATTTCTAAAATTAAACTTCTTAAAAATTAACTTGATGACAAACCAATTGAAAAAAACCTGCGCACATGAGGTACACCTACATTTATGTGGGTGTGGGTAGTTATATCATTATTATTCTAACCACTAAACCTGTGTTTATAGATGGGAACAGCACATGTGGCGCTAAACACATCGTACCGCACGCATTGAATAGGATGTTACTATGGTGATGCCAAGCACGATAAATTGTTGATTATTGGAGCGTCCGTCGCATAACCTAGACTATGGATTTCCCCAGCGTGTTCAAACATTCATTAAAAATGATTTATTTGCATTTTCTAAGGCACTATTTAGTCCGAAGGGATGCTTTGTAAAAAGGACAAACCAAAGTTCTTCTAGAACTCTAGATGCTTGTGAGCCAGGATTTGGGCGTGTATGTCCTGATTTGCGGTTTACTTTATGACGAATACTAATGACCTTTAGCACCACCGTCACACCCGGCTCATGTCTGCCGTGCTCCCCATGTTGGCAGGCAGTAGTAAGTGTGTAAATGTCGCATCGCCTAAAAATGCACACATGCACACATGCATACTGTGTAGCACACGGGGATATCGGCTTCAAAAATGCCGCAACCAAGATTAGCGTGAGGATGACGTCAGGCGAATTGAGTCAATATGTGTAGGGTGTCTAGTTTGAAAAAGGCTTAAAAAAAAACCCAAAACATACAAACAAACAAATCCCAAAAGAGGCAGTAAGCTAACACTAGGTCGGCACCTTTATAATCCCATCAGAATCCCACAGCAGTAGTGTAATTTTAACACCTACATGAGTTGGGGGACGTGGATAAAATCTGCATATTGACCTAATACACACTTGGCATTACTCTAGATGCATCTCCTTTACTCAAGTGCAGTTGTATACATTTTACATTCATGAAATGTAGAATAATATTATCTGAAACATCCAGCGTGCATTTTGTTAAAAAGTGGCTACCTTTCTCGTCGAGACAGTTTGTCAGATGCCTTCAGATATAAACCGCCATGGATCAATACCGCTGTTTCCTGTCTAATTAAAATTCATTCTACTGCTCGGATAGCTCCTTATGCAGTAAATGGGTCATCTAGCCCTGCGCTGCTTGCGCATGGATCGGCTGTTGATTCAGCTTGTAGTCCTGTGGCAATCCACCGAGTATAGTAACTGTAGCAACAACAGCATGCTTATGCACAGTCTGTGTTTGAAGGAAACTGGGACATCAATTGTTAATCCCGTTTGATGTGTAAAGAGTTTGTACGTTTGAAGGTCTGTCGCACGGAACAAAAACACTTAAAGACATGCGCTGGTCAGATTTAGTCTCAAAGAATTATTATTATTCTTGTATAGTTCTGGTATTATGAAACCACTGTAGCTTGCCTGGGGAAACCTGGGTGCTTGCTATGTGAACCAGAAACACCGGGGTTAAACCCCTACTCTTCCATGATAAGTGTTCTGGGTTCTTTTACGTGCACTACCAATACTAGTACAGCTTCACGTCCCATCCAAAGGACAAAGCAATTGTGGTCAAGTATCTTGCTCGAGGACACAAGTGTCACAACCGGGACTTGAACCCACACTCTGCTGTTCAGAAACATTAGAGCTTGAGTCCGGTGCTCTTAACCTCTCGGCCCACGACACTCCACAAGAATGATGGATGAGTCTCGTCAGCGTACAGAAGTTTGGTTGTCGAGTAATGCGGAAGGAGTCCGAGAAATATTCAAAAGAAATGGCAAATATTTGGGAGTGGAGATTAAAAAAAAAATAAAAATAAGCCAGTGAAAGATTGACAATAAATGTACCTGCTTTTGGATTTCACTTTAATCTTCCCGTCTGACGATACCAATTATTCCATCATAGAAAAAAATCCCCTCAAAACACCCCACATCTCACCTGACATCTTGCTTAAAGATAACGTCGTTATCGGCAGCAACTAATCAAATCTGGGGGTCCGCACAGCTGTTCTAGACCATCTCGGTATCCGTTTGGCCGGGGATCAACAGCAAGTTAGCAACGTCATAATTCAGTTTCCTCTCCATGATCATTTAAATGCTGAAGACCTCCGCTGGAGGTCCTCGGGATCTTGTGACAAATTTGATTGAGATTTAAGATAAATATGCGTCTCCTCTTTTGCCAGTCGTGGAAATACTTTTTAAAAAAAAGTGATGGTGTGGCTTTGGGCTCCCTGTCAATCTGTCATTCTTTCCGTTCCTCCATTAAATTTTGCTCTATGGCTTTGTTACTTTAAGCATACGTGTATGTAAATTTAAAGGTATTATACAGGATTGGTAGAGCTGACAAAATAGTCGCAGACGGTGTTCATGTTTTGTGTGATCAACCATGCATGAAATAACAAACCTGTGAAAATTTGAGCTTAATCCGAAATAGTGAGAAACCATGCACAGTTTGCAGCATGTAAACACACTGTCTTTAATTTAGGTTGTAACAACCAAAATCAGCTGTTGCGTTTTGTTTTTAAAGGTTTTCAGATACAGTTTTCTCGGATATGACTTCATTTCAGACTTTGAAGTATTTCACAGAAAAAATGGTTCCAGTATGGAACCTCATAATCAGTAAGCTTTCAGACTAAAATTAAACAATGATGTTTTTTATCCTTACCAATCCTGTATAATGCCCCCCCCCTCCCCAAAATACCTTAATTGATTTTACCGATTACAATAAAACATTTTTACAAGTTGGTTATTTTGTTTGTAATGCTGATAAAAGATGTAAATGTGTACCATTGTGTGAGAGTAAATATGATGATCAGTACTGCGCAATACAACAGAGGCTCGCGGCAAGTCCGTTGAAATACTTAATGGGCCGACCACTAATTTGAAATTAATTGCATTTTTTATTAATGTCTGCATTGTTTGTCTGGACCGTTGAGCCACTAATTGTACCTTAAAGGTAGGGTCATAGATTGGTTGTTGTCAACGTAATGCTGATTGATAACCACAATTGTAAAGACAGTTGCAAGAAAAGTCACATGTGAAAGTTTCAGCTGAATACAGTGTTTTTACTTGCTGAGAAAACAGCAACAAAACTGTCATGGTATTTTCACAAGAACGCCAAATTGATCCATGTTTAGTGAGGTGGCAGCGGGTACCAACCGCATCTCTGGCCGCGGGTACCAACCGCATCTCTGGCCGCAGCATTCATGAACGGAAACCAATTCTCAGAAATTTGAGAAACAATTCATGCATGAATCTTTTCTCGGATTCAAATGTTTTGGTGGAAAATTTTCCACACCATATTACTTTAAAGGGAATCGTTTCCCCAAAAAGTTTATACTAGCAACAGCTGCAGTGCTTCTCTCCTAGTAAGTTTTTATGGTCATTAATTTGTGGAGTATTTACCAATCTAGGACCCTACCTTTAATGTTCTTTTATAACTTTGTGTTGATGGCATAAGCGGAGGTTTTAATTTGTGTTTTGTACATTGTAATTTCAGGAACAAATGCAAGAAGTGTTAGACGCCATGTTTGAAAAACGGGTAAGCAGAATCATTGTCTTCACCTGTTGAAAATTTTGCAATATTTAGGGAGTCACAATTAATTGTTAACATTAATTTCCAATATACATTACAGTAGAACAAAATATTACATAAACGGTCAATAAGTGACACCCCAAACTGTTATCTTCTCCCCCAAAAATAAACAAAGCAAAAGTAAGAATTGCTTTTGAGGCATTGCATGGTGAAGTATCAATGTATATTCAGTTTGTGGTAACACCATATGTACATGTATGTCTACTTTGCTATGTAGATTATGTTCTTATGAGAACTTGTCTTGCTTTATCTTCTACTGCCGCGAAGTATAGTTTCGCAATTCGGGAGACTACTTAGTTCTAAAAAAGAACTGTCCTGTAGTTAATAAGCAGGGCAGTTCTTTTTAGAACTAAGTAGTCTCCCGAATTCTGAACTCCACTCCGCCAGGCCTCCACAAATTCTACTCCACTGCAGTAGAACAAAATCTACACCAGGGTTCACCCCAGGTTTTTTCAAAACTGTGGGGCATTCTGGACCCATTTTTAAAAAATGTTTGGCCGAAGCACGCGAAATTGAAACAACTACTTGGTGTTTGTCTTGGTTTTAAAAGCCCTGCTGTGCAATCTGAAGCATTCTAAATGGTTTTATCTTGATGATTTTTGTGAATTAAAAAAAACATATTAATAAAAAATTAAAAAAATTTGCGTATCAGTCGAAATTTGCGCTTTTCGGCCCAATATGCTAGCTTGTACATAGGGAGAACCCTGTACACAGCAAAGTAGATATATGCTGTTACCGCAAGCTGAATTTACATTAAGAATCGCTTAATTTACTTCTACGAAAATCAAAGCACTGAAAAAGGAATTGTCGAGTTTGTCCATGGCATGCTATTTCTCTACTCTCGAGAACTCAAACCCTTCCTATTATGTTGTCTGTCATTGTAACCACAGACACAGCCCGGTGATCATATTATTGATCAGGACGATGATGGAGATAACTTCTACGTCATCGACAGGTAAGACACCTCTTCTTTTCTCCTCCCTCCCTCCTACCTCCTTCAGCTTTTGCCTCCTTCACGGGGGGTCGGGAACTTCCCAGAAATAGATCCATACCACCTGGATTTGTTGACTGATTTCACAGGCTGGAGAACTCACTAATGTGGTTTGTATCAACAGTAGTAACATGTACGTCATTAAGAACCACGCTTCTTGGGAATTAAAAAAACACATTGTTGACTGGATCGTGCAAAATACAAACTAAGTCTGATTATCTGTTGTCCACAATTTATGTTTAGCTGTGCTAAGCGTAATAAATTTTCTCCTACGTACTCGTATTTACCAGTCTTTGTTTATTTAATTCAGTTCAGGGCCCACAGGCCAAATGACAAGAATGTTACAATAAAAAAGCAGTAAAAATACACTACATGTTCAATGAGTTGAAATAAAAAGTTAAAGTTTGAACTAAAAGGTCTTTATTAAAATAGCCCGCAAAATAAATAAGGACAGAAAAAATAGGCTAATCAAAATAAAAATGGAATTAAAATAAAAAAGGTGTGGCACAGCCACCATGGTTATAAAATTGTACAGAAACATTACACACAAATATTTACAACGAGTCACAGTAAAAAGTTAAGGTCTGAACTAAAAGGTCTTGAATAAAATAGCACACAAAATAAATAAGAACAGAAAAAAAATAGGCTATCAAAATAAAAATGGAATTACACTAAAAAGGTGTGGCACAACCACCATGGTTGTAAAATTGGTCAGACACATGTCACACTGTAAGAGAGAAAGGAAAATTATAAATTTAGTAAGTCAATGAAGTGTGGAATTGCGTTCGTTCTGAATTGATTAGCACTACAAGGAAGCAATGAGATCGAGTGGGAATTATGGAAATTTCTGCTTTGTGTGGGGTTTTGTTTTTCCGTTAGGAGGGGGATGAGGTTTTCTGTTTGTTTGCTATCGGCCATCGACTGGGTGAATTTTAGGCATTGGGCTTGTTCAATCAGAAAGAGACTTGATTTCACATTCCATAATCCCATTAGAAGTGTTATTCTTACCTAACATAATATTGCATTTTTTGCGACCTTTTACTCAAAAGTAACCGTGGTGACTTATATAATCAGAGCCCAATTTCATAGAGCTGCTTAAGCAGAAAATATTGCTTAAAATTTTTCTGCTTAGCAGAAATAAGCAGGATACCAGTCACAAATGGTACATGTGACACTGTATTTTGGCTGGTTACCTTATTCTGGTAAGCATTATTTTAGTGTGCTTAGCCACAGTTTACGCCCTAAGCAGCCCCATGAAATTGGGCCCAGGACTTGTTATTTGGATTCTGTCTCTGTAATGTACGTTGCAGAAACCCTAAATGACATTTAAGCGTACAGTGAGAGCGAGAGAAGGGGTGCGTGCTGGAGACCTTTAAGAGCAGAGGTCCATTCTCATTGATAGTAAACAAGCAGGCAGTGTTAAACTGTCATTAAGCTGCTACTATGTCTGGTAAAAATGCCGAATCCCACTGCCACTTCTGATCAAAAACAGTATCATATTTACCCAGGTATGAGGACGTTTTGGGTCAGGGTGAGTGCGATAATGGAACTTAAATTAAGCATTTTTCCCTACATTTACCCTGTAATCGTCAACTCCTTTCAGTCTTTTTGGGGGTATTTCAGGTATTAGACAGGATTGGTGGAGCTGACAAAAGAGTCACAAATAGGGTTCATGTTTTGTGTGATCAACCATAAACATGAAATAACAACCTTTGAAAATGTTGGCTTAATCCGTTGTGTGAGTCAGGAGAAAACGGTAAAAAAAACCAAAAAAACATGCACACTCTTCCGCATGTAAACACATAATTTTGATCGTAACAATCGAAATCAGCGGTTGCGTTTTCTTTTTAGGTTTTCAGATACAGTTTTCTCGAATGGGACTTCATTTTAGGGGGAAGTATTTCTCTAAAAAAAAAAATGGTTCTAGTATGAACTTTATAATAAGTAAGCTTTTTTTTTTTTTTATCCTTACCAATCCTGTATAATACCTTAAATTCATATGAATGGGATAAAACACAAAATGGCCGAACCATATTACGTGTGGGTTTTTGTTATCGTGGCTGTTTTTCCCTTCCAGCCTCACTCTGGTTGTTAAAGTTCAAGTGAATAAGAGGAAACACAAATTTTGCTGCAATTTCCTTGTCTGTGGCTTCCTTTTGCGTGGGTAGTTCTATATCAGCATCGAGTACCAGGGAATACGCGTGACTGTTTGCCCTATAAGATGATGGTGAACCCTGTTAAGGAGAACAGATGGCCTAAGCTCGCTGTCATTTGATTTGAGGCGATGTTTTTGCCCCCGACTGCCTCATGAGTGGGCAGCCTTAATGCACACTATTAAATGAATGTTTGCCGGGGACGTTTTGTTGCATCGTGACACATGGGCCCCGAGCCAATCACTGATGAATTAATCAGGTGTTATGGCAGGGACCGAAAACAAGGCCTTTGATCCGTTGCTGGCATTACCGTTAACTCTTCTGTACTGCTATGTCTTCATTCTGAAATGAATAGCGATTGCAAAATTGTTCTCTCCAACGTGTAATTAACATTTTGGGCGTCTGGCGGGACTGGAATTTCATCTTTTGAGAGGGCGAGGCCATTTTCAGTTTGAAAAGGGCACTTGCATTGGAAAGTCTATGGGAAACTTGAGGAGGGGCACCTAGGCCAAGACCGTGTCAACGGAAGGCTCCGCGGCCTCCGTATAATTCCAGGCCTTGACTGGGCTCGATTTCACAAAGCACGTAGATTCATCTTAAGATGAGTTGTCAATGTGGCCATAGTGATTTGTATTGTGACACCACACTTTGCTTCGCAAACTAAGATTGCTACGCAGCTTAACATCAATCTTTACTCTTGGTGAAATCAAGTCCTGCTCTTGAGGAGGGAAGTGTTGTTTGTGAGCAAACCAAACATGCATGTACTGAGCCTCTACCATGCATAGTCTAAAATCACCCCAAAATAAGGGCAGTTGCATTGGGACTGAATTTTGCTTTTACCAAATGTATCAGACATGTGTTTTTTGTGTGCGATGATTTTTGTAGCTTGATGTACAGGAAACTGAAAAGACAAGAAAAAGAAGACAATTTTTGTATTGTACGCAGCGAAGACAACCCTTCCCTTTAAAGGGGCACATTGCTTTCAGATTGGGCGCTTAAGGGGCACATTGCCTTCGGATTGGGCGCTTAAGGGGCACATTGCTTTCAAATTGGGTGCTTAAGGGGCACATTGCCTTCGGATTGGGCGCTTAAGGGGCACATTGCTTTCAGATTGGGTGCTTAAGGGGCACATTGCCTTCGGATTGTGCGCTTAAGGGGCACATTGCCTTCGGATTGGGCGCTTAAGGGGCACATTGCCTTCGGATTGGGCGCTTAAGGGGCACATTGCTTTCAAATTAGGCGCTTAAGGGTCACATTGCTTTCAAATTAGGCGCTTAAGGGGCACATTGCTTTCAGATTGGGTGCTTAAGGGGCACATTGCTTTCAGATTGGGTGCTTAAGGTGCACATTGCTTTCAGATTGGGTGCTTAAGGGGCACATTGCGTTCGGATTGGGCGCTTCGATCTTTAAAAAGTGTTTGTTAAGAAATGACTATGGCCGGAAAGATATTTTAAAAGTAGAATAACAATAATGATTGTCATACATGTAAACATTCCTTGAAATTGTGTGGTTTTGTGTATGACCGAACACAGTCCACTATTTTGTAGAACCAAATGTTCGACTCCACAAAATGGCGGACCGTTGGTTCCGCTGGCTGTATTTCAAGAGGCAAGTTTGTAATTTTGCAATCACCACTCACTAATTACAAACAAAACTTGTGCATGAACAGCTCTTTAAAAGGCTTTAGGAGAAAGTTCAAAACAGCAAAATTCCGAGCGACTTGAAGGCAACGTGGCCCTTTGAGATGGCCGCGTTAGACACGGACTCTTCAAAAACAATCGGGTGAACTGCTTTTTTAAAGTAGAGACTTTAATTACGGAGAGATTTCACTAATGGCCCTACAAAGTCATCTATCATCCTGACAGCTGAAATTCATATAAACCACATATACTGCTGGCCACGTATAAGGAATGTCTAGTAATTACGAATGGCTGGAGCATTAATTGTGAGAGCATTTATTTTATCATGTTGAGAAGCGTGACCTTCTTCAGTCATTATGGCATGTCGTGGCCGAGTGGATAAGATCACTGGACTCAAGCTCTGGTGTTTCTGATCAGCAGAGTGTGGGTTCGAGCCCTTGTCGTGACACTTGTGTCCTTAAGCAAGACACTTAACCATGATTGCTTCGTCCTTCGGATGGGACGTAAAGCCGTTGGTCCCGTGTGTTGTGTAACGCACGAAAAAGAACCCAGTGCACTTATCGAAAAGAGAAGGGGTCCGCCCCGGTGTTCCTTGTTTGATCGGCTGCATATTGCGCCACAGCACCTTGTAAAAAACCATTACAAGGTGCTATGTAAAGGAGTAGGTCTCATACTTCAAACGTTGCCCCAAATACCTTGCAGGTAATACTGAATGTTAAGCGCTTAGAGGCTGGCCTGCAGTAGGCGCTATACAAATACAATATATTATTATTATTAGACTTCCTTTCAAGCCGTCGTACATGCTGATGATTGGGGGCCTTTGCTGAATACATTGCGCAGCAGAGTTAATGTTCAGCCGAAATAAGCTTCGGGACTGCCAACAAAAGCTGGTCACAGATGTTCGGGAAAATAGTTGTCAGTAAAGGTTACGGGGATGAGAAATTTCAGACTTTCATCAGAAGACAGTTATAAAGAGTTTTTTTGCTGTTTTCTCAGCAAGTAGATAACTGTATTCACCTGAAAAATTTCACATGTGACTTTCGTGGTGTCTTTCTTTATAATTTTGCCTATAAATCAGCATTACGTCAATAAAAACCAATCTAAGACCCTACATGTACCTTTAACGCTTTTGAAAGCAGTAGTTTGTATTCAGCATCTCTTGTTGCAAATTGACACTTGCCCCAGCAGATGCATCTAAAGTCTGCACTTATTTAGACTACAGTGCAACTCAGGTGGCCCTTCACATTTTAATTTTGACTCTTGTGTCTATTTATCCTGGCCGAGCTGCCTAGCGCGAGGGACATACGTTCTGATAGTTGAGACTGTTGAATTAGGGATTGGATCTTACTATGCAGGTCGGGCATTTGTGTCTTCAGTAAGACACATCTATAGCCATAATATGTTTCTCTTCATCGCAGGTGTATTGATGTTTACACCTGCAAGGGTTGATATGCTAATGTGTTTGAATAACACATGTACATGTTAGTTGTCTGATGTTACATGTTCCTCAGTGAGTTGACAGTCAGAGGACTGGTGTGAGACTCTCAGCCACTATGTGCTTCTCTTCACCCAGGTGTATTGATGTTTACACCTGCAAGGGTTGATATGCTAATTTGTGTTTGAATAACACATGTACATGTTAGTTGCCTGAGGTTGCATGTTCCTCAGTGAGTTGACAGTCAGAGGACTGGTGTGAGACTCTCAGCCACTATGTGCTTCTCTTCACCCAGGTGTATTGATGTTTACACCTGCAAGGGTTGATATGCTAATGTGTTTGAATAACACATGTACATGTTTAGTTGCCTGAGGTTGCATGTTCCTCAGTGAGTTGACAGTCAGAGGACTAGTGTGAGACTCTCAGCCATTATGTGCTTCTCTTCACCCAGGTGTATTAAATTTCCTACCTGCAAGGGGTGATACGTTTACATGTTTGAATAAAACATCAGTCCTCAGTACATGTTAGTTGCCAGAGGTTGCATGCTCCTTTGGATGGGAGATGACAGTCAGAGGATCGGTCTAAGACTCTCATCCATAGGTGCTTCTCTTCACCCAGGTGTATTAAGGTTGATACCTGCAAGGGTTGATACATTAGTGTGTGAATAACACATTAGTCCTCAGTACATTGTTAGCTGCCTGTGGTTGCATGTTACTCAGGGAGTTGAATGATAGAGGCTGAGGCTTCTCTCCACCATTTCTCAGGCCTGGAATTTTTGTCTTGAAGTGGGTAAGGCCGTTTTCATTTTTCAATGGCCACTTCCATTGGAAAATCTATGGGAAGCTTTTGAAGGGGCATCAAGGCCAAACCCAGGGCTACAGGAGCCGCGGTCCCCATGTGATTCCAGACCAGGGCCCAATTTCATGGCTCTGCTTACTGTAAGCAAAGAATTGGCGCTTACGGAAGCGGGAAGTTCCGCGCTTACGTCAAGCGTATTTCACAGATTAGCAGAGAATTTCTGCTTGTGCACTACATGTGTAGTTCACGTTACTTAGGCATTTTTCGCTTACACAGCTAGTGCAAAAATTCAACGCTGGCCCTGTAAGTGCAGAATGGTGATCGCAAGCGCAGAATTCAGCGGTAAGCAGAGCCATGAAATTGGGCCCTGATTTCTGCAAGTACGAGGGTCAAGATGGTAGTTGTGTTTGATCAACCCATTCCATTGTACTCACCAGTCACTTAAAAGTGTCTGCCCTGTAGGGAGTTAAAGATTTTATTAATGGTCTAAGTACATGCTTGATAACCAGGGCTGCTTAAAGCACAAGTAGCTCAGCACAACAAAATTATGCTTACCAAAATAAGGTTACCAGCTAAAATACCATGTCACATGTATAATCTTTGACTGGTATCCTGCTTATTTTTGCTTAGCAGAACAACTTTAAGTGCTATTTGCTGCTTTAGCAGCTCTATGAATTTGGGCCAAGGACCCAACAAAATCATGCTTATATCAGAATTAGGTTACCAGCCAAAGTTCCATGTCACATGCACTATCTTTGACCGGTATCCTGCTCACTTCTGCTTAGGAAAATAATTGTTATGCAGTATTTGCTGCTTTAAGCAGCTCTATAAAAATGGGCCCAGGTGTTAATGATAGTACAAGCAACACAGATATTAAACATTTATGAAGAAAATCTACTGAATCCAGAAAATAACACGTTCTGTCTTTGTATCTCTGCAGTGGCATGTACGACATCTTCGTTAACGGCAACAAAGTAGGCGCTTACAACAACACGGGTAGCTTTGGAGAGCTGGCTCTGATGTACAACACACCTAGAGCAGCGACGATTGTTGCCACAACGCCGGGGTCACTATGGGCACTGGTAAGCTCCATCGATTCCATTATTCACTCATTAATGCTCATTCACGGTAATCAGCAACATTTGGGAATCATTATGCGTGTTTTGAGTGTCCGGTTTAAGCTCGGTTGAAGTGTGCCACAGGCACTCAGTGATATGAGAACACGATACTGATAACTTATATAAATGTCATACACTGCTGAGTACTAAATGCTCAACACAGGTGGGGCAAGATTTTGGGTGGATTCTAATTATTATTATTTTTTAAACATCTTTTTCCTGCCCAAACAGTTTCCTGTTGAAAATGTGAATGAACTTACTTGTACAATAGCTTATTTGCACAAGGGTCGTCTTAAGGTATTCCGCAGTGCATCTTGGGAATCCCAGTACAGTTAGGATATGAATCAAGCTGCCAAGATTTATTCCATGCTGTAAAGTATATGCCAGTTTTTTATAGTTGTGTACCGCACTGCTTCAAAATCAGCGCGGCGTGATAGTTGCCGGTGTTGCTCGGACTTGGGTTTCACCCAAAATCCTTTGCACGCCAATCGTGCGCATTGGGACATTCCTAGTAGGGGATTTAACATCATGTCATCCATGTATTAACTGCTTGTATTAACTGACAGGTACGTTTAAGTGCACTGTGCATCATGTAATGGGCCACTAGTCTAAAAAAATAAAAATAAATGATGAGATGTTTCTGTCAAGTTTTGCTCAAAGGTATAATACAGGGTTGGTAAGAATAAAGAACATAAATGTTTTAGTCTGAAAGCTCACTGATTGTGAAGTTCATACTAGAACCATTTTTCTATGAAAAAGATCCCTTTGAAATGAACTGTATAATATCTGTAAACCTAAATTGGTGTAAATTGTAATATCTGGGAGGTTCTTGGTCTAGAACAAAGGGGAAACTCAGACACGTAAACCATTTTTCAGGATCTTTCACGTTCACGTGATCTTTCACGTCAAATCTCGTCACTAGTGTTGTTTACCGCGGCAGTGCTTTCTGGTCTAGTGGGCATCATGAATGATAACAGAATAATGACCAGCAAATTGTATGTGACACTCATTTCCTAGTAGTGAATTACACATTGTGTCATTCACATAATGATGTTTCGTCATCATCATCATCATCAGGCTGCGCTCGACCGCTGTTGGATGAAGCCCTCCTCGCACAGTTTCCATTCTCTTCTCCTTCTTGCTAGTCTGGTCCAAGTTGTCAGGTGGATTTCGTCTCTCCATCATCTCTTCTGTCTTCCTCTTCTTCTTTTTTCCCCCGTTGCTAGGTTGCGACTCGGTTAGTCTCTTGGTCTCCACCTGTTGCAATGTCTTCTTGATAAGTCTGTGTATGTTTGGATTTTGTCTCTCCATCTTCTCTTCTGTCTTCCTCTTCTTCTTTTTTTCCCATTGCTAGGTTGCCATTCGGCTAGTCTCTTAGTCCACCTGTTGCAATGTCTTCTCGATAAGTCTGTGTATGTTTGGATTTTGTCTCTCCATCGTCTCTTGTGTCTCCTTTTTCCCTTTTTCCATCTTTAGGTTGCCATTCAGTTAGTCTCTTGGTCCACCTGTTGTCATGACAAGTGACGTGCCCGTCTCCATTTGATAATGTTTCAGCCTCTCCTTCATCACTTGATGAATGCAGTAGCAAAAATGAAAACCATCTGCTCGGATCACAAGCATTCAAATAAACTAGCACCGTTTCTATGGCACTGGAAAGTCTATACCCCTTCACTTAATGCATGCTGTGCTGTTGACTAGAGCTATTAAATGAAAATGTTTTGGGGGTCAAAATTTCATCATTTAAAAATGTAAGGGCAGTATTTGTTGTTTTATATTTTAGAAGAAAAGTAATGATTCAGGAATCTCCGTGGACATTTATAAGGACATGTTGCCCTGGATTACGCGATTTGGGCAGTTAGGGCAATTAAAAGCGTTTGTCATGAAACGAATTGAATTGAAGGGTTGGAAAGATGTTTTAAAAGTAGCATGAAATGATCCACACAAAAATTGTGTGGTTTTCCTTTGACAACGTGAACTAACACTTAGTCCACCATTTTGTGGAGTTAAACATTTTGTTTCACAAAGCGGCAAACGGTGTTAGCTCACGAAGTAAAAGGAAAGCCACACAATTTGGAGGGATATTTATGTGGATCATTATATTGTGCTTTTAAGACATCTTTCCAACCATATTAATTTCATGACATTTGCTTTTTATAGCCCAAAGGCCCAAAGTGCCAAATCCAAGGCAACGGGTCCCTTTATCCCCCTTTTTACATGATTCTTATCTTATGTGTGGAATGAAACTTATTTCTCAAGCATCAAGGGGCATGATATATGCTTCCTACTTAAGTCTGATGGGGGGGATACGATTTGTTTGCCCTCAGAAAAATCAGCAAATTTTGTATTCAATAGCTTGAAAAGCCCATCCAAACCTTATACCATTAGGTCAGCGCTTGTAGTCAATGTAAAATTGCCCTACTTTTTTCCCACAAGGGCCAAATATCATTGCAGCATCAGCCAAAACATGTTTTTAACAAAACACTCTGATGGACTGTGCAAGTCTCACTTGTACTGGAACTTCCTGTACCAAGTTGGGACAGAGTGCGCGAATCTGTTTCTTTAAATACTTTAGTTGAACGTAGTTTGTAGCCATACAAATTATATGATATTGTTAGCCATGAAATGTATGAAAGTAAAATAAATTTAACAAATCAACAAAGAAAACTTGAGGTCAAGACTTGACCTCCATTTCTGTTTGTTTGTAAACAATTAATCATTTTGCCCAACTGACGTTCATGTTATCATTATTTGACAAATACAGTCGACTCTCGTTAATAAGAGGTCCGCCGGACTGGCCCGGTCTCCTCGTATTATCCGAACCTCGTCTTAAACGCAGCGCAATATTATTGTCATCACGTGGCCGCTAAAATACCTCGTATTATCCGTGTTCTTATTACGACAGTGCTCATATCTTCCATTTTTTAAGACTTAGAAATACGCATGGGACAGTTCGGGTGAGAAACCTCGTATAAACCGGCGTCACGTATCTTCCGAGCTCGAATTAACAAGAGTTGACTGTAATGGGGTTTCTAAAGAAGAATTATCATTGTCCTAAGTTTTAAGTTTGTTTCAATAATAATTTTTAACACACTATTTGTATTATGTGAAATTGGAATTGTATAATATAACAAATTGCTATGCTAAAAAGATTTGATTTAATAGCAAGTAGTAGTAGTCTTTGTTCAAGTTGTTTTCTGGCTTTCGATACGGGCAAGACTTGCACAGTCTACTGCAAACAAATTTCCTCACAAACCTACTATTGATACTCCACAACAGTACGTGTAAGTAATAAGCCTTTTGAATTTGCACAATGTGTTAAATTAAGCTCTCCAGACTGCATTGTACAACGACGATGCAATGTCCAAGGCTAACCCCGGCAACGGCGTTATAACTTGCAATTAGCTCAGCGACATTCGACCCACTTTCCATCTCCGGGATGTGAGTGTTACACAACCCCTCCAACAACACTGCGTGCCAGATCGGGTGAACCGGGATATCTCCCCATGATTAATGCATTTCGTCTTAACACTTTCTACGATCCCCCTTCTCCCACCCCCCCCCCCTTTGCAGGATCGATTGTCATTCCGGAGGATAGTGCTGAAGAATGCTGCTAAGAAACGTAAGATGTACGAGACACTACTTGAGAGTGTCTCCATGCTGAAATCCTTAGAGGTAAGTTGACACCTACTTGTCAATGTGCCCATGGGGGAAAGGGGAGATGGGTGGGGTTCCAGGACTCCCAAGCCGGCAGTAGAGGCACCAGTAGTAGTAATCAGGCTTGCTAGAAGAACGTCTTAAGACATTCCACAACTTCTGTAAAGCCACATCTCCGAGATGCTACCTCCTTAGAGAGGTATAGTGTGAGAAGTAATGAATGAGAACATTTACAGGGCTGGGAACTTTCAGACTCGGGGGGGGGGGGGGGGGGAACGATTTCGTCCAGGAATTTCCGCATAGCATACAATTTGACTGAATGTTGGGGTTTTTTTTTAACACTGAATGCCAAAATTTAGTAGCTAATCGTGATTTTGGAGTAGCAACCGTTACATTCTGTAGCATTTTGCTCTATTGTACAAGGAAAATCGTTCCCTGAATTTTTTTTAAGTCTGCCTGTCAAAAAATAAATTGCTGCACTTTTTTCCAAATTGAATTATTCTGGCTCTTTGATCTACTTTCTCTAGCACTGAGAATACTGTACCCAGAAGCTCCTTTAAATCTATAACTCCAGGGGTTACCAAAAGGTGGAAATGCCATCGTTTCAATGTACATGTACCTCCTAAGATCTGGGTCCAAGTTTCAGACCTTTTTATCGGCAGTGACACTCGCCCCTGCATTGATCTCAAAAACAGAAAATCAAGTGTAATGTCAATGTTGAATTTTCACTTTTCTTTTACCCCTTTTTTCTCCCCCAGCCCTATGAAAGAATGAATCTTGCCGATGCTTTAGTAACCAAAAAATTCCAAGATGGTGAATGTATTATTGCACAGGTAAGTTGCCTCAATGCTTCCACCCCTTTTAACCCACCCCCTCAAAGCTGCTTAAGCACAAACAAAAATGCTTACCTCAAAAAAGTGTTGATCACCAGATATAGATAGCAGCCCAATACAATTCCACATAGTGACTGGGTTTCTGCTCGATTGCGCTAAGCAGAATTTGTGAAGCTGTGGCCAATTTCACGCAAGAAGTACCGTTGACCATAGTTTGACTAAGCTAGCCCAAACTCTGTCTAGTCGACGATAGTTGGCCAACGCTAGTTGACTACTTGGAACCAGCCACGGCATGGTTGCATCACTGTTTATCAATAGCCGTTTTCTTAGCACAGTGCAGAGAGGACCAGTTATAAGAAAATGAGTCGCCGTTGACGTTGACGTGACTAGAAACGTTTGCACTATAACTTCTGTGTGCATGCACCAAACAACCACTAGTTAACCAATGGTCCTTATACCAATATTGTCAGCTCGAACGGCTCCAATCTAGCCGTGTGTGTTTTTTTGTTGAGTTGTTTTGTACAGTGTTTAGCAGGGATGTGATTTCTCCGTTTTTAACCGGAATTCCGTGTTTTTTTGCCCCCCCAAAACCCCCCCCCCAAAAAAAAAACCAAAACAACAATATTTTTTATTTTTATTTTTTTTTAAAGATCAAATTCATAAAAAAATGAAGATAAAACCATATAATAACGCCCAGATTGCAGAGTAGGGCTTTTAAAACCAAAGATAAATGTTAATATTGGGCTTCATGCTTGCAAGTTTTCGAGCTCGCATGCTTTCGCTCTTTGCACTCAGAGTTCAGGTTTTTTTCTCAACAGCCTATCACATCCCTGGTTTAGGGACTTAAAACTTCTGCACAAGACACAAGCGGATATTTGTCCATCGACCTTTATCATGCTGCAACCATCGTGGTCATGTTCCATGTATCCAGTAATGGATTCTAATAATCAATGTACAAAAAGGAACCGACTATTTTTCATTCCAGCCTCGGTTTGATTACATTGAGTTTGAATGGGAGAAAATCACGATGGCCGTACCATGATAAAGGTCTATCGAGTCTTCTTTTGTGCTATCATTCACCGTTATTTTCAGTCTATCTTTATTACTATTTCTTACTCGGCCTGATGTAATATGTAGACTGTGCTTTGTGTATTTGAACGTTGAGACATGTTAAACTGTGCATTGTGGTTTCTTTCACACATTAAAACAATGTACATCAGAACGTTTTGTGCATTTTATAATTGTAATTTGATATTTTTACTCTGTACAATCTTGTGGTTTTTTTTCTTCTCAAAGCCATGTTACTCTATGTTTAATGCAGGCTTGGAATTACATGGAGGCTACTGCCTCCATTGCTCTAGTCTTGGCCTTGGTGCCCGTTCAAAAGTTTCCCAAAGACTTTCAGATTTTGCAATGAATAAAAATGGCCTTGGTTCCCCTTCAATAGTTTCCGTAGACTTTAAGATTCTGCAAAACAAAAATGGCTTAGCCCTCTCAAAGATAATGCTTCAGGACTGTTAATGCCGTTAATGTTGATCTTTTTCTTAAATTGTAGCATCAGGCCATCGACCTGATAGTAATTAAGTTTGCTTTTTTCTGAAATCCTTCAGGGGTGCTCCCTTTTGGGGGGTTTGACGGTTGGTCAGTTTGTGTCTTCTAGATTGATTCCTTACCTGTGAAATTGTTTTTTAAAATGAAATGAATGAAATGAAACCCCAAGTTTCCCCACGAGGATGCGGGAAGACTTGAAGGGTCTAATCCCGATAGGTTTGGATGGATCACAGATTCTTAAACCCCATGTAATCTCCTCGTGTTTCTCTCTCTCTGTGCGCCCCAGGGTGATGACGCTGATGGGTGCTATTTCATTGAAGATGGCAGCGTACGGATCACCATGAAAAATAAGGTAAGGGAGCCGTACCCCACTCTGGTTGAGATGGATTTTAACGGTGAATCCTTCACGCTGCATTTTTTTATTTTGACCTCGGCCACTAATATCAAGTATTAACCACATAACCTGATTGAGCACAATAATACCCTCATCACATGGCAGTCAGTTTGTCTACCGGACACTTTGCTAAAATGAGTCTGTGGTGTTGCTTAACATAGCAGATTTACTGTAGACTGGTGCCCGCGACCAATTGCATAGTGGTCCGTAGTATTGCCCTCAGGTAGCCAGACAAAGATGGCTGCTGTGTGATGACGTCATTTATCACATGATTCCTGACACCTAACACCTAACACCCACACATATTCCTTTCCCCCCGCAAGTTTCGTATTAGTCATTTTTAACACATAGAAATCGAACATGGATAATGCTGAGCTCAATTTTCGTTTTTGTCTGCTGTGGGCGCCCTCTATGTCAGCTGTGGACATAGAGTATCAATACCATGTGACAAAATGGCAGAGGGCAGGAATTGTCTCGCAGCACAGATTTAACTAAACACACTGCATTCTCTGGGTCCTATTTTTAGGGTTTAAGTAAACTTCATGATACTTGACCTCAATTTTTGTTTACCGAGCCCATCGAAAACTACATTATGTTTACTTGAAGACAATCTGTTTGACTTTCATTATTTGGCTTCTATCGTTTTCAAAAGCTGTGAAGCTTTTCTTAATTCATCTGTGTCTGAAAACTATTTGAATGAAGCTTCTCAGTTGTTTGGATTTTAAATAAACATTTCTCTGGACGAGGAGTAAAACCTAGACTCTCTTTTTTTTTTTTTGGGGGGGGTGGGGGAGTCAAAACAATGACTTCTATTTTCGTGAAAGAAAAGTGACAAGAGTTAAAAATGCAGAGACCCAACACTTGTGCATTGATTGAAACTGGAGAAGACTGTGCAAGTGCACTCCCAAGCCAAATTGTTTACAATGCATGAACAACTTCTGGAGGCATTTCTTCAAATGCTTACAGCTGTCAGTCATATCAAATGAAAAGATTGATCAGAGACACCAGATTTGATTTCTTTCTTGACGACAAAGAATGAATAGAGCCATTTAGGCCATGGACTGATCGAAAGAGTAACTGTATTTGAACAGACATGTCAAATTACTCCCGACGTCTAAGGAAAGTGGGTTACCCATCGAGTAGTTTTGCTTTGGTTTTTGTTTATCATCCCCGTGGTAAATCCACCACGAGTGAAGGGAGCCGGGGCGGCATGAGTAATGTGGTTTGAGATTAATTTGAGGCGATGTCCGTGCAAGGTTGTTCACTCTCGGATTCTTATCGGATTATTTGTGCATGATTATGGACAAGTCTGGAGAGGTCTGTGGTGGGGATTTCAATAATTGAATACTCATGCATGCACGGGGCATACGTTGGCATACGTCTGGGTTGATTTTACTGCTTTTATCGTCGGAGTTTTGACTCTTCTTTCAGAGAGAGTCTATCTTGGGGTTTTCCAGAACAAGGTTGAACTCATCTTAGATAGATTTGTTTTTTTCTATGGGACTTTTCTATCGGCTATTTCACTATCTCATGTTCCTGTCAGCGACTTTTACAACCGTTTTATTTGGTACTTCAGCGAGCGATTTCTTCCAGCAATTTTGCAGAGCAAAAATGTTTCAGACAGAACATGTTTTGTGCACACTAAAAGCTAAGTTTGGTGGTCGGATTTGCGTAGTGGTGTACTTCCTTACCTTCTACCTCTAGGACCCCAGTTCGAATCATGCCGGGGGGGGGGGGGGGGGGGCACTGTGTGAATTTGGTTTTTCAGTCTCTACCTGATTGTGTGGGTTTTACCCTGGAATAATTCTCTGGGGTTTTCCTCCCACATCTCAAGCTGAGACTTCCTTCCTTGTCTTCTCTCCAGGGGGCTCTTGCCTAGTATACTGATTAAGTTTGGTTTCCTGAGAATCCTTGGCTTCGAGAATTAATAAATGAAAAAAATTGAAATGAAATAATGGAGTAGCAACTGATACATTTGTGTAGCATATATTTGTAATGCTATTCAAGGGGAACCATTCACTGTATTTGTCAATGTATTCAGTTTTATCCACAGCTTTATTGGGTAGTTTCATTACAACTACAAACACAGAAACTTCACCTTTTCACCTTTGAGCAAACCATTCCCAATATATCACTGACAAGCCCAGGGGTCCAATTTCATAGAGTTGCTTACGCACAAAAAGTAGCTAAGCACAACAAAATTACACTGAGTAGAATATGTCATCCGGCCAAAATACCATTTCACACACGTACCATTTGTGACTGGTATCCTGCTAATTGTTGCCTAGCGGGAAATTGTTTGTCAGCTTGTGCTTAAGGGGGCTCAGGGCGCCAATTTCATAGAGCTGCTTAAGCACAACAAGTTGCTTAAGCAAAGAACAATTATGCTTACCAGAATAAGGTTACCTGCCAAGATACCATATCACACACACCAATAGGGACAGGCATCTTGCTTATTTTTGCTTTGCAGAAAACTATTAAGCAAAACATTCTGCTTAAGCAGCCCTGTGAGCTTGGGCCCGGAGGGCCAAATTTCATTGAGCACAAAAATTTGCTATGCACAATAAAATTTTGCTTACCAGGATAAGGTTACCAGCCAAACTACCATGTCACGTGTGCAATTTGTGACTGGTATCCTGCTCATTTCTGCTTAGCAGGAAATTGTTAAGCATTATTTTTCTGCTTAAGCAGCTCTATGAAATTGGGCCCAGATTAGATCCATGTTTTATTAAAAGCGCCTGCCCTATCCCACACTGTATGCTTTCATCCTTCCCATCCTTCTCTTTCATTTTTCCCCCCTAACACCGCAAGGTCTTGTCTTTTCTGCACCACCACCCTGCACTCCTCTCACGCATGTCGTTCATCATCAGGGACACGCTGGGGTTGATCTTGCTTGTAGCTGCCATTAGTGTCGCATGGTTCCGACTTCTTGTAATCTAAGCATTGGCTGGGACGGGGAAATCCTTCGTATCGATCTTTTGATTGAAATTTAACAAAATGTGCTCATAAGTGTTTAAGAAACTCCCTTTATTGCATGTGTTCTGTCATGGAAGCAGATCACATTCAATATAGGGAAGGACTGCACAATCTTAGCTGGGGTTATTTTTTTTGCATGTGCATGTATTGGACAGATGCTATTAAAAAAGAACAATACTATTATAAGGTATCATTTTCCTTTCACCTTATTTTGATCTTCAAGACTTTTTTCTTACCAAATAAAAATGGCTGCCAAACAACCAAGGCCCAATGTCATGGCTCTGCTTACCGCAGAATTCTGCACTTGCGATCGCCATTCTTCGCTTAGAGGGCAAGCGCCAAATTTCTGTGCTAGCTGTGTAAGCGAAGAGTGCCCGGTAACAATGCCTAATAACATTGACGTAAGCGCGGAATTTCCTGCTTCTGTAAGCGTCGATTCTTTGCTTGCGCTAAGCAGAGCTATAAAATTGGGCCTAGAAGTCATTCAGCCATCATTTGTCATGTTGGCTCAAGCTTGCTTGCATACGAAAAGGAAGGGGTGGGGGTAGTTCCTTCTTATACACACATCATTGATTTAGCATCAAGCTCGGCCCTTGCTGTCACGACTTTCATAACGTTGCAACTAAAATTTACATGCAATCCATAAAATGAAGAAAAAAACCTTTTAACGCATTGATCGTCTCTTTCAAAAACTTGCACCCTAAAAAAAACACATGACCAAGTATCTTGTTACATTGATAAAAAAAAAAAAACGTGCCCAGAGTATCGGTTACACTTCAACCCCATCAAATGGTTGGCAGTCCGGTCTTAATTTTGAATCAACTGTTTCTCTGTAACAAATTTGGACAAAAGAAATTTGTCTGAACAAAAAAAAAAGTTGCCTGCATATAGAGTGACAACTCAGTCTTCGATTCGTTTTAAATGCAATTTGATTTTGCCTGTTTGAAAAACTGCAGCCTTTGTATTTGGAAAAAGAAAACATATTTTATGTAGCCCTTATTAATTACAAATATGAGAAACGATCTAAATTTAACAAGTCTATAAAAAGTCTGATACATTTCCAGTTATTAAATGTGTTTTGTATTTTGAAGGTAACTGCCACGTTGAATTTATTATTTAATAAAAACGGTACTGCCGAGTGACAAATAAATTTTTACCGGACGAAGAAGAAAAAAATTGAATCAAAATAAAAACAATCGAGTATTCCTCGGCCCTCTGATTTGACCTTTCCCTTTATTATTTCTTCCTCACTCCCCATGGCTATGTACACTTTATGATTGTCCTCCTCGAAGAACTGAAAAAAAAACCCAATCTTGTCAAATTGAGTTTACCATTCACTGCACCTTCAGCCCATAACGCGACCTCCAGGCTTTCAAATTCATTTCCTAAATTTTGAAACTGCCTTTGGGGGAAGATGCAGATTCAACAAGACTTCAGTTAAGAAACATCTCAAAGTGTTTGTCTCTGAGAATAACTCATTTCAAAGAAAGTCATTTTTTATTTTTTTGTCCCCGGAAAATTTCATTTACCTTGTCTATGTTTTTATGCAACACACCCGCATTTATACATATTAGCATTTCTGACTTGAGTTTTACATTGTATCATGCACAGGTTGTGTGATTCAATAACATTTTAGATGTATTCATTTGTTCTTGACATTTTTATCTTGGACTCGACACAATCTCATTTTGACTTGTAATGTAGCGAAGTTAATGAATGTCATGCATTTCAGAGTCAATAAATGGTCCTCATTATCTGCGGGTTGTGTTTGGATTCAAGAGGCTGGGATTTTTGCGCCGTTATCCTAAAGGAATTTAACGAGACCCCAGCATGCGCAGCACGCCGTATCGATACCGCTCGTCATTAACCTTTGGAAGGGAAGTACTGAAAAACAACGCTGACTGGGTAACCAAAAGTGACTGCTCTGCACGCATGCTTGTTAAAAGCTTTTGAGCGCTTGTAGGGCACTTGTAGGATGCTTAGTACGCGTGTGTCAGAATGCAAGTATTTTGACGCAAACCACTTCAAATGAATCATGTTTTTACACGGTCAAGATCCAAGAAGAATGAGAGGGCACCAGTTGCTCCATGACTTGATGCCTCTTTTGACAGCGCGCTCTGCGTGCATCTCTAACACAGATTCGATCAACCACAGGACTAATTAAAATATCCAATTTATTTGGATATTTCAAGTGTGACCAGGGGTTGTGTTCGGGCAAGGCATTCTGGAAAAAAATAGCGTGGCGAGATTGTACACCACTGGGAATGAGGTTGAAACAGACCCATATCACTCAGTGACCATTTTTGTTTGGTGCCCAGTATACCAATAAAAAAATCATAATGCTACTGATTCATACACATTAACGGAGCCAGACTATGATGATGATGATGTAATGCATGACATCATTAATGATACTAACTCACCTGCACAAACCTTGATTGATCACTAATGTTGTGTTTTGCACCATTTCCAGTCGATTTGTTATCATTCTTCACCAGCATTCACAGAGTGATGAGATTATTCTAACAATAATTACTGAAGTGTCGTTTTGTATCTTGTAGTTTTATATTTGTTTTGTAGAGTGTTGTTGTTTTCTTTTCATAATTATTAGTTTGATTGTTGCTTAAATCAATTTATTAATTGCCAATAATAGTTCTAAATCAATGTTATCAACGAATGGGACTTCCAACAGTCACATAATACATTGGAGTGTTTTTTTTTTGCAGTATATTTTATGTAAATGTTTTTAATCTTTATCAAGAGTTTTCTGATTTTACTATATTGGAATTTTTTGAAAGAAAGTTGCTAATGGTGGTAAAGTTTTTGAAATTTTAATTGATACAGGGGTTTCAGAAATAAAAATGGCAATCTGTTATTTGTTTTGTTGATAACTCCTTTTTGCTGTGAACATTTTGTTTTTTCAGTTGTGTTTCTCGTCTGTGTTATTCTGTTTGCCATGCTATTAATGTAATGAAAAACTTAATGATGTGAGAATGTAGCAGAGGTCATGTCTAGGTCAAGTTACTCAGTGGTAGCTTGGATGGGCAGTTGTCTATAAACCAGCCGCCAATTTCACAAAACTTTACGCAACTGCTGAAGTCCACTTGTGCAACATTTTTTTGCGTAAGTTGTGCACCGCTAACTCAAGAAATCTTGCACAAGTGGACTTTGCGCAGTTGCGTAAAGTTTTGTGAAATCGACTACCAATTACTTTCGGGGAGTTACAGTGAGCTTGTTAATCAGTATACGTTCCCACTTCACTGAGTGAAAACTGCTCAAGACAAAAAAGGGCAATTCAGGGAGCATTTTAAAGCATCCTTTATTTCCATGACGATGCTTCCTGGATGACTTTTACCAATTTTTTTTGTCTGTTACAATTTCACTCTCAAGTCAAGAGATTTTCAAACTTGATTTATAAAAAAATACAAAAGAAATGTCAAAAACAAAAAAGTTACAAAATGTCTGATGTGCATTACCAGTGCCGCTCTAGAGTATGTTCAATACCCAAATCATTTACTAGAGTTGACCTTTGACATGACCTTTGAACTCATCACAGCATGCTCTTGTTTGTTTACATAACTGTCTTGACTATTTTTGTTGACAAATACTTGTTTAGTTTTTTCCTCATTATGTATATACTGTTTTATTCTTGCTCTTCGCTGTTTTTGGGGCATGTTTTTTCCAAAACTCTGTCGCCCATTATTCTTGGCTACCTCATCACAACTACCACCGTTATTTCTGCGTACGCTGTGAAACTTGACCACCGCCACCATCTTCATGCATGTTGCTGTTCACTTTTCAGAATGCTGTAAGTATACAGAGGGGGTTCCCCCCCCCACCCAGTCCCGATCCCCCTTTCTCCTTATAGACGGGTGTAAAGATACACCTCAAACCCAGTACCCACTTTATGTATAAGTGTCCTTGTGGTTATGCCCTTTCAGCAGTCTCATGACAGTCCACAAGTTTCAAGAAAATTTTAAGTGAGATTGTGTGGACTTTATTGGTTAAAGTTCATTCTTTGATTGAACCCCGATTCTGAGCCCACTTTTTCCTTATTTTGGGGTGTAAAGATACACCTGAAACCCAGTTTGTCACCCACTATTAGTGTCCTTGTGGGTTACCCCGATCTCATGACAGTCCACAAGAAACAAGGAAATTCAAGTGAGATTGTGTGGACTTTGTTGGTTGGAGTTTCTTTCTTCCATTTGGATAACGGGATCTTGCTGCTTATAAAAACTAATCCAAAATTTCCTTGGTTGTATTACTGCTGTACCTGCCATTTCCACGTTGAACCTTGAACTCAATTAATTGATGGGTGGAAGGCCTGCTAATGAGCTCAACAAAGTAAAGATCGCATTCTTAAAACGAGTTTTGCAAAAGACAGCATTAATTACAGAGCTGCCAACTCTGCCTGATTCTGGAGAAGGTTCCCTGAAAAAAAAAACCCAACAATCTCTCCATGTTCTGATGAACCAATTTGGCAATCTCCCTGATTAGGGAAACCATTTCCCCTGTGATGTTGAACGTAATTCTAAATAACTCCCTGAGTGTTGTACCAAATCTCCCCGATTGCAAGATGCAAATGTCTGCAGCTCTGAATGTTCCACTGAAAATGCTTCATGTCTGGGTCTAACTCTGAGATGCTTTTTCAGCATGTTCGGCAGACATGCCCCAATTGAATTAACTGAAAGAACCACAGTTTTTTTGTGCAGTTCCCTCTTCCTATTATTACATTGCCCTTCAACATTTGTGTGCATTGGAACCGATGATCATTTCCCGGCCAGGTTTGAGTTCCACTTTAAAGAACTTCAAATAATTGCATCATATACCCCTTGCATCAAGATCACTGTGTCTGCTTTTGTGTGACATAGACTATCATCAGATTTGCAGTGTTTGAAATGGTTCCTGCGCATATACCAAGATATACCTTGGAACTGTTCATGGAACCATAAATATTTGTTATTGTTCAGTTCTACTTGACTAGTAGCAAGCGTTTTGTCTACATCCCGCCATTGAAGCATATATTATTTTAAGTATGAGATTCTGATATTAAGATGTTCACATTTAAAAGCAGTTTCTAATGATTAACATTTTTTGTTGAATAATTTGTTCATTTTTAACATTATTGTTAATACTCACCATGCGCTTTGTTTTAATCACAAACTTTTGAGTTACATAAAAATAGTTTTAAAAATTTGTATTATTTCATTGACATAACTTTTTCCTCCAAAATGTTTCATATAATTTCTTTATTTTCACCCTGTTTTCCTTAGAATCTAGAACAGTCGGATCAGGAAACATGAAGCAAAAACTGTGCCTCGAAAAAACTTACATTACAGCCTTTATGATAAAATTTGAACCAATATGTAAATTAACTACAATGAGAGTAAATGTTTGGTGATTTTGTAAAGATTCTGTCTACCAAATTGTCCTTCAAATTTGACGGACTCTTAAGTGTGTATTAAAAGTTTGACTTGACCAAACTCATCCTCTTGACTTCAGAAACCCATGGATATATGAAATCTAAAATAATGAAGGAGATTCAGACAGTCAAATGTACGATTGGATTCTTTTTCTTTTTTTCTTCTTCTTTTTAGAAAAACCTATCCATATGTTTCCATTATGACTTGAAATTATACTGCCATTTAAGGAAAAGTCATATTGAATGCTGCATTTTATAATTAACTTCTAATTTAATTAATTAAATTAGAAGTAGACTGGTAGAAATTGTACAAGAGCGTGAATTTCAGTAGCAATTGACTTTTTAAAAGCTCTTTATGCAAGAAAAGTGAGTGGGCTCAGACCTTTAGATAAGATGGTTATGTCTGACCGTTGCTGTGGAGAGGGTGATGAATAGCGCCCTCATTCCAATCTGCATTTAGCAACCTCATACCCAGGGTGTGACTTGTTTGAGTTGTTATAAGAGTGGGGTTGAGGAATCCTGGCACTGCTTTGAAAGTTACGGGAATGACAATTGGTTTCTTTAGAAATTACAAAAAGGATTTCTTTTTAGTAAAATTTCTTAGTGAGGCTTAGAGAGAGTGCTTTAATTTAAGGTAAACAAATTATTGTTTTATTGATTTGATTATTGAATGCAAAAAAACCTATATCTTTTGTGATGAACGTGTTGTTTTGATTTGATGTAATATTAATCAAACTTGACTATCTACCTTTATTAGGATGACCCCACCAAAGAGAAAGAGATTGCTACGTATAGCAAGGGCCAGTACTTTGGAGGTATGTTTAGTAATGACCTTTTGAAATTTATCCTACATCCTTCGAAAATCTGTCCAGACTCCAATTGACAACTAAAATAACGCAAACGAACGTTACTTCTACACAATAAGTATAACTCCAGAGTTTCTAGAGGCCTATTTCATCTTGTTTCCTGTGGCTTTTTTAAAACTGTTTTCTTTTTCTTTGTGTTGGACAGAGCTAGCTTTGATCACAAACAACCCACGTGCTGCCTCAGTTTACTCTTGCGGCTCCGTCAGATGTGCCTGTAAGTATCAATCCAACGAGACGACAACAGGTGTAAAACCCTTGTTATCAAATCACCTCGTTATTAAACATGGAGCGTTTGTACGTACGTCTTGCTCTTGTGAATAACACTGGGCAACTTGTCCGCGTTTTATCTACAGACTTGTCTAGATGGGAACGCATTTAAAATATACAGACACTTAGGGCGTGTGGTGGCCGAGCGGTTAAGAGCACTGGACTCAAGCTTCTGATGCTGTTCAGCAGAGTGTGGGTTTAAGTCCCGGTCGTGGCACTTGTGTCCTTGAGCAAGATATTTTACCATAATTGCTTTGTCCTTCAGATGGGACATTAAGCCGTAGGTCCCGTGTGCTAGGATTGGCAGTGCACGTAAAAGAACCCAAAACACTTATCATGGAAGAGTAGGGGTTAACCCCAGTGTTTCTGGTTCACATAGCAAGCACCCTTGTTTACAGGTTTCATCAGGCTTGCCAGCTACTGTATTTAAGTTCACTTATGAGGCATCCTTAGTTTCATTATCAGAAATATGTAATAATAATAATAATATTAACTTAAAACAGCAATATTGTTATCAGAATTATAAAATGTTACAGTTGAGCTATCAAAATAGTTGTCGTTTGGCTAGTTGTAGATAAGAATGTATTTAAAATCATTGATTGATGGAAGTGAAAAACTGCCAGTCGAACTAACAAGAAATTTTGTCTTTTTCCTCCACGTCTCAGTCCTAGATGTGAATGCATTCGAGAGGTTGCTAGGTCCCTGCATGGACATCATGAAGAGGAACATCGGCCACTACGAGGAGGAAGTAGAAAGAATGTTCGGCAAAGGAGCAAAATGATGAAGCTATTCCTCCCCCCTTCCCCTTCTCTCCTAGCACGCCCCCTTCAAACACCCCCCACACACACACCAACTGACCAACTGCCTACACAGGGATCAATGACACGCCACGTGACCCGAGATTAATAAACCTGTCAAGCTGCTTATAAGCAATGGACAAGAAACTACGATGGACTAATTACTTTATGTGGGCCCCAATTTCACAGGAGCTGCTTGAGCAGAAAATACTGCTTAGACATTTTCTGCTGAGCAAAAATTAAGCAGGATACCAGTCACAAATAGTACATGTGGAATACTATTTTGGCTGGTAACCTTATTCTGGTAAGCATATTTTTTATTGTGCTTGGCTACTTTTTGTGCTTAAGCAGCTCTATGAAGTTGGGCCCAGATTGTAGATGTGGTTGACAATTTGCTTAGCGGCTTTATGACTCGACCTTCGGGTGTATAAGGGGAGGTACAGCATTGTTATACAAGATGTCCATCGCTGGTAAATTTTTTTTTTAATGGGTTCTGTAATTTAGAGCTGGAAGGGAAGTACCCTGGGGAAATTTCAATCAAATGAGGTAGGTCTTAAACTAACTGCCAGCAGAATTGCCTCTGGAGTTTGTTGTCAGTAGACGTCGACTGGATTGTACCATGCAATGCATTATAATTACAGTGGTGAAACAGAGTGATTTTGTTTTTCAAATTCCCAAACGCAACAGTAGACCCCCTTTGCATTAGCCGCCATCTTATATGTCAAACAATGGAAACGTGCACGCGTGTACGCACTGCGCATGACTCTCAGCCAATGATAGCTCTTAATTGACCTCGGTGAGGGGGCTGTTTTGGGGCTTGTGGCGTCACATGCAAGGGGTCTGTTGGTATGGAAATGCCAAAAGGCTCAAATGATTTTATAGTTTGGTTTGATTTGCAAAACAGTAAATTTAGTGCAGCTGAACTTCTCAGGCGGAACTTGTTTTAGCATTGATTTTAAGGAACCAAAAAGACCATTAAATTTCAAGAGGTTTTTTTTGTTGTTATTCTTTGTTTTGAAAAACAATAAGTGATGAGTTGATTGCAACTTTTGAGATGTCGATGTTGTACCTTCCCTTAGGAATATTGAGCACCAGGACCAATTCCATTTGTGTACTTTGACAAAAAGAAAAAGCGGGAACAAGTTCATTACAGGTGTCATTGTTGGACTACATGGCACTTTCTTAACTAGCAGAATATTAACTTTAAATTTCAGGGCTACAAAAAAAGAAAAAAACAATTATAAATTCACTTTATATATTTAATTTTACAAAATTATTGGCGTTTTGTTTTAAGATGATGCTAATTCCACTCAGCATTTTAGAGACGAAATTTTAAACCGTAAGTAATCTGCCTCGGTTACAGACGTGACTGCCTTTAAAGTGTTTTAAAAAAAAAAGAGAAAAAAAAGTAACATTGTTCATTTGCAGAGTGCTGCTGTAGGTGTGCCTCGTTTTGCTCTAATTCAAGGCATCTCTTCCAAATGATGATTTGTGTAAACACTGTCTGACTAAGGCCAGGTCCGAATTGGCGGCTAAGGCTACGGCTAAGGCTAGGTTTCCGCGTCATCATGCGTTGAGGTGTAGTGCAGCAACACCCTTAGCAACAGTCGTAGCTGTAGCCGCCAATTGGAGACTTTTTTAACACTAGGGGGCAGCAGACTTACCAGGTAAATTTCCATTGTTTACGTAGTTCTGAGCATGTGCACATTACCTGGTAAGTCTGCTGCCACCTAGTGAGACTTTTGTTGATGCTAGGTGGCAGTAGACTTGTCAGGTAAATCCATTGTTCTCGGAAATGTGGGCATGCTCAGAACTACGTCAACAATGGAAATTTAGCTGGTAAGTCTGCTGCCCCCTAGTGTCCCAAATGTCCCCCGGTAGGATATGGCTTTAGTTCATCTGAGGTTGAGTTTGATGCACTACAGAACACCTGTTTATCGTTTTATTTATTTACTAATTGACAAGATGTGGATGTCTCAGGCCTACTGATTAGTTGTAGGAAAACAAAAACTAGTCCTTTCAGTGTTTTTACCCCCCTTCGATCCTGAACAATTATATAGTCTCATACCAAAACTTGTTCGAAGGACTAGGTCTTCTCTACTGAACCTGTTGCTAAGTCATCGTTAGTATGCCACGTTAAGTTACTATGACTCTTAAGACTCTTTTTATTCACTCAGTTTTGGGCACATTGTACTTTAGTTATATAATTATTTTGATTTCCGTGTATGATGTGAAGTTGGCAATATTTATATTAATTTGAGTCTTTTTATAAGAGAAACAAAAGTATAACGGATTTTTGTTGTTTTTGATTTCATTTTATAAAGATTAAGTGTTTTTGATATGTGCTGCTGGCCAGATGTGGTGACAAACTTGTTCAAAATCTCACAAAATATTATTTCAACAAAAGGAGAACAAACGTAGTTCATGTTTTGGATGTACTGAAGCACACATGCACTAATTTTTTTTTAATCAAAACTTGAATATTTTCTCAGGCAGAAAAAGACAAGTTGTTTCCTCGTGGGGTAATATGTTTGTAAGGACATTTTGTCTGACCGTTAAAAAAGGTAAAAACAGTTCCACACATTAGGCCAAGTCTGAGTTGGTGGTTGCGGCTTTGACTAAATTTCCATATCATGGAGCGTTGAAGTTTCAGTACTCATGGGGTTGAATGGTTACAGAAACATTTTGTCTGAATGTAAAAGAAGTTGAAAACATTTTCTTCCTTCTCTTAATTAAAACACAGAAAAAACATGGCTCCCCCCAAAAAAAACCATACACAGTAACAGGAGGATAACAGTGGAACAAAATAAACGAAAGTAGAACATAAGAAATAAAAACTGCACAAAATTATCTAGTGATCGTCAAGTGTTTAGGCTTCTAGAAAATATTTGGATTAATCTGGGAACATTGAAGTTTTGATTGGCCATTGATTTATGGAGATTTTTGTACAACGGAAGCTTGTTTTGAGGGAATCAGGAACTGTTGCTAATTAGGTCACAACCCAAAGCAAAAAAACAACAACAACAACAAAAACAACAGATGCCACGGTGTCAAGAGATTTGGTTTAGAAATCTAAATGTTTGTCTCAACAAGTTTGAGGTGTTTACTGATTCTTCTTCTTGCATGTTTTTAAACAAAGTTTTATTATTGTTATTCTTTCATGTTTTCATATTTATAACTTTGGGCCTTTTTTTGTTGTTGGTTTTTTTTAAAGCATTCTTTTGTCAAGTTTAACAGTTGATGTTAATTGTAGTTGAGTATTTGCTGAGGGTGCTTTTACCTTTTAAAAAACAATTGTATTTAGAAATCATAACTTGAGGATTCGGACATAATCTTGGTATCTTGACAATGTTTTTGGACGTATGTTTTATTTACAAAATGGATGTCTGTCGTTTTCCCCTCTCAATTGTTTCTCGAGACATTTTTCATCTTGAATCTTGTTGGTGTATCAGCATAGACTGTGCAAGTCTCACGCGTATTAAACAATTTGTTGACCCGTTTGTTTGTGTGAGCTTGTTTCCTCCACGCCTTAAAGCAATGTACGGATACGCGCGAGACTTGCAAAGTCTATTGACATGTTATTAAAATGGATTCCTTACAAATTGATAACTAAATCTGTCTGTACTTACTAAGAAGTACACAACCGAATTAAGCGCCGCACTGCTGGAGTAATTACTTAAAGTCAGATACCCGTTAAGCAGAAAATGTACTGCTTAGCAAGTTGCTAAGTCAATACGAGTAAATACCAGGTTGAGACAAGAGGAGGGAGAAATGACACATTCTGAAACACTCGTCCCAGAAAGTTGCTCTGACTGAAAAAGTAGACTATGTCGTTTCTGAAATACTCAGCGCTGGTTGAGCAGTGAAGAACACACACCAAACATTCCATTTTACATGACTGCATTTATTAGACTTTATATTAAAAACTATATAAACAAATAAATATTTAAAAAAAACACACATTGTGTTTAGTTGTTTAATGGATGTTAGTATTTGATGAGATTTATTGGTAAATCTAGGCGGTGATGAGCTTTCATTTGTAGAGGATTTGTTCAATTAAGCTCAGTGGTTCTGTTTCCGGTGAGTCTCTGAGTTTCTGTATCTCAAAGTTGTTTATTTACATGTTGATGAAGATCCGAGGTCAAGTTACCACCAACAAGATTCTCTGTACTGTTTCTCTGCTCCATTACAACAGGATGTACACTGAAAAGAAATCTACTTCTGGTTGAAAAAACAAAAAGACAAAACCTCTGAACTTGTGTGAGTGCTGGGCTTGAATCTTTACACTGGACCACAGGCTGGTGTTTTTAACATCGGACCAGTTAACTCATGACCAGACAAATCCGGCGGTTTTGTGTTTCTCAACTTTTTTAAGACCTCATTGTTCTTTCTCGGTCATTTAGATTCTGGTCTTGTAAATTAAATTCACGTCCAGTAAAATTGTTGAGCTACAGGCCCTGCGGTCTTGTGGAATTTTTACCCCAAAACCTGGGAGTGGTTGCAATCAAATGCTTCATCAGTATGTGTAGTATTATTATCTTTGCATTCATTGCCAGTTGGTTTTACCGAACAACAACTAGCCATTACTGCCGGCTAACCACACTGTACAGAATTTGATGTTTCTGTGTTGATCGTTATTGTTCAAGAGATTTTTACTAAACAGACTTTAGAATTAGTTTTGAATTTGAGACATTTTTTCCACACCGCTGTTTCCGTTTTAACAGACGGTGTCTTTGTTGAATCTTCCACTGCCCACCAATGTGGGACTATTTTGTTTTTAATGATAAAGGCAGAAATGAAGGAATTTGTTTTCATTATTATTATTATTATTATTATTTTTCAGATAGAAATACTTAACCACCTGGCTGTTTTATTCTTTATTGCACACAAGTTTTAGTTTAAAAAGAAGTGTGGATGAAATTGTTAATCTTTCGTGGGGTCAAATCCCTGACCCTTTAGAAAAACACACATCAAGGATGTAAAATATATGGGATGCACCCTGTAGTTTTGACAAAAAAGGGTCCCCTTCTCCTCCACTGTTAATTTATTATTATTTGTCTTTAGTCACAAGGGCACCAGTCTTTGAAGGTGCTGTCAAGTCACTTTTACTCTTTGATGAAAATGTTTGACGCCAAGTTGTAACTGGTGATGACTTACATGGATACTCCACCGACTTCATTTTAAATTTACTAAAGAAATAAAATACGCACTGAACGCCATGAAAATACTAGCCTTATGTATATATTTGGTTTTTTTTGGAAGCCAGGTTGGTGACAGTTTAATCAGTAGAGTGTTATTTTATTATGTACATTTTGAGCCACATCAGAGGTGGTGTCGTACATAGCATTTATGATGTTGAAAGCATGTTCATTTTGCGGTATACAAATTTGCCGATGTTTGTTTAGAAAATTATATATTTAAATGTTACCTTAAATATTGTGGATAAAAAAGAGATTGTGAATAAACCAGTTTATCAATTTAAACTCGCAGTCCATAGTTGTATTATTTCTTACATATATTATTTCATAAATTAAAAAATGTCAATATTCAGCCTACGATTTGCAAATCTTTTTCTTAAACAATGCTTACATTGCTTCAAGTATTTTTTAAAGGTAGATACTAAAGTGATCCAAACTTCAATTTTTCTCATCGTATGGTAATTCAGAGGCTGGTGTACTCTAGCCCAAAAAGATTTGAGGGCATTTTGAATTGTACCAAAATTACAAGCAGACTTTTTGCTGTAAGTGGCGATGTAGAGTTTTTGAAAATTGTCTCTGAAATATTGTTTTGAGGAGGTCTCTCCCCTTGATCAGGGGAACCAAAGCCGTCTGCTTGCAATGGTTCAATATTTTAAATTGCAAATATTGATGACGACACGTGTTAAACTGCCTCCTGTATTATATTAATAACTCAGTCAATCGTCGAACTCTGTATTTTTCAGTAATTATTCAAACTACCTCGTAAATATGCAACTCAATGGATGCGTACTGACCAATCACTGTCCTCATCAATCATCACAAACAGCTTCTCCCGTGCATCTCATTACCGTTGCTCATTGAGATATGCGCGCAACATCACGGGCGCAAGGAGATCATACGCCATTTTTGTTTTTCTTGCAACAAACGTAAAAATTCACGGGGTGAAAATGAAGCACATCTCGGTAGCACTGCTGCTCTCTGTACTGCTGTTTCACACGGTCCTCGCCGATGCAATAAAGGTTCGTTTTCTGGTATAAATTTCCTCCTCACAAGTGCACATTCCCGTTGAATTGAACCATTATTCTTAAAACCTCGGTTTGTATTTGATGAGAATGTCTTCGTTGTTCGTACCTTCTTATAACATTATTTTTCTCACTCAAATTGACCTTGACGTGAAGATGTTCACGTCTTGTTTTTTTTTAAAGCTGACACATATTTGCTGTAAATCACTTATGAAAGTCTGGCCCCACTTTTGTTGCCAAGTGTGAACCCTTGTGACCACACATGACTAGTCCTACAACTACTACTAGTGGGGCTGATAAAAGTAGTGCTACTAAATTTTCAAAGGAAAGCAATGTTTGACTGTTTAGTATTTAATAGGAAGTTGCTAATTTGATTACACGTTGGTGTGCTCAGCTTATTTTGTTAGGTTTGCTCATTTCGAAAGTAGTTCATATATGGATAATGACACTGACAGTTTCAATTTTAAAATATCTTTTAAAATGAGGAAAATAGTATTTAAGAAAATAGCATTTAATTTAACATAAAAAGCATGTTAAGATGAGTATGAGAGGATGAAAAGTGTATGTCAAATTTTAAACAAATTATGCTTCAATATCTATTCTTTTATTTATGGTAGTGGATGTATTGTCGACACAGGCTAAGTTTTACTAAATGCTATTTAAGCCGTCAAATCTTTGTAGTGCCCTCTTGGACGCGTACTTAAGTGGCCAACATTATATCATGTATCAAAATGCAGTGAATCTTTTGAGCTTAGTGGAGTGCCTCCCGCTTAGCAACCGACACAGTCTACATTTGAATCCCACTGGCACAGTTTCGATGTTTTTTTCCATCCCCAAACAGTTTATTCCATCATTTAAATGGATAGTTACCTTTTTTGTTTCTGATTTGTGGCTCCTGATGTTTTTTTTTAATGGGAATAATGTTCCAAATTAATAAATGGTTCAAGACCCCCAAAACAGTCACAGCGCATGATCAGTCTGGCACAAAACACACTGCCTTTAATTATTTCACATAAAATTAATTATTAACTGACCAAGCTCCCCACAAGAAAATGCTTGACTGATTTTTTGACATTGATCAAATGTGCATTCATGCATGAAACCAACAATTTGAAATTGTGTACATAATTTATGTAATTCATGTTTTCATGCATACCTTATAAACATTACAGAGGCCTTACGTCATTTTGCCATAAAAGCTCTAGGTTTTATCATCTGTTGCAAATAAATGAATACAAGGTTTTTGAATTGCATACCATATTTGTTTGTTTGCAAACATTAGTTGTTAAAAGTACCAAATTCTTGTATAGACTTTATGTCAGTTTTTAAATTGTAAACACTTTTCAGAAGACAATTAAGTAATAAGAGAGACAAACAACATTTTACATTTTACATGAACCCCCCCTAAAAAAACACACAAACAACAACAAACAAAGAAACTAGCAGGTTTGTGTATATGCTAATCAGTGCTTTTGCCCGATGCAATTAATTTGAAAGACGTCAGCGATGATCAATTTAGTCACTCATGCAGAACAATTGATGACACCTGCTCTAATTAATTCAACTATAGTGGTTTTGGGGAAGATCAGTTTGGACATTGGCAAAAATTGCAAGGTGGAAACTCAGTGTTCTAAAAAATGCAGCATTCAAATAATTATTTTCTCAACTATGAGAAGTTTTTTTCATCATTGTTTGGAGAAAAGTGCATTTATTCGAATCATCTGAGAATTAAAGAACTATTTTTTAATTAAAAAAAGTAAATTTCACAACATGAAGCACATTCCCTTAAGATCAATGCGTGGCTTTTTAATCATAGCTTATTTGATGCTAAAGCTGTAGGTTTCAGTGTTAAAACTTAATTTGGTTTATTCATTTGATATTGATGGCATTGGCCGGATTTCAAATTGGGTTTGGTGGGCAACTGTAAACAAGCATTTATTCGAATCATCTGAGAATTAAAGAACTATTTTCAATTAAAAAAGTACAATTCACAACATGAAGCACATTCCCTTAAGATCAATGTGTGGCTTTTTAATCGTAGCTTATTTGATGCTAAAGCCATAGTTTTTAGTATTAAAACTTAATTTGGTTTATTCATTTGATATTGTTTTCATTGGCCAGATTTCAAATTGGGTTCGGTGGGCATTTGTAAACATTCTATTGAGCAAATGCGGTTAAAGTAGGCATCAGCAATCACTTGTCGTGCCCGTAGGGATATGTTTTAAAGTCTATTAAGTCTCCATGAATCCATCTAAGCTATTTAATTATTCATTCATTATCTAATTCAGCCTGGTTAAGTATTTACTTCCTGCAAATTCGTTTTGTGAATTAATTTAGAATTAATAGAAACTTGTTTTTAATTTAACTGGGATTAGTTATCAACTTCTGTAAATACTTATTTTGTATGAAACCTTAAAGGAAGAGTATACCTTTGGTAATTACTCCAAAAACTAGTGACCATAAAAAAACATACTTGGCAAAGAGCACTGCAGAGCTGTTGATATTATTGAACATTGTTAGAAAGGAAACCATTTGAAGTAGTGTAGTTTTAAAGAAAGAAGTAATTTTGTCACCAACAAAATTTGATCTGAGAAAAGCTTGAGGCATGAAGCCTTTCTCAGGCATCTGAGAGCACACAATTCTGTGCAACAAGGGTGTTTTTTCTTTCATTATTTTCTTGCAACTTCGATGATCAATTAAGCTTAAGTTTTCACAGGTTTATTATTTTATGCGTATGTTGGGATACACCAAGTGAGGATACTGGTCTTTGATAATTAGCAAAAGTATACAGTTCCTTTAATAATCAGACAGAAAATTAAGTCGATCCTTCATCAACAAAACAATGTTTGAATTCTAATGATTACGACTGTTTGGTTCTTAATTACTTTTTGTAATTTCTATGACTTTTCATGAGTTTCCACACTTACTACAACTTTTTTTTTTCAGAGGCAAGACAATTTCAATGTGATTAAAATAATTGGTTGCTAAAACTCAAGAAACCATTCACAGATAGGCCTACTTTTTTTAGAAAAGTATTTTATTAATTTTTTTAATATATTTTTTAATGCAGGGTGGGGGGGGGTATTTATGTTGGGTTCATAAAAATAGCGATTGGTCACTTGCATAGAAACTTTATGTAACTCAGGAGAAAGAGACTAGGGTCCCTTTCTTACAATAGAGAGAGAAGCGGGGAAAAAATGACAAGTTTATTCATATTTTTTAAGATAGAAATTATTAGAATTGCAACATTTTTGAGATTTAAACTGCCTCTTAGAGTGTGATATGATGACAGAAGTTCTATCGATGTATTTTCTTACATCAGTATTGTGGGATGTGACTTTGTTCACATGGTAAGGAAGTCGTAACCTATAAGGGTTCCATATTAACCGAAGATGACCGGAGCATGAAACGTCAAATGCAGGAATATTCCTTTCTCCATGGTTAAAACACAGTTGCTTTTAGAAACTTTAAAAAAAAATTTTATTTTGTGAACACACAGCCCATTCCCACCAGCTACGGTCAAACATGACAAACAGTCCTTGATAATAATAACAAATCTCATGATAAAACAAAAACACTAGACTAGGCGCACACAGCAACATTAACAGGACTTCCAAGAGAGGAAAAAAAAAACAGAAACATGTTTGGGCAACTCTTATAGGCCTACATGTAGCTCTGAAACATACAACACGTTTGAGGCTGGTATTGTTTTCACGGGTTAACCATCTTTAAAAACAACGATCACATCTTCATTTTACTAGGACCATACCTTAGACAAGGATCTTCTAGAGCGAACTCGACGGGCCGTTGCCCACCAGGGACTTATCAATCCTGCCGAATTGAGGATGTTGAAGATCCGGCGATCTGATCCTTATCGTCGCGCTCCTCGCATGAAGAGATACCGCAGAATGGCAGAGGACCCAGAGATGTTTAAGAGAGGACCAAAGAGCGATAGGTACATCACGAGAGTGAAGAAAGTTGTCAAGTCTTAAACAATGATCTTTCTTACACGTATTGATATGGTAAGTAATTTTTTGTGAAGGGTGTCTGGTTGGGTCTCTTTTCTTAAAACTAAGATGATGTTGCGATTGTCTGAATTTCAAATTCTTAAAATCAGTTTTCCCATTTGTTTTTTTTTACATAATAATGTTTTGAGTCAACTTGTTTTCTTCATCTTTGTTCTTCTGTCCCTTTATTCCTAGTTCAAGAAACATTTTGGATTTTCTTGGACCGTAAACTCTAAAACAGCACAAACTACGGAACACTATTGCTACTTGGGGTCAAACGAAACCAGTCTTCAATCTCTGCAATTGTGCCGGAATATCACTTCACGATTTACCTCCCAACGACCATTCAGCGCGGACTACAATCGTGCAGTTTGAATCATACATGACAAGTCAAATAGTCAGAACACAAAACCTTCTACTTTAAATGTAAACTTCAGGAAATAATTCAACGGCAACGATATTTCATTGTTTTTTTCACTTTGATAACTGTGAGTAAAATAATAACACTTCAATATAAATACTTTGTATGTTTTAAAATCTATGTTGAAATTTTACCCTGTACTTAGAGGGAGGGTATACCTTTGGTAAATACTCCAAAAAATAATGATCATGAAAAGTTACTTGGTAAGAAGCACTGCAGCTGTTGATAATTTATAATATTTTGAGAAACAATGCTCTTCTAAGGAGTGTGGTTTTAGAGAAGGGGATAAAAACAAAATCTGAGAAACGTTTCATGCATCTCAGATTGTGTATTCAAATTACAGATTGCATGGAAATAACTGCTCCAGTTTTTTTGGCGATATCTCAAAGATGCTACCACCTTTTGAGAAGAAATGTTCACAGGTTAGCTTTATTGTATACATCTAAATTTATACAGGATAAAATCAACCGAGTGGTTCCAAAAACCAAAGGTATAGTGTGCCTTTAAAGGTGCGGACGGATTTATCAGTGCAATGATGTGCTTCACACTTCTAAACATTAAAGTTGATGTCAAAATATATTGTAGAGCTTTGTACTGACTTTAATTTAATAGAAACAAATCACTTCTTTTCTGAAAAGTTATTTGATACACTGTCTGAATTCTTAGGACAAAATAAGAATCATCAGGGTTGGTGTCCATATAGTAAGTTACTAAAATTAATTACGGGAATCGGCTATTGGCATATAACTCAGTACATGCATGTTTTGGTGATGTGCAATCTAACATTCCAGGAGCCTATACAAGGCCTTTGATTTTTTTTTAACTTCTTTGTTTGATCCAATTTATTTTTGTAATCAGATGTAAAACAAAGGTTTACAACTCGAAACTTGGAAAGGCCTAACTCAATCAATTCTTTTAGATTCCCGTAAACCAACAATGGACTAAATTTGATTCTTCGTACTGTATTTATCTTATTCTTTTCCCGTCATTCTGAGAAACTTGCACAATTTTAGACACCCCAAGACCTCCTTTGTTTCATACTTAATGTACTAATTACTATCATATACATGTAAATGTATGTCATTAGCAGCTCTTAGGGCGGTAACATGTCTACAAAGTACTTTTTATGAAATCATTGGACCTATTTTTATGGTAAAGCTGTTTAACAGAAATTTAGAGCTTGACGAGTTTTTCTGCTGAGCAAAAAATGAGCAGGGAACCAGTCACAAACAATAACACAATGTTTCGGCTGGTACTCTATTCCTACTAAGTAAGACTTTGCTTTGTCAAGAGATATTTGGTGCTTAGCAGCTTTAGGAAGGTAGGCCCTTTTCGAGTTTATGAAATTGCAAAACAAGTGTGCTAATGTTACATTTGAAAAGTTGCTTTTATTCGTCGCACTTTTAGAGATTACTATTTTAACACAATCATGTACACACCTTTTAAATAATCTAGGTAGTTAATCTGTTTGAACCCATATCAACCTAACTACTGGAATTCCCGCAGAAAACACAAACGTTAGCGCCTAACTATGGGAAAATCTATACATAAGCAAGTGTCTTTCTTCATTTTC
This sequence comes from Pisaster brevispinus, assembly GCA_023634235.1. Classification (NCBI taxonomy): domain Eukaryota; kingdom Metazoa; phylum Echinodermata; class Asteroidea; order Forcipulatida; family Asteriidae; genus Pisaster; species Pisaster brevispinus. Next base: position 22,025,480 of record JAMKCF010000004.1, read on the forward strand.
TCATTACTAGTGATGTGAGATGGGGAACATGACAAATTATATATCATGTTAAAGAGAATGAGGTCGTATTTCCAGTGGGACACAGTTTTTGAGGGATATGGTTTGGTTTTATGGAAGGCAGTCAATAATGAGCGTTTTTGATGCAGAAATAAATGCTATGGGCTTGGGCAGGAACAGTGTTTATGTACTGTGAGTCTGTGATTAGTTAGGTGGATATGGGTTCAGTATATTTATTTCTTGTTTCACATATCAAAAAGAAATTTACAATCTTGCCACCTACTTACGGTTCAACTCTGTCAATTTTAATCAATTCAGTCTCGTGTCATAAAAACAAAATCTAATTAAGAACCTTCTAGTAAGAACATGAAACACTTGGTCATTTTTTTTGGGTTCATCATGTTTTTCATTATAATGCACAAGATGCAAGTCATCAATTTGGTTATTTTGGAGATTGACAGTAATATATAATTTCAGCAATTTAAACAAAAGTTATTTATTGTAGAGTATCTTTTTATTAACTATATCATATATTACCTTTTAATATAATAAATTATGTGGATAAAAATGATAATTTATGTTCCAAATGTGTTTGTGTTTTAAGAGAGAGGTTTTTCAATCACAAAAAGTCAACAATATTTTGTATTTATTCATAAAGCAACAATTGTTAACATAAATTAGAACTCTGAAACAACAAGAGTTTTCCTTGAATTTTAATGTTTTAATTTTAGGTTCAAAACATATAAACAGCTAACAATTAATTATGCAGATAAACAGTTTCAAATTTTAAACTTTAGGGAGTCCAAAGATTGAAATTCAAGAGAATTTCAACATCTGTAAACTAAATATGTCAAAAAATAAGATGTTTTCAAACTTGGCAACAGCTTTTCTAACTAAGTGAGGTTTGCGGTAACACCATGTGAAAATCTCATTTGAGTAGTGTAGGTTCTGAAAAGAACCGGTGGTTAACGACTCAACGTTTCGATCAGTATGCTCTGATCGTCTTCAGGAGAATGCTCTGTAGACGATCAGAGCATACTGATCGAAACGTTGAGTCGTTAACCACCGGTTCTTTTCAGAACCTACACTACTCAAAAGAGATTTTCACATGGTGTTACAGCAAACCTCACTTAGTTATGCTTCCACCATGCAAAGTTTCAAATCCTACTAACAGCTTTTCTAATAAACTAATAACTGTCAACACTTTTTAAACTTTCACAACAAAGTAAAGACACAAATGTATACATAAACACAAGCAGCAAGATGATTCATAATTGCAATAAATCGTTCATCAATTCATTCCTTAATGTTTGGACCAAAACGATAGTAACGGTTTATGTTAAGTAGAGAAATATCTTACTTGTACAAGCTTAGAACATTTAGAGGAAATGACTTACTGATTGGACCAAAATGATAGTAACAGTTTATTTAGTAACAGTTGAGAAATTTCTTACTTGTACAAGTTTAGAACATTTAGAGGAAATTACTTACTGATAAGACGTCAGTTTTCTGATCTTGCTTTGTTGTAGTCTAAGTGAGTTAGTGATCTCGGCCATAGCGGCTGATGAAGAATTACTCAGGCATCGTTTCTTCTCACACTGTCTGCTTACTTTGCTACCAAAACTCACCTGTAAAAATGAGTAACATGGACTCAGTTAAGGGCAATATCATCAGCGGGAGACTTTTGGGGACACTAGGTGGCAGCAGACACACCTGGTAAATCCATTGTTCTTGGATATGTTCGCCAGCCTTGAACTGTAAAATTTAGGCCGTGTCCGAAACGGCGACTTCGGCTACAGCTACGGCTAGATCGCTCGCATCTGCCTATTCTTCAACACTGGCAGACGCGCTGATCTAGCTCTAGCTGTAGCCGAAGTTGCCGTTTCGGACACGGCCTTACCTGGTAAATGGATCTGCTGCTCCCTAGCTACCTAGCATTCCAAAGTCTCGAATATGTTTGAAAGCTTGAGTTTTAAATAAGGGAATTTTCACACAAGTATCCCAAAGTCTGAGAATATCTGTTAAAACAAGATGATAAAGAAAATACATACATACAGAGAGTTTAACCCATCCAGTAATTGACCAGATATCGAATGGCATAAGCCGAACTACAACCTTCGTTTTGTTCACGTCTTCAAGTAGTTCGTTAATCATTTTGGTTTGGTTCTTAATAATAATAACAATAATGGCTATTTATGTAGCGCTCATATCCATCACTCAGTGACGCTCAAGGCGCTTCAACATTAAGTATTTTCCTGCAAGGTATTTGGGGGCTACGTTTGAAGTATGAGACCTACTCCTTAACATAGCACCATGTAATGGTTTACAAGGTGCTGTGGCGCAATATGCTGCCAATCAAACCAGGAACACCGGGGCAGACCCCTTCTCTTTTTGATAAGTGCACTGGGTTCTTTTACGTGCGTTACACAACACACTGGACCAACGGCTTTACGTCCCATCCGAAGGACGAAACAATCATGGTCAAGTGTCTTGCTTAAGGACACAAGTGTCACGACCGGGACTTGAACCCACACTCTGCTGATCAGAAACACCAGAGCTTGAGTCCAGTGATCTTATCCGCTCGGCCACGACACGCCACTTACAGACTTGTGCCAGTAGTGTCAGTCGCGGTTGTCCCCTCTTCGTGTACTTGTCTGTGTTGAGAGCAACCGCTTTGATTTGTTCATATCTGACGATCTTAGTGCTTAGTGTTTTTCCTGTGCTTACCAGCTTTATAGAATTGTGTCAAATGTAACTTACACACACTGGCTTGCGGGTACCCACTGTCTCATCACTGCTCTCATCATCATCTTGTACTATCTGGATGTAAGGAGTACTGCAGATATCTGAGGCTCTTACGGGTACGACTTGCTCCTTCAAGACATCCCTCTGTGATTGTTGCTTCAAACTGGACTTAGGAAACCCTGATGGTGGATTTGGTGAATGTATCAAAACATTTGTAATACTCTTGAATATGTGGTTTCTTCTTTGTAGTTTTATTGTTTTTCCTTTTGACTTTAAGTCATTCTAGCAAGCCTCAGCAAAAATGTTATGAATGTTAATTTACGAATTAACAAACCACAAGTGAAACTGGCTGTGGTTTATTACTTGATATTTGAAATAAAAAGTTGCAACCCCTTAATTAAGTTGGTCTTTCAGCTGCAACTTCCCAAGTTGTATCATAAACTTGGGTGTGATCAATGGCTACATGCCAGTTACTGGTTGTATGGTTTCTAACTGGCACCTCCGAACAAAGATATTGACAAAATAGGAAGACCTCCAACATTAGGGCTAGATTGCTCAGTTGGTGAGGCGCAGTTTCAAGTCCTGCCCCAGTCAATTTTTCTTTATTCAACCCAAAATTGATTTTTAATTTTAAAATCAATGAAGTGGTCCCTTTAGCAGGATCTTTCAAGAAAGGTAAATGAAATGAGAAAATATTCTCATATTTGATACTCTTTCAAGTTATAGTAAAATACCTGATAAAATTGAGGTATACTTGGCTATACAATCATTCGCCTCTGTCCATCCTTTGCTTTTGTAACTTTTACAGAATGAAATTTCTAAATTGAAGTGTTAATTTTGTTTTATTCATCCAGTTTATAATTCTTAAACTTTGGACACAGTAGGTAATGTTAAAAGTCTTGATGAAGCTACTTACAAGGTGAATCAGGCAGTTTCAATGAGAATATCATGTCCTCAGAGCTGTCTTCTGGATCTGAGTAAGATAGCATAGTGTCTAGATGACTCGCTGCTGGTTGCTGCTTAGCTTGATTCATGGAGGTTACTACCAAGAAGATACAGAAGGGAAAGACAGATTTACTTTACGGTCAGATCAGTGTAATGGTTGCTTTCCGGCCCTTCCACCTCAAGGACCTCAGTTCGAACCCCGCCAGGGGCACTATGTGGATTGGGTTTCAAGTCCTTTAATGACTGCGTGGGTTTTCCCTGGAGTAATTTTCTGGAGTTTTCAACTAAATCCGGAACTTACTTCCCCGTCTTCTCTCCATGGGGATACTTGGGTAGTACAGTGATTAAGTTTGCTTTTCTGAGAATCCTTGGCTTCAAAACCAGAGTTAGTTAATATATTTTGGTCTTGGTACTAAAAGTTTATTCTGATGTGAAATGATTTAATCTGACCCCTCTTTCAAAGTGAACCTATTCTAATTTTGAAAAACCAAAGTTCTGCATGTGAGATGTTTTTAAATAAGATGCCACCAACCTTGGATGGTTTGTTTGGATGAGTGCTGTTTGTTCTTTCTTTGCACCTGCTTCCTTGTGACTGGTTTTGAAGCTGGCTGATGGATAGTCACTCCTTCCATCTCAGATTCTTCTTGAGAAAACAACAACTGACTCATGGCTTCGGCCCCAGTACTCTGAATCTCAGCTTCGGAGCTACTTTTGTGTTGCATTTCGTTTGATTTTTTATATTTTCTTTTCGTCTGATTCTGTTGTCTTTTCTCCAACTTTTCCTTTGGGGCTTTGTCAGAGCTGGCACTCAGACTCTTTGCACTGGTATCTCTCTTCTGTGAAAAGATGTCATCATTCTGTGACACCTTTGTGGACGCTTTTCGCTGACTCCTGTTGTTCTGCTTTGTGTTTTTCTCCTTCGGTGCTTTCCTCTTGCTGATCACGGGAAGAGTTTCTTGAGGAGGCTCTTTGTATTCATAAACATCTTCCTCTTTCAACCACTGGCAGACCTTTGGGGCCTGGAGAGGCTTTGTAGTGTTGACTTCAGGGACTGTTCGACTGTTTCTTGTCTTGTTACGTGGTTGAGTTTCTGGATTCTTCCTCGTCTGGTTAGCTGTATCAGGAGTGGGCTTCTTAGCTTTGACTCTTGCTGAATGCCTCCTGGACTTTACTGCAACTTGGTATTGCTTCCTAGCCTTCTTCCTTCTTCTTGGAGGAGCCTGAGGGACTGGTGCCTCATTTTCATGACTGGTTTGTTCTTGTGTTTGGACTACAACTTCTTGAGGTTTCACTTGGGGAGCAACAGCAGCAATGGGTGACGGCCTTACCTTGTTGGCATTCCATCGTCCAGATGTGTCGGCTAAACTTGTTGGAGACATCAAATGAGGTACAGCTTCATGTTGCTGTTGGAAGTGGAATCCAGATGGTCTACCGTCTGGGCCATGATTGCCGCCTACTTGTGGATTTGGAATTGGCAGCCTTGTTTGAGTCACCGCTGGCTGGTTGTAGGTGTAAGGAAGACTGCACTGTGGGTAAGACTCTCTGTTTTGGAGACTTGGCTGTGCTGGCCACGTTGGTGGAAGCCTGACATTGTTACCATGGTTGAGAGTTGATTCAACCATGTGAGTAACGCCACCGTTCAGATGATAGCTGGGATGAATCTGACTGATCATATTTTCTTGATGTCTGCTTCCTGACCGAATTTGACATCCATTCTGCTCATATTGAGCTAAGCCCTGCCAGGAGCGTGGTCGATTGTCACTGTCTATCATCGGTGTCGTTAACCTTTGACCTGGCTGCTGACCTCTGACCCTCCTGTCAGTAATGACCTCTGATGACACTGCTTTATTATGGGGTCCAAGCAGGCTTCTCTGATGTTGGTCCTGTTGAAGCTGTTGGATCTGTGTCTTGCAGAAGGCCTGCTGTTCCTCTTGCATTTTGTCAATGTGTTCTCTGTTTATCTTTTGTTGTTCTGTGTATGCCTCCATGAGAGACTGTACGACACGCTCGTCACGCTGTTTCTTGGCAGTTTCCAGTTGCATTTCAAGAACTTCAATCTTAGCATCTTTCTGTAAAATTTGCAAAAATTTCTCTTTAAAATACCGTTCAATAAAATTAAAAAACAACAATAGCTCAAATGAAAGAATGAAGTTCACTTTATTATCAAAACAAGTTGTTTGTATAACTTTGAGTCTTGCTTTTAATAATTTAAAAATATTAAAAAGATGCTTCAAAATAATCACAAGGTTTTATAGCCGACAGGAATTACTAAGGATGTAAATCTTGTGATGACATTTTTAATACTTTCATGTTTTACTGATAACCCCTGTACAACTTTCATTTTATAATTTTTTTTCTAAAATACCTTCTTGAAACTTCAATAAGCAGATTTCATCTCAGCATAATTTTGATAAAATAAATCTGATCTTCAAAGTTATTTAGAGAAAAACAAAAAGCATGATACTAGTCTGATAGTGTCTTACTGCAGCAATGTTCTGAAGCAGGTCTGTAAGTGTGGCCTGCTGGTCTTCCGTGACCTTCATTGCACCCAAAAGTTTCATATGGTAACTTTTAAGATCTTCATTTACTGAGGGAAAAAAAAAGACATAAACAAGTAAGAACATTAATAAGAAGAGAATTTGTCAACTCCATGCTATAAACTTTATGGTACAACCATATTGTTTTTATTCATTTTAAATATGGCCGTGTTTGAATTGGCGGCTACAGCTATGGCTTCAGCTGGATTGCCGTGTCATCATGTGTTTAAGTACAGGACCCCCTTAGCAACACCTTCAGCAACAGTCGTAGCTGTAGCCACCAATTCGGATATGGCCAATTCGACCAAAATAAGGTTACAAGTGCAAGTAGACTGGTCCCTTTTTGTAAAGTAAATATTTGTATTAAGTTGTGCTACTGCACATAGGGAACAAAACAAAACCAAAAATTGTGATGGCATTGTCAAGGTGTGCAATCTTAAACATTGGGATTGTAAAATAGACATTGGATCTACAGGCCTGCTGCCGATTTCACAAAACCCATAATGTGCAACGTTTATTGTGTAAGTTATTCACCACTAACACAAGAAAGCTTGCCCAAGTGGACTTGTTGCGTACATTTTCATGCAATCACCTGCAGGTATTTGAGCATGCATGCGTGGTCAAGGAATGCTTTCCTTAATTTTTTCTTCTTGTAGCCCCTAACCAAGAATGGCTTATTAGCATTGTTTGGGGCTTATTAAAAAAACGTGGCACCACTATCTATGAGAGAGATTTAAATTTCTACACATTAACCTTTCAATAGGCATCAATAAGGCAATGGCCAGGGTCATGAAGGCACATGCCTTCGTTGACTCCAAGGTTATAAACTGGATCTGATTTGATCTACATTCAAATTCAGAATCTCTAAAAAAATATCGCTTCATGCTTTTAGTTGGATGTTTTGATAATAATGTTTTCAGTATTAAAGTACAAGTAACAAATTTAGCAAAGGGAGAAATAACTTTCTATAATCATTCACCTTGAATGTTTATGCATACCGAGAGAAGATTGTATTACAAAAAGTGTTAATATGCACAACATTGCTATAAATAACCTTTCAAGTATTAGGATTCCTAATGTAGAATGATGCTGGCCGTTTAGATTAGGCTAGACAATAATTATATCTTATCCACAATGTTCACAGGTGAAATTTAACACTGTTAAAAATACTCGACCTACTTTTCTGAATAAGATCTCCGAATTGACTGGCTGTATCAGAGATATTTTTATCGACATTCTTCCTGATGTCCGTAGCAGCGGATCTGACTTCCTCGGTACATTCTTTGACAAGCGTAACAAAGGTGTTTATCAGGTCCCTGGATGGAAATGCAAGAAGAAAGTGTGACAATGTGAAGGAAGACACGATATTGATTCTTAAAAATGTCACTCACTTTCTACGATGTTATTCTTGCCTTTAATGTGACAGTTGAAAAGGTTAGCAGGGATTGACAATTACTTGAATAGATTTTATAAAGATTGAGATCTGAGAGAAGTACAAGAATTTAAAAATTGATTCAATGAAACCTTTCTTCAAAATTTGAAAAGAAAACTTGTCAACATTTTTATTGAACAGGAAATAACAAGACTTAAGTGAAATCTTGGCACAATTGAAGAAATATGAGCTATAACAAATAACAGGTATTTTGCAACCAAAAGTCAGATGAAATGATATGCTATTGCTCTTGCATATGCATAAAGAAAAAAAAGGATAAATCCAAGTTATATTGTTCAACTTAGTACCTGTCATCTCTTTCCTTTGCTTTCTGTTTATTATTTTCTAGTTGCTCCTGGAAACTTCGTTTTCTGGGTTGAACATTTTTGTCAGATTCTTTGTTGAAGAGTGGTGCCTTGGACATGTACTTTAAGTAGAATCTTTGTGGGTTGTTTGCACTCTGTTGAAAAAAAAGGTATTTTAATTTACTTATTTTTTGCCATGGAATATTTTTTATTGATGAAAATTTCAACAATAGAGTTGGATACTTATGACTTGGTTGTTCATTTTCCAGATCTGTGAGTTACAAAATGAGTGGGGAAAAACAGTCCAGCTTGAATTTTCTTTTTTTGAAATTGTATCAAAGATAAAATTTATCTTTGAAAAGATACAAATAAATGCTCTGTTTTTGTATTTACAGGTAGGGTCATAGATTGGAAAACACTCAGAAACAATTTTGGCCATAAAAATTTACTTGGTAGGAAGCACTGCCTCTGATGAAACTATTTTGAGAAAGGATATTTTTGTCACCCAAAACATTTGAATCTGAGAACCTCAGTTTTCAATATTTGGTGTCCGTTCCCGAATGCTGTGGCCAGAGATGCGGTTGGTACCCGCTGACACCTCAATATTGTGGATAGGTTCGATGCCCTTGTAAAAATACCGCGACAATTTTTTTTTCCCCCAGCAAGTAAACACTGTATTCAGCTGAAACTTTCCGTGACTTTGATCGTATCTTTCTTTATAATTTTTTTTCCCGTAAATTAAGAGTTACATTGACAAAACCAATCTATGACCCTATACCTTTTAAGAGAGAAAACAAATGGAAATCGAGTGTTTGTAACTTGATTATAGCCTCGATCGATGTTATATGTATCAACTTGATGCACTTCTCGGTGCCCCTATAAAGCATGGGATACTATTGGCTGTGAGAGCAGAAATCCATGGTAAGCTCCACCATGAAATTGGGCCGTAGAGAGAGAGAGCAAGGTCCAAGTGGGGAATTAATTTATAGAGTGCAGATAAACAGTTGCCTGACAGTATACCTCTGTCTGCTGGGAAGCACCCTGTGACATCATCATCTGTGAGAACATATCAAAGGAACTGGACTGCGAGTTATCCATCTGGGAATTCATCTGAGAGTTACTTTGGCTCAGACTCTGACTGGAGTTAAAGGCTGAGTCCTCTTGGTCACTTCTGAACCCGGAACGCTGCAGAAATTGACTTGAGAACAAAAATATACACACATAAAAAGAAACAAACTGATATGAAATTTTAAATAAAAACAAGGTCTGGGTAAAAGTAATAGTTGACAGAATCACAATGCAGTGCAGCATTAAATTTTATTACAAATCCTTAAACAATTAATAAATAATAAAACAAAACAATCTAGAATTTAATTAGACAAACTAATAAAACTTTAACCCAAGCCAAGCACAATAGTAAAACCTCAAAACTTAAGTTGGCAACTTTTTAAAGTGACCACAATAAATCTTTACTTCAAATATTACAGGAAAGAAAGACTAGATAAACACAAATGTTAAGATATATTTTAAATATCTTAAAATTACTTTCCAAATACATTTACTCACGATGGGTTGGTGCTGTAGAGCTCCTTGGTACTTAGTTGATTGTTAAACATATTTGACATTGATGTCAGTCACTTTGTTTGGAGACTTTACAAATCTGGGAAAAAATTCGAACTTTTTAAAAACTAAAATAAATTGTGCCGTGTGACCCACATCAACAAATCTATTTTCATATTTAAGCCGTCAAAAATCCTAACTCATTTTGTTAAAACGAAATTTTAAGTTTATTTGTTGGTAATACTGGGGAAAATATTTGGCAGTAAAAAAGTGTTTAACAAATCAGCGAACAAGTTTCTGAACTGCCGCATCACGCTGCATTCTGCATTCCGTCCTCAGCCAGGATCAGTGTGTGCGGCCGCACACTTCGCGTAGCAGACGACATTTTCAATTCAAAGATCAAAACATTTCCAACATTTAGTTTTTCAATAAAAATGGAAAGTAATTGTCGATGGCAGTTAAGTTTCTTCAAGCAAACACTTCATTTGTAATATTCACTACAAATTGTTTTCAATATTCACAGGCATACTAAGGAAAAGGGGCAATTAAAAATCTTATTTCACTTACGAAAAATTGTTCCCTTTGCGCTGCCGCCATCTTGGATTTAAAGCCCAAAACTTTATAATTCCCAATGCGCATGAGCAAGACGATACGCTAAGTCCCGCCTACTTTTTTGTAACGCTTTCTGATTGGCGCTTACGCCTTCGCTGTTAAATATTCATTGTGTGCATTGGCGACGGCCAGTTTACTTCCGCAAACAACATTGGCAGCCCCTGGAAACGACCTTTGGGAGAGCGGCAGTAACAATTTTCGATGTCAAATGTATCCAAACTTGTGCCACAAACTTTCTAAAACTAATGACTTCCATATATTATAATATTTACTGAAGACATGTTGGTGAAATAACGTTGTTACGTTTGCAAGATTTAAGAATATTTTGGCGTTAAACATCGCCTGATAAGGATGTCGAAGACAACGCACATTACACAGGGGAGCTGGGTAAGTGAAGGTTTACATGTGTGACTATGCATTCATTTTACTATTTTGAGATTTCTCGTTGATTCTCAATGAGGTCAACTAGAAATTTGTTTTAGTTTCTTTAGTAATTTCCATTGCAATCCATGGCCAAATTATAAATCTAAAGGCATGAGTATGGGCACGAGTTAATAATTAATTAAAAAAGAAACAATGTTGTTTATTTGTTTATTTAATTGACAATTTTGCTAATATTATTATTCTCAATTTCGAATATTAACTTCGTTAACAAACAAACTTCTCAATGAGTAAAACATTTCAAAAACATCAAACTTTAATTTAATGATTATCAGCTAAACTAATCATTATATAAAAATATGTATGTAGGGCATACATGTGAACACAGTAAAAGTTTTTATTTTTCAGGAACTAATAAAGGTTTAAGACAAAAAAGTAGTTTTTTTTTTTTTTTTTACTGGAAAGCACTGAAAGTGAATCACTAACTATGCTAATTCATGACAAATATTGTATTTTTTTGCAGTTCCCTTCAGGCTATTACGGACATTTCCGGAGTAAATCCAGGAATGATTTTGTGAACGAGTATCGACAGCAGGCAAAGCCCTCGCCTCCAGAAAAATTCACAAGGAAACTAACGGTAAGGATTGGAAAGGAATATACTCTTCAATTATAAGATAAAAATGGATTACATTCTATCCATTAAAGATTGAGGTTACATTTTCAAGATTAGGTTTTTTCCAATACATGTATAATTTTCTGCCTTGTTAAGATGTAAAACAAGCAAATGTTTTGAGAGAATGTTATTGATTGAAATTATTGATCTCTTAGTGTGGGTAAAGACTAAGCTTTGCAAGGAGAATGTTGTCGTCAGGGGACACACAATTAAACATATTGACTTACATGAACAACAAACCCATCTCCGGAAAATCTGACAGATTCAGAATTTAATGTACTATGCGCACTCTAAATTCAGTTATTAAATAACAAGAGGATACAAGTTGATATATTCAGTATGTAAATAATTATCAATAATAGTAGTGTAAATTTATAACGTGCCATATCTGTCATAAATGACACTCCTGGCGCCAACTTATCAAATTTGGTGGGGCTTGTTGAGAGTGATTTTATGAGACGAAACAACCAAATACAATAACTTTAAAGGGATACAAGGTGATGTGGCGCATATTTCTGCCCGACCATTCCAGAAACAAAACCCTTCTCTTAAAAGGATAGGTGTACTTGGTTCTTAACACAAGACAAACGGCATCACATCCATATAATGGTTGAGGACACAAAGTGTGTCAAGACCGGGACTCAAACCCATACTCTGCCGATCAGAAACACCAAGGCCCAATGTCATAGAGCTGCTTAAGCAGAAAATAATTAAGCTAAGCAATTTCCTGCTAAGCAGAAATGAGCAGGATACCAGTCACAAATTGTACATGTGACATGGTATTTTGGCTGGTAACATTATCCTGATAAGCATAATTTTGTTGTGCTTAGCTGCTTTTTGGGCTTAAGCAGCTCTATGAAATTGGGCCTTGAGCTTGGATCTGGTTCGCTTTAATTGCTTGGCCATGACAGGCCACCAGTGTATCAAATTTATCGTAAACGTTGATGAATGATTTGTTACTTGGCAACTTTTGTTCGTTTATATAAACGTATCCTATAATCAGAGTAGTCAGCGTTACACTTATTCAAACAAAGCAATGTAGAAAGGGTCACCAGATCACAGTGTGGACTTTGTACAATTTGACCCGAAACCCTATCCTTCTACAATCCACACACAAAGTAAATATTAGTACAACTCCTACAATGTGTAATGGGTCGATGAATGAATGAACGCTCCTTAGTTATGCTAGGGTAACAAAGTACATTGCTATTTTATTGGTTGTGTTGAATACCATGGACGCTAAATCTAAAGTACATAAACGATTGGGTTTGTGTTTGCAAGAAAAACACATGTTCATTTACTGATTGTACTGTGTACACATAGAGCAGGAGAAAATGAATCTAGTTATGTAATTCAAGTAAACTTTTTCTATTAGTTTTAAACATTTGACCACAATGTTTTGTTTTGTTTCTTCTGCAGGCACGTCCAACTTATCACCATTTTTCTCACCATGACAACCGGTTTTCATTCCTGAACACTGTAACCTCCTTCCAAGATGTAAGTTCAAAAATATTTATTTGTGGAGATTAACCTTTCAGCCGATTTCACATTCAGTAGATGTCACAAGTTTCCTGCACAAGAGCAGTTTTTTTATAGAAATTACTTCATTAATTTTTGGTTGAACAACAAAGACAAGTTGACGAGAGCGGGACTTGAGCCTCCACCCTCTCGATCAACATGCCGGTGTTCTACTAACTGAGCTATCTAATGATCTAACCCTATGTTGGCAGTCTCCCTATTATTTAAATTTTACATTGGGTAAAAGGGTGCCTCATGAGGATTTTTGAAGTGAAATATTTTGTTCTCTTTTAGCAGAGGGAAACTCAATTTGTCACGATACAACAGAAGTAGTTTTTTTATGGGGAAATTGAGGAAACTGTTCACATCTGACTTAAGTTGTTGCATTCCCACGTTTGAAATTTAAATTAAACTTGTTGACAATTTGTCTTTTTCTCCATAGGGTCTCGGCAAGAAAAAGGTTCAACATCAGAGGACCGGCAAGTTTACTCCAGACTTCATCTCATGGGTTCCTCACAAACGAGAAATAAGAGAAGCCGGTCCAGTTGTGTCAGTCTACAGGGAGACGTACAGAAACTCAGACAAGAGCAGAGTTCCTCAGGTCCTAGTTCCAACTGTCAACAAACCCCAGAAGCATCTCTCTGCATCAGCGCCTGCGTTTCTCGCCACGCCGTATGGAGACCCAGCCGATATGGTACAAGACAAACCAGTGACGTCCTACCAGATTTCTCACAGGCATTTGCAGCCGAATCCAAATGTACACACAAATATGAACACGGGCAAAGTGGAAGATGACCAGGTCCCTTTCCAGAAAACTCACATTTACGTCAACCCTAAGATAGATTCAATCTATGACCGGCCCAAACAGCATGGACCGTTGACCTCACTGAGGAGAGCTAGAACTGGGTCAGCTCCGTTATTCCGATCGAGTGTGGCAGATTGTATGAGGTGGCATGTGCCGCATGACCCCACCCCACCACGACCTAAAACTGTCACAGGGACTTTCCCTGAGGTCAGAGGTGCTGAGACGTCAAGTTCAATGGAGCCGATCCAGCAACCCAGACCTCCACAGACATCGGGAAAGGGTACTGTTTGTCCGACCACTGCTTGGAGCACACAGAGCCAACCTATGCCAGAACAATCCAGAATGGATGCAGATATTGACACCAGACCAATGGGTCAAACCCATAATGGTCAGATGTCAGGAATGGACACAAGTTATTCTAGTCCGCAGTCAGCTTCAGCAGATGCTCCAATGGCAGAATGAGGAGACCCGGAAAAATCAGTCTGGAATCTTCCTAAATGGGACAGAGAGGCGGTTGCTGGATTAAAAAGTCTCGAAACCATCAGAAGAGACAATAAATACACGATCTTCAGCAGACAACAATCTGTGTTTAGTTTGGAGAAAGAAAACTCTTTGATTTTGGGTTGAAGAAAGAAACATTTACTAGAGCGGGATTTGAACCTGCGACTTCCACATTAACGTGCCATCACTCTACCAACTGAGCTATCTAGCCCTAACATTGGCAGTTTCCCCTATTTTGTCAATAATTTTGTTCGGGGGGGGGGGGGGCTTGTCAGAAATCTGACTGGAACCCCCAAACAAAGAACAATCTTGTTTACCATTGGGATGTAACTTAAAGTTCAACTATTCTGATAAAAAGCTTTTATTAGATGTCATAGTTTCTATGAACTTGCATTTCGGCTCACCAGGGAAAAAAATATCCTGACTTTTGTTTTTTGACACCAACATAACTTTGCGAAAGTTTGTCACTAAGAGACTTTTGTTTTTTTATACAAACATGACTTTGCAAAAGTTTGTCAAAAAGAGTTTTTTTTTTTTTTTTTTTTTCTGAGTCAACATCGTTTTGTCAAGTGAAGTATCTTTGATTAATGCAGGATCCCTGTTGTAGATTAACGTGACGTTTCTAAAAGTAACTGAAATTGGCCAACTGAAACATATATGAAGTAAATCTGAAATATCCTGCTCCATCTGCTATGATGTAATTGAAAATAAAGTATTTTTGGGTAGACTATTTTGCACATTCCCGCCCCTGATCCTGAGACAGTGTACATATCACCTGTGTAATATGATAATGAGGCTGAAAATGCATGGATCCGGTTGTAACCAAGTATTTGGTCAACAATATTTTTTACTGATCATGATGTGAAATTATATTTAGAAATGCATAGAGGTTTTATGCTAACTCATGTAAGATATTTAAAACACAAGTATTTTGGTTTGAGCTAGTATTTTGCAAGTGTGATAAAATAGCATTCAACATCCAGTTTAATGTATATTTTTGTATGGAATGGATACCAATGAAAATACACATAGAGTTTCCTAGACTGTCAAACCGTCCTGTTATTCTTGAAGGTAGGTTTGTCTTTTTGAAACTCTGTTACCTTTGTGAAATTTTATGTAAATGTTTTTATAATAATTGTTGACTGCATACATAGATCCTTGTCATTTGATTGGTGGAACACAGGCTACCTGTCGTACCTTATTTTGCCATTATTTTGCCTTATTTACTGCAGCGATGCCTGACACCTCAGCGATGCCTGAATTTAATATAGGAGTCCTATATTGATAAATATAGGATGCTTGGTGCACTTCACAGAGACACTTTGTGAGTCATTTCCCAAGTAATGGTTCCCCATTCGTTTGTCCAAACGAGGCAAGGTCGTGTCGTGGCATTTAGAACAGATTTTCAGAATTTTCAGGGTGCCTTTTTTGTGTTTATTGTGAAAAATTGTTCAGATGACAAGGATCTGTGTGAGTTATATAAAACAAATATTGAATGCATTTTGTTCTTGCAATATCACAGAATATAGTCACTCTGTGAAACCTGCCGTCGATTTCACCAAACTCTTCCTAACTTAGGATTGATCTTAGGACTTAGGACGAGTCCCAGCCTTGCACTGTAACATGTAAACCTTAAGATTAATCCTAAGTTAGGACTAGTTACTCGTCCTAACTCGAGATAGGATTAATCCTAGCGTTTCGTGAAATCGGCTGCTGGCTTTTCTATTTCACTTAGCTTTGCCTCCTGAAATGGAATAGTCCAGATTTTACCTTGTGATTATATTCTTCGACAATGCACTCATATGCATCCAATATTTGTATATTGTAAGCCAATAGGTCATGAAGGTGAGTTACACTAATGCTTATCAAACTAGCATACTGAAAACACCAGTGTTTGACTTAGATTATTAAAAGTGGCATTGTTTTATTATCACCTTGCCACTTTAAGTTATTTCTGAAAATTTTGATATTAATTCCTAAGCATCATCTTGAATATCCAATTCCACAAAAAAACATTAGCTCTTGTAAATACTTTTTATAAAAATTTATTATTATTTTGCTTTGTACAGTTGAAAGCAATTGTGGTGAAAAAGTAATCTGGCTGTATATTTGGCTGTGTATTTTGTTTCCTAGATTTTATTTGATACAATTTTTTGACAGCATTCCAATTACTTTAAATTTAAAAGATTTTCATCACATTTTTATTCATTGTGTGTACTTTTTAAAGTTACAAATATTAAATTATTTAAAATGACACTTAAGGCGTTTTTAAGTGTTTATTTTGTTGTTTGTGGCTGAACGGGCCTTCATTGGCTCCGGCTGCTGCCATTGGCTTGGACTGAGAACAATGCATTGATGCAATAGCCACATAAAGTGAAAGCCGCATACCAATATTTCTCTCATTTCTCTCGACTTGATTGACTGTCCCAACAATTGTTAGGTCTGACACCCCAACGAGTTATGTCTGACACCCCAACAAGTTATGTCTGACACCCCAACAAGTTATGTCTGACACCCCAACAAGTTATGTCTGACACCCCAACAAGTTATGTCTGACACCCCAACGAGTTATGTCTGACACCCCAACGAGTTATGTCTGACACCCCAACGAGTTATGTCTGACACCCCAACGAGTTATGTCTGTCCCAAATTGAGTACATTCAGTCTGGCTATTCCTAAAGGGGGTTGTCTGGTGGACGGTTTGGGTGCGGTGAGGGGGGGGGGGGGGGGGTGGGGGTGTCTGCGGGGTCCCTCATTCATTGTTTCCTTATTACTCCACAAATTTTCCTGTTTGTAAAGCAGCTAGTCTAGAGCAGTGTCTTAACCAGAGACAGCGACATAGCCAGGGGGGAGGGTCTGGGGCATGTTCCCCCCATTTTCCATAGCCCCCTCCCCTCTACAATTTTCCATGCCCCCCCCCCACCCCACACATGAACATATCCAGATATATGGGGTGCCCTAAAAAAGGGGGGAACATGCCAGCGATGTAGCCATGGAGGCGGGACGGGCACGCCCCCCCAGTTTTCAAGTGCTTCCCCAGATGCCCCCTATGAACAAATTCAGGTATGCAGTGCCCTAAAACAAAAACAAAACAGAAAGGAAAAACGTGGCCTCAGCCCCCCCCCCCCTCCCCCGATACAATACCCCCCAGATAGTGACAGAAACCTGGCTATGCCCCTCCCCCCGCACACCCAGTTCCATTAACTGCCCCCCAATTAGATCAAATGTTTCCTAACTACAGAATGGTTCCTGAATAAAAAGAGGTAAGTGCCCCCCTCCCACCCCACATATACTTGTATGTGGTGCCCTTAAAGGGGGGGGGGGGAGACATGCGAACACCCCCGCCCTGCATCCACATAGTGAAAAAACCCTGGCTATGCCCCACCCCCACACTCAGGTCCCTACACCCCCTCTCCCCCCCCCCCCCCATTCAATCGAATGGTTACTCTAAAGAAGAAAAGGCTCTCTGTACAGAATGCTTCCCGATTCACCCTCAAAACGAGTTCATATTTTTAGAATTTAATTTTATTATCTAATTAATTACAATTTAGTGGAATCCATGGCCTTGTTTTTGTATTAAGGGTACAGCAGGTTGAAAATTAGGAGGGCGCAAAAGACACTTAACTAAAACTTTTCGATTGATGGACTGATTCATTTGAATTAAAGTGTAGTGCACAATTTCCACAACGCTTAATGACAAAACAACCTTTACGTAGATGTATTTATAACACCTAATAATTGCCCAAGTACAAACAAACACATCTTATCGGTACTGTTTATGTATTTGTATATTTATTTCAAAACAGAACATCGTTTTTTTTAATGTTTTGCTTATAATAAAAAGGACCAAAGTATCCCCTCTGCAAAATAAATCAAAGTTTCCCCCCTTTAAAAATAATGTAAGCGACCTTAGCAACTGCAAAAACTGAGTGAGTGTTTCCAAGATGGCGGTCATATTGCAGCGTAAAGCTGCTCTGTCCGTAAATCAACCGTCTTCCACTTTTTACAGCGGGGATAAAAATCCCGTAATCAATGCGTTTCAGGAAGAATACAAGTTGTTCTTGCAGTTTATGAGAAAGAAAGCTTCGGCAAGTTACAGGAAAAAAGATGATGAAGCGTTTTCGCGTGGGTAAGTTGGATAAACTTTTTTATTTGCCCAAAACCCGGACACTGGTTTGTTTTTACTTTGAAGTTGAACCTAGGTTTCGTTTATTTGAAAAGGCTATAACAGTTTTTCAGGAATATATGAAAATTTACAAGGTAACATTCATGGGTTTGTATTACTTTCAGCACATCAATACATTTTTAATAAATTGCTATTTCATTATTTGAAGAAAAAAACGTGGTCAATAAAAATGTAATAAACTTAACTTTTCAAAATGAACGTGATGAATGAAAGTGAGTCAGTCGGTGAGTGTACTTTACTGCTTACCCACGGTCATTCCCAGCCGCAACCGATATAACCCATAGTCGGAGCTTTGACAACTTGATGGGTAACCAACCTCGCTCAAGTCAAGACGACAGTTGAGACAACTCGATTGTTGCGAGTGAGCAAGTCAACTGTTCGCCAACTCGACGGAGTTGGCTCGTCTTGCACCTGAGGTTCCCATTCCTTATGATCTGGAGTAATAAGAATTTCCTTAGAAAAATGGGAATTCAAATAACTATTACCCCAGATTTGTAGCACACAGAGTTATGTACCAGCCATCGAGTTGCCTTACGCTTAGCAGATTTGACCATTGAGTTGTCTGAACCGTCAAGTTGTCTGAACGTCAAGCTGCCAAGTTGTCCCGACCTCTCCGCGGTGACTGGTATAAATACATAAAGTATTAAAGTGACAATGACCCACATTTAGTCTTTGAAAAAGGCTTTACTCTGCTAGTGTCGTAATGTCAAGCCTTTATTAATTGTGGCTCACCACTTTTTTGAAAAAATGTTTCTTCAGTTTAAGAAAGTCACTTGTTGTGAACCTGTCTTAATATTTCATGTTTTTCCAAATATAGGCTGCAAATAAACATATTTGAGAAATTTTGCATAGTATTACTATTAGGAGCCCAAGTTAATGTTGATTGCAAAGAACAAGTGAAGTGTTATTGTGTGAGCTTTGAAGGGAATGTAGACTATGTAGTCTTTACGTCAAGTTGACCTTAGTTTCTTTCAAAATTCATTGAAGGGCGGACACTTTGTTCAACCTGTGGAATTCCTATGAAGCACGTCTTCCAACGACCTACTACCAGCAGAAAGTTATTGAGATGGGAGACTTCCTGGTCACTATCAAGGTACGTATTATCACGTCATCTGACAATTTGACTGGGGTCCTATTTCTATTTGCTTGATCTTAAAATCAAATTTATTTTTGCTGAGAGGTCAAATGTAAGACATCAGAGAATATTGCAGAGACAAACAGGCCTGGAGTTAAATGGAGGCCAAAGAGGCTATGGCCTTTGTTGCCCTGGTCTTGGCCTTGAGGCTTCTTCGATATTTTCCCGTAGACTTTAACAGGCCTGATACCTTATGGAGGCAACAGAGGCAATTTCCTCATAGAGGTGCCCTTTACTTGGGGAAAATGCCTCAGTGCCTTTGCCCCAAAACGAAGCATCAGGAATGTTTAAGATTTTGTAAGCCTAATGGAAGTGCACTTTGCAAAATGAAAGTGACCTTACCAACTCAAAAAGATGAAATTCCAGACCTGGATAAGACCAGCATTGCCTGTGAAAAGACCAGGGCCCAATTTCATAGAGCTGCTTAAGCAGAAAAATAATGCTTAACAGTTTCCTGCTAAGCAGAAATGAGCAGCATACCAGTCACAAATTGTACACATGACATGGTAGTTTGGCTGGTAACCTCATTCTGGTAAGCAACATTTTATTGTGCTTAGCAAATTTTTGTGCTTAAGCAGCTCTATGAAATTGGGCCCAGGGCCCAATATCATGGCTCTGCTTTACCGTAAGAAAAGAATCGACACTTACGGAAGTAGGGAATTCTTTGCTTACGTCAAGCGTATTTCACGGGTTAGCAGAGAATTTTTGCTTGTGAGCGTGCATACTCCACGTTACTAGGCATTCTTCGCTTACACAGCTAGTGCAGAAATTCGGCGTTTGTACAGTAAGCGGGGAATTGTGATCATAAGCGTAGAATTCGGCGCTCAGCAGAGCCATGTAATTGGGCCCAGCATTGCCTGTGACTTTGTTGCAGACATGTAAATGTTTTCAAATGCGTTTTCTTCGAAGGAGTATAACTTGGCAGTGTGGCAGTGCTACGGTCGCTACTTAGACCAGTTTGGTGATCAGCATATTGAGGATATAGTCGACATCAACATGGTGAAAGAAATATTCTTTGCTGATGGTCTGGAGACGGACAACGCTAGTCTAACTGTAAGTATTGTAACACTCAGCTGAGCAGGGTACAAGATTAGTTCATTCTGTGCCTTTTTAATAGTAGACATAAAAATTTGAGTCTTGTTAACTTTGACATTTTGGGCAGATTTTGGTCATTGAGGGTTGTTAATTAGTAACCGTTTCAAGTACAGAAAAACATAAATGATATTGATAATAATTTTGAAATTTTTTTGTACAGCCCGAGTGAAAATGAGAAACCTTTTAAATTGTCAATTTTTATTGTTCTTTTTGCAAATTGTTGTTGTTCTTGTTGAATTGTATTTCTGAAGTGATTTTAAGTGATTTTCAGAGTCCAAAGGCTTTATTGTAAAGCAGAATAAAGCAGAAATTCAAGCCCACTACCCATTTTCTTGGGAAGCTTTGCCTTTAGATTACACGTAATAATAATTATTATTATATACTTTTGGTAATGAAAGCATGGAAGCCTTATAAGTGAACTTAATCACTGTAGCTCAAAAGCCTGAGGAAACCTGTAAACAAGGGTGCTTGCTATGTGAACCAGAAACACTGGAGTTCACAGGGCCTATGGCTTAATGTCCCATCTGAAGGACTAGGCACTTACGGTATTGTATCTTGCTCAAGGACACAAGTGCCACAACCGGGACTCGAACCAACACTCTGCTGATCAGAAACAGCAGAGCTTGAGTTTGGTGATCTTAACCACTCGGCCATGACACACCACGGCACGCTATCAATATGATGATCTCCTCACATTGTTTTTTTTTCTTCCAGTTCCGGGCGCTTTATGGTAAAAGTATCTGCAACTACCAGCTGGTGTTACTGACTGATCCTAAACTGCAGAACACGCAGTCAGTGAAGATGTGCCTCAAGATACTAGCGTTCCTCAGACTTATTACACAGGTAGTGCTGCCGAGAGAACCATTGTGCTGGCTGGTGTATAATGGTATGTTATAAATGCAGACAATTTGGTATTAAAAAAAAATGTAATTCTTGTATTTGCTCAAACACTGCAGAAAAAGTGAAAACAGTTATTGAAGTTACAAAAAATTAACAATACTGAGAGGTAATAATTCATAATTGAATAAGTTTAAGGCGAAGTGGTGTGCTCATGTGATGAGACAGGGAGGTCTACCCGACGCAGTTATAGACGGTCTTCCTATGGGTACAAGTCATGGCAGAGGCCACCCCTAAGCCGAGCTGGAAAGACAATGTGACAAAGTGGAGTGGTAGAAGTGTGCGAGAGCTGAGAATAGCGGCAATTGAAAAAGAACATGTGATGGCGGGAACTCAAGAAATGCGCCCCCATTACAGTTTAAGGATGAGTTTATGCCAAATGATGAATGAATGAAGTTTGTTCTTTTTCTGGTTGCACATCTGTCTTGCTTTCCTTATATATACAAAAGCATTTTGATTTTGTTTATGAAGGGAGAGTCAAAGTAGATGAACATTTTCCTGCTGAAATTGGTTTACTTAAGCAGGCCTGGAGTTTCATCTTTGAGAGGGCAAGGCCATTTTCATTTTGTAAAGGGCACCTCCATTGGAAGATCTTCAAGTCTTCAGGAAACTTTTGAGAGGGCACCAAGGCTTAGACCAGGGCAACGTAGGCCGTGGCATCCATGTAATTTCAGGCCTGCTTAAGTCTTACGCTTCAAAAAGTGTTCACCAGTATTTTGAAAGTGTGATGATGTTGATTTCTTGTTTTTTTGTTTTATCCATTCCAGGAACCATCCACATTTACAGTGTATCAAGGCATTTGATGACCCTGGGTCATTCAGCAAAGGTAAAACTGCAGTGGTATTGATGAGCAGAAAAGGAAAATTATTACAGATACCTGATATTTAGATTTGTTTTCATTGTGAATGTAAACAGTTTTAAAACAATACATTTTATACAAAAGACCATTTAATGGGTGTTAATTTTTCCATTGGGGATAAAGAATATTATTTGGTCTGTGCCCTTACACCGATTTGTATAAAGCACTGTATACTCTGTACTTTCCCAAGTTCTGTGAAGAAAATTCACAAGCATAATCACTCGGATGGGATACGAACGATAGTGGACTGGAAGTCGCAGATAATTTCCCATCATAATAGACTAGAAGTCGCAGATAATTTCCTACTGTGAAGAACTGGAAGTCGCAGATGATTTTCCATTTCCATGAACTGGAAGTCCCAGAGAATTTCCCATCATAATGATCTGGAAGTTGCTTTAATCCCATCATAATGAACTGGAAGTCCCAGATAATTTCCCATCACAATAAACTGGAAGTCCAAGAGATTTTCTCATCTTAATGAACTGGAAGTCCCAGATAATTTTCCATCATAATAAACTGGAAGTCCCAGATAATTTCCCATCATAGTGAACTGAAAGTCCCAGAGAATTTCCCATCATAGTGAACTGAAGGTCCCAGAGAATTGTCCATCAAAATAAACTGGATGTCCCACATATTTTCCCATCATAATGAACTGGAAGTCCCAGATGATTTCCCATCATAATGATCTGGAAGTCCCAGATGATTTTCCATCATAATGAACTGGAAGTCCCAGATGATTTCCCATCATAAGGAACTGGAAGTCCCATCATAACAAACTGGAAGTTCCAGATGATTTCCAGAAAAATTTCTCATCATAATGAACTGGAAGTCCCAGATGATTTCCCATCAAAATGAACTGGAAGTCCCAGATGATTTCCCATCATAAGAAACTGGAAGTCCCAGATGATTTCCCTATCATAAGAAACTGGAAGTTCCAGATGATTTCCAACGTTTGCAATGTATGATTATTTTGTCTATAAACCAAGGTTCTAGAGTTTCTTCTATGGGCTTGTATGTGTATGGAGAACTCTGTCCCTCTATTGTCCGTTCGGTACCTCTCTTGGCGAGCTACTCTCTACACTGCGGTGTGTCACTGTTACTATGACTGCAAGGCTTCCCAGCAAGCTGAGGTAAAAACAACTTTATAAACCTTTTATTTTAAACATGAAAATCAGACTTTTCTTTAATTTATTTGTGGATGGAAATTCTAAATCAAGTGAAACTAGAGGAATTTTTCAATAAGCTGTCTGAAAAATGTAAAGAAAAGTTGTGTCTACGAGTAAACTTACATAAAGGTAGGTCATAAATTGGTAATAATACTAAAAAAATGAATGGCCATACTTGGTATTAAGATATTTGTTCAAACCAAAAACATTTGAATCTGAGAAATGATTCCTTCATGAATTGTTTGTCAGACTTCTGAGGGTTGACTGAAATTCAAATTTCCATGTTTTTTTGCTGGTTTTTTTTTCAACATTATATCAGCATTACTTTCATTAAAAAAACCAATCTACCACCCTACCTTTAATCGCCGCTTTTATCTTTAACCATGAACAGATTGGTCTGTAAAGGACAGCTGGTGACACTTATCAATGTTTTATTTTTGTAGAGCTTTGCTCGGCGTGCCTTGACTAAAGTCAATGAGTTAAGTCAACTGGAGAAGATCAGCTCAGCGCCACCTAGTGTTGAGATAGAGATCATCTTTAGACAGGTTGCTGTTAAGGTAGGTGTAATCTCGCTTTATTCTCTTGCCATAGATTCAAGCTATTGCAAAAGCCCTCTCTTGGTCATCCTAAGGGTATTAACCAGGGCTCAATTTCATGGAGCTGCCTAAGCAGAAAATATCGCTAAACAATTGTCTGCTAAGCAGAAATGAGCAGGATACCAGTCACAAATTGTACATGTGACATGGTAGTTTTGGCTGGTAACCTTATTTGTTGTGTTTAGCTACTTTTTTTTTGCTTAAGCAGCTCTATAAAATTAGGCCCTGCTTTGATCTCTTAAATGTTTTTAATTGGAGATGGCTGCTGAGCAGGCATTTGACTAAATTGATATTTTTTTACTATCGGCCAGTTTATCATACAAGTGGAATTTAAAAATTGATATGATAACAAGCAATACTGCCCTCTTGTGGTTATGATGGATGAAATGGAAGTAAGTTTTTGAATGAGTGAGTTAATCTGTTTTGGTTACTTTTCAGTTGGGCATAATGGTGTACAAACGAGCCGTGTTCGACACAAGGAAAAAACCCAAAGGTCTACTCCGCCCTAAAACAAGGAGCAACTTGAAGGATGCCCAGTCGGTAAGTCAGAACTAGATAAAGGCCTTATGCGCTACCATGGGAGGGCGCTGTCCCTTAGACAAACTAAAACATCAAAACACAGCTGGTTGTGAAGAACTAAACATTCTGCAAGCTGACTAACCACAAGTTTAAATTGTTAAATGTTTAGCAAACAAATATGTGATGCAAATTTTGTTTGATATTCAGTTTAAAGACGATAGTATCCTCACATATTCAAACAAAAGGCCTGCTATTTTTTATGCATAAAGCCATCTCATTAAAAAGAGCTATAGCCTAATATGCTAAGCAGGGTTTGTACATGCTAGATTCGTAAGCAGAATTGTGCAGATTTCCAGCTGAATTTGATATAACTTGTATCAACCTCGTTCCCAACCTCGTTCCCTCGTTCTCACTGCACCATTCTTGTTTTCCCAGCAGCATGCGCTGCTTGCTCATAACCCCTGGTATTGGTTAATTGAATTGTACCAGCATATGGCACATTTTAATTAGGCCTGTGGCCAATCCACTCTCTCCCAGTGTGGCAGCCTGCAAAAGAGGCGTCAAGTCAAAGAGCAACTGGTCCCCTCTCATCCTTTGATCTTGTGGCATGCCTAACTGTGACCGTATTGTATTTTGACACACACGTACTAAGAGCATACAAGCGCCATACAAGCGCTCGAAAGTTTTTAACAAGCGTGTGCGCAAAGCAGTCACTTTTGGGAGCCA
The DNA here is from genome assembly GCA_023634235.1 of Pisaster brevispinus. Lineage (NCBI taxonomy): Eukaryota > Metazoa > Echinodermata > Asteroidea > Forcipulatida > Asteriidae > Pisaster > Pisaster brevispinus. Next base: position 22,050,670 of record JAMKCF010000004.1, read on the forward strand.
ATCAGGGTATCCCTACCAGGGGTTAGTGACAGGAGGTATCAATATGGCCACTGCCCATGGTAGCGAGGTTGAACTTGTACGATCTGGTCGATAAACATAAAGAATAGTATCTGCTAACCAATGAAAAACACCCAAAACCTGCTGATGTCTGTAACAAATTTAACAGTTTGGTTGTGCAGGCCACTAGTTCTCACACATATTTTGTGTCTAACCTTTGGTATTGATATTGGCAAAACGGGATATTTTTATTTTACAATTTGAAGAACAGTCAATTATTTTAATGAAAAATTGAATTATTGAATAGATTGTGCAAGTCTTGCATATATTTGAAATTTGTTTTGCCTTGTGGTTCCACGTACATTGCCTTGACGCATGAAGAAAACAAACTCACACACACTGGTCCCGAAATTCAAATACCTGTGAGACTTGCGCAGAATTATTCAAATCTGAGATTGATGAGAACTATTTTGATCATTATTGCATTTGTGTGATTGTGGGATTGTTTATTTTGATGGATAGATGTTTTATACTAAATGTTTGCCGTGCCGTGTGTATAAATGATCCAAGCCCATGTAATTTAAAGTACAAAATGCCTTCAGAAGCACAGCATGTAGTTGTATGCACTACCCACACTAATCAGCATTGTACTCAACCACTTATTTCCCGTAGCACCTAATCTACTTATATAAAAAAAATTAACATTTAAACTTGGTAACAAAAATGTGTGATATGTCATTTGATATCATAATAATTTGAAAAGTACTTGTGTTGGTGGGGGATGGTTTGTTTATTAACTTGAAGAGTTTTTGGTGAGGTTTAGATCAGGCATGGTGTTTTTCTCACGTTAATCTGATTTGCGATTTTTTTTTTTACCCTCAGAAAAATCAGCAAAATCTTTTATGAACTTGCAAGAAAATTCTATAAAAGCCTGTGCCAGTTGTACGTGGAGGTCAGCCCTTGTACTCAATAAAGTTGTCCTACTGTTTTTTTCCAATGACTAAGTATCGTGCCTGTTCAAATGCAATCTTGATTTACCAAAATTGACTCTCAGAAAAGTTTTCTTCAGATTTGCCGTAGCAACATGTGAAAAGAAAAATGTCAACAGTGACAATATAGAAGGGGAGGCGGTTGAAAGTCATTGAGATGATAGTAAATCGAAATTGATTTCTTCTTCGAGAATATTCTCAGTTGGGTGTTGAATGGGGATTGTGGTGGGGATTGGGTTGGTAGGATTTTGTAGGTGGGTTTGTGGGTATACCAGGCATGATATGTGCCAGAGGAACCCCCCCATGTTCCCATAACACATTAGTCCCTTCTATCCTCTGAAGAATTCCTGAGGTAGTGGGGGTTCACCATGCCACATATAGAGCATCAAGTGTTTGTAGAGGTTGAAGGTGGATTTGGACTGGGGGCGGAATGAGGGTTTAGTGGGTAGGGGCACATCATATTCATATCAGATCTGCATAAATTTGCTTTAACCAATTTAGTAGACATGACATACCATGCAAAATTTAGGTTTGCTGTGACATTAAATAATGTGTTTGGCATCTTTGTTGTTTTGCATTTTTGCCATATCACAGCTGCTAGAAATAGAACTGAATTTTTAAGTCCCTGAATTGAAGTTTAAAGTAAAATGTGAAAGAGCTAATAGTTTACATCAGCAACAAGATCAAAACAAGCTTAAACTTTGTCTTAAATAAAGGCTGAATAATCTTTAGCTGCAGCATAATCAACACGACAACTGGACTGATGTGACTCTCATATAATCAGTTTGATGCAGTGAGCCAGGACAACTTGAGCAGTAGTATAGAGGCTGAACATTAAGCAGTTAGCTTATTTAGCTTAAAGAGGGGCTCCAAGGTTAAGCTATTTTTTGATTCACTCATTTTCCAATAAATAGAGTCCTTTTGAAAACCGGGGAACAAATTACAAGTCTCGCACCACACGTTAAATTGGTTTAAATTGCCGCTGTTTGTTTGATACCCTTCAAAGGCAGTTTTTGTCAAAATTCGAAAAACAAAGTTTGATGACGTCACATTTCAAAGAAATGGTCTGTACAAAGTTCTTACAAATGTTCTACAAAGAATTTTCAGTTCATTTGTGAATTTCGATAACATTCAACCAAAATGGCATTCAATTTGACCTTTTGACTGATGCAAAAATTACTCTTTGGAATGTACAGACCCAATTGTTTTTGCTGTTCGATGATGCAGGTTTCAAATTTCGCTCTGAAAGAGTATCAAATTAAATGACATTTTACGCCATTTTAGCGTGAGGATAGAGACTTGTAATTTTTTTCTCCATTTTATGAGGACTCTTTCTTATGGAAATTGGGTGCACCACAAACTTGATTTGACCTTCGGAGACCCTCTTTTATTTGATAAGCTTTTTTTATTCCAGTTAATGTCATCGGCTATATTTATTTATTTGATGTGATTGGATTGGATTTGCTTCATCAAAGCATCATTAGAAAAGTTACAAAAGCAGGGCATTATGTTGACATCACATGTGTCTAAAATACCTTTCTTAACCAGTATTTAAAAACAACATGAGCTCAAAAGTAACCGTAAGTTTTGGGTCTCAAAGTTTTCCTAACAAGTTCTTGCAGACTGCCTTAAAAACTATTTGAATAACCCAAACTAAAACACACTTCTGTGCTCACCTGAGGTACGTGTCATTGTATTTAACAAGAAAACTTGTTTTTAATAGTCGTGCAGTAAAACTAACTTACTTTACCCACATCACCGCCTTCGACGTCAAGAATTGTATTGTCTTGCCATTCAGAGCATATCTACGATTTTTGTTTTCGTAAATAATATAACAGACAAGCACCATCTCAAAAACCAATGCTCCACTTGTTTTGTAAATCACCTTACACTTACCATCCACATGCACCGTGCCGTCAACACCTTCACTCCCATCTTTCATACACTCTCTTAACACCTACTAAATCAAAGAAATTCCCTAAACCACCCACCCAAAACATCTTTGTGCTGTGCCTGGCCTTTTACCACAGTGTGCCAACTTTAAAAACAGATTTACCAAAAAAAAAACCACAGCTTGTTAGCTAATGGAATGACTCTCATATACATGCAAACCCAGCCGACGGAAAGCCGCACAGTGACCATTATAGCCAGTGATGGCCGTCTTATCTGGCACAAAAGCACCAAACAGAGACTTGATGATCTTGTGAAAAAACAAGGAAGTGTGAGTAGCCCCCCCTACCCTCCTCATCCTCTTCTGATGACCTCTGCATTATGACCCTCTACCCTTTGACCTTTCCCTCTACAGGTTTTTGGCAAGTTTTTAAATTTGTAAATCTCAACAAACTGTCCCGGCTTTAGAAAAGACTTCCTATAATTAGTGGTGTTTTCTTTGAAAGCAATGAGGCAATTACCTTTTTTGCAAGAGAAAGGCCTAGAATTCAACTCTGAGACGGCAAGGTTATTAACATTTTGCAAAGGGCACTTCCATTGAAAAATCTTAAAGACTATTGGGAAACTTTTGAAGGGGCACCAAGGCCAAGACCAGGGGCAACAGAGGCCATAACCTCCATGGCCTCTGAGTGATGAAGATATTGAAGATATTACCAAGTTTAAAATTAAACATGCCCATGGCCAATTTACTTAGAAAAACTGGACTAAATGCTTATGTTGTCTTTTTCACTTGAGTAACCCAAGCTCTAACTTTTTAGCTACATAGAAATTCACTAACGGACAATAACAGACTAAGGCCTTATCCAAATTGTCCTCTACAGCTAGCAGAGCTGCCAACTCTCCCTGATTCTGCAGAAAAGTCCCTGAATATAAACCAATCTTTCCACTTTCTGATGAACTATCTCCCTGATCATGGAAACTGTTTAAGTTGAATGTAAATCTAAGTCTCACCCTGACTGTTGTACAAAAATCTGCCTGATTGCAAGACGCAAATGTTTGCAGCTCTCTGGGTTAGGGCTATGGCTGTTGCTAAGGACTTCTCATACTTCAACGCATAATGACAGGATGATCCGGTCATAGCCGTAGCCGTAGCCATAGCCGCAGCCGCCAATTCAGTCATGGCCAAATTTCATGAGGCAACTGGCAATTAATTCACAAATAAAAACGCAACCGATAAAAGTAGTGGCTTTTAATGCATGGGTAATTTTTGTTTACCTTTCCATTTGCGGTCTGACTGACCTCACCGATTGACCGCATGACCCAATGTCACATGATCATTCACTGGCCAATCAATGAAATTACATGTGTATTTTAATGCATGAAATGGCAAGGAATGTTATTTAGTGCATGTGGATCGAGTTTCCATTGACAGTTCTACTGTATAAATTCAATTCTCGTTTTGATTAATGAAAGGTTTTTATATACAGGATTGGTAGAGCTGACAAAATAGTTGCAGACAGTGTTCATGGGTTATGTGATCAACCAAATACATGAAATAACAAACCTGTGAAAATTTTAGCTTAACCTTTGTGTGAGTCGGGAGAAAGTTGTGAAAAACAATGCACACTTTTCAGAATGTAAACACATTGTCCTTCATTTTGGTTGCATTGACCCAAATCAGCTGGTGCAGCTTTTTAGGTTTTCAGATACAGTTTTCTCTAATATGACTTCATTTCAGAAGGAAATATTTCACAGAAAAAATTGTGCCAGTATCAACTTCATAATCAGTAAGCTTTCAGACTAAAATTAGACTAACAGTGATGTTTTTTATCCTTATCAATCCTGTATCATACCCTTTCAGACCTATTGTATTTGATTATTTAATTTTAAAACAAAATTATTAATTAATAAATGTCTTACTTCATGGTTTGAATTAATTCAGGGTTGGAGCTAGAGTGTTAAAAAGCAGGCAAAATTAATTGAGGGCAGTTTACAAATAATGTTACCTAAATATTCCAAGTAAAATGAAATTTGTAGTGTTTTTAAAATGTTAGTTAAGCCATCAGCAATCCACTATTCAGCGATGAAAACAAATTCTGCCTTTTATCTAAATTCAGACTTTTTTTATGTCTGCTTGGTAAAAAAAAAAAAATTAAACTCTTTCCAGATAAAGGTCAATCCTGCTCTTTGATCTACTTCTCTAGTGCTGAGGATACTGTTCCCTGAAGCTCCTTGAAATCTATAACTCCAGGGGTTACCGCAAGATGGAAAATTTTCAGCACGCCTCTTAAGATCTGGATCCAAGTTTCAGACTCTCTTGCCAGCTAGCAATGACTCTCGCCCCTGACTATCTAATCCCTCGTATAATCCCATCTCTGTCTTAATCTTACAGTTACCGTGGCCGCGCACTGCTGTGGAGAAACTCCTGTCTGACATGTTTGAGGGCAGCGCTGCTCAATTCATGGCAATCATTGAGACTCTAGCAGACAGCACCCGCCGGACATTGCTGACCAGCCCCGCAGCTCCTGACACTGAGGACCACATACTGGACACGTACTCGGAGCTGTTCTTTGCTGGTCTGGAGATTATTTCAGGTAATGTCAGAGAAGGTTTAGCCTTTTGTCAAGGCCTTCGTGGCTTGGACAGCTTTGTAAACAGCGGAGCGACTGCAACGGGAGACCAAGCGCGCGAGCCAAGTGGCGAAGCCACGAGGGCCTTTTCCAGCTTGTTTGCGGTTTGTTTTTTGATGAATTATTCATAACGTATGAAACGTGCATTGTTCAAATTTGTATGCAAATAAGTATCTGATGATACACACAACGAAACGTTCGCCCTTGTATGCTGACCCGCTGACCCCCGTCGCTTCTGATTGGTTTGGACTTTTGCTACCCCATTTGGGTAGCAAAAATCGAGATTATAAAGAAAAACATTAGAAACCGCAAACAAGTTGGAAAAGGCCCTCGTGGCTTCCCCACTCGCGTGCGTGGTCTCCCCTTCCAGTCGCTTGGGATCGCGGCTCTACGAAGCTGTCCAAGCCACGAAGGCCTTGACAAAAGGCTAGAGAAGGTTCTGAATTTGTTTGAAGTCTGCTCAATTCACCATTTTGTTTTCTTTGGAGAAGTTTACAAACCAACAGAAATGTCTTTGTTATTATTATTTTATTATATATTTCCGGTAATGAAACCAATGGTCCTCATAAGTGACCTTAATCACTGTAGCTCGCAAGCCTGAGGAAACATTAAACAAGGGTGCTAGCTTCATGTATGTGAATCGGAAACATTGCAGTTAACCCCAACTCTTCCACGATGAGCGCTCTGGGTTCTTTTACGTGCGTTTAATACCAATCCTAGTACACAGAACCTACAGCTTAATGTTCCATCCAAAGGACAATGCAATTACGGTAAAGTATCTTGCTCAAGGACACAAGTGCCACGACCAAGAATAGGACCCACATTCTGCTTATCAGAGACACCCGAGCTTGAGTCCAGTGATCAAAACCGCTTGGCCACAACACACCACAACCATTAAAAGTTAAGCTACCAATAGTAGAAACGAATAGGTTTCGTAGACTGACAAACCATAGTCAGTTATTCATAGTGAAAACATAGACCACAAGTAATAAACTTTCTTCATTTAGGATTCCAACTATACCTCTTTGATTCCCCTTAATAGTAAACTTTCTTTTGTTGAATGGTTTGTTTTCCTAGGAGGGGGAGGGCACAACCCACGCGGCCCCCATACAGCCACCGATATCAGCCTAGGAGGGATCACACCTGATAAGAGGAGCCTGATGGATCAAGCTGCCCAGTCTAAGGACGGCATACCGATCGGCGCTGTCGTCAAGTTTGTCAAGTGGGCGTATAACTTTGAACAGTGGGAGGTGTACGAGACTCTAGTGGAAATGGTCCTGGAATATCTGAAGGTAGGTACTGCTTGAAGACGGCTCTGTGATCTTATTGAATTCAAGTTCAGCCTGAAGTCATTTTCGCAAAAGTCGTACGGTGAGAGGTGACTGCAAACTGAAGGATCTCACTCTTGCGATGAGAACTAGAGCGCACTCGTTGAAACATTAAAAACAAAGCAACTTGCTCCTTTCAGAGCCAAGAATTCTTCCTAGAAGAGATTAACACATGGCTCGCCCCCAACAAAATTATTAAGTAATAAACCACAAGGGAAACTGGTAGATTTAGTTAAAAACTTACCCAGTCAGTTTTCTTTGTGGTTAATTACTTGTTATCTGAAATAAAAAAAGTCGCATTCCCTTAAGGTGATCCCTCTGCTGCCGCTTCCCAGGTTGTATTGTAAACTTGGGTTTGATCCCTGGCTACACAGCAGTTAAAGGTTGTATTGTTTTTTGACTGGCACCCCGGAACAAATGTTATTGTCAAAATAAGGAGACCATCGACATAGGGCTAGATAGCTCAGTTGGTAGAGCACCGCCACATTAATGTGGAGATAGCAGGTTCCCGCTGTAGTCAAGTTTTCTTCGTTGAACCCAAAAGAATGTTGGACTTTTTGGATGCTAGATGGCAGCAGACTTACCAGGTAAATCCATCGTTCTCGTTAATGTGCGCATGCTCAGAACTACGTAAACAATGTAAATATACCTGGGCCCAATTTCATAGAGCTGCTTAAGCAGAAAATATTGCTTAACAATTTTCTGCTAAGCAGAAATGAGCAGGATATCAGTCATAAATTGTACTTTTGGTATGCTGGTTTGGCTGGTAACCTTATTCTGGTAAGCATAATTTTGTTGTGCTTAGCTACTTTTTGTGCTTAAGCAGGGGTCGATTTCACAAAACCCTTCCTAACTTAGGACTAGTCCTAGGCAATGCTAGGAGATAGGACTAGTCCTAAGTTAAGACCAGTTACTGGTCCTAACTTCAGATAAGACTAGTCTTATCTCTTTGTGAAATCGACCCCAGCTCTATGAAATTGGGCCCTGGTAAGCCTGCTGCCACCCAGCGTTCGAAAGTCTCCCATTGACTATTATCTCTCGCCACAAAGCCTCAAATTCTACATGCTCTAAAAGTATCTCCGTATTTGATTGAATGCAGGGCCAGAATGATCAACACTTCACCCCCGAGATGAAGAGTCTCGAGATCCTACAAGCCATGGATCCTCTTAACCCTGCCAGGAAATCTAAGAAGCCTTATTCACACGCTGAAGATAGCAGCATTGCTGATGGGCCATCGCACTCGCTACCGCGCTCACAGAGTAAGTATGGTCACATGGGCTTCATCAACTCGGCTTAAATGTAGGGTCATAGATTGGTAAAGACTCCAAAATTTAAAGACCATGAAAACTTACTTGGTGAGAAGCACTGCAGCTGTTGAAAGTATAAACTGTTTTGAGAAAGGGTTTCCTACGAAGAAATATGGTTTTGGTACTTTTTCCCCCCCAAAACATTTGAATCTGAGAAAAAAAAATCATCCATGAGTCTTTTTTCAGATTTGTGAGGACTGGTGTCCATTTGTGAATGCTGTGGCCAGAGATGGGGTTGGTACCCGCTGTCACCTCACTAACCGTGGATGGATTCGACGAAAATACTGGACGGTTTTTTAATGTTTTCTCAGCAAGTAGACACTGTATTCAGCTGAAACTTTCACGTGTGACTTTCATTGTATCTTTCTCTTTGCCTAGCATTACGTTGACAAAAACGTATCTATGACCCTACCTGTAAAATAAATCAAATGAACAATATTGTTTTGGAACTTGTTGAAATATGCAGGTTTCAAAACCCATAGCCAAAACCCATGTCCCATGCTATTGATAAATAATGTGATGTGTTTGTTGTTGTTTATTTGTTGTTGTTGACAGCTCCTCAGCAGCGTTCAGTTTTACCACTGAATGATGACATGGTGCAACTGGCAGAGGTGCTCTATTCATGCGCTAAGGACCCCATGGCAGTAAGTCATTACTGTTCTCCTCAACATGAATTTACTTGGACTATTGGTCATCCATTAATAATAATAATAATAATAACTAGTTTTTATATAGCGCTTTATCTACAGGCTTCTTAAAGCACGTTCTTATTTTGTTTTTGGACAAATTTTTGTTGTTGAGATTTTTGAATTATGAGACCCATTTATGTAGCACCTTGAAACGGTTTACAAGGTGCTGCGGCGCATTCGGCAGGCACTGCCAGAAACACCGGGGCAAACTTTTTCTCTTAGCGAAAAGTGTAACTGGGTTCTTTTACGTGCCCTACACAACACACTGGACCAGGAGGTTTACGTCCCATCTGAAGGGCGAAGCAATAATGGCTAAGTGTCAAGACCGGGACTCGAACCCATACTCTGCTGATCAGAAACACCAGAACTTGAGTCCAGTGCATTTGACCGCTCGACCATGACATGCCACTTCTAGGCAAACCACTGTTTAAGAATCCTTGGCTTTGTAACAAAATAGATTTCAAACCGGACATAAAATGGTAAAGTTACCCATTTGCTCGGTTAGTTTTACCCCCTCAAGCGAACACAGCTTAACACATTGATTATTTTTGTCAGGAATCCGTTGATAGAGACATGGTAGCTGATGCTACGCTCTTCCTGTGGAATCGTTGCAAGTCCGTCTTCCAGAAGGTCCAGACTGGCGCATCAGACAGCGTGAAGTACCTGCAGAAGATTGATCAGCCTAATAAAGTGAGTAGATCGGAGAGAAACATTATTGTCAGTGTCTTTGTAGAAAGTTTATCGAAATCTTGCAGCAGCACCAAAGATGATTTTGTTGTTTAACTTTTGAATGTGGTAAGAAAAACAAAATTTAGCGATCACGTGTTCAAACAACTGGATTAAAACTGTCTCTAGCTACTGGTTAAGCGCAGCGGTCTAGTGGTGAGGTGTCTGGTCTAGAATCACAAAGGTCGTGGGTTTCGAATTTCACCCGATTAATATGCCCCTACATCGGTGTAGGGAATGAAACAAATAATGTTCCAAATGCTTGGAGCTAATGTAACATTGTTTAAATTTTGTATCAAGTAGATTCAATAAGACACGATAGAAGAAAATGTAAAATCAATTTTTAATCATTCCGATAAATTATTGCATTAAAATCGCTTCCGTTTTGTTGCAATTTATAAGACATGATAAATCTTGGACCAGTTTGGATTCTTTGATCCTATGATACTTTGTTTACAATACATTGTGCACATCAAACACCTTTTGTGTAGTGGTATCTTTCCTCATCTTCTCTAGGACCCTGGTTCGAATCCCACATGGGGCACTATGTGGAGTGGGTTTTCAGTCCCAACAGATTGTGTGGGTTTTTGCTGGATTAATTGTTTTGGGTTTTCCTCCCACATCTAAAACTGAAACTTCCTTCCTTGTCTTCTCTCCATGGGGTTCTTGGCTAGTAAAGTGATTAAGTTTGCTTTTCTGAGAGTCCTTGGCTTCACAACCAGAATAAATAAATGAAATGACAAGTTTTTTATGCTGTCTTATAATTCTGTATTTTTCCTGTTTGTGTGATTGTTTAGTGGGTTCACATCCTGAGCATTGTCCATGAGGTGATGTACTGGTGTGGGATTAGCACCATGGACTCTGGAGTGACAGCTGAGGTTGCCATTCGTCTGGCTCTGGTACTGGAGAACAATGCTGCCAATGAGCCTGACACAGGTACTGAGCTTTAAGAAATTGAAACATTCATCATGATCTCTGCCAGAAAATAATGTTAAAACCGTGTTAAGACTAGTATGGAGTTGTAGGAAATGTCCTTCCTTTGTTGACTTGATTCTTAATTGTGTCAAAAAGATATTGTGTTTCACAATTTCCTACTCTGTATTACAAGAATGATAATCAGGTTATGAAGTTGTACGTTATTGGTCCTGTCATAATAAAGGAATACAAGTGTAGGCGATGAGGTCTTAAATGGCTGTTTGAAATCAGCAGGGTCGTGGCCTTGCAGTAAAGGACAGAGCTGAAGGACCGAGCCAAAGGCAAGGTACTTTATCTCACAGCCACTGATGACCCTGCAAGGTTTTTAAACGGCCGTTTAAGACCGAGTCACTTCTCTTTTGTTCCCATTCATAAAACCTTTCTGTTAAAAACATCCAAAAACCTTTAAAAGTTGAGAACAAATCCGACAGTTTTGCCTCAGCTTACCTCGACTCTGCGTTGAGTCTGTATCCATGTTGAATGCTAACTAGATCCTCGCGCAAATTCGGAACTTGCAAGCTTCAGTTTCAAACTATCGAATGCAAGTTTGAAACTTGCAAAATATGCAACCTATCAACTTAAACTGGGCCGTGAAACTTGTGCAATTATCTGATAGCGCCCTCCTTTGACTCAATTTCCTCAGGCCATGTTAAAACACTGTGTTTATATCGCACGCTTAAACATGGCACATGGTCTCCTCTTGACCAATCAGAATGGATGAACTGTCCCAAGTTTTAACGAATAAAGTTTACATGGCGACTTGTTTTGTTCATGTGTGAACGGTTTCCCCTTATGTTTGCCATTTGTAGGAAAGATGAAGACAAAGGCGAGTGGGGAGACTGGTTCCGGTGGAAGACAATCAACAGAGGCTGATAACCAGTCTGTGTCTACTCTCCAGAAAGGTAACCTAAAGGCAATGTTAGGCCGTGCCCGAAACGGCGACTTCGGCTACAGCTACAGCTAGATTAGCGCGTCTGCCAGTGTTGAAGAATAGGCAGACGCGCGCGATCTAGCCGTAGCTGTAGCCGAATCGGCCGTTTCGGACACGGCCTTACACAGGGCAATATTTGCAGGCAACTTGGAGGCAACCACTTGCACTATATTAACAAGGAACACTTTGCAGTGCAAGAGACATTCCTCTAGCTTTAACTCACTATCCCCAAGCCAATAATTAGAAAACTGATATACGATTGGAATTGCTTATTGGAGTTTGCCCGTAATGTATTGTGCACAAAACATCAAAATGAAAATACACGCCAAGCAATGCACATATTTCCCCGCGTCTGTATTGCGTGCTGCGTTATCCTTAAAGGTAAGTGCATTGCTTTGCGCTTATTTTCATTTTAAAGGATTGCGCGCTACACATTACGCACAATGCATGACGGACACATGGATTTCCTGCCCAAGGAGAGTTATTTTACCATCTCCTACCCCTCAAAAGTTGGGTGGAAAAGGGAAGAAACAAATTAAATGGAATGTTTGAAACTTGAAAATGTTTTACGTGCATTGCATTATTATTTCTTGCTAAATTTCACTCGGTATTGAACTTCCAAAATAAATCGTGAAACCTTTGCCAGGAAAACAACAGCCAAATCTTGGAAACAAATTTCCATCCAACCATCTATTTGTTGTCATTTCCGCAGATGCCACCCCGGTCCCCAAGTCCCCAGCCAAGTCACAAGGCGTCAGCGAGGGGCGTGATACCACCACGGGCCTCGGTCGCACCAGCACATCTCTCTACACAGCCTCCATCTTAAAGCTGGGTGGCAGGGAGCAGCTCTTAGCCGCTCGAGAGATACTGGAGCGAGCTCTCCAAGGGATGTCTAATGCCAGGCAGATTGTGGCCCTGACAGACGGGAAGTCAATTGCTGATGTCAGCTGGGTTAAGGTAAGGTTTTTCTTTTTACCGTACTTCACAGATTTCATCTGAAATATTGGGGCTCAATTGCATAGAGCTGTTTAAGCGCAATAAAAGTAGCTAAGCACAACAAAATTTTGCTTATCAAAAATTTTTGCTTAGAAAAAGGTTACCAGCCAGCATAGCATCCCATATGTACAATCTTTGATTGGTATTCTGCTGATTTTTGCTGAGTAGAAAATTTTAAGCATTTTTGTTTCTGCTGAAGCAGCTCTATGAAATTGGACCCAGATTCTGAAAAGGGCTTAAACAAACGCGCTCCCAGGGATGATTGCTCTCGCCATGCCATTTTTAAAATTTTACCAGCACTCACTGTTATACCTTTAAAAGTTAAAATATTGTCTTAAGATATATCATTTTAGAGATGTTAATTTACAAACTTTGTTCTGTCCCTCAGGATACTGCACCTACAAGTTCCTCAAAAAATACCGGAGTTCTTGACGCGGCTGATAAAGACACAACAACCGAGAAAGCTGATGATAATCCAGAGGGGGTTCATAACACAATCATGGATCTCCACCTTGAGTTGTTGTACATGTACCACAGAGTGTGCATCAAACTGGCGAATTCATTAAACGGTGGTAGTGTGAAGACCAAGGCGGCATCTAGCAAAGGGCAGAAGAGTAGAGCCACCAGTGAGCAGAGACTGGTAAGTATTGACCGAGATTTTAGGATTTCAGTTTCTCTTTTGGTTTATTACTTGATATTTGAAATGAAAAGTCGCATCCCCTTAAGGTGATCCCTCTGCTGCTGCTTCCCAGGTTGTATTGTAAACTTGGGTGTGATCCCTGGCTATACGGCAGTTACAGGTTGAATGGCTTCTTAATGGCACCCCCGAAACAAAGATATTGACAAAACAGGAAGACCCCCCCAACATTAGGGCTAGATAGCTTAGTTGGTAGAGCACCGGAACGTTAATCCCGAGGTCGTTGGTTCAAATCCCGCTCTGGTAAATATGTCTTTGTTCACCCAAAAATTAGAATTTCACCACCCTGGTAAAATTTCAACTTTCAAATAAATTTTCTTGGGGAGGATATGAACTGTCACTCCTGAACTGTCACTCCTGATTGTAGCACACAGTTTTAAGACTCCAGTGCTGTTTTTTCTTTCTTAACGTTTGTCTCTGTGATTTTATCCTTTAGGTACAGCGAGGTGACGGGCACATCGTCCATATCGACACCCATGATGAACTTCTCTCCAGCTGCGGTAAAAATATGGTCTCAAAGGCTCTGTTCCTCATGCAGAGGGCTTTATCCATGACGAAGTCTGGCACCCCGACTCAAGAACAGTCAGAATATTTACAGGTTTGTTTATCTTGTTTCTCCGCCTTCCACAGAATTGACAAAGTTTGCTCAAGGAACGTTTTCGAACGGTCACTGCAATAGTTTGAAACTTAAATCTGCGAGGAACTACTTAGCTTTCAGCATGGATAGAAATTAAACGGAAAGAGTTGAGGCGAGCAGAGGCTAAACTGTCAGAATTGTTCTCAACTTTGAAAGGTTTTTGATTTTTTTTTAATGGAAATGTATTTGTGAATGGGAATAAAAGAGTAGTTTCTCAGTCCTAAACGTCAATTTAAAACATTGCAGAGTCATGGCCTAGTGATAGAGGACCCCACCTTTGACTCGGTCCTTTATTGCATGGCCAGGACCCTGCTGTTTAAAAAAATTTAAGACCTCATCTTCACTCTTTGATTCCTTTATTCTGTTTACTGTTTACCATCAGGATGCTATTAGCCAGGTGACCAAAGCTCAAGAGCAGGAGTACAAACTGTTCAGTAACAATGCTCCCCAGCAGCAGGGCCAGTCAACCAGTGTCCGTGAGTCGGGTGTCCCACCAGCTCCCTTGCTACTCTGCCGTACAGATACTACCATGGTGTTCAGGCCCGGACCCTTCAAACCAAAACAAAAGGTAAGCTCAGAAGTTCTCAATGTCAGTAAATATTTATCATGTAACCAAGTTAAAGATGAAACCATGTGATAAAGGATCAAGGTTTTAAATGCAAAGATTATGCCGTGTCAAGCCCACTGGACTCAAGCTCTGGTGTTCCTGAATAGCAGAGTGTGGGTTCAAGTCCTGGTCTTGACACTTGTGTCCTTAAGTAAGACACTTAACCATTATTAATTTGATCTTCGGTTGGGACGTAAAGCCGTAGGTCCTGTGTGGTGTGTAATGCACATTCAAAAGAACCCTGTAACACTTATCGCTAAGAGAAGGGGTTTGCCCCTGTGATTCTGGCAGTGGCAACCGAGTGTGTGTGCCCCAGCACCTTTTGTCCAAGAGCATTGGGTCTTCTGCAAGTGAAGAATGGTAATCATCAGCGCAGAATTCGGCGGTAAACACAGCCATGAAATTGGGTCCATGTGAAATGGGACTATAGAGGCCTCATTCATGATTGCATTTAATAGCGACTTTTGGTTGTGCTGAATGACATTGATCCAGACCTAATTCCTACGTTAGACTGTATCCGACTTGGCGGCTACAGCTATGACTGTTGCTAAGGGTGCCGCCAAGGATGTCCCACACTTCAATGCATGGTGTCGTGAGAATCAAGCAGAGCTACCAAACTCTCCCTGATTCTGCAGAAAGTTCCTGGAAAATAAACCAAACTTTCCATGTTCTGATGAAAAAAAAATTGAAAATTGTTGAATGTAATTGTAAATATCTCTTTGATTGTTGTACAAAATCTCCTCTGATTGCAAGATGCAAATGTTGGCATCTCTGCTAGATTCCTAGCCACAGCTGTAGCCGACACTTCGGGACACGGCCTTATATCTCTACCCAGTCAGTTTTTCCAATTCTGAATGTTTGTATTTTCATTGGGCCTCTAGGTGGCGTGGTACCGGTTATTCGGCAGACTTGCGAGTGGTAGCAACGTTAAGGTCAGATTAAATGACTACTTCTTACCTGGAACTGGAGAAGAGGTGAGACTAATATTTATCTATCGAGTTTCGAGGTTGATGGTGACGTCATCTCTCGGACGATTTGTAGCGGTGTATGAAAAGTCAAACTCAGTTTCTTAATTCTGATGTTGAAAGATAAGATGAGATAAAACTTTACTGTCCCACCAGGGGAACAACACAGATTACAAAAATGTTGAAAAATGCATATCAAACCTCTTAACCTATAGAAAAAGCTTGTTTGCATGTGCTGACAATGGACCACTTGGGCGTTGGAACCAACAGATCACTCTCTGTTAAGGGTTAAACTAAAAAGATAGTTTTTTTATATCTTTTTTTTTTTTTTGAATTCATGTAAAGCCAATAGGAAAAGTATACCTTTAGTTTTTTTAACTGTTCGGTTGTTTTAATCACATATAAATGTACATATATACAGTAAAACTAACCTGTGAAAATTTAGTTGCAAAAGGTGGTAGGGTTTTTGAGATGTTGCCAAAAAACTGCAGCGGTTATGACCAAGCAGGAAGAATAATCTGTAATTGGAATACACAAAATATGAAAAGTTTCAAGCAGAAATGTTTCTCAGATTGAAATGTTTTTTAATCTCCTCTCTAAGACCACATTCCTTAGGAGGGAATCATTTTAAAAACAATTTACACATTATCAACAGCTGCAGTGCTTCTTACCAAGTTAGTTTTGATAGTCATTCGTTTTTGGAGTAATTACCAAGGGTATACCCTTCCTATAAAGCTTAGATTCATTCATTTATCAAATGAGACCTTGGTTTATGATGCGTTGGTATTTTACTTCTAGGTTCCGGCGTACGATTGCGAGCTTCACGTCTCTGGTCTCCAGACCAATGAGAAATACGTCTTTGCTGTAGCTGCTTACACAGCCAATGGGACTCTGATTGGTGATAGCATTGGAGATACCACAAAGTCTATCCTGGCATCCCACCCTCTACCGATACTGATGACATGGGCTTTCCTTAGTCAGGTAGGTGCTACAAAGTCATTTAGGCATTCTGTAACTCTGGCTCACGATGAGACACAGCAGAGACCACACCGTAGTCTTAAAAACAATTTTTTTTTATATGATTGGATATTGCCTAACATCGCAAGGCCAGACGACCACTTCAAGGTGAGGGCTACGCTTAACTGATTTGGGCTGTCCACCCAAATCAACTGTCACCAGGGGCACATTACCACCTACTCCTGGGGCTGAAACAGGGTTACCCCCTTCAAGGATGTAGGCATGGGTATCATCCACCAGGAGCCTGGCTGGTAGTATCAATCATATTACTTTTGTAATTTATTTATGGGCACCCAAAACAAGTGGAAGGAGTCAAATTTGAAGGAAAAATAACTCTTGCTGGTAGTCTCCATTTGTTTTGATTTTAGTTAAAGTAAAAGTTGGCGACAAAGCACTGAGCTTTTTTGTCTTGATTTGTGGTTGAACAAAGATAAATTGACTATGGTGGGATTTGAAGCAACGACCTCTGGTTTAACGTGCCGGCACTCTACCAACTGAGCTATCTAACCCTATGTAGGGAGACCGCCAACATAGAGCTAGAGAGCGCCGGCATGTTAACCCGGTGGTTGTTGGTTCAAATCTCGCTCTAGTCAATTTTTCTTTGTTCAACCCCAAATCATTTAAAATATACCCAGTCATCAGTTTCTCTTGGTTTATAACCCTTTTTTGTCTTGAATGCTGTTTGTTCTTTCCAGGCTGCATATCAAGTGGGATGCTACCCTATCGGTCTGACTGCAAGTAGAGTACTATGGGATCACTTTGTAGCTCCAGTACCGCCTCCTGAGTCAGATATTGAGCTGAAGACCGCCAGAGAAGACTTCCGTCTTACTCTCAGAAAGTAAGTCCAAACCTTTGCTGGCCTGGGCCCAGTTTTAATGGCTCTGCTTACCGTAAGAAAAGAATCGGTGCTTACGGAAGCAGGGAATTATTTGGTTACGTCAAGCGTACTTCATGGGTTAGCAGAGAATTTTTGCTTGTGCGCGTGCGTACTTCACGTTACTAGGCATTCTTTGCTTACACAGTTAGCGCAGAAATTGGGCGCTTGCACAGTAATTGGAGAATGGTGATCGCAAGCGTAGAATTCGGCCATACGCAGAGCCATGAAATTGGGCCTTGATGGTTTGTTTATGAAAGAGCAAGAACACTAAAGAGTTTTCCTCTTGGTTCAAGAGCACCTCTATGAGGAAATTGTGAGTTTCTTTTGGAACATTTTAAGAGGCACCAAGGCAATGACCAGGGGCAACAGAGGCAATTGCCCCCGATGCTTCTGTGTAGTGTCAGGCATGCCTTGTGATCTGACTACGTGCTATGATACCTCTGTTGTCTTACTAGGAGGTTTTCTCTTGCAAAATAGTAATGTCCTCACATTTTGACCCGGACAAAAGCTTTTTTTTGTGGTTTGGTTTAAGGACTAGGTATAGTTTGGACATTAAAATGTTGGTTTGTTTAATCAAAAACTGGGTTTGGTTTTTAGATATAACTGGTCTGAAATCTTTATACTCTGAAACCTGGTCATCTTTGAGATTCAAATCAAAAGTATGAACAATTGAAGGAAAACAAGTTTGATTAGATCTGCTCTATTTTGTTGAAATTTTTGTTTTGAACTGATATGGATGTTTTTTTGTTTTTTTTACCCAGACTGAATACCAAGACCTGTGGCGTTGCTTCCCCGGTGGTCCTACGAATGTTTCTGACCAGTATCTTCATCAACGTTGATGTCAGCGTCAGGGAAGGACAGATTTACTGCGACAAACTCTGTGATCAAGGGCCGTACTCCAAAGGACAGGTTAGCACAGTCAAGTTTATCCTGTCACTGTAACATGATAGTAAAGTTTTTGGGTTGTGCAAAGACAAATAGACTAGAGCGGGACTCGGACCTGTGATCTCCTGATTAACATGCCAGCATTCTACCAACTGAGCTATCTAGCCCTATGTTGGCGTTCTTGAATGAGCTGTTAGCCTTGTTGGATAAAATCATTTCTGTACTTGTTAAAGATAACATCTTTTCCTCAATTTGAGATATGACCGCGTTACACTTATGCCTTGATTTCGTTTAGTTCTTCAAAGGTGTGGATGTACATGTATGCACAGATCCACATGATATGGGATAATATTAGCCTTGTTAAATGAAATCAATGCTGTGCTTGTTAAAGATACAATCAATTTAAGTATAAACTTTGTTACACTGATGCCTTGATTTTGTTGAGTTTTCATTTGAAATCTTTTTTGTTATGAAGGCAAGGATTTTTTTTAAAGTGTCGTCTTAAAGTGAAGCGTGTAGGCGTTCAGATACCAATAAAGAGGCATTGATGAAATCGTCACATGCCAGATGTGGACGGAAAAACTGTTAAACTCTTCTCTTTTGATTTACTAATCACAGTTACAGCGGTTAGCAGAATGTGAGCGTATGCTAGTAGCTATGGAGCTAGCTGGATGGCTGAATGAGTCCAACCTGGCCCTGCAAGCCGTAGTTCAGTGCTATGGACTATTGGCACCTATCATACACTACAAGATACCATCCACTCCAGTTGTGCAGGTAAGTGTAGAACGAGGCGTCGGTCGCGCCACAAACTGACGTATGGGTTAAAAATCAAGTTGTGTAGATTGGTTTTTGTACAAAGTCTTGATATATTCATTACGTTTAACATTTTTAGCAAGTTTCAGGACGTAACGCGTATTAGTTTTGTTAATGACACTAATTAGCATGGCCGACGTATCACTACATTTGCCATTCTGTGTTTCCACCAAGTGACGTATCTCGATAAGCCACTTTGTCCATTGAAACACATAGTGCCATGTCAGTTCTTGGCATGATTGACGGAGTGATAAACGACGAATTCAATTTTAATATTTCATTTTTGTTTCATTACTCGTTTCCAGTTCACTTTGTGAGGTACTCTCTTAACTGGGTTTTTCTTTCAGTAAAAAAATGAAAAATAATAAAGAGCGATCAATTTTATTCCTGAAAATGTTAATCGCTGTACCATGCTCAATTTTCAAAGTTGCTGCATTTGTAATACTTTTAAAAGAAGCACATATGCACAAGTGCCATCTTAAAAATATACCACAATGCATCTTGGGAAACCCGAGTACAGTAAAAAAATAAATCAAGCTGCAAAGATGGATGCCATGCTGTACGTTACACTAAACAATGCCAGGTTTTATAGTTGCGTACGCATTGCTTGAAAATCAGGGCGCCATGATGGTTGTTGGTGTTGCTTGGACTTGGATTTCACCCAGAATCCTATGTGCGCTGTTGATGTGCATTGGGACATGGCTGGGCTAAAGGAATTTTATAAACCTGTTGTCCTGAAACGCCAGTATGTCTACTTTATCTCAGAATTGATGAAGTTGTTTTCTCTTGTCAGGTTTTATAGTTGTGTATGCATTGCTTGAAAATCAGGGCGCCATGATGGTTGCCGGTGTTGCTTGGACTCAGATTTCACCCAGAATCCTTTGGGGGGCTGATCATGTACATTGGGACATGCGTATGGGCTGTCGGACTAAAAAGTTGTTGTCCTGAAAACGCCAATTTGTCTACTTTTCTAGAATTGACAGAAGTTTTTTTTCTCTCTCTTAACTTCTCAGGTTCTGACTCGCTGCTACGCCATCCTCTTAGAGATGCCAGCTAGTCTCCGACAGCGTCGTCAGCAATCTATCTCCGATAGTCTCCATCACATGATCGCTGTTATTACATACCACATGGCGAAGGTACTCAGGGTCTGGAAGCAGAAATCACTTGCTAATTACATCACTGATACTGGAAAGAAGATGCTGGCCATTGAGAAGGTAAGAAGTGATTAATGCTCAAACATCCGCTCATACCAAAGTTGTTATTAAGACTTTAAAACCATGTCTCGAGTCTTGGAAAGTAAACCGTAAAAGTCAAGTCTTGTGTCTCTTGGGTCAAGGGTTCAAGTCTCTTTGGGTCCACTTTCATGTCTCTTGGGTCATGTTTCATGTCTCTTATGTCAAGGCTCAAGTCTCTTGGGTCAAGTTTCATGTCTCTTGTCAAGGCTCAAGTCTCTTGGGTAAAGTTTCATGTGTTTTTTGTCAAGGCTCAAGTCTCTTGGGTAAAGTTTCATGTGTCTTTTGTCAAGGCTCAAGTCTCTTGGGTAAAGTTTCATGTGTCTTTTGTCAAGGCTCAAGTCTCTTGGGTAAAGTTTCATGTGTCTTGTGTCAAGGCTCAAGTCTCTTGGGTAAAGTTTCATGTCTCTTTTGTCAAGGCTCAAGTCTCTTTGGGTAAATTTTCATGTCTCTTGTGTCAAGTCTCAAGTCTCTTGGGTCAAGGCTCTCGGATCAAGTCTCATGTCTCTTTTGTCAAGTCTCAAGTCTCTTGGGTCAAGTCTCAAGTCTCTTGGGTCAAGTCTCATGTCTCTTTTGTCAAGTCTCAAGTCTCTTGGGTCAAGTATCAAGTCTCTTGGGTCAAGTCTCATGTCTTTTGGCTCAAGTCTCTTGGGTCAAGTCTCAAGTCTCTTGGGTCAAGTGTCATGTTTCTTGGGTCAAGTGTCAAGTCTCTTCAGTTAAGTCCCAAGTCTCTTGGGTCAAGTCTCATGTCTTTAAGGGAAAATCTCATGTGAGGTCTCATGTCTTTAAGAGCAAGTCCAAAGTGTCAAAGTTCAGTTACAAAAGATCAAGTCTTAAGTCCCTCCAATCATGTCTTAAACCAAGTCTCACATGTATGAAGGCAAGTCTGAAGTCAAGTGTCAAATCCTATAGAATAAATCTTGCGTTGCATTCAGACATTGACTATTGTAGTGTATTTTTATTCCAGGAATCGGAGCAGAAAGGCAAAGCAGAAGCAATGGATTTCATTGAAGACGTAGACGGAGGAGCTGGCCAGGGCGGTGCTCAAGCTGTAAAGAAGAAGCGCCCTCGACGATTCGGCCAGACCATCTATAACGTAGAGGGACCCAAGAATGAAGAGCTGAGGGCACTTGAAGCTCACATGCTCAAGCTGTCTAAATTAGGTATGTATTGCTCAAGAACCTCTCATATCTTAAATAATGATCATGTATATGGGATTAGAGGCATCGCATGGTGAGGTATCAATGTATAGTCAGTTTGCGATAACACCATGTGTATATCTACTTTGCTATGTAGATTATGTTCTTATGAGAACTTGTGTTGCTATGTATTCCACTGCTGCGGAGTAGATTTCTTAGACTACTTAGTTCTGAAAAGAACTTTCCAGCTTATTAACTACTACCGGGGCGGAAGGTAGGAAATCGGCCGGGACTACTACTTTTGCTTAGCGATCAAGGGGAACCTCTCGTTATTAAGTTCACTGCTGTGGAGTGAGTTTTTTATTGGTCTTAATTTTTCGACTAGCCTTCTTTAGTCATCGTCAGGAGACTGAAGAGTGTTTGAGATGCTGGTCTCTTATAACAACAACCATTTACTGTTTGAGATGTACACAGATGATCCATAAATCACAGCAATTGGACTCATGAAACGGGCGTCTGTGTAAGCATTGGACCATTTCAGAAAAAAATGACGCAAGTCATTTGGAATATTTCCTCTTTTTTTTTTTAAGTAGATTGGATTCTCCCCTGGCAACAAATTAAATGTGCCGATGAGGAAATATTTCAGGAGTGTGTTTGTGTTGATACTGTACAATTAACTTGACTTGTTTAATTTGTTATGTTGATTTCCTTACTTCTTTCCAGCTCACAATGCCGACGAACTGACAGGGTCCGAAGATCCTAATATCCTACATGCTTTCATTGCTGCGCTGCCCAGTAGATACGCCTACAAAGAAGGTACTCTAGTGATAAACATTTTATAATAAGGGAATAAAAGAGCAGGCGACCAGGTCTTAAACGGCCGTTTAAATCCGGCAGGGTCGTGGCCGTGCGATAATGGACCAAGCCGAAGGCGGGGTCCTTTATCGCACCGCCATGACCCTGAGGTTTTAAACGGCTGTTTAAGACGAAGTCACTGTTCTCTTATTCCCATTTATAAACATCTTTCCGTTAAAAACATCCAATAACCTTTGAAAATTGAGAACAAATCTAACAATTTATCTTTAGCTTGCCTCGTCACACCGTTGAATTCCTATTCATGTTGAGCACTAAGTAGAAACAAATTTTTAACTTCTGTAGAAGTAAATTTTTTCCGACACTGCCAGGAGAAATGCATTTAATATACAATAGATGTTACACTTGCATCGGGGGATATAGAAGATTAGTTGTGATTCATCACCTGCTGATGTTTGAATTAAGCATGGTTCATGGTTCAGCCCCTCCCTACCTTCAGAGCATACTTCAGCACCGGCATGTCAGTGCCAGGTCTGAGGTCATCGGGCAGCATGCTGTTTGTTCCCCAAACTCGCCTTGCCACTTATGGTGATAGGGCCTTTTTCTAACATTGCCCCCCGCCTCTGGAACTCTCTGCCTAAATATCTTAGAGACACACATGACATTTCCCACTTTCAACAATCTCTTAAAACACATCTTTTCAGATTGGCCTATGAACACATCTGAGAATTCTTTGATTGACATAGACCGGCGCCTTTGAATGTTTCACAGAGAAAGTGCGCCATACAAATGCTGTATTATTATTATTATTAATAAGCGTTTTATGCTCAGTACTTTCCTAAGTCTTGTGGAGAAAAAAAACCCACAGGCGTCCTACCCAGGTGGGACTCGAACCCTGCCAATCCAGAGCAGGGCCCAATTTCATGGCTCTGCTTACCACAGAGTTCTGTGCTTACGGCTCAAATAATTGTGTGCTTTACAGGACGCTGTAGAGCAGAATTTCGCGCTAAGCAGAGCCATGGATCCTGATGTCACTCCACAAGACTACCGAGTAATGTCACTCGAAGTCAAACTCGCTAATAATGTAAAGCCGACAGCCAAACTTGATAATGGAATGTACAAATATGATTGGTTTTTTTTTGCTGCAGTTGTGAAGTTTCGCCGCCGTGCACGTTTTCTTGAGTTTGTGGTGCAGGTCGTCCAGAAGGCGCTAAGTGAAGGACTTGTAGACACTGCCATTGAGTGGTGTGAGGATACAATCCTATGGCTGATCAGGTATTTATACTGATACAGTGTGGACAGTTTCTATGATTTAAAGACGAGATTGGTAGAAGTATGAGAGAAACTGACGGGATGGGTTGATGGGGGCACTGGGTGGACTGATAGACAGTTGGGGCTGGACGAGAGGAAAGGGAACTGTGCTGGATATCACAAAGCACCAGTTAATTGATCAAGAGTGGTCTCCATTGTAATTACTTACAAAAAGAAACATTCGCTTTCTAAGTTTAACATTTATTTGTGGATTTTTGATTATTGTTTTCAATTGTATACATATATTTCATGTAACGACTATTGACTCAATTCGGAAATGATATTGCAATTAAGGACTTTTTAGCACCAAGCCGACGAGTTGTCAAGATCGTCACAGTGATTTGTATGGGACATCACACTTTGCTTAGCAATTCAGAGTGATACACAGTTAAGATCAACCTTAGCTCTTTTGTGAAATCGCCCCCTGGTTTTGTTGTGATGATTCTAATCTATGTTGATAGTAAAGACGCTTCATTCTTGACTCTTGTCTCTTCTTGAAGACGTAATGAGCAGCTGTCGGCAATCAAAGCTACCTTATCCAAGCAACCCGGAGGAGTCACAGTAGCAGGAGATGATCCGAAGAAATACACCGCCGCCGTTATTGAATACACCAAGGTAATCAAACTTTTAAGAACATTATTTAGGGTTGAGCAAAGAGAAATTTGACTAGAGCGGGATTTGAACCAATGACCTCCGGATTAGTGTGTCAGCGCTCTACCAACTGAGCTATCTAGCCCTATGTTGGCAGTCTCCCTATGTTAATATCTTCGTTCGGGTGCCAGTCAGAAGCCAAACTTGTAGATTGTTCAGTGGTTATCATTTCAGTCATAGAGAACTCTGTCAAAATGAGAACCACTCTGTTGCTTATAACGCTAACTCCTGAGAGTTTATAGCTACAAAGATTCTTTATTAACCCTCTCGTAACCAAATTATTTTTACGGAAACAACCGCTGGTGCCCAGATTCATTGACCACTCAAGCGCGAAGCAAACATTCTTACACAACTGAAAGCTTGTGTTCAAAGGTTTTAAATTTTACCAACTCTTACCTTGAAGATTTCATTTTAGAGCATGCATATTAAAAATGTCTTACTGATTGAATTCGCTTTCATATAATCTAAAAATCATTGAGATCGGCCAATAAATGTCCATAAGTAATCTTTATCTGTGAATGTTTTCAGAACAAGCCAACTACCGTCCAATTGCCCGCCAAGTCGCCATCGGACAGCAAGAGTCCCCGGAGAAAGAAGAAGAAATTTCAGCTTCTTGTCCATCTCAGATCCAATCAGTTGAAGATGTCCGATGCTGCTAAGGCTCAGCAAGAGCAGAAAGAACTTCAGGTGAGACGGAGAAGAAATTATAGAAAGATGAACAGAGAAGACTTTTTGAGTGTTTGGGTTTTTTCCGTCGTGAAAACTATTAAATTGTGACATCAGCAACTACCATTTTTTAATAGATGTTAAATTTGTATCAGGGATACTCGTTTTACTCGTACATCGATGTGTGTAAAGCACCGGGCAGTCTCGGTGGTCTAGTGGTAAGACATCTGCTTTAGAATGGCAAAGGTTTTGGGTTCAAATCCCATTCGATTATTAGCTGTTTCGTAGCGCAGCGCTGCGAAACAGCTCTTGTTTTCGTTAAAGTTTTTTTTTTAATTTTTTTTTATTTGTCTGTTTCAGTAATAAAAGCCATTGAGATAATGCACGTTCGTTCTATGCGGCCTTTTGCCTAGTTCCTAATGAGCAATTGCAATGAAACTTTCAGTGATGAAAGGCATTGGTGCAATAATGCCCCTCAAACAGTGATGTCATGATGACGTCATCACCTGTCACGTGACGTCATCTTAAAGGTTTCTATTTTAAATATTTGAAAATCTGTAACAAATCAGCCACAAGAGACCATAGGTTTCTGTTTGCGGGATTGTATAGGGATAAATTAGGTCTTCATTTTATTCAGTGTGCGTGACCTCACATGACCTCTACTTCCGGTCGAAACCGGAAGTGCCTCGTAATTCAAAAGTGCTAAATGTTATGAAAACGCTTTCAACGATGTTAGTGTCTGGCAAGGGTGTGCATTTAAAAAAAAATACAGATGACGTCACAATACACACGAGCGCCCTCTAGCGGCAGGTTGAAAACTGTTCAAAATGGACTTTTTGAAGATGTGTGTGGAGAAGTTTTGTGTAATCACTTCAAAATTTACACACATGTTGACCGTCAGGCAGCCATCATATGTGTGAAGTTTCAGGTCGATGACGTCATCGGGGGGTCACGTGACGCGGCATTAAAGGTGCCTTTTTTGAAGTCGTATAAGTCCCGAAGTATTAGTGCGATCATGTTGAAACTTGGTAGGCTGTTAGATATTGGCAAGTTCTTGTAAATTTTGAAAAGACGTCATGATGACGTCATCACATGATTTTTTATGATTTTTTCAATTTTTTGCACCTTTTAGTCATAAATTGCTTACAAAACGTGGTATAATCCGAATTCTTTTTTTAACAGGCTTGATACATCATAACTACTTTGCATAAAAAAAAACTTTCAAATTCAATTGAGTAATTTGAAAAAGTTATGACGAAACAGCTCGGCATTTGTGCACAAATGCAATCATGTCTAGTTGGCCTTTGTTTTTTTTCACAGGACTGGGGGAAAGTACTGAGTATACAGTGTTTAATACACATTGGTGTATGGGTAAAACCAAATAATTTACCATTTTTTAAAGTTAATTCATAACTCGGGGTCATGTAGATGTTGGGTAGATTGCAGCCTGTTTGGGTTCTTCTTGACTGTATGGATTGTGGTTTGTTGGGTTTTCTTTTGTGGACAGGCGTTTGAGAAACTGGAGCAGATACTTCCGGAGTTCTACCACACCCAGAAGAAGAAGCAGAGACTGAGGAAGATATGCGCTGATGAGATCCCATGGAGAACACAGGTGAGGGGGATAAAAGATACTCAACATTTGAACTTTTTTTTTATCAGTATCCGAGACTTGTTGTATTTGATCAGAGCATACTGATTGAAAAGTTGAGTCGTTAACCACCGGTTCTTTTCAGAACCTACACTACTCAAACCTCACTTAGTTAGTAATAATAATAATAATAATAAAGTATGTTTATAAAGCGACTATTTTATAAATGACTGGACCTCAAGACGCTGTAAAAATTTAAACAGCACCAAACAAGAGGAGGAAATACTCAAAGAGCATTTACAGCTGACTTAAAATATAAAACCACAAAAAATTGACCAGCCAATAATTAAAACAACACACCACAAAAGTAAAAAAATTATGTGTGGTGTACTGTCTTCAAATTCAAAGGATGTTTTTCTTTGATGAAATGCACATGTAATTTTCGGGTGAATGAAGAAAAGTTTGCCCAGAGCTGGATTTGAACCTGCTACCGCCGGATTAACGTGCCGGCGCTCTACCATTTAGCCCTAATGTTGGCAGTCTCCCTATTTTGTCATTATCTTTGTTCGGGGGTGCCAGTCAGAAGCCATACAACCGTTAGCTGCCGTGTAGCTAGGGATCACACCCAAGTTTACGATACACATGAGAAGCGGCAGCAGAGGGATCACCTTAAGGGGATGCGACTTATTTCAAATATCGAGTAATAAACCACAAGGGAAACTGACTCTGTAAAGTTGAAATAATTTGGGGTTGAACAAAGAAAAATTGACTAAAGCGGGACTTGAATCTGCGACCTCCGGATTAACATGCCAGTGTTCTACCAGCTGAGCTATCTAACCCTATGTTGGCGGTCTCCCTATTTTGTTAATATCTTTGCTCGGTGGTGCCTTTAACATGTGTTTAAAAACAGTTTAAACCCTGATGAAATTGGAACGCTGGCCTCGTGGCTGGTGGAGTCGTTATCGAATCAATCAAACCAAAGCATAATTTTTGAAGTAGTCTTTAAGCCTTGTAAAATAAGAAATGTTTTATCATTGTTGCCTTCAGTTAAACATTCTGCAAGGGTTGTGCCACTTCGCTCAATTCTTGAACAAAATTGGAAAGAGAGACAAGCTCATGGGACCAGCAGCTGGTGATATATACAGGTAAGGTCAAAGGTCACAAAATGGATGGCACACAGTTGACTTCCAGAAGACTACTTCCAGTCCTGCGATGTGTTTTTTGGGTGGAAAATTATCCAAACCATATTACTTCGAGGGGAATCCTTTCTTGAAATAGTTTATACTATCAACAGCTGCAATGCTTCTCCCAAGTAAGTTTTATGGTCATTATTTTTTGGACTATTTATCAATCTATGACCCTACCTTTAAAAGAGAAGATTCAAGCATGACGGATTATGTCCTGTTGCTAACTTTTCTGAGAAAATTTTGTTTTCTTCAGATCTGCCTACCTGGACAACGAGTGGTTTACTTTTGAGACGGCGGGTACCCTCGTTGTTGGGTGGGATGGAGGACCATCCCGTGCCGCTACCAGACAAGACGAGACCAGACCATCCATGAACGACCCTGTCATCGTTCAGCTTCAACAGATGGATGCTGGGGACGAATACAAGCTGCAACCATCTGCTATAGAGGTTGCTGCTCTCGTTACAGTGGGTGAGTAGATGTAATGCGAGTCACACATACTCAGCAAGTGGTATTAGGTTCTAGATGGGAAGGTACAATCATTAGCTATAGAGGTAGCTCCTCTCGCTACAGCGGGTAAGTAGATGTAATGCGAGTCACACATACTCAGTGAATGGTGTCAGATCCTAGGTCGGAATCTTCACCGCAACGAGGCAGTCATTCTATTAAGCGTCATTGGGCAAGTTGCACTATTTACTATAAGTTGTTGTAACATGAGTCACAATATACTTGTAAAGCTTCGTTAGATCCCGGGATAGAATCTTTAATTGAAAGAGATTTTTACTCCAAGAGCCAGGTAGTTGCAACCATTACTATTACTTATAGATGTAACATGAGTCACACATACATAGCAAGTGTTGTCGATTCAAAATTTAGAATCTTTGTCTCACTTGGGGCCCATTGTTATAAAGTTGATTCACAGAAAATACTGCTTAGAAAATTTCTTTGCCAAGCAAAAAGTGAGTGGGGCACCAGTCGCAACGATGAAACTTATGAAAGTATGGAATGTTGGCAGGTAACCTGTTTCTGCTAAGCAAGGTTTTTCTGTGCTTAGCAAGTTTTTTTGTGCTTACAGGCTTTATAAAATTGGGCCCTGATCACAAACCTAGAATTTGTGCTATTCTGAAATTGTGGCATCTTTAACTCCTGTGTGTAGGCGAGCCGGTCCCTGTAGTTCCCCTACCCCCTGATGATAAGGAGTCCGACACTATGAGGACCTATCGCTCTATAGACAGTGAGAGAGCTGCCAAGGCACCTCAGCATCATGCGGACTACGCCGGTATTACCACCCAAGCCACTGTGGAGAGCCTCAAGAAGACGTTTGACCATCTCAAGAAGGCAGTGGTGAGTCCCTGCTTCACATTTTGTGAAGTAATCGCAGGGCTCGAAATTAACACTGGACCACAGGCCTGGGGCCAGTGATTTTAGCATCGGGCCAGTAAACTCACAACCAGACAAGCCCGATGGTCTTGTGTTTTTCAATTCAATAATAATAGGCTACCTCATCGTGTAATTTTTTTTTCTAAAAATGTTGACTAGGAATCTGATAAATATCTTTCAATTCTCTTCAGTATCGAAGTGCTACACAGATTTTCTCTTATTGCTCGTTCAACTCATTTAATTCTGGTCTTGTAAAATAAATTCTGGTCCAGTAAAAATGTTGAGCTACAAGCCCTGCAGTCTTGTGGGTGTTTCCCCCAAATTCGAGCCCTGTAATCGTCACAGCGTAATCATGTGTTTCAGGGCTGGAAATACCGGCGGCCACGGAGGCCATGGCTTCTGTTGCCCCTGGTCTTGGCCTTGGTGCCCCTTCAAAAGTTTCCCAAAGACTTTTTATAGCCCTTTGCAAAAATGAAAATGGCCTTGCCCTCTCAAAGATGAATTTCCCTGCCTGGTGTTTTGATAAAAGTCAACATTTATATTAATAAAGCACAAATCTTGGAGTAAGAAACACATTGTTTTTTTTTTCATTTTACTTTTTTGTAACATGATGTGAAAATGTTTTGTTTTAACATAAACTTTTCATAAAGAGAGCAATTAAAGTAATGCAAACATTTTCAGGCCTAGAATGTCATCTTTGAGAGGGCAAGGCCATTGTCATTTTGCAAGAGGCACTTCCACTGGAAAATCTTGAAGTCTATGGGGAAGCTTTTAAGGGACATCAAGGCCAAGACCCTCGGGGCACTGGAGGTCATGGCCACAGTGGCCTCTTGGTCTGCCTTTTGAAAAAAAACTGTGGATGAAAATTGATCTGACTATAACTGAATTGATTTCAGGTTCTGGCTCATCGTGGCAGTCATTGGAGTCTACTTCAGAATGCCTGCCGTGCCCTGTGGAACTGCGCCCATACGTCCCTCCTTCATACCTTTGCCAGCGGTCATACCAATGGTCTGCTCTCTGTGGAGGCATTGAGGAGTGTGGTGTGGAAACCGTTCCACGTTGCTGTGGACAGCTTACTTGACATGATGGTGTGCCTGCAGAATGAAGCCGAGACTGTACAGAAGGTACGCATCAACCTCGTTCCCAGTCATCTCTCGCCGCGTCATTTTTCCCCCAGAATGCCTTGCTCGATCATAACCCCTGGAAGTGTGACTTTGAAATATCCAAATATATTGGATATATTAATTAGTCCTGTGGTTGATCCATTCTGTGTTAGAGACGTTCGCAGAGCGCGCTGTCAAAAGACGCATCGAGTCATAGAGCAACTGGTCCCCTCTCATTCTTCTTTGATCTTGTTATACATGTATTTCTAGCTGTATGCAGTTTAGGGTGACCTTTTAACTCTTTCAGTGCCCGCGACATTTGAAAGTTTAACCCTAAATTGCCAAACTTTGAGCGTTTTTAATTTTATTTTCAAAATTCTGTAAAAAAAAAGAGTTCGAAGAAGAAAATACAGGTCGTACATGAATAAAAATGCTACCATTAGAAAGAGCGAGAGCCCCCCCCCTTGTGATAACATGTTTATTCTACCTCGTACATGTACGGGGTTTGGCAATTTTAAGTATGAACATTACCTCGTACATGTACGAGGTTGGCAATTTCGAACTAACAAATATACCTCGTACATGTACGAGTTTGGCACTGAAAGAGTTAAAAACAGGATTCGTTTGAAGTGAATTGCCTCAAAATATGTGCATTTTGACACACCTGTACTAAATGCCCTACAAGCGCTCAAAAGTTGTTAACAGAAGGGTTACAGAAGAGGGTTATCAATACGGCTGGCTGCCCATGGTAGCGAGGCTTTGTATGCAAACGTTTACTGAGTGTTGTTCCTTACATACTCTACAAATATTTGAATGCGTATGAGTACAATGTAGCAGACTACTCACTAGGTGAAATCTGGACTGTTCCATTTCACAAGGTGAAGCCAAGTGAAATGGAACAGTCCAGATTTCAACCAGTGATTATATTCTGCAATATTGTATACATAAAATGCATCCTAAGTTTGTTTGATATACCTTGAACATAGATCCTTGTCATTTGATATTGTTTTCGTATAATTCCTAATTGATTTCGACAATAGTTAATACGAAGTCTTAAACAAAACTTGACTTGACTTTTTTTTCCCTCAATGATAGAAGTCCAAGAAGCCCGTGTTGGTCAACAGCTGGGTGGGGACAGTCTCCGATGAGAAGGGCGGGGCTAGCCTAAAGTTTGAGAATCCGCTGGATGACATCAGCACGATGGATTCACGCTGGATGAGGCGGATGGTTCTACGCGTCTTAGAGATGTTGTATTACGAGCAGCAGTGGGAGTGTCTGGCGGATATCGCGATGAGATTCAACGTCCTCTCTCAGTAAGTCAAACCAAAAATACTGCAAAAGTCTCCCGTACCTTCTCAGTCGTGCTTTATTATTTGTTGTGTAATGTGCAACATTTTATATTTTTATTTCATAATTTTTAACTGGTTTGGGGTTAAATAAAGAAAAATTTACCAGTGCGGGACTTGAACCTGCGACCTCCGGATTAACGTACCAGCGCTCTACCAACTAAGCTATCTAGCCCTATGTTGCCAGTCTCTCTATTTTATCAATAACCTTGATTGGGGGTGCCAGTCAGAAGCCATGCAACCTGTAACTGCCATATAGCCAGGGATCACACCCAAGTTTACAGTCTGACCTGGGAAGCGGCAGCAGAGTGCTTACCTTAAGGGGATGCAACTTTTTATTCAAATATCAAGTAATAAACCACAAGGGAAACTGACTTGGTGGCTTCTCACTGGCAACCCCGAACAAAGATATTGATAAAATAGGGAGACCACTAACTCAGGCTAGATAGCTCAGTTGCTAGAGCGCCGGCTTGTTAATCCGGAGGTCGTTGGTTCAAGTCCTGCTCTAGTAAATTTTCCTGTATTCAACCCTAAGTCCCAAAGATTTTGTTTTAAAGGTTTTTTAGCCTTGTCTGAAATCCAATGTAAAAACCCATTTGCTTACGATTAATTCCATCTAGTAAGCGTAATTTGCATTTTTTCCATCTGCATTTAAAAAGAAATTATTGTAAAGTGCAGTTAAGTAGGTGTTCCCCAATATATTAATGTCCATTATTATTATTATTATTATTATTATTAATATTTGTATCTATGTTAATGCACTCCGATAATGCTTTCCGAGTGCTACATGGAAATTCAGCTGAAATGAGTATCGGTGCTTTTACATTGATTGGTATCGGGTTACAACTTTTTAGGCCTCGAAATAACCCACAGCACCCACAGCAATGGATGTGGTGCCCTGTGCTTTTGCTGCGGTTGCCCTTTGCAAAGTTGTGATACAAATTTACATTTTCCTAATATAGAAGTGCCCCTTACCAGAGGAAAATTGCCGTGATGCTTCAAGTGCAAAGTTCAAGGCCTGACTTTTCATTCCGTCCTTTATTTTTGATGCAATACTAACATTATTGAACTTCAACATTGTCATGAATTCGTCTTGAATTTATTTTGAATTTCCACAGAGAGCGTTATTCTGAATATGTGACTCCCCTCTTGGTCCAAGCCCAGCGTAAGCTAATCTCGCGTCTTCAGGCCTACGGAGGACCGCTTCCCGTCCAGCCGCACTTCAAGCTCGCCTCGGAGAAGCTTGGCGGCGAACCTATCACAGCTAGGAACTACATGAACGTGCAAATGATCGTGGAGATTGATCCAACCAACCTCAAGGCTATAGATGTTGGTGGGCGGATCGATCCTGAAGGACACGATGTATATGGAGGTGAGTTTGGATTGCTTCATCATGGGGGACGCTACTGAAGAAAGATTCTGCACTTCATGAATAATTCAAACCTGGTTTCATGAATATGTAAGAATTTAAACCTTTGTTCATGAATATGTAAGAATTCAAACCTTGTTCATGAATATGTAAGATTCAAACCTTGTTCATGAATATGTAAGAATTCAAACCTTGTTTCATGAATATGTAAGAATTCAAACCTTGTTTCATAAATATGTAAGAATGTCAACCTTGTTTCATGAATATGTAAGAATTCAAACCTTGTTTCATAAATATGTAAGAATGTCAACCTTGTTTCATGAATATGTAAGAATTCCAACCTTGTTTCATGAATATGTAAGAATTCCAAACTTGTTTCATGAATATGTAAGAATTCAAATTTTGTTTCATGAATATGTAAGAATTCAAATCTTGTTTTATGAATATGTATGGCAAATATGCAACCTACAAACTTAAACCAGGACGTGAAACTTGCACGCTCCACACAATTATTTGATAACACCCTCTTTTGATTTAATAAGGTCAGGTCATGTTTAATCACTTCTGAAAGTGTGGTTATGTCGCACGATTAAACATGGCCATGTGATCTCTCGACCAATCGGAATGGATAAACTGTCCCATGATTTGTGAATTTCTGGTAGACACAGGCATTTGCCCGTGGTCTCCTCCTCAAATTGTACCCCGCTGGAATCACTGGTACCGCTCCCACCACAGCCCGTCTTGCCAGCGCTGCTGCTTTTGAGTTCGGTGGTATCACAACCTGACCATTCTCGGATGTTGTCCACCCAGCACATCTTTGGTCGGCCCACGGAACGATGGCATCCCTCTGGCATCCCATCCACAGCGGCTGCCACCAAGCCACCTTGATGAACCACGTGGCCCAACCAAGCTGCATTTTTTTCCAATCACAGCACTGCTGAAGTAATAATAAGCAGGCATTTGTAGAGCGCCTTTTCCAAAGATTACAGAGTGCTAGGATGTGTCCAACACAGGTCGAAAAATCAAGATCAAAGATGGCCACAACATAAGAATCACTGTCGACAGAACAAGTGGGTCTTTATCAACTTCTTGAAAAACTCAACTGGGTTTGATCTTCTGCAGCAACCAGGAAGTGAATTCCACAGAGCCGGGTCCGCATTGGAGAAGACTTGGTCTCCTGCTTTAGCGTTCGTCAGATGCTCAAAGAGAAGGTTGCGTGAGGAAGAACGTAGTTTGCGAGTTGGTTGATGTTGCTGAAGCCTGTCACAGATGTTTACTGGGTGTTTTAGCTTGAGTACCATCGGTTGCCGATCATCTCCATCAGCCTTTCATTTGTCACATGATCTTGCCACTTGATGTTGAGTAGGTGACGCCAGATGGTTCGGCCGAAGCCGTCTAGGGTTTTGATGTCAGCTGCAAATTTTAACATGTCCTTGTGTACTTTGGACAGAATAAAATATAATTATTATGAAAGTACAACAAATTGTTGGTACTGCAACGTTTGTTGCAAATGTTGTGCTGGTTTAAAAGATCTTTATCAATGTTGGCAAATTGAAGAAAAGTGTTTGTATGTTACTTTACAGGTGCATCCGATGCAGGGAAACTCGTGTGCGTCCCACTGGATATTGACGACAGCCTGTCCGGATTCAAGCAAGCTCTGAGTGCAAGCAACTACACAGCTAGAGCATTACAGCATAGCCGTAGACTGCTGGTCTTGTACCTAGCCACACAACAGAATGGTAGGTCACTGAGAAATGAACCAGGCTAAGGTACTGTGTACTCATGGCGCTGTCAGTGTGCACAGTTTGGCTCGAATGACTCGTGAGTTTTGCAAATCGTCGCTGGTCACAGAGAGTGACCAACTTGTGGGGGGGGGGGTGTAGTGGCCGAGCGGTTAAGTTTGAAATATAGTGCAATGTCACTTTCGACTTTCTCCAAACACATTTTTACCTTCACTTTTTTTTATGACAAAATAGGTCACTTCGTCGGACCATCGATGAAATATAACCTTTGCCCAATACCATAGCTGCTCAAGCACAAAAAAGCACAACAAAATTATGCTTACCAGAATAAGGTTACCAGCCAAACTACCATGTCACATGTACAATTTGTGACTGGTATCCTGCTCATTTCTGCTTAGCAGATACTTGTTAAGCCCTTATCAGACCACCTTGACCTGAATGCCAGCTCGTTTAAATTGTCCTCCTGTCTTGTATTTGAAACACAGCACCAGCCGTACCAAGCCATCACAATCTCAACAGCAGAGTTGGTTTCTCTGAGACAGACGCCCAGCCCCAAATGACCGTCCCGCCTGACCTGTCCAGAGCCGAATTTAAGGTCATGTCAGAGGTGCAGACGTCGGCATTACCAAAGTCACAGCTTGGAGTGGTCATCACATCATATGATAAAACCATCGGTAAGTTTATTCTTTTAAAAAAACAAACTGGCATTTTGAAGAGGAAAAAGTATCACTTAGAAATTATCAAGTAATACACAGGGAGACTGCCAACATTCAAGCTCAGTTGGTAGAGCGCCGGCTTGTTAATCCGGAGGTCATTGGTTTAAATCCCGGGCTAGTCAAATTTGTTTTGTTCAACCCAAAATTACTTTTAAACATTACCCAGTCAGTTGTCCTTGTGGTGTATTACTTGAAATTTGAAATAAAAAAGTCGCATCCCCTTAAGGTGATCCCCTTAAGGTAATCCCGTGGCTGCCGCTTCCCAGGTTGTATCGTAAACTTGGGTGTGATCCCTGGCTATACGGCAGTTACTGGTTGAATGGCTTCTGACTGGCACCCCCGAACAAAGATATTGACAAAATAGGGAGACCCCCAAGATTAGAGCTAGATAGCTCAGTTGGTGGAGTGCCGCGGCGCGTTAATATGGAGGTCGCAGGTTCAAATCCTGCTGCGGTCAATTTGTCATTGTTCAACCCAAAATTACTTAGAAATTACATCACAGACAACACAGTAGTTAACAAAACTGTCCTGATCATCACTGTTATCTAGGTTTACAGACATAGTGTATTTGGGGGTTTTTTTTCTCTCGCTTGTTCATGTTTGTGTTATAATGAATTGATTTGTTTTCCCTTTTCAGAGATGCTATTAGCAAGGAAGCAACTTGGCCTTGCTGCTCAGGCCATGCATGAACTGGGAAACTTGCACTACCACGCTGCCAACATAAGGTCAGATTTGCTGTTTAAAACGTTGCAGGGTCGTTGTCGTGTGATAAAGGACATCGCCTTTGGGTCAGTCCTTTATCGTACAGCCAGGACCCTGCCCGGTGTAAACTGCCGTTTAAGACCGACTCACCACTCTTTTATTCCTTTACTGGTGTACTGGTTTCCAGAGAAATGTATTTATATTTCAGTGTTGATATGTTATCGATATTGTTTGTATCTACAGAGCGGCATTCAAATGGTGGTCAGATTCTCTGGATCTCATCCTCAATACTAATGACAGTCTACATGGATGGCGTAAGCTACTCACAGGTCAAAGGTCACAGTATGACATCAGCAGTCAGCTGCTGGATCGGTGTGGCATGTGGGGCTGTCTTCTTGGGGCGGTGCTGGCATCCAAGATTGCTCAGTAAGTAGTTGTTTATCACTCTGCATTACACTTATACTCTTTGCATTACATTCCAGTAATGCCAACATACTGATGCATCAGGGCTGTGTCACACGAGGCAATTTACAGGCAACCATTTCCAGGCAATGTCCGATAGACTGTTCAAATTTCGCGCGTGTTCGATCATTTGGACCCGTTAAAGTGCGCGAGCAATGTACGTGGGACCAAGGTGGTCCCAAAAATGTTTGATGGAGTACGCACACGGTCTATAAGAAAATTCCTTCACATTTCAGTTTTCTCATTATTTTCTTGGGGATAGTGAGTCACAGCTGGAAGAAGAATGTCTCTTGTGCTTCTGAAGTGTTCCTTTTGCAAGCAGTGCAAGTGGTTGCTTTCAAGTTGCCTGAAAAAATTGCCCTGTGTGACATGACCGTAAGACTGAGGCTGGTGCCTGACTTAGCTAGCCATGGCAGTCTAACTTAAGACATCTACTCAAGGATGAAGGAGGTCAGGTTCAGTTCCCCCTCCAAGTCACCTGTAGAATATTGCCTGCAGATCCCCCTGAAGTGTTACGAAAACAGTGCTGTTTGATTTCATTGGTGAGGGACAAAAGTGAATTTTGTTGTGTTAGTGCAAAAATGTAAAATAGCACTAATGTTACGTGAGTTTGAAATTGTCAAAACATTGTATCTCGCTTTGAAATAGCCCAGATGTACACACAAAACAAGTACACGCCTAGATACAACGATTTAGCGTAGAGAATTTTGGATCTAGATACAACGCTTTTGCATGGAGAATTTTTGATCTAGATACAACGCTTTTGCACGGAGAATTTTCGATCTAGATACAACACTTTTGCATGGAGAATTTTCTATCTAGATACAACACTTTTGCACGAAGAATTTTAGATCTAGATACAACGCTTTTGCACGAAGAATTTTAGATCTAGATACAACGCTTTTGCACGAAGAATTTTAGATCTAGATACAACGCTTTTGCACGGAGAATTTTAGATCTAGATACAACGCTTTTGCACGAAGAATTTTAGATCTAGATACAACGCTTTTGCACGGAGAATTTTAGATCTAGATACAACGCTTTTGCACGGAGATTTTTCAATCTAGATACAACGCTTTTGCACGGAGAATTTTAGATCTAGATACAACGCTTTTGCACGGAGAATTTTAGATCTAGATACAACACTTTTGTAATGAGATACAAGGTTTTCGCACTGACGATAGGATTTTAAATGCTGCTCTTGGAAAAATTTGACATCATTGTAAATGCTTTCAAGAATATCTTGCTTCAACTCTGCACAGGTATATTCTGACCTCTGACCTCGGTCTGCGTATGGAGAGCTGCTTCCTGTCGGCGTTCCTCTTCAAGGCATTATTCCGTGCCTCCCTGCCCCACCCTACCGCAGACAGGGACTATGCTCTGTATGAGATCGGAGAGGGTTGTGAGGTACAGTACCTCATCCCAGGGGTCGACCTGCTATCGGATAAGTACCGCTGCGATGGAAGGACTTTGTTGGCCTCGCTGAGATGGGTCGCGGAGGAGCTGTCTAGGGGCAGGCATAACCTCATGGTAAGCTCTACTTAAATGGCTTTTCAGGCATTACATGGTGAGGTATCAATGTATATTCAGTTTGCGGTAACACCATGTGTATGTCTACTTTGCTGTGTAGATTTGTTCTTTGGGAACTTGTCTCACTATTTATTCTACTGCCGTGGAGTAGATTTTGGAATTCGGGAGACTAACTTAGATCTGAAAAGAACAGTTGTCCTGCAGATTAACTACTACCTG
This sequence comes from Pisaster brevispinus, assembly GCA_023634235.1. Lineage (NCBI taxonomy): Eukaryota > Metazoa > Echinodermata > Asteroidea > Forcipulatida > Asteriidae > Pisaster > Pisaster brevispinus. Next base: position 22,088,779 of record JAMKCF010000004.1, read on the forward strand.
GGTGGGGGGGGGGGGGGGTAGGAAATTGGTCAGGACTACTACTGTTGCTAAGCTCTACTTACTCTCAAATTAAATCTAGAAATTTTTTTTACACTACATTTACTTTTCCGTCTTTCAATTTGATTTTTCACATTTGTTTTATTGACTGATTCTGTTGCACCATCTGAATGGTTTGGTTCAAGTTACACAATTACTGTTAGAAAACTCTTGAGGGTACACCATGTACAAACAAAGGGAATAAAAGAGCGGTGACGAGGTTTCAAACATCTGTTTAAAATCTGCAGGGTCGTGGCTCGGTCCGCTCTCGCACAGCCACGACCTTAAAAACATTCAAAAACCCTTAAAAGTTAGGAACAAATCTGACAGTTTAGCCTTAGCTCACCTCGACTCTGCACTGAATTTCTATGCATGTGTTGAGTAGTAAGTATAGCTCCTTGCGTAAGTTTCGATTTTGTGCGTTTAAGTTTCAAACTATCGCATATAAGTTTCAAGCTTGCGCATGCCAAATATGAGCCGTACCAACTTAAACTGGGCTGTGAAATGTACACCCTCCGCCCAATCATGTGATAACGCCCTCTTTTGACTCAATAAGGTCAGGTCATGTTTAAACACGGCTAATCGTGTTTATATCGCACATTAAAACATGGACGCGTGATCTCCTTCGGCCAATCCAAATGGATAAACTGTCCCAGGTATTTATGAATCAGATTTAGAAAGAATTGGCGACTCCAAACAGAGCAAGTTTATTTGGTTTATAGTCTTGTTTCCCAGCCTTTTAATTGAGATAGATACTTAGTTTGACTCATCATACATCTCTGTTCCTAAAGACTGACTGAGTCATCTTTCAACTTAAGAAAAGATTTTTAAAACTTTAAGATTTTACTATTTTGATGCCTATTGATAATTCAATCTCTGGTTGTTGTTTTTGTGCTGTCCTAGGTTCTACCTCTACTGACGTTGTACCAGTACATGACGACCTTTGTCTGCAGAGATTTACAGCGAGCTGTGGACGGACGTATTCTCAAGGTACAATATACCATTTAAGAAAGAGAGATCATTTCGATAATCTCCCATGGGAAAAATAGCATGTATGTATTGACCCCTTGCCCTCAAGTCACTAGGCTGCCCATGGTCTGCCAATTTGGGAGTCAAGTTTGTTTGTTTGTTTGTTTGTTTGTTTAGATGGTCTTCCCAACAAGAGAACTTGGCAAACCTCCCACAAGGGGATATTATCTAAGTGCTAAGCTGGCAACAGCAAATCTCTCTCATACAAACATTGGTTTAGCCTCTATGATCGATTATGAATTGCACAAATCAAGAAATTGAGCAAGACACTTGACTATATTTGCTTCTCTTCGCCCAGGGGTAAATGGGTACCTGTGAAGGCAGAGATGGTTCTTGTGATTAATTTTGTAGCTTGGTGCGCTACATACTTGGCAGCGCAGGCTGTATACTCCCCAGGGAGCTGAGATGGTTTAAGGAATGAAATAAATGGCCCAGTGACCAGGGGTAATAATGTTTGAAGCGCCATGAGCATCACTGAGTGATGGATTTGAGTGCTATTATAAGAATCCACTATTATAATTATTATTAATGTTGTTTATACTGTTTCTTTTTACAAAAGGTGAGAATCTTGACTGAGTTGAGTTTGTACAATGAAGCTTTTACCGTCCTGTCTCGCCTGCTTCATGGAGAACGGCTACCACAGACTGCTGATAATAACTTCAGGCAGGTGGAGTCTAAGATGGTAAGCAACTCCTAATTAATTTTAAACAATCTGAATTGTCCAAACCGTTAAAAAGATATTTTAAAAGTAGAATATAATGATTCACATAAATATCCCTTGAAATTATGGTTTTTTTGGGGGGTAATTACATAAGAGAAAACAGTCCGCTATGTTGTGAACCAAATTCTTGACTCCAAAAATCGGCGTACTGTATGTTCCGCTGGTGGATTTCAAGAAAGCCATTGATGTTTTTTAATTACTACTTACTAATTACAACACACTGTGGGTGTTTTTGTGCATGAACACAAGGATAGGAAGTAATTCCAAACAGCTAATTTTTGAAAGAACTGAAGGCAGTGTGCCCCTTTAAGGTGTCCAGTTGGTAGTCAGTTTGGTACATGTGCACAACTGCATTTTACTAACAATAGCAATTCTTTCTGCATGTGCCCCTTTAATGACATACCTTGGATAGAAGTTTATATTTTATCAAGAATGTAACATACGTCTTGGGAAGGAAAGCTCTCTTTGTAAAGTTCTGCTTCCATGTCTGATGAAATGTTCCTTTTCTTCTACAGTCTTCTCAGAAGTTTAATTCCAGCAAGCCCGTGATGGAACCGACCAATCTCAAGGCGAGTAGTTCTAGGAAATATTTAAGGGCTGGGGGTGGGATTCAAGGAAACTTTATGGTCTCCCTAGTGCATGCATCAATGAATCACTTCGAACTCAGTATGCTGTAGACCCCTTGCATCGGCCGCCATCGCTGAGGCCAAACAATGTAAACGTGCATGTGTGTACGTGCCGCGCACAACTCTCAGCCAATGATGGGTCTTCCTTTGACTTCAATGAGGGCGCTGTTTGGGCTTGTGACGTCATTTGCGATGGGTCTATTGAGAGGGAGACTTCTTAGGTATTCGCCGCCATTGTCATTACCTCATCCCCAGGTGACTGAGCCGCAACCAGAATAACTGGTTCACGCTCGTCCGGTGTGGCGAACCATGGCTGTGATCTCAGTGTACGGCCTCTTGCTATACCTTCCAAGTTTCCATGAATCCCATGTTTTGTAATGGCGTGAACCAGTGTCGTGGAAGTGAGCGTGACCGCGTGGGGAACGAGTGTGACCTTGGAAGGAAATGACAACGGACTACCATGGACAATTGAACCCTTGCCCTGGCGTCACATGCTGCTACCGTTTGCCATTTTGGAAGTGAAAACGAATCTCAAGACATGTGCACTTCTACTGCACGCTTGTCAACTAATAATGCTCACTACACAAACACATGGAGAATCTGATTTCCCGAAATGGCGCAAGTAAGACTTATTGTGTGAGAATGACAGATGAAGTTGTGTCTTGGTAGTCTTTGTACCAGCCGTAATTTTGATGATTTCTCTTTTACCTTATACAGATGTTAGAAACACTGATTGATAAGAGGCTATCACCATCCCTAGCTACTCTGTATGGACCCCACCTGACCTGTCACCTGTCCCTTGCTCAGGCACACCTCATGGTAGCGATCTCATCTACTATACAAGTTATGCCTGATCAAGACTTTGTCATGTAAGCACTGTAAGGCTGCCTCCAGAGTGTGTCTATCGAACGGTGGCGTGTTGTGGTCAAGCGCACCGGACCCAAGCTCTGGTGTTTCTGATCAGCAGAGTGTGGGCTCGAGTCCCGGTCTTGACACTGGTGTCCTTAGGCAAGACGCTTAACCATTATTGCTTCGTCCTTCGGATGGAATGTATAGCCATAGGTCCCGCGTGTTGTGTAATGCAGGTAAAAGAACCCAGTTACGCTTATCATTAAGAGAAGGGGTTTGCCCCGGTGTTTCTGTCATGGTTGGCAATTCAATGTGTGTACTTGCCGAGAAAACAGCAACAAAAACTGTCGCGGTATTCTTACCAAAACGTTGAATCCTTCCACGTTTAGTAAGGTGACAGCGGGTACCAATCACATCTCTGGCTGCAGTGTTTGCAAACGGACATTATCTCTCAGAAATCTGAGAAAAGATTCACGCATGAATCGATTCTCAGATTCAAATATTTTGGGGTGAACAATTTGGGGTGAAAAACAGCTGCAGTGCTTCTCACCAAGTAAGTTTTTATGGTCATAAATTTTTGGAGTATTTACCAATTTATGACTTTTACCTGTAAACCATTAGTTGGAGAATTTGTTCATTATTTCAATTTTGCTTTTTTTTCTTCGTTTTACAGACTAAACTCTACTCCTGAGCCACAACAACGAAAACCTAGCCCCACCGCCAGTACCACCATCAGCAAACCACCAACGTCAATCATATCAAAGAAGACTGAAAAGATTCACACTAAGATCACGTTAGAGAATGCACTAGGTAAGCAAGAAGTGCCCCCAACCCTAAACCCAACCACACCATGATCACAGTAGAGAATGCACTAGGTAAGCAAGAAGTGCCCCAACCCTTAACCCAACCACACTAAGATCACAGTAGAGAATGCACTAGGTAAGCAAGAAGTGCCCCAACCCTTAACCCAACCACACTAAGATCACAGTAGAGAATGCACTAGGTAAGCAAGAAGTGCCCCAACCCTAAACCCAATCACACTAAGATCACAGTAGAGAATGCACTAGGTAAGCAAGAAGTGCCCCAACCCTAAACCTAATCACACTAAGATCACAGTAGAGAATGCACTAAGTTAGCAAGAAGTGCCCCGAACCTAAACCCAACCACCAGTTCAACTGGTTGTGAGCAATAAATTCCTTATGCTTCTTGCAATGTATCAAAGTCGTTGATATTTTAGAAGTAATAAACCACAAGGGAAACTGACTCGGTAAATTAAAAAAAAAAATTGGGGTTGAACAAACAAAAATTGAGTAGAGCAGGATTTGAACCTGCGACCTCTGGATTAGCATGCCAGCACTATACCAACTGAGCTATCTAAACCCTAATGTTGGTGGTCTCCCTAATATCTTTGTTTGGGGGTGCCAGTCAGAAGACAATCAACCTGTAACTGCCAGGGATCACGCCCAAGTTTACGATACAACCTGGGAAGCAGCGGCAGTGGGATCACCTTAAGGGGATGCGACTTTTATATTTCAAACATCAAGTAATAAACCACAAGGGAAACTGACTGGGTAAATTTTTAATATAATTTGGGGTTGATCAAAATAAACATTGACTAGAGCGGGATTTGAACCTGTCAAAGATATTGACAAAATAGGGGGACCAGCAACATTAGGATTAGGTAGCTCAGTTTGTAGAGTGTCGGCATGTTAATTCAGAGGTCGCTTAATATTTACCCAGTCAGTTTCCTTTGTGGTTTACTGCATGGTATTTTAGAAGTCTCACACTTTTCTGATTTTGCCAGATGAAGGAATATGTTGAGTTAGTGATGATTTGGGGTAGTTATCTGTTCTATTTTGACATTAGCATCTGAGGAAGGCTCAGTGGAAAGTCTGACAATTACTGAAGACACCGGCAAGAAGTTTACTGGAGGGAAGCGACCACTTACATTGGAAGCTGTGAAGGTATATCTCTAGCCTCTACCCCCAACCCCCCCCCCCCCACCAAAAGAAGTTGTAAATACAGCCTCACTACCATGGGTATCGATACCTCTCGTCACTAACCCCTGGTAGGAATGTACTGAGAAACAACGCTGATTGGCTCCCAAGGGTGACTACTTTGCGTGCACACACGGTTAAAAACTTTCGTGCACTTGTGTGGCGCTTGTAGGACGCTTAGTACGCATATGAAGCGATTCCATTTCAAATGAATCATGTTTTTTACACGGTCACCCTAAACTGCATACAGTTTGACATATCACAAGATCAAAGAAGAACGAGAGGGGACCAGTTGCTCTTTGACTTGATGCCTCTTTTACGGGTTACCATACTTGAGCGGGTGCATAGAGTGGATCGGCCACAGGCCTAATGAAAATTTGCCAGATACTAGCACATTTTAATGTACCTGATCATTGCCTCCGTTGCCCCTGGTCATTGCCTCCGTTGCCCCTGGTCATTGCCTCCGTTGCCCCTGGCCATTGCCTCAGTGCCCCTTGGAATGTTCCAATAAAAATTTACAATTTAGTCATAGAGGCTCCCTTTAACCAAGGAGAAAATGCCTTGGGTGGTGCCCTTGCCCTTTTCTAAATTGAAACATCAGGTCTAAAAATACCTTACATCCCAGAAATTGTCAAATCAAATTGACAATTGTTGTATGATTTGTATTTTACAGGGAGGACTGTTGAGGACTGCAGAACAAACTTTGAAGATTATGGTAGAGATTATTCAAGGACAAGGTAAGATTGAAATCAGAATTGAAATGCGGAATCATTGTTTCAGTCATCGTTCTCTCAAAGATTGGACTTCTTCTTTCAGAAATATTTCTCAGGGCGAGTTGTCACCCTTAACTACAAGTGCACTTTGGAAAAGTCACTTTGCCATTTTTTTTTGTCTTGACATAATTATATAGGTTGGGTCATAGATTGGTTTTTGTTTTCAATTTAAAAGCTGATTTATAGGCAAAATTATAAAGAAAGATACAGCAAAAGTTACCAGGGAAAGTTTCAGCTGAAATACATTGTTTGCTGCTGAGAAAACAGGAAAAAACTGCCATGGTATTTTCACAAGAACGTCAAATCCATTCATGTTTAGTAAGGTGGAAGAGGGTACCAACCACATCTCTAGCCATACCATTCGCGAATGAACATAAACCATTTGAAACTTAAGAAACGATTCGTACATGAATCGTTTCACAGATTCAATTGTTTTTGGGTGGAAAATTATCCAAACTATATTACTTCAAAGGGAATTCTTTCTCAAAATAGTTTATACTATCAACAGCTGCAGTGCTTCTCACCAAGTAAGTTCTTATGGTCATTAACTTTTGGAGTTTTTACCAAACTATGACCCTACCTGTAACATTCTCTTCCAAAGCTCTTAATTAAAGCTTCTGTTTAGTTCTCAATTGGGTAATTACTAATTGGGTAAGATGATTTATTTCCTTTTCCTTTGTTCATGAGCAGCAGCGGGAGGCCAATCAGCAGCCGAGTTGGAACTAATCGTCTTAGCTAAGCTAGAGTTGGCATCGGTCTATCGAGAGCTTCATCTTGTGGCGACCAGCGCCCAGGTGGTCTTGTCAGCTATGACGGCTCTACAAGGAAGTAACTTGTTTGACGAGGTTAAGAAATCCAAAGTACCACGCAGGTAAGGAATTGATGATTACTGGTCCCTGGGCCCACACACCTATATGGTCCACAGCCAAAAAATTTGTGTATTGAGAAAATTGTGATTGAAGTTGCACTAGTTTTCAACTGCTGTTTCGTAGTCTGCGTACTATTTTGTACTGTATTTTTTAAGACAAAAATAAAGCTGACTTCGTCATCTGTACAGAACCGTCAATATGTTTTCATGTTTGCAACTATTTAAATGAGTGGTTAGCTTCTTAACACGTATGTCACTTCGTGAAAAGAAAAAAGAGTTTTGTGTGTAGAGTGCTGTCCACAAACCAAGTGTCACATAGTTCTTTTACGTGCATCTCACAACACACGGGACCTACGGCTTTATATGTCCCATCCGAAGGATGAAGCAATAATGTTCAAGTGTCTTGCTTAAGGATGCATGTGTCAAGACTGGGACTCGAACCCACACTCTGCTGATCAGAAACACCGGAGCTCGAGTTCGGTGCTCTTATCTGTTCGGCCACGTCACACCACATGTCATTTATGACAAACATGGCATATTATAACCATACATTATTATTATTCTGATATTATTATACACCAAGGGTCTACCCATTACCCCCTTTGATCTCTTGCAGGTTGTCATCCTTCAAGGGTAGCAAGATGAGACTCCACATGGACTCCCAGCCGGTACCGACCCCGATGGAGGTAGAAAGCCCCAGCCAGTACCAGTATCAGAACTTCCAGAGTCGCTCCCGTCTGGATGCCAGGCTATGGTTGGATTGCCGTCTAGCTCTGGTGAAATGCCTGATGGGACGAGTCAGGGGCATGTCTCTGGTTGAAAGTAGGTATTTAAGAGGAGATCGGGCAAACCAAATTGCATGATCAAAGTTTTGCGAGACCAGCTACTGTTTGGGAATTTGAGTTGACTTTTCTTTAATGAGTATGGTTGATGGATTTAGTGTTGTGGCTGAGCGGTTTAGTGCATCGGACTCGAGCTCTGGTGGCTGAGCCATCAGGGTGTGGGTTCGAATTCTGGTCATGACACTTGTGTCCATGAGCAAGATGCTTTACTATAATTGCTTCTCATCACCCAGGGGTAAATGGGTTTCTTTGAGGGCAGAGATGGTTCTTGTGATTGATTTTGTAGCTTGGTGTGCTATAAACCTCAGGCTGTATACTCCCCAGGGAGCTGAGATGGTTTAAGGAATGAAATAAATGGCCCAGTGACCAGGGGTAATTATGTCGGGGCACCATGAGCCTCACTGAGTGGCGGATATGAGAAGTCACTATTATTATTATCAAGACATCTGCTCCAGTAAACAGAAGGTCTTTGATTCAATTCCAAACCTAGCCACCTAATGAGTTTTACGCACAGAGCATTATGCTATACATCAAATTCAAATTTAGTGATATAAGTTTGCATTTATGTTCATCCAACTTTCCTGTCTGTCCCACCCTCCAGGTTCAGGAAGTCCCTTGGACGGCTTAGACTGTCGCCATTTCTGCATGCAGGGACTGACGGAGGCTGAAGCTTGTGGTGACAATGAGATGCAAGCCGAGTTCCTGATGGAGGGCGCTCTTCTAGACCTACAAGAAGGACGGTCGCTGGATGATATTAAACAAACTCTGCAGGTATGATATGATCAATGTGCCATGCTGTGGCCCAGCGGTTAAAGGCAGGTTATACTTTTGGTGATTGTCAAAGACCAGTATCCTCACTTAATGTTTCCCAACATATGCATACAAGAAGAAACCTGTGAAAATTTGAGCTCAATTGGTCATTAAAGTTGCAAGAAAATGATGAAAGAAAACAACACCATTGTTGCATAGAATTGTGTGCTTTCAGATGCCTGAGAAAGGCTTCATGCCTCAAGCATTTCTCAGATTCAAATCTGTTTGTGAGAAATTACCTCTTTCTTTAAAACTACATTTCTTCTAAGGAGTGTCGTTTCTAACAATGTTCTATAATATCAACAGCTCTCCAGTGCTCTTTGCCAAGTAAGTTTTTATGGTCACTAGTTTTTGGAGTAATTACCAAAGGTATACCCTCCCTTTAAGAGCACCTGACTCCAGCTCAGAATTGACTCCAGTTTTATCAGAACGATGCATCTGCATTGGAATTTTTTGGCTCGGTTAGTTTGACCAGGTTAGTTTACCTGGGCAGAAGGTGGCCAGTTTAACTACCCATTGGACTCGGTCAAGTTAACCAAGTGAAATTTTCCTGGGCTGTTCCCACTTGACTTAAAAAGGTCAAGTTACTATTTTCTCGGTCAGTTTATTAATAATAAAAGTGGCTTATTCACTCATTCAGGCTCATGGCACTCGAACATTATATTTTAAAAATATTTTATCCTGCAAGGTATGTGGAGCTAAGTTTTGAAGTATGAGACATATTCCTTTACATAGCACCATGTAATGGTTTACAAGGTGCTGTGGCGCAATATGCTGCCAATCAAACCAGGAACACCGGGGCGAACCCCTTCTCTTTTCGATAAGCGCACTGGGTTCTTTTAAGTGCGTTACACAACACATGGGACATACGACTTTACACCCATTCCGAAGGATGCAGCGATAACGGTTAAGTGTCTTGCTCAAGGACACAAGTGTCACAAACTCAAACCCACACTTTGCTGATCAGAAACACCAGAGCTTGAGTTCGGTGCTCTTAACCGCTCGGCCATGACAGGCCATAAAAAAGTCCCAATGTGAACATGGCTTTAGAGCAACAGACCCAGTCTTACCCTGGTTGTCTGCTCGCTCTAGCCAAGGTTAATAATTGTTCTGTTTTTCTATTATAACAACCATGTTTCATTGACTCCATCTTTACAGGAGGTTGTGAGTCTCTTGGAGCATCAACAGACCCTGTCTTCCCCTGGGTGTCTCCTTCTTGCTCTCGCCAAGATTCAACTAACCGATCTTCAAGGGTTATCAGCTCATACCTACCAGAAGGAGAAGGGCGAACCGATCACGAAGCACACTCTGGCGGCCTACTCAGAGGCTCAGGAGATCTTACTGAATCAGGTAAGGTCAATAATCTAATATTAGTTACCACACAATCGCGAGAGGAGTAAGGAAAAATATAGCGCTTCTGTGTCCCATACTCAACAGCCCTTTTCACACTGTGAAAATATAGCCACGGTCCCTTGCTACAGATTTTGTTGTCCTGGGCATGACTGATTCTGCGAGCTTTTACTCGGCTAAAGTTTTAAGAAACTAAACACCATTGTGTGCCATGAGAGTGAACACATCACTGGTAACCCACTGCTGCATGGATACTGTAGTAATGAATCACGTCGGTATGCGAAAGGTCACACAAAAAGGTCACCACGCATGCGCTGTATGGGAGACTTCGCCCTAGACATCGTTCAATTAACAAAGGTTCCCTTCACGCGATGAATTCGCGCATGTCCTTGGTCAAAACTTCCTTTAGCGGAAGATGTTGTTGTAGGTCTGAACCTCTGACAAAATGTAGCAATGTTTGACAAGTTTTTACAAGGGACCTTGGACAGTACAAAAATTGTCCTTTCACCTAAAGTACATTTTGTAAAACTTTACAACCGTGCTATAATTTAGCAAGGGACCCTTGCTAAATTGCTCTCGTGTGAAAGAGGCTAATGAGGACATTAAGAAAGAAATGTTTTCTTTGTTTCTTTTTTTAAAGATGATGCTACTTGGTGAGAAGATTGAGAGGAACATCTCCACTCCCTGTCTCTCTACTCCGACCAACCCTCTTTTTAATATCTACTTACCTCATCTACTCTACCTGAGTAAGGTCAAAATGAGGATTGGCCACGCCCTAGCACGACAAGCTACTCGGGAGCAAGCCAAGAATTCCGAAAAGTAAGTAGAGTTGTGCATCTATGTTTGTTTTTCCTAAACGGTTAAACAAAACTTGTGAATTCCGAAACTTGAGTTGAACTGTTTCTACCGAATCCAATCCGAACGTTGACTGAGCTGATCTGGGCCCAATTTCATAGAGCTGCTTAAGCAGAAAAAGTAGCTAAGCACAACAAAACTATGCTTACCAGAATAATGTTACCAGCCAAAATACCATGTTGCATGTATCATATTTGACTGGTATCCTGCTTTTTTTTGCTTAGCAGAGTATTTCTGAGCAATATTTCATGCTTGTGCAGCTCTATGAAATTGGGTCCTGTAAAAGAAGGCAATGGCAACACCCTTTCCAGGATTGACCAGGATCTTTTTGGTAATCCCACACAGCCTGAGATTAATCTTAATCCCGTCTGATCTCTCCAGATCTCTTGGCGATATCAGTCCCGATCTCTGGCTGAATGCTGCCGGGGTTCTCTCCACCGGTCTAGAGTTGGCTCGCGTCTGTGCCAGACAGGAAGGAAGCCTCATAGCAGAGTTCTTACTCCATCTAGGCAAGGTTCAGCGTCAGCTTGCACGGTGTGGAGCCTACCAACCGAGGGCGGTTGTAGTAACCCTACTGGAAGCTGTCAGAGTCAGCATGGGTGCTAATCATGACTTAGGGTAAGTGTACAAATCATTCATTACAGAGTTTGGTGATTGTTGACATCTGAAAGAAAAGACACAGTGTCCTTTGCTTTAACCACTTCACTTCGGTGATTTTGAAAACAATTTCTGTGCCCACCTGTGTACTTTTTTTTTACTGAACTTTTTGGAGATCTCTTTTGGAGCTTCTTGAGTATTCGTTTTCCTTTGAAAATATCATTGCCACAGTGAAACCCTGACTTGACACAGGAAAGATAACAACGGTTCTCATGATTAGTTTGATGTTGTGTGAGAATATTGAGTAGGCATGGACTCGCCATGATTCCTAGCAGGGCTGTAAATCTGCCATGGTATGCTGGAATCTCGGAAGGCTCAGACTTACCTCCCATTGAGCCCAATACAATAATAAAAACAATGGTGGCAGCCTGTCCATTCTTGTATGCCACATTAGTATAAAAATAGAACAAAGGTCTGGATTTGAGTGTTACACAATAACTCGCGGAAAGGGATTTTACAAGGCATAAATTCCAGAGCCTGTTGTCACTCTTTGTACGGGTGAAAAGAAGCGTGTCACGTTAGGTACATGCCTGTGCAGGCTACACAATGAAAAGACAGGGTGGATAAAAGCGTCAGCTGTTCGGCTGTCGCAAAAAAATTCAGGAAAAACCTGAAGTTGTTCCTGGTTTTTAAAAAAATGTCCGCCATAAGACTGTCAAAATTTTTTTTGCAGAAAAACACATCATTTGAAGTGAAATGGTTAAAGAGTGCAGGTATAGATGATGTGCCCCTCTGACATCACAGCAAAACCAAAATATCAATTTTCTGCATCATAGCTCGCATAAGTTTGGACTAGGAGTGACGTCATTGGCCAGATTGCCTTTGATTTATGTGACCTTTCACATGACTCCTCAACTTAATTTATTGAAAGTAAGAATTGCACTCCTACTGCCGGGCAAATTTCAAGAGAGGGCAGTTTAAGGCCATTTCACACGAGGCAATTTACAGGCAATCAATTCCAGCCAATCTCCAATAAGAACATTCCTTCACATTTCAGTTTTCTCAATATTTTCTTGGGAATAGTGAGTTACAGCAAGAAGAATGTCTCTTGTGCTGCCAAAGAAATTCCTTGTGCATACGTTGCAGTTGGTTGCCTCCAAGTTGCCTGAAGAAGTTGCCCTGTTGCAAACGAAGGGCACTTGATTTGCGCTTCTTCCTTCTCAGCAAAACTCATGGCTGCATTTTGTTTTCTCTTTTAGTGTGATACGCCAGGCCTATCTGGAGATAGCCCTGTTGTACCTAGACAGCGCTAGCCAGAGGTTGAAGGTCATCAATGAGTTACAACAAGCGGAGCGTGATGAGCCTAAAGCACCGGCCAACATTCCATCACCAGAGAAAAAGAAGAAATCAAGGGTAAGTCTGGACTCTCCGTCAAGATTTTAGCCAGGGTTTGGTAAAAGGGTGTCCAAATTGGCTGGAAATTGAAAAACTGGGTGTCCAAATTGTTCACTTACAATACATTTGCATGTAAATGACAGATAAAACAGGGTGTCAAAATTTAAAACAGGGTGTCCAAAAGACACCCAGACACCCCTCTGGCTATTGCTCTCATTTCTGAATACTCTGCAAATCATTTATTTGTCATACAAGTTTGATGACTAAGAACTGAATTTTGATCAAGTCTGATGATTAGGAACTGAAATTGGATCAAGTCTGATGATTAGGAACTGAAATTTGATCAAGTCTGATGATTAGGAACTGAAATTTGATCTAGTCTGATGATTAGGAACTGAAATTGGATCAAGTCTGATGATTAGGAACTGAAACTTAATCAAGTCTGATGACTAGGAACTGAAACTTAATCAAGTCTGATGATTAGGAACTGAAACTTGATCAAGTCTGATGATTAGGAACTGAAACTTGATCAAGTCTGATGATTAGGAAGTGAAACTTGATCAAGTCTGATGACTAGGAACTGAAACTTAATCAAGTCTGATGATTAGGAACTGAAACTTGATCAAGTCTGATGATTAGGAAGTGAAACTTGATCAAGTCTGATGATTAGGAAGTGAAACTTGATCAAGTCTGATGATTAGGAAGTGAAACTTGATCAAGTCTGATGATTAGGAAGTGAAACTTGATCAAGTCTGATGATTAGGAAGTGAAACTTGATCAAGTCTGATGATTAGGAACTGAAACTTGATCAAGTCTGATGACTAGGAACTGAAATTTGATCAAGTCTGATTCTCTTTCCTCAGACGTCTTCCTCATCTGCCTCAAAGAAAGGGTCTCGTGCCACCACCACCTCCAAGGTGCCCACCAAGAGAGATCTAGCTGAGAAAGAAGCCGTTTGTGAACGAAACAAAGAACTAACAGCGGCGTGGACAGCTGTACAAGCGGCTACTATGGTTGCCTTGGCCCAACGTACCTTGGCTCTGCTGATTGGTGACCCCTCATTGACCTCCCTGACCTTAAAGGACAAGGTCAAATATTTGATTCCGGACTTCGTGATGCAGGACTTGAAAGGCTCCAAGAAAGGTAATTCAGCGGTATTTGGAGTTTGTTTATCAACTATTCGAACTTGCCGTAATTTTTTGGTCACTAAACTTCTGTATTGACATAAATACTTGAATGGTAAACTCTCCTTTAGTTTTATTGCTTCGTCCTTCGGATGGAACGTAAAGCTGTTGGTCTTGTGTGCTGTATAATGCAAGTCAAAGAACCCAGTTACACTAACCACCAAGAGAGATGGGGTTTGTCCCGGTGTTTCTGGCAGTGGCTGCTGAGTGTGCCGCAGCACCTTGTAAACCCTTACAGGGTGTTACATAAATGGGGTCTAATACTTCAAAAAAATTGTCTGGAAAATAAATAATGATAAGCGCTTTGAGAGGCCCGTAGATTAAGCGCTATATAAAAACTATTATTATTTGAATTTAGGGTGGTCAGGTTGGTGTAGAGGTATCTTTCCTCACGTTCCACCTTTAGGACCCTGGTTTGAATCACACCTGGATACTGTGGATTGAGTTTTCAGTCCCTACCTGACTTCCTGGGTTTTCTCAGAGAATAAGTCGCCAACGGTTTTCCTTCCACATCTAAAATTGAAGCTTCTTTGTCTTCTCTCCATTGGGTTCTTGGCTAGTTCCATGATTAAGTTCACTTTTCTGAGAGACCTTGGCTTCACAACCAGAATTAATGAAATGAAATAATGAAATGAGGAACCCATTGTCTATTCAATTTTCCTACACTTAAAATATGTGAACAAAATTGTTTTGTGAGACTCATGTAATTGTTCATGCAAAAAAGAATCTGAAACAAATGGGAAATAAGTTGGAGTGCAGTAAGTTTGTTTTGGATATTAATGAATTTAAGAAGTATGTCTGTTTTTCCCCCCACAGTGGAGCGAAGCATCTCTCCTCCGACCGACATCAAAACCACCCTGGAGACTTTGAACGAAGTGAAGCCTGACTTGGAAGACGACCTCATATCCAGTGGTTCACCTTCCCCATTGCCTTTCATCACGGGGTCGACCAAACCAACCTCAATGAGTTGGATCCACCTGTTGAGCTACACCTCAATCCTCCAGCGTACCTGCAACCTAGACTCCATGGGGCTCGGGGTGGACGCTGACGGCCCTCAGGCCGAGAGCGGTAGCCTCGGGGCTGGGTTCGATCTTGGGTTTGTAAACCACAGCGGGTTGGACACGGGGGTGAACCATGAGGTGGTCCGTCTTCCTCTACTCTGTGGGGACAGCTTGATACGCCTGCAAAGCATGCTTGGATTCCTCACTACCCACCTACCAGTGTTTGCTAGTGGCTGCCAGGCTATCAAACCACCACAAGGTCTTGCTCTACCATTCACAGGAGCAGTGACTGAGCTCTCAATCCCATCGAAGAGCTACCCAGAGAATGTCTTCTGTTTCGTCAGCAAGCTAGCCGCGGATGACACAAACAAGAACGCCCCCAAAGGAGCGGACAAACTTCAGGCGTTGTCCAATGAGAGTGAGGTATACCTGCAATGGTATCAGCCTTCCACTCACGACTCCAGCACGTCCACAATGCGGCAGATCCTGTTACTCTACGCCATCAGTTCCACTCCAACACCGAAGGTGTCATCAGCGAAGACGTCCTCCACAGACCCACCCCGTCCCATCGTAGGCAGTATGACCCTATCCCTGCCGGAGGTGACCGATCTCCACGACCGACTCGCCGTCCTCAGACAAAAGGCAGAAATCTCCCTACATGCCGAGAAGACGGAGAAACCCAAGCCACCCAGTACCCCGTCGGGTACGCCCACTAAGGATGGGACGAGTACGCCCGGTAAACCCACCAACAGGAAGTCGAAGAGGACGGCTCGCATTGCTCAACTATCTGCAAAAGTCAAACGCGATGAAAATCTGGAGGTAAGGCGTTTGTCTTTGCATTTGTAGATTTTACTGGGATATTATACAAACCGATAGCTTTCTTGTGTGGTCAAGTGCAACGTTGGAATGTTCCATTAGTACGACAAACCAAACCCAGTCCAGTAAGCATACTGCCGCTAAGATTGTCAAGCATTCTACACAAATTTAATTTTAGTCCCTGTTTATGTTGACTCCTAAAATGAATGTTCCGACTGGTTTAGAGATTTTCAGAGATGCAAGAGAATGGTAATGATAAACATAATATAATAATAATTATATTTATAGTGCACATATCTACCAATAAGGCACTCAAGGTGCTCTTGAACAAAGAGAAACATTTTAAGACAGGTAAATTGAATTTTTTGAATGAGACCAATTTATGTAGAACCTTAGAATGGTTTACAAGGTGCTGCGGCACAGTCAACAGCCACTGCCAGAAAAACTGGGGAAAACCCCAGTTTTGTGTAACTGTGTACTTTTATGTGCATTACACAACACATAGGACCTTTGGGTTTATGTCCCATCTGAAGGACAAAGCAATCATGGTTAAGTGTCTTGCTTAAGGACACAAGTGTCAAGACCGGGACTCGAACCCGTCAGAAACACCAGAGCTTGAGTCCAGTGCGCTTGACTGCGCGGCCACAACATGCCAAGTTGCTCGCTCGGATGAGAGAATTGGATTGGTTTGATATTCACAAGTTTAATTCACTGTTGTGTTTTCAGGCCTTGTTAAGACAGTGTGTGGAGATGGTGCAAGATCTACTCAACTACAAACCACCAGAGCAAGATCAGCAAGATCCCAAAACGGTAAGACGTCTCTCAGACTGTAAGCGTCGATTGAAAATCATCACCAAATGAGGACAAAGAAGCCAGTTTCCTTAAGTCAAGATTTTATTTCAGCGCCAAGTTTCATTTTGGATTATAATTTCAGACATAGTTCAAATCTAGCACGCAAGTGGCTTATCAAACTCGCATTGTTTCTTTTTGTTAATTTGGGTTTGAACAAAGAGAAATTGACTGGAGCGGGACTTGAACCAACGACCTCCCGATTAACGTACCGGCGCTCTACCAAATTAATAAAAAAAATTACCCAGTCAGTTTCCCTTGTGGTTTATTACTTGATATTGTTTCTTTTTGTCTCAATCATTTGTAATGATCATTTCATTAAGTCCTGTGTTTCTTTTCTTGGCTTAGATTCCGTTTGAAGTTCAGCTGCCTCGTATTCACAGCCTGGAGCAGTTATTTGATCCGAGCTACGGGGACCATCTGAAAGGAGGCAAGCTGTACGACTGGCTGGCACCGATGCTTCAACAGTAGTTCAAACTGAGATCCCACCCTACCGGGGCCCCAATCTCATAAAGCCTGTAAAGCAAGAAAACTTGCTAAGCACAGAGATATCATGCTCAACAGAAAACAGGTCACCACCAGCCCAAGTGATGTAAAGGTTCAATTGTTGCGATTGGTACCCTACTAATTTGTTTTGCTTAGTAAAGAAGTTTGCTAAGCAGTATTTTGTGCTTAACAGCTTTATGAGATTGGACCCAGACAAGCTTGGATGGATTTCACACCATGCAGCAGCTAGCCAGGATTTTTCCAATGGGGTACAGTGGTTGGGGCAATGCTTTCCAGTGGGGGGAAGCAGAGGCCATGTTTTCCCTTTTTAGAGGGCACTGAATGTATCTTGATTTTTGCGTGGGGGCCACCTGGCTTCCCCACCCCCTTGGTGCCACTTGCAGTGACCATGGAGTAAAATAATTGTCTAGAAAAGAGAGAATTTATCTGAGTCAGTTAGGGCATCAGAGACTGGCACACCAGACAAGCTACGTAATAGACCCCTTGCATATGACGTCACATTAGCTTCAACAGCGCCCTCACTGATGTCAAGGGGAGACCTATCAATGGCTGAGAGTATTGCATGGCGCGTACGCGCTTGCAAGTTTCCATTGTTTGTCCTCGATGGGGACCTATGCAAGAGGTCTACTTAAAAACAAGCGTAAGGTTTTTATTTGGTTACAACAAAAGGTTCAATGGTAGCAATAAAGTCACTGATTGTTTTATGTTCTAAATGATTGATTGAAATAACTACTTAGGATTGGCTTGTAAATATTACTTACTGTTGTCTCCAGTGTGGGAAAGTTCATTTATTCTGATTGGTTGAGAGGAGATCATGTGGCCATGTTTAAACATTCCATGTAAACATGATGAGGAATGTTTATACATGGCCTGAGAAGATTGAGTCAAAAGAGGGCGCTATCAGACGATTGCACGGAGTGTGCAAATTTCGGGGCTCAATTTGAGTTGGTAGGTCATATATTTGGCTCGTGCATGTTTGAAACTTGCGTGCGAAAGTTTGAAACTTAAGCGCTCAAGTTTTGAACTTGCATGAGGAGCTACTTAATGCTTAACATGGATAAGGAATTCAGTGGAGAGTCGAAGTGAGCCGAGGCTAAACTGTCAGATTTGTTCTCAAATTGTAATGGTTTTAGGATGTTTTTAATGAAAAGGTATTTATGACGGGAATAAATATGTGGCGATACTATCTTGAACGGTCTTAAAACCTTGTATGGTTGTGGTCGACCAATAAAGGACCTCGCTTTTGACTTGGTCCATTATTGCAAGCATAACCCTGGCTGTGTAAGACTGATGAGTCACCACTTTTATTCCCGTATTAAAAAAGATTAAATTAATTGATGTCATAACACATCGACTTCTAATGATTCTGTAAATTTAACTAAAAGACTACTTACTGTGATTGTAGTTGGCATAAATCTATGATGACTTTAAAGTTGCATGGCCCGATTTTTGTCGTTCAAAATTGTTAAAAAGTTTCTTTTTTCTCTTAACAAGTTTTTTTACTCTTTGATGTTTTTTTTCAAAACGAAAAACATTCCCATATGCACTGAGCAAAATATACGTCACAAGCTTGTTGTTTGTACATGGCTAATGGATTTGAGATAATGTCAATATCTCAACTGTAATTGATGTTTAGTCTTTTAATTAACTATCACTTATTGTTGGCGGCAATACCTTAAATGAAAGCTTATAACTGTCTGGAATTTATAGAAACAACTACTTACAATTTTAATTTAAATTTTCTAGGCAAATCGGCCAAGAGCATCTTATTATAAATAATTAATTAAGCAATTAATTGAAATATTGAGGATGTTTTGTTTTTGCTGTTGTTTTTTAAGTAAATAAAAATGCACTGCAAACTTGTGAATTTAATGTCATTTTTAAGGAAGTTTGTGAATAAAAATACCTTGAATTGAAAGCAATTGAATTGTCTGTTTCATTTCCTTTTGTTGTTGTTGGAACAGTGTATAAATAAAACAAAGTAAGTCAGGATATGGGGCAACACATTGACTGATAAGCAACAACAACAAAACTGAAAAAAAAAGTTTCATAAGTAGAAAGCTAAAGGTAATTTTCCAAGTTTGGCAAATATATTTAACAACTTTTGATACAGTTGAAAAATAAACATAAATACTTTTAAAACAATTTTTAGTAATAAAACACTGACTTGATAATTAAAAAAATTGACCACAGCGGGACTTGAACCTGTGCCAGTGTTTTTTTTTTTTTAAGTTATCAGAGTTTGAAATTACTATTCGAGATGGGTTCTGCCTTATTTGGTCACTTTTTTCATATGTGCACAAGCAATGGGTATAGGAATATAGCCATATCCTGGGGTCTAACGGACCGTTAGGCCACAGGAATGAGGCCATATGCCGGGTCCACCTGCAGCCCATACGCTGTGCACAATAAATGGGTACAGGAATATCGCCATATCCCGGGTCCACCACGGCCCATACACTGTGCACAAATAATGCGTACAGGAATATAGCCATATCCCGGGGTCCAACGGACCGTAACGCCGCGGCGGATGGCCCCGTTGACTGTGCACAAATGACGGGCACAGGAATATCGCTATATCTCGGATCAACCACGGCCCATACATTGTGCACAAGCAATGGGTACAGGAATATGACCATATCTCGGGTCCACCAAGCCGCATCGGCTGTGTATAATATCGTTTGGGGGCATTTGGAATTGTGAATAAAAGAACCGTTTTTAGAAATCAAAGGCACCGAAAAGTAATTTTCCAGACTATTTCAGGTTCATGACACATTATTTATGAGGTTTCGAAATAAATTAATGTTTGTATTAATTGTTTTGGAACTTTTTATAGTTGTTTAACTTAATCAAAAACTTTGGGGTTCCATCGGTTGTCGGAGTTTGCAATCAGTATCCAAGATGTTTTTGTTTTTTTGCCTTAAAGTTTGGATCGAAAAAAACACACAAATAAATGGTTCGATATCGTTAAAACATTTCCACCCATATGTAATTTTGTTTTTTAATTAAAAAGCTTTAAATTCAATATGTCGAAATATTTTTCAGATCCACTCTGGGGAAACTTCTGAAAGCATTTTCACAAGTGCTCCCTATCTCTAAAAAGAAATGATATAATTGCAGTTATTAGGTCTGTTTTTTATTTGGTATTATAAAAAGGCTGTCCAATTAGTAGTTATGGTTTGTCCAATGATGAGGACTTTGTTTTGTTAATATGCAAATTAATTTCTGTCTTGCCGCATGCCCTGATCACGGCACTCATTAAGGACGACAACATGGCCGGGGTCAACACGTCTCTGTGCTTTCTCTCCAACAAATGCAAGTTTTTACCGAGTTCCAAGGACCCAACTACCACAAAAGCAGGATGGTGAGTTACCAGTTTGTTTGTGATAATGGTGGTTTCGGTAAAAAGGATTTTCACAGAAAGAATTTAAAGAAACTTGAGGTGTAAATTTCGGCACAAGCCTGCCCCATACTCCTGCCACGCACCATTTCTTTTCAGTTCCTGGACGGGTTGCATTCTTAAAAGCAGGCACACAGGAACGGGGGCGTGCACAGGGTCCACTGGCCCTCTCTGAAAATAGGGGCGGGTCTACACAAATAAAATAAAAATAGAATACAAATATTTTAAAAACCTTTCACAAACCATATTACATATTTTTATGGAGGGTTTTGCACTTGCAGTGTGTACTGTGTAGCACTATAGCAGGCCTGGAATTTCGTTCTTGATAGGAGCAAGGCCATTTTCATTTTGCAAAGGGCACTTCCTTTGGAAATTCTTAAAGTCTCGAGCCTAGGGGGTACTTTTGAAGGGGCACCAAGGCCAAGACCAGGGGCAACAGAGGCCATGGCCTCCAAGGTCTCCATGTTTTTCCAGGCCTGGTGTAGACTATTCAATCAGATCCAGATTACAACGAAAATTAAAATTTAAAAGCAGTACTCACGGTGTTTTTCAAGAGATGTTTTCAAAAAAATTAACTGTTTAATGTGTAATGCGGAACAAA
The DNA here is from genome assembly GCA_023634235.1 of Pisaster brevispinus. Classification (NCBI taxonomy): domain Eukaryota; kingdom Metazoa; phylum Echinodermata; class Asteroidea; order Forcipulatida; family Asteriidae; genus Pisaster; species Pisaster brevispinus. The sequence continues at coordinate 22,109,885 of JAMKCF010000004.1, forward strand.
CATTCGTTTTAGTATATCTTTCATATATTTCCCGCTTTTTTTCTGGATACTCTCCTATAATCCTTTGCTCCTCTTGTTGCTATAAATTGAAATTTTGAGTTTGTTCTTGTTTATGCCTTTGACGAAGGTCCGGTTTGGATCGAAAGCTAAGGCCATCTCCCCCAACTAATATCATATTATCACTCTGTATAATTACCCCACATTGCTCCAGAGATCTATAAAGCATAGTTCATTGGGGACCAAACTCGACCAATCTAGCCTGCAAGATTGGTCTTTACAAAAAGGTGCCCCTACACTTTAATTTCACCTTTGCCGGAACCTGGACAGTGTGTATGGTTAGTTTGCGACCAGACTACACTTATGATTTCACAAATACATAATCTGGCCCCCCAAAAAATAAACAAGTTATTTTGTTGTGAAGAGTTTTACTGTTAAACAGTCATCATTTGACAACAATAGCTGTTCTGTCAGAACAGCTAATAAACTTTTTATACCAAAACAGCCTAATTAGTTTATTTTTCCAATGCTTTGCAAGCTGTGCAATAAGTAGAAGACAAAAAAATATCTGATTCAGGAGTATGGGCTTCTGTACCGTACCTAATGTTTGTTTTTTTAGAAAACAATTACCGCAGAAAAACAGATCCACCAATGAGGACTAAACTTGCACTGCATTATTTGCATTTTTAGTTCATACATTTACAACCTAGAATTTTCCTGGGGCTCTTAAGCGAGCCCGCAACCCACGATGTCTTTGCACTTTGGGCTCACATTTTAGTCTTTTATTAATACCACTACTCTAGCTGTAGTTTTTTCTGGCTAGATCCCTGTTCACAAATATATAATCTGCCCCCTCCCCCCCCTGTTAAAATTATCATGCTACATGCCTGAAAAGTAGCTATATTTATAGATTTTAGAAATTATCAAGTTTTATTTGATGTATTGCAAGAAAAATCCGGCAATCATAATGAATCACATTCTAACACTAAAAATGAATTATTGTACGGATTCTGATATGACCGTACACCCCTAAGCTATGTAAAAACAATAGTGCATGTATTTCGTGCATTTTTTTATGGCAAATGTGAAGTTTTTCTTATGTTTTGAAGCAGCATCATCTGTCAAAATTTGGTTAGAGAAAAACAAAATTGTTGACAAATCGAGGGCCATTGACTTTAGGGAACATTTACACAAGACATCAAATTAAACAATCTGCAACAACGAGTACGGAGCCCCTAAAGGGATTCGTAAAAAAATGTGAGAATGACGGCACAGATTGTGCTAATTAATTACTTCATTGCTACTCTCCAACCACAGCAGGTCATCCATTTGATGGCACAGGTTGTGCTGATTGGTTAACTCACTGCTACACTCCAACCACAGCAGGTCATCCATTTGATGGCACAGGTTGTGCTGATTGATTAACTCACTGCTAAACTCCAACCACAGCAGGTCATCCATTTGATGGCACAGGTTGTGCTGATTGATTAACTCACTGCTAAACTCCAACCACAGCAGGTCATCCATTTGATGGCACAGGTTGTGCTGATTGGTTATAACTCATTGCTACTCTCCAACCACAGCAGGTCATCTATTTGACGGCACAGGCTGTGCTGATTGGTTAACTCACTGCTATGCTACACTCAAACCACTGCAGGTCATCCATTTGACGGCACAGGCTGTGCTGATTGATTAACTCACTGCTAAACTCCAACCACAGCAGGTCATCCATTTGATGGCACAGGTTGTGCTGATTGGTTATAACTCATTGCTACTCTCCAACCACAGCAGGTCATCTATTTGACGGCACAGGTTGTGCTGATTGGTTAACTCACTGCTACACTCCAACCACTTCAGGTCATCCATTTGACGGCACAGGCTGTGCTGATTAGTAAACTCACTGCTACACTCCAACCACTGCAAGTCATTCATGTGACGGCACAGGTTGTGCTGATCAGTAAACTCATTGTTTCATTTCAACCACTGCAGTTCATCCTCTAATGGCGCAGATTGTGCTGATTAGCAAACTCACTGCTACACTTCAACCACTGCAGGTCGTTCTTGTAACGGCACAGGTTGTGCTGATTAGCAAACCCGTTGCCATATTCCAACCATAGCAGGTCATCCATGTGACGGCACAGATTGTGCTGATTAGTAATCTCACTGCTACACTCCAACCTCTGCAGTTCATCCATGCGACGGCACAGGTTGTTCTGACTCGACTCACTGCTACATTCTAACCACTGCGGGTCATCGTTGAGATGGCACAAGTTGTGCTGACAAGTAAACTCGCTGCCAAACTCTAACCACTGCAGGTCACTCATGTGACAGCACATGTTGTGCTGATTAGTAAATTCACTGCTACTCTCCAACCTCTGCAGGTCATTCATGTGACGGCACTGGTTGTGCTGATTAGCAAACTCACTGCTACTCTCTAACCTCTGCAGGTCATTCATGTGAAGGCACAGGTTGTGCTGACGAGTAAACTTGCTGCTACACTCCAACCACTGCAGGTCATTGTTTTGCTGGCACAGCCTGTGCTGATCAGTAAACTCACTGCTGCACTCCAAGCACTGCAGGTCATCATTGAGACGGCACAGATTGTGATGATAAGTAAACTTCCTGCTACTCTCTAACCTCTGCAGGTCATTCATGTGAAGGCACAGGTTGTGCTGACGAGTAAACTTGCTGCCAAACTCTAACCACTGCAGGTCATCCATGTGACGGCACAGGTTGTGCTGATTAGTAAATTCACTGCTACTGTCCAACCTCTGCAGGTCATCCTTGTAACGGCACAGGTTGGGCTGATTAGCAAACTCACTGCTACTCTCTAACCTCTGCAATACATCCATGTGACGGCACTGGTTGTGCAGATCAGTAAGCCAACTGCTGCACTTCAACCACTGCAGGTCATCCATGTGACGGCACAGGTTGTGCTGATCAGTAAGCTCACTGCTACACTTCAACCACTGCAGGTCATCCATGTGAAGGCACAGGCTGTGTTGATCAGTTAAACTCACTGCTACAAACCAACCCTCAAAAGCTAGAACAAGACGCTTTACAACACTTATTATCCCTGTTCATCAGGCATACTTTTAGACCATTCCTTTAACTTTCTCAACTCCCTGGGGAGCATACGTCCCAAGCTGCTTAAATTAGTGCTAACTTGATTAATCAAACACAATGCTGTCTCAGTCCTCTCAGATTCCCATTTATACACCTATGTTTAGAGAAGCAATTATGGTTAAGCATTGCTTGAGGACACAAGTGTTATGACCTGGAATCGAACCCACACTCATATATTTCAACCATCAGAACTTGAGTTCGATGCAGTAGACCACGCGGCCACAACACACTAGTAAAATATTATGCATGTAAAATATTAAGCATTTGTAAAAAAGTATGTATGGAAATTACTTGTACTAAAGTACATCAATCTTTTGTTAGTTTCAATGACAATGCTTTGCAGGTTTGATCAGCATTGTTTGAAACTAAAATACCATCCCTTTAAATCTGTGTTATAGAATAAGTACGACTCAGACCATCCTCGTTCCCAGGTATGATCGATCTCGCCGCGCCATTTTTTCCCAGCATGCCTTGCTCGATCATAACCCCAGGAATTGGTTCATTAAAATGTGCTAGAATCTAGCATATTTTTATTAGGCCTCAGGCCGATCAAATCTATGCGCGCGCTCAAGTATGGTAACTTGTAAAAGAGGCATCAAGTCAAAAAGCAACTGGTCCTCTACTTTGATTTTCTGATGTCTAACTGTATGCAGTTGAGGGTGACCGTGTAAAAACATGATTCATTTGAAATGGAATCGCATCAAAATACTTGCATTTTCACACGCGCGTACTAAGCGTCCTACAAGCGCTTGAAAGTTTTTAACAAGCGTGCACGTTTTTCAGTACATACCTAGGGGTTAGTGACAAGAGTTATCGATACGGCGCACTGCCCATGGTAGCGAGGCTGCACTCAGACCTCCACATGGAGAATGATATCTCTTTTCAAATGGTCACTCCTCATTGTTATACTTCAACCATCTATTAATATTTCCTTTGAAGACTTGGAAAAACTTAAACGAAAGTGTTAAAGGTTCATTTAATTTTTACCATCTTAAAATAGATATTTCACTTGTTTTTATTTTGAAGGCGTGCCATCTGTAGATGATATCCACCTGTCACTAGAAGAAGAATCCCGAGACTGCAAGTGCCTATCATCAGCCCAAGGTCCACCAATCACCAATTTAGATGTGTGAGGATTACAACAGCGGTATGTAAAATCCCTATGGGTTACATTTTCTTTTTAGACTAACATCAAATAGTGGGCTGTTCTTGCAGCACATACAAACTAATAGATTTTTCTTTGAGTACCGGTATGTATTGATTATGCATAAATTAGCACAAAGCGTAAGTTTGCGCGCCATGCATATGTTTAAATACTTCTTGCCGTGTTTCTATCGCATGTTTAAACATGGCCACGTGATCTCTTGACCAATCAGAATCGATAAACTGACACGGGTATTTAATAAATGAATAAGCTTTCAAGTACAAACTAACATTATTCCTCCGCGACACTGTTCTGACTTTAATTCAATGATAAACTGAAGAACCAGTGAATTCGCTGAACCTCGACTCATGTGTTTCTCAACGAAAAAAGTTATAATTTGAATTCAGAAAGACACAAATTATGTGTCTTAAAAATAAAGTAAACATTTAATTGACACTGGAAAATTGATCCCAACATGGCGAGAGCCTGTTCATTCACTGTTTTTTCACCTTCTGTTGCATTCGTCATTCCTCAGCAACTCACCTCAAAATGCTTACAATTAAAAAGAAACAGATTAAATTTATATAAAATTAATACACAGCTAAAAACTCAACAGAATAACAAATGGGAGGACACTCCTTTTTTTATACAAGAGCTGCTGCAGTGACCAGCATTCTTACCCCAAGCCCTGTCTTACCAGCTCATCCCTGACTGGTGGCCTGTCTTCAGCTTAGCACCCCAAGCACATAGCCAAAGTCCTCTACCCGGCCGATCAAGCCCATAAGTAGCCAACCACAGCCCCTCAGCCAAAGCCCTCAGTCCAAACAGCTCATCTGTGACTGACTGACTATCTTTAGCCCAGCACCCCCAGCCCAAAGCCTAAGTCCTCTACCCAGCCTTCAGCCTAGCACCCCCAGTCCAAAGCCTAAGTTCTCTTCCCAGCCTTATCAAGCCCATACCTAGCCAACCACCACCCCCAGCCCCTCACCCCAAACAGCTCATCCGTGACTGGCTGTCTTTAGCTTAGCACCCCCAGCCCATAGCCCAAGTCCTCTTCCCAGCCTTATCAAGCCCATACCTAGCCAACCATCACCCCAGCCCCTCACCCCAAACAGCTCATCCGTGACTGGCTGTCTATAGCTTAGCACCCCCAGCCCGTAGCCCAAGTCCTCTTCCCAGCCTTATCAAACCCATACCTAGCCAACCATCACCCCAGCCCCTCACCCCAAACAGCTCATCCGTGACTGGCTGTCTTTAGCTTAGCACCCCGAGCCCAAAGCCCAAGTCCTCTTCCCAGCCTTATCAAGCCCATGCCTAGCCAATCATCACCCCAGCCCCTCAGCCCAAACAGCTTATCCGTGACTGGCTGTCTTTAGCCTATAGCACCCCCAGCCCGTAACCCAAGTCATCTTCCCAGCCTTATCAAGCCCATACCTAGCCAACCATCACCCCAGCCCTTCAGCCCCAAAAGCTCATCCATGACTGGCTGTCTTTAGCCTAGCACCCCCAGCCCGTAGCCCAAGTCCTCCTCCCAGCCTTATCAAGCCCATACCTAGCCAACCATCACCCCAGCCCTTCAGCCCAAAAAGCTCATCCATGACTGGCTGTCTTTAGCCTAGCACCCCCAGCCCGTAGCCCAAGTCCTCTTCCCAGCCTTATCAAGCCCATACCTAGGCAACCATCACCTCAGCCCATGATGACTGGCCCATTACCCCTACCATCATCCAAAGCCTTCAGCCAATCACCCCAGCCCACTGTCTGGCCGACTACTTAGCATCCTCCCAGCCCATGGCCTCTTAGCCCTTAGAAATGTTACTCTCCCATCTTAGCTCCAAGGCCCTTGGTCAACCCTCAGTGCAGCCCAAAATACCGTGGGTATATACAGCCAGGGGAAAAAAAATCAAATATTTTCTAAGTCAGGTCAGTCTGGTTTTCATCAGGTTAAAAACGGTTAATATTTTCATGAAAGCTCTTTAGCAGAGTGGTAAGAGATAGGGACCACAGAGCTGAAAGGGCCTGGTTCATGCCATAACCTATTTGACGACAAATTTCTTAAAGATCTTTTTTACTGGTAAAGAATGCCAGGATTTGAGCCCCCAAGCTCACAGCTCCAGAATTCGGGGAGCTCTGAGCGAGCCCACTGGGCTAACTCACTGTTTGAAAAAAAATCGCAACCGAAGTTATATATAAAATTTAAGATGGATAGGTTAAAAACAAAAATTAAATAAAAAGAGATGCACCCTTTGACTTTTGAACTTAACACAAGCCATGACAGGTAAAAGATAATTAATACAGGTAAATAATAATTTATTTGTAGAACAAATCAACATAACATAATATGAAATGTTTAACGAGTACACAGCAGGTATTAAGACTACGGACCATAATAAGTAGTTTAACATTGGAAAATTGCAAATTACTAAAAAAAATTGAATAGATATCAGTCTTTTAATTTAAATATAATTGAATTGTTCAAACATTAGTTACTTGGTTATTCTTATCAAAGTATCACTCTTTTTAAAGATAAGATCCACATGCCTCAAAATAAACAAAATAAATTTTTAATTGCAAGTACTTTATAATGTTGTTGATGCTCAGAGCAATTTTAAAGTTTGGTCACTGCTAGTAGAGGGCGCTACCACTATCTAGCCACCCTTCATTTTGGTCATCCTTAATAATCTTAAAAGATCAAATACTGTATAAAACCAAAAGTAATGGCCCACCCCAGCATTACAAGGGGGAGGGGCTTTCAATAGAGAGGTGCACCCAGGAGGGGAGTTTCTGGGGCGTGTGCCCTCCATAGCAGACCTTCCATTTGTATTATTAAAAATATATATATATATTTTAAGGAGGCAAACAAAAAAGAAGAGAACAATGGCTCCAGTACGTTTGAAACGTTTGGAGGGATTGTCACACTCCATGACAATCTGACATTCTGTACCAATTATTTAATATTTAACATATGGGTCAGTTAGTATTTTAATTAAAAATTTTATTAATTTTGTTTTTTGGGGTCGGGATTTAAAGTGCTTGCAATTTGTAATTCTTTTTTTTGCACGTAAGACTAAGACTAAGAATATAAAATTAAGCCAATAAAGTCCCAAAGAAAGTTATTGTCAGACTTAGCATTTTTTGCCACACACGGTTGTACTCGCAAGTTTACTGGTTATATGGCAACACACACATTCTATAATCTAATGCGGGAAGTCCGCCATTTTCGAAATATTTTCTCAGCTGGCGAAATATTATCCTCATACAATTTGTTGGTACTCTGACAGCCTATGCAAGGATAGCAGCTAAAATTTTTAAGAAACACCTAATATATGTTATTCTGCATTGCAATTAAGGGAAAATTGTTGTATATTAAGAAACTAAAATGTTGTCACTCACACGTGCTTGGCCTTGTTGAAAATGCTCGCCCAGGTTACAAAAAACAACTTTCTAGTCCAGTTTGGTGCCCTCTTGTGATAAACATTAATGATGAATGTTTAACTTTTATTTTCAAAAGCTTTTACAACAAAGACTTTTTGAGAGAGCAGCAATGCCAGGGGCTACTCAGAATGATAAATAGTTTAACAAAATAAATGATTTCTAATTTGTTTTTGAAATGCCCGCCCACTCTACAGAAGAATCAAAGATCAAGTGTCTCATAAAACTCTTGTACCTTTGTAAGCGAGTTGATTTTTCACTCCTTACTGTTGTTTACACTCGGCTGCATTGTTACTCTTCATGTGAACAACTTTGTGATGTTTTTTACCCCCATGTCTTGACCCTCGAGACCCCCCTACTGTCTGCCTCATCTCTGGGTCCTCATTCTCCTCCGAGATTGAAGCAGCATCTTCCTCAACTCGCCTGCTTCGTTTATTTCTTGCCGAGTCATCGTCACCTGATTTGAGAATCTCACGTGTGGCGTCTCCATTGCCAGCAGCAAGCACTGATACAGTCTCGCACATGGAGACGGACTTCTTGGACTGTTTCTTGCCAGGCCTGCTCAGCATCAAATCCTGGTTCTGATTGGCTGGTTTGAGGATGTAACCATCCTGTCTAATATCCTGTTTTTGATTGGTTGATGAGAGTGTGACATCATCAATGACTGGTGGCTTCTGTTCTGGGGCGATCATCTCATCTGAAGGTGTTTCTTGGGATGGACTCAAACTCTGTTTGACCCCTTGCTGACCTTTTGGAGGTGAACCATCCGATACATTCTCTTTATTGTGGGGTTTCTTCAAGCAGATTTTCTCCCGATATCCGGTTGTAATCTTCGTTTTTGAGGATCCCGCCTCTGCAACCAAATGAAAATTGAGCTTTGTTAATAAATCTCATGATGCTTAACAGTGACAAAAACCTTTTCAAGCAATGAATATGGTCAAGCTTCAGGAAGAGTTTTAAGATGGTACCTGTGTGATTTGAGGACGTGCCAAATTTTATTTGCAAGAACATACAAATTTTAAAAAGCCAAAAGGTATGTTATTTGCAATGTCTCAATTAGTCCTTGTGATGCACTAACTTGTTTCCAATATAATCACCTCATTGTGAAGATTTGCCATAAGGAAATAATAGTTTTAAAAAAAATTATTTTGAGTCATTTAAGAGCTTGTTCCTTGACCTCTGTATGTCAAGAAATCACAATTTTGATGTGTAACTGAGATTATTGAGCCTTTTTGTGAGCTCTGCATTCTTGTCAGTTTGCATACTGCATAGTTTCAATCATCAATTTGAGTTTTTACCATCTCGCTTGGTTCATTAGCCAGGGGGGAACTGCAGCTGATAGCAGTGCAAATGCTGCTCCACAGCAAACAAAAAAATGTACGTTGACAAAACAGGAAAAGTATAGTGAAGTGTCACCTTTGCCGTTAATCTTGAGTTTAAGATCATCTATGGTAACCATGAGCTTCATGTTGACTGCCCTGGTGCGATCAGTCTCCGTCTCAGCGTTATAAAGACGTCGTTCACAGTCCATGAGTTTATCACTCGCCGAGATCTGAAGCAGTTGTTGTGTCTCGAGCTCTTTTCTTAAGTTCTCAATATCGGATCTGCAATCGGGGAATTAATAAAAGAGTAGCTATAAGCACAATGGAAATGTTGCTTACCAGAATAAGGTAACCAGCCAAAATACCATATCACAAGTACCATCTGTGACTGGTATCCTGCTTATTTTTGCTCAGCAGCAAACTGTTAGGCAATATTTTGTGTTAAATCAGCTCTATGAAATTGGCCCTCGATTTTGATGACGATTTCATGATTTTAAAGAAATCTTACTTTGCCGTTCTGAGCTTGTGTTGTAGAAACTCCACCAGATCTGGTTTGTCTGACTCGCTAAGAAGTTTCTTGTATTCCTGTAACTGATGCTCCATTCCCTCACTGATCTGAAATAAGAAATTGAAAATGACAGAGTCAAGCGTGAGCAACGAGTGAGGCATAGTCACTGATGCTCAATTCCATCATTAGTATGAATTAATAGGAAAACAAATATGATAGAGTCCAGCTTGAACAAGGATTAAGGTATTGTCACCGATTGTATGTTGGTTTTACCCCTAGACTAATGTGTCCCAACCACTGTATAATCTGAGTTTAGCAGGAAAAAACCCACATACTTCTCAGGTGGGATGTCTTGCCTCAACTAGCCAACCGGAACCAGTGAAGCCAGTTTGAGTGGACAGCACATTTTTTAACTTGTCAGTATTTGTTTGCAAGAACTTTCAATCAAATCTCTAGGGTTTTTTTCCAAACCAAGCTGTTTCTTGTGTTCCTTTCAACAAACACACTAATTACTAGTAGTTCTACCTAGCTAGTCTTGATTGGTGATGCTAGTTTTTGTATCTATTAGACACAGGTAGAGGGTGTAACATCGACTGGCTCGGAGGGAATGGCCAACTCTACAAATCTTGAGTGTTCGGTATTTTAAAGAGAAGTTCAGGGCAGCATGCTCTTTCAAGTTCAACCAAGAATTTAACAATAAGAGTTCTTTACACAACTCTCTTATAACTAAATCAAGACATTCCCTTCATGGCCTTCTCTTTACTGGTTCCCCTAGGTCGAGAAACTTTAGTCTGAGCCGTGTTTAAGACTTCCTCGGTTTCATTACCAGAGTATACTCAAATGCTGATCCTCATTAAACGTACTCAGTGTACCTTTGCTTTCTCCAGCTTCTTGATCTTCTCAGTCAGCATGTGAACCTCAGACCGGCTCTGTTCAAGACTCTGCTCTAAGCGTTCCCTCTGGGAGGAGTCAGCCCTCCCACCACCCATCTGTAATAACGCTGCAATCTGAAACTTAAATGGCATAAAAAAAGAGTATGTTCGTAAGTGCCCGAATTTCATTTCTCTCCTCACTGAAGAATTCTGCATTTACGGCCCATAGAATTACATACCTCTCAGAGCGCTACAAGCCCATAATTTTTGGGGAAGGCAGAGCAACCTACTTGCTGGAGAGCAGCTATGAACATTATTCTTAACCAGCTCGGAATATTACTTGCTCTCATCTTATAGACCTGTGACAGAGCAACTTACTCGCTGGAGTACAAGATTCTTCACCAGCTAGGAACATTACTTATAGACCTGAGACAGAGCAACTTACTTGCTGTAGCTGTTGCAACCAGGATTCTTTACAAGCTAGAAGTATTACTTTCTCTCAGAGTCTTATCTTATGGACCTGAAACAGAGCAACCTACTTGCTGGAGAGCAGCTATGAACACTATTCTCAAGCAGCTAGGAATATTACTTATGGACCCGAGACAGAGCTACTCACTTGCTGGAGTGCTGCTATAAACAAGATTCTTAACAAGCTAGGAATAATACTTACTCTCATCTTATGGACCTGTTGTTTCTTCATGTTGAGTTGCTCTTTGATAGACTCATTCTGCACCTTCAGAGAAATCATCTTATTCTCACTCTCCTTCCGTCGATCCTCAACCTTCAAGAAATAACACAACCTGATTGAGAATACAGCAGCCTGGTTTAGAATACAATAGCCTGATTGAGAAGACAACAGCAACCTGATTGAGAATACAACAACCTGGTTGAGAATACAACAACCTGATTGAGAAGACAACAGCAACCTGGTTGAGCATACAATAACCTGATTGAGAAGACAACAGCAACCAGGGCTCAAAATTAACACTGGACCACAGGCCCGAGGCCAGTGATTTTAGCATCGGGCCAGTAAACTCACAACCGGACAAGCCCGGTGGTCTTGTGTTGTTCAACTGAATAATAATAGGCTACCTCATTGTGTAATATTTTTTGTGAAAAGATGTTGACTAGGAATCTGATAAATATCTGTCAATTCTCTTCAGTATCGAAGTACACTACACATTTAAGACAAATGAGATAGACTTTCTCTTTGTGCTGGTTCAACTTATTTGGGTTCCGGTCTTGGAAAATAAATTCTGGTCCAGTAAACATTTTGAGCTACAAGCCCTTTGGTCTTGTGGATATTTCCACCAAATTCGAGCCCTGCAGCAACCTGGTTGAGAATACAACAACCTGATTGAGAATACAACAACCTGATTGAGAAGACAACAGCAACCTGATTGAGAATACAACAACCTGTTTGAGAATACAACAACCTGATTGAGAATACAACCTGAGAAAACAACAACCTGGTTGAGAATACAACAACTTGATTGGTAGTACAATAACAACCTGACTAAAAACAAAGTTCTAAAATCTTATTTTAATGATGGCTCGTTGGGAACAAAATACCTCAGCAAAGAGTGAGTTTCCTCGCTTGTTGACGTCAGTTTCTTCCATTTTGGCAGCGTCGAGTTCAAGCCGGAGTTCAACTACTTCCTCTTGAGTTTTCTATAACAAACAAACATATCAAACCAAATGAGTAATAAACAGGGTATGCCCTGGTGTTTCGGGCAGTGGCTGCCGAGTGCGCCGTAGCACCTTGTAAACCCTTTATTTATTATTATTATGTCGCCCGCAGGCGGGACATCCTACGACGAATCCAATCCTCTCTATTCCATGTGCAGGCAGACAGCTCTGTTGTGGTCTCCGCACCAGCATGACACCTGAGGACACCGACATAGCTCGTTCTCTGTCTGCCCCTCAGCCTCGCCCCATGAGTTGGCTCCCACAGAGCCAGTCGGCATGCCGGCAGCTCTGGGTGTCTGCAGCAGTGCCCCGCCAGGCCCATCCGTCTGTATGCAATCTTTTGTGAGATCCGCGGTAACATGCCATACAGGGATTTATTGGACACATGGTCTCTCCAGTTGATATTGAGCACCATCCTTAACATTCTGGTGTAACTCCCGTCAAGGGACTTCTGAAGGGTCGGGATTAAGGTCCAACACTCACAGCCATATAGCAGGATGGACTCCACTGTGGCCTGGAAGAAACTAAACCCTTAAATGAGTCTCATTATTACAAAATTGAGTAACATGTCTTAAACAATATTTCTCTTTGTCCAAGCGCCTGTGTAGATACGCGCACTGTAAAGACTCTGGTATAATTGATATCACTATGTCTACCGCCTCCTGCGTTACTTTCAAAGCGTACTTAAAGACATACCTCCAGCATGTTGTAGTAGCTAGTAATCTGTTGTTCTTTCTCTTCGACCTCAGTCCCGAGGGTCTGTAGTCGCTGTTTCTGGACATCAATTGTAAACATGAGCTGTTGACACTTATGCTTCGAGTCCTCCAACTCCAGGCCAATCACATCCTGTTAATATATTAGAAAATAATATTCAATTTTTTTTAAAAGTGACTTCTCATATAGCACTCACATCCATCACACGGTGACGTCCAGGGATGGCTCTTGAACATCCTTACCCCTGTTCACTGGGATATTTCTTTTCATTCCTTAAACCATCTCAGCTCCCTTGGGAGTATACAGCCTGCTCTGCCAACTATGTAGTGCACAAAGCTAAATCAATCACACAAACCATCTCTGCCCTCACAGTTTAGAATGAAGTAGAATCTACTGATCAATATGTAAAACTTGTCATATCAATAGTAGGCGATTTGGGATTGAACAAAGAAAATTGACGAGAGCAGGATTTAAACCTCCGGATTAACGTGCCGGCGCTCTACCAACTGAGCTATCTAGCCCTATGTTGGTGGTCTCTCTATTTTGTCAAAATCTTTGTTCGGGGGTGGAAGTCAGCAGCCATACAAACTTAAATAGTAGCCCTAATACTTCCGTGTTGTAAGGGGAAAGGCAGTTTTTACTTTATAGTAAAGGGCGCCTCTGTGAGGGCAATGTAAAATTTGTACTGGAGCGTTTTCAATGGGCACCAAAGCAATATGGAGGCAAATTGCCTCTATTGCATGATGAAGTATCAGGCCTGAAATAATGTTGCCTGCCAGGGCTGGTCTTGCACGCCAGGAAATGCCCAGATTTCCTGACCTGCGCAAGATCACTATTTTTTTAACCAAGACGAAATGGTCTATACATTGTATCTCAGTGGTCCGCTGGCCAAATGCTAGTTAAAACACCTAAATGACCAGTCACAACTCTCTTATATGGACTGGTGAAAAGGCAGGTGGGACAAGTGAAATGGCAAGCCTAACTGGTACCCCGCTGGCTAGTCACAGGAAAGGGGCAGACCCTGTTTACTCCAGTAAATTTCTCAATGTGCCGACATTAGGCTTTCATGCCCTGGAACAAATTACACAAATTGTTATGGCACTCTATCGACCATGTGCTGCCCGGCAGGCTGTTTCACTTCCATGCGAATATTACAGGAACGTTTATTGAGTCCCACCAGGGCAAAGGTCATGAGCAAGGGTTACCCTCACCTTCTCTGACTTGCTCGTAGCCAGGTCATGTTGAAGACTGTAGAGCTGCTCATCATTCTTATCAGGGGCCACCTCAAGAGAGCTCAGTTTGTTGTGAGCATCTTTTAACAGTTGATCCTGTTGCTCAACCTGAATTTTCATAAATAAATAAATAGAGAAAGACAAATTTAAAGTGAGGAATCAGAGATGCTGGTATCAAATTAATTTTTAAGTAAAATCAGTGCTCAGTGCAAATTTGTTTGTTTAACTGGCAACTGAGCCCTATGTTGACAGTCTATCTATTTTGTCAATATCTTTGTCCGGTGCTAGTCAAAATCCATTCAACTGAGCTACGTCGTACGATGTTGAATCGCTGTGACTTGACGGGAAGTTTAGACAATAAAGCTATCATTGAATATACCATGTGACAAAGATATGGCCAATCATGAGAGAGGTCATGAGGTCCATCTTTGAGATGCTCATGGCGCAGCAGTAGAGGGGAGTGTTTATGCAGTCCTCATTAGGAGAGTCTTGAGGGAAGTTTTGAAGGTAGCCAATGATGGAGAAGGTTTAATATGATCCGGAAAATTGTTCCACAATGAAGGGGCAGCAGAAGTAAACGATCTTTCACCCCATGATGTATTGGTCAGGGGTTTCCCTTAAAAGATGTTTATCATTTGAACTCGTAGACTCGATCAAAATCCCATCGTGGTCTGTTTCGTATCAAGAACCATTTCCCTGTTAAGTTAACCATTTCCCTGTGGCGTGTCGTGGCCGAGTGGATAAGATCACTGGACTCAAGCTCTGGTGTTTCTGATCAGCAGAGTGTGGGTTCGAGCCCCGGTCGTGACACCTGTGTCCTTAAGCAAGACACTTAACCATGATTGCTTCGTCCTTCGGATGGGACGTAAAGCCGTTGGTCCCGTGTGTTGTGTAACGCACGAAAAAGAACCCAGTGCACTTATCGAAAAGAGAAGGGGTCCGCCCCGGTGTTCCTGGTTTGATCGGCTGCATATTGCGCCACAGCACCTTGTAAACCATTACAAGGTGCTATGTAAAGGAGTAGGTCTCATACTTCAAAACGTAGCCCCAAATACCTTGCAGGAAATACTGAATGTTAAGCGCTTAGAGGCTGGCCTGCAGTAGGCGCTATACAAATACAATATATTATTATTATTATTAAATAAGCAGACTGACCAAATCATTTATACCAGCACCGAGTCAAAACTACTGAGCTCCACTGACCTTGTTACGCAGCTGTTCTTCTATCATAGCCGCCCGCTCCCGTGCAATCTGTAGCTCTTCCGTCTTCTCCGTCATCTTGTGGATTTCTTTACTGTGAGTCATCTCCATCCTCTCGGTACACCTCGCTGAGTCTCGCTCATTCTGCAGAGACTCGCGCAGACTCTCAATCTCAGCGGCCTGTGATTGTTCCAACTTGTCCTTGGCGTTGAGTTTCAACTGCAGGCTGTATTTATCCTGCTCCAGTTGCTGTAAGAAAAAAGATTCAATGGGAGCATGTTAATTAATGGCGTGTCGTGGGCGACCGGATAAGAACACCGGACTCAAGCTCTGGTGTTTCTCTGGTCAGACTCACGACCTCCTGTAAAGGTGGAGTCAATGACAAAATGGTAGTTATAAAATGAAAAACGGTACAATTATTAACTTTGGCTAGAGCGAGTGTAACCTGTAAAAATGGACCGCTTGAATAAACTAAATAAAACTAACCGCTTGCTTGGGGAAACTCACTTAATCTAAAGGATCGAATAGGGTCAAGACACGAGGTACCTTAAAACTGATCTTTTTTAAACCTTAACTTAAGCAAAAGAAAACCCAGTGAACCCTAAACTTAGCGATAAAAAAACTATTTAAAAGATTATAAAAACAATTCAAATAGTTAGTGGGCTGACTTTTCGACCCTAGCAGAGTCTTTCTCGAAGGCTAAATGACAAGACTACAAACATAAACAGGTGTACTGATGTAACAAAAGCAGTCAAGTGGAAATAGATGATAGAGATGAAAACACACAGAGAAAGCAGGAGGCTGAACAGAAAGGAGGGTAAAAGATTGGGGGGGAAGGGGCTGGTTGACCACAAGAGGTGGGGAGCAGAAAGGACAAAATCAATGATGGGGAGAGGGAGAGAAAAGTAGTTTATTGGTAAATGAGGCAGACTGGGGGGGGGGCTTATCTGTGGGGAAAAGGAGAACCATATTGAAGTTAAAATGCTTCCACTCAACAGTTGAGACTGGTCCCAACTATAGTTGGGACGAAGTTGGGATGGAACATTTGTATTGAGGAAGACGAAACCAAAGTATGCAAAAGATCTGATAGTGATATATGTTGGGGTTATTCTTTGTAGGATGTGTTACCTCAAGCCGTTTGGTGTGATCATACGCCAGCTGCTCTAATCTATCTTCAAGATCTTGATTCTGTTCGAGTAGTTTCTTCCCTATCTCAGCCGCCAGAACCAAGTCATTGTTCTTCTGGTCTAACTCCACCTTCAACTGGTTCACTTCTAATGATGCCCCATCCATGATTACCTATATATACAGGATTTACAACAAGAACATTAAATTTTGAATCTGGTAATAAGTGGTATTATTATATTTCTGGTAATGAAACCACGCCTCATATTAAGTGAACTTAATTACTGTTAAGCTTGCAAGCCTGAGGAAACCTGTAAACAAGGGTGCTTGCTCTGACCTTTGACTTTTAACCACTGATTATTATATGATTATCAATTATATTCATGATCATAAATACAATGGTGACCCAAATGCCCCCAGCAATTGTGACCCAAATGCCCCAGCACCCAACTAATTAAACTAGCTCAAATGCCAAATGCTGCAATAATGGCAATATTTTTTCCTTTTTGACGTTTGATTTTGAAAATACGTTTGAGAGACCTGAAAACTTGTTTCAATCAAAAATCTGAACTCCTAAATAGTAATGTTATACTCACTCAACGATACCTTTCCGAAGCAGTTATCAGGAAGGCTGTATCTGGGGTTAAAATAACTAAAAACTGTTTACAATATAATAATGGTATTTGGTAATTAATGTTTACATCGGTTGTTTTCAAAACGTCCGCTTATAAAATAATGAATAGTCTGTTCAGCTGCCTCTCTATTGCAAGACCATTGCAAGGAGGTGGGAACTATTCATAAATATAGCGCCCTCAGCTGCTGGTTTTTTTACATAGTTTTTTGAACCTGTAGAGGGCGGGCTAGACTGGTCCCATTGACCTCCATCAATATTTGAGATCAATGACTGGTCCCCTGTCTTTATCCGCAAGGATAAAGACAGGTACTGGTCACTGATCTCTATTATAATAGAGATCAGTGGTACTGGTATGATTTCATTGGATACATCACGTAGCGTTGTTTTGTTCTGCGAGTGTCCTTGTGAAATGAATGCTACATCCGGTCTGGCTGGTATCTGGCGTTATTCACGAGCCTCGAAGTGCGACGTCAGATGTTCCGGCTAAGGGCGGGCTAATGATGTATTGCTTGATGTGGACTCGTGGCGTGAGACTTTTCAAAAAACTTAAACACATTTGCCGTGGTTGGGTGGTCATTCACCCTTGCAATCGTTCCTCAACCAGAATATTTACTAAGCCTGTTTGAAAAGTTTTTTAAAAAGTTTAAAACGGCGTCAAACACAGGGCTGATGATCGGGTCAAACGCGACTGAAGAAAAACCCCACCCTAAGTTGTGATTTGTGCCTCCGCCTGAGCTTTTCCCAAATCATATCACAGCCCCTCAGCAGGGACACAAAGGCGCTACCCTTGGCAAGTTATCCCGCCCTGCCCTTAAAAAACGCTCTGTATCACTTCCTTGTGTGAGGCCGTCATCTTATCCAACAACTATCTATCGAACGTCTTATGCAATTGTTCAGAGCACTCGTCTGACATAAATGTGTGTTTCCGGGTGATTTACTCCCGCTAAGCCACGGAGGGGAAAGTCGACTAATTTAGGCCAAGACAAATTCTATGAATAGAAGTTAATACTTTCGATTATGGTGTCGTCTACTTGTAAATAGGTATAAGAGATCTGGCGTGAGTCACTATACGACCGGCGTCCGGTTAAATTATACTCGGAACATTTTTAAATGCGTCTCTTTCTTAGTCATGGTCCGCAGTGTGAACTCCGAAAAAAAAATCTACCCCCCTTGAAAGGGCAAGAGGTAGACCGCTCGGCTCTGCTGAACTTAAACTCCTTTTGCGATCGGAGATTATGTTTCCACTGAATTTGCTTTTGCTGCAATATTTGCTCAGGACTTCCTTTTTCTAAAAACAAACCATACCCGTATTTCAAGATTGAAATCAAAATGCCAATGCCTTGGAGGAAAGGTTGTGACGTGCGCGTCATTTTTGGTGACGAATTACATGAAATTTTAGAAAATGTAAACACAGCTTCCGTGTTTGAAGACTGTTTCAGTCACCATTCAGATATTAATAAACTCAGAAGTAACTTTTGTTATGTTATGACAAAGTTATAAAACCTGATGTTGCGCATTCGCTTCGAAATAGTCAGAGTTTATTGACACAATATTATGCGGTGATGCCAGACAGGCGAACGAAATGTTCATTCCCCAGAGAAGGCCTTTATCACCTCTTCGAAAAGTTCCCCTAAAGCACCGAAGAGAAAATTATAAACCTTTTTCGGCATCGTATACTGATTTTAAAGACAACTTTATAATTAAAGCTTTTCATGTACGATGCTAAAGAAAAAACAAAATGCTCCCCAAAACACATCACACACAAAGACATTGGCTGAGTTGTTTTTCGAAATTCTTCATCATTTATTTATTTATTATTCTTAATAATTGGGCTCCTACATAAACGACACATAAAATAATCATAATTACTTTACACACTTACATCTAGTCCATACAAAGAAAAATAACTTAGAAATCTGACAAAAAAATTAACGTCACGACCTGCGTGAACAACAAAACAAGTATGTTTAACATATACATGTATACACAAAATAATCGTATGTACAGTTAACATATAAAAAATCTCCGCGTAGCAAACATGTTCTACTTATTCTACTAGTTGTAGCTCCAGCCCCTTCACGGGCTCCAGTTTGGAGGGGGTAAAAATTGCGGCAAGCCTCGGCTCAATGTGTTCCCCATACACCCGAGAAACATTCAACGTTTTTAGCCCACAGTCGACTTTCAAACTTGCCGACTTGTTACAAGACTAAACAGTCAAATTTCAAACTTTTCGACTTGTTACAAGACTATAGAGACCCATAAGAGATGCATGGGATCGGACAGGAAATGATGTTTCTAGTTGTTTTCCAATCTGTAACAAATGCAATGCACTTTTCAACTTCCCTCTCGAAAGAGATATATTTTTAATGTTTGCCAGAGTCACGTGAAAGCAATCGACCCGGACAAACAGATCTTCCCGTGCACATTGATAAAACAGAGCTTTAAATTTCATTTCCTTGGCTGGGAGAACCCGGAAAGTGTTGGGACATTACAAACCGGACATTTTGTGAGCTCGAAGGAAGAATGAAATACATAACCAGAAAGAAACACAATGTAACCAGGACTAGAAAAAAAAAGTGAAATCACAATCCTAAGTTGAATACCAAGTTCGTGTATTAAAAGTTGAAAAGGTCTTTGATCGCAACTTGGGTGACATTTTGTAAAGTACATGTAGTCAGCACATGTTGTGATTTGTTGAAGTTCGTGTAAGTTGAAAAAGTCCTTGAACGTAGCTTTGTGACATTTTGTAAAGTAGTTAGCACATGTTGTGATTTGTTTTTAGAGGGTCGACAGGGACGTACAAGCCAGTAAGCCACAGGCTTAGCAGTTCGTCTCTACCTACAAACTCCCCATTTAACGTGGTTAAATCTGCTGTAATCTTTGCAGTTGTGTTACCCGCCATTTGCAACTTAACATGTAAGGCTCACACTTGAAGCGGCTTAATGAGATTAAATTGTTCACACTGCATCTTTAAATTTTAAATAGCGAGACTGAAACTCGTAATCTTATAGCGCAATATAACGTGAGCAGTGTGTAGCACTGGTGTGCATCCAGTACTCGGGGGGAATTACATCGGCAGACCTTATGCATTGACTTCATCAAGCCGAAGGGTAAACCGATGATGAAACAATGGAAGCGCAAAGGTTTGTACGCGCGGCACACAGGATTTGCCAATGAACGACCTCCTTTTGACCTCTGGGCAAGGGCGCCCTACTCAAATGACGTCATATTATGCATAAGGTCTATGGGACGAAACAAAACAGGACGCACAATTTAAAAACAGTATAAGTACAGCCGCAACCACACTAAAGTCACATCACAGGGCACATATCACTTGGTCCAATAACATCCAATGACCTTTGGGTTGAAAATATGATCTCATTGGGTTTTTTTTTACAACATGTAAATCCGAAAATAAAATAAAGCTGTTGCAAACTGCGTACCAACCAAAGTGACATATGGTGTAAATGCAAAAAATGGTTAGTGGCCCGACGTTTCGACCCTATAATATAGCAGAGTCTTTTTGGAAGGTTAAAATGAAATGTAAATTCATTACAAACACAAAGAGTTGTAGTCAATGGATCCAGCGCCACGGCAATCGAGCTCTGTTGCCGTGTGATAGACATAATTTTATCATAATAGAGCTTGTGCACGTCACCGTAGTTTCTTCTCTTTGCCCGGGTGTACAAAATTGGGGCATGTGAAGGCTGGGGTTGTTTCCTATACATGTATATTGAACACTGTCTGAGGTAGGGACCTGGTTTGAGATGCTTATTATGACAGAATGGTTAGTATTAATTGTTATACATTTGTGTACCCTTTTATGTATGTTTTACTTTTACTTTAAGTAATACTATTCCATGCGACCTTTCACTTCCTATAATAAGAACAAAATGAAAACGTTTCTCTTTCACATTGTATCATACCTTGGTCCAACAAATTAAGATTCATAATTATACGTGAACAATTGGCCTTACGGAAACTGACGACTTTATAACATAAATCTTGACAATTTATACAATTTGGTTTTATTATGCTTTACAATAACGAGGCATCATGTTTTACTTTAGAAAATAAATAATTTTAAACTGTACAAAAATGAGTTTCCAATGAATTTAGGCTCGAGGTTGTCAAAGGTGTTACACCAGAGTCCAAGATCATGGAACTGAGTTTCCAATGAATTTAGGCTCGAGGTTGTCAAAGGTGTTACACCAGAGTCCAAGATCATGGAACTGTTTAGTGTTCAGGCACAACAATACAAAACAATTTGTTTTGTGTCAGACAATGGTTGCCATTTGTAATGTCTGTGACGTCTGTGACTTGGTGATTTTCCTTAATAACATCAATTTGTTGGTCAATATTTTTTGGAATTAGTTCTTGTCTCACAAGTCAGTTCTTCATCCTCTTAAAATGTGATTTGGTTCCCGTGCCTTCACATTATCTCACTTCGTTCTTAATCCCATTGTACCGGTTTTTTTCTTGTTCCATGTACGATATTTTTGGTTGTGAACACGTCAACCAACGTGAAATAATTAATGTGTAAATTATATATTCATGTAATAACAACGCAGTTGTAAAGTCATTTCAAACTCAGCCCTGCTTGCATTTGAATTGAATATAGCGGTTTTGTCGAAGTCAGTACTTATGTTTTCGATGTGAAAATTCACCCAAAGTTATAATGGTGCATGAAAAACGTACCAGCAGATTGTCTGGGTTTTTAAACCTCTTTTATAACGAAAGTACACAAGTGTCAAGGTACGCGTGATCATCTGGGGGAAACAAATGGTAAATCCCCCCTCCGAATTGGAGCCGAGCCATATCATTATCGGTTTTATATTTACATACAATCCGGCTCGAATTCAAATCCGGGATGAAATTTGCTTCAAAACCGGAACTAACTTTCCGGAACAGACCAGAATCACTCTCACAAGGTCTTCGGGGGGAGACAATACAATCTTACCAAAATATACCACTTTTCCTTTCATTGATGTTCCATGGGAACAACAGCTCATTGGAACTTCATGGGAACCGAAGTTCTCCAGTGAGATCTGGTTCATCGACGTCTGCAAGGCACAGCCCGTATGTACAGGGTTTTAAAATGACGCTTCCTCTCTCATGAGGAAACAACCATTGGGAATATTTTTCACAACTTCCTTCTAAAATGAACTTGTGGTTACTACAATTATAATGTGGGCATATACGCCTGGCTCCCCACGTCTTCATTTCCATGCCTCAACGCTGTGGTATAAAAGCTATTTTCTTTGTGTGGTGGTAAATGGTCTATGGTACAACAATGGGTTTGGTTGTCGAGGGTGAAAACACCACGGTTGGGGTGTGGATAGGCATCATGCCAGACACCGAGACGGGTGCCCCGGTTAGTCCGTTGATTATGGCGGGAAATTGAAATGTGTTCATCTGAGAATTCATGGAGGGGCTTAGTGCGAGAGGGCTGAGGGTGCTCCAGAAGTGTAGAGGTACGAGGGGTGTACCCGGTTGACCGAAGAGGGGGCTAGCTACCATGATAGGTGTGCCGGGTAGGGGAGTGTGTGGCCCGGCGTAGCACGGCACCGTGAGTCCGTTACTCGTGGTGAGGAAAGAGGGACTAGACGTGGACATCTTCGTGGGCATAGTGGTGGTGTAAAAGTCACTTTTGGGTGTGTGCAAGGTGGCTATCGGAATCGGTCTGGGTCTATTGCTTGAACTGCTTGTGACCGTTGATGTACTGGGGGTACAGATAGTGGTGAAGGGACGCCCGGTGCTTGTGACTAGGCGTGGCTCAGCTGTGAGCCTCGCTTCCACGGAACCCGGTGACAAGGCACGGGTTCTGGGGCTGCACGGGGTTGCAGCCCTGGCGTGCTCAGTCGGGTGGGAACTGCTGCTGACTCGCAACGGAGGTGAAGCAGAGCTCCACCGGTGCTCGTGTGCAGCGCCAGACTCCTCCCTGTGCACCTTAGAGACCGTGTCGTGCTCTGAGGTCAACTGGGGTGGTCGCGCCAGCGGGCTCGGTACGTATCTTGGCGACTCGCGGTGGTAGTGCTCAATATGTCCTGCGGGACTCCTCCTCAGTTTCTCAACAGCGTTCTCGATCCCCGGGTAACTCTGGGGCCTGGAGGTAGTCACCGTGGCCGGCCCGTCCATCGCTTCCATCTTCACACGAAATGGGATTTTGTTCTCCGTTTTGACAATCTCCGGGAAGGACACAAACTTGTAGACGAACTTTTGACCCATGACCTTTTTGATGATGTTCTTATCGTAGTAATACCGCAGGGCGCGGCTCAGCTTGTCATAGTTCATGTTGGTTTTGTTTTTGCGAAGCCCCCACATCCGGGCCACTTCCTCGGCGTTATTCAGCTTAAATTCACCCTCGTTCCCAGTCCATGTGATGAGATGTTGGTTGCTTTTGTCCATCAGGAGTTCGAGCAGAAATTGCCAGAGAGTGACACTGGCCTCCATACCTATACAGATAAATAAATAAAAAATAACAGAGTACATGTATTAGACATCATGCGAAAAATAAATCTTGGGAGCGAGGTTTACTCAAAGGTCAAAATGCCACGTGAATTCTTACAAAAAAAATCACCCTATTCAACACTCAAATACCCACACCAAATAGCTACACACACAATTTGCTGTTAGTGCTGTAAGTTTTACATTTATGAAACAGACACAGTTTAATCCCTGGACCTTCAGAAGCTGGTGCAAAGTTATAGCAGCTTGATTGTCGCTAGTATGCAAAATTCGCACAGAGTCGTTGTTCAAAAGAGACACACGAGACCTTCCACCATTTTGCGTATACAATTTGTGTCTTTTTTCCCCCGCATAAACACTCTTTCAATAACAGCTAATTACAAATGAAGTATCACCAATTAAGAGCACAATAGTTTTTAGTGAAAGAGCTATCAATTGTTATGTCGATTATGTTTTTCGACGTTAGCAATCAACGAACGATTTAAAGCATTTGCCTAGACCAGAAGTTGATTGATTGCTTGCACCAATCACCTTTGTGCACCGAATGAGCGATTGGAACAAAAGACCCTTCCTAGGTAATTCTTGGTAAGACCAGTTATGAGTTGCGGTAGTCAAGCGTGAAGGGAGAGCAGATGTCGGTACAAACAATGACTTTTGAATCTAATAAACGGTTGATTTTTTTTTTTCATTGCCCAACGAGTGGCAATAAATTGTTAATTTGTAGTATTTCAAACATGAGCTCATTAACGTCTTTCTCATACACTGCATTCAAAACTGGTGGGTTCAAGGCTGCTCAAAAATAAAGTGATTAAAGGTTCGTGTTTTGCAAAATGTCAAAAGTGGTTCACGACGTAGGTTAGTTATAAATAATTTGAAGCTCCACTTATAAGAGGGGCTCCAAGGTCAAATTGAATTTTGTGATGCACTCGGTTTTTTTTCAAAAGATGGAGTCCTCATAAATGTGGAGGGGCGGTTACGAGTCTCTACCTCGCGTTAAAATGGTGTAAACTATCGTTTTGTTCTTTCAGAGCAGAATTTGAAACATGACGTCATTGGACGGCAACAAACAAATCGGCCTGTACATTCCAAAGAGGAATTTAAGGGCCAGTCATAAGCTCAAAATTCAATGCCGTTTTGATTTAATATCACCAGAATTCAGAAATGAAAACGCTTGCATTTGCTGTGTTTTGTTTTATCCTGAAAAACTTCATTGGCGCACATTATTTGACGCACTGTTCAAAAATCCCAGTTTCTAAGAACTGTGAACAAAACTGATACATGTGCATTCACAATGTTTCATTATTGCATGTGTGAATTGTGCAAATTCACTTCCACGTCTCACTCCGTTTGTTCATCTCGAAGCAACAACAAAACAAAAAAACACATTTCGCAATGTTTGTTTAAGCGCTGCACACTAATTTAACTATTGCAGTCCGGGTCTAAAAGGAAAGTGAAACGACCGGAAGCTCTCATTGCTCTAATATCCCTCAAATCCTGTTGATTTCTTCCCCTAAATGAGCGCCAATTCGCCGGGTTCATGCTATTGGCAGACTGAACAGGAAGCTATGGTCATAACCACCGGACGATGCATCCAGGGGCTTGTACCAGCCTAGCCCCCTCGTGCCAGGTACCCGCACTATGTTTATCTCTCCAACAATATGGATTAATCAATGCACAAACGGAACGAACATCCGGTGACGTCATGGTCAGTTGGGTGAGTCAAGTTTTTACTTCCGGCTTCGGGTTGGATTTTGAGATTGCTCCTCTCGTGATCTCGTGATGTTCTGTAAACTGGTTAACCACCTCCACCCCCTAATGATTTACATAAACAGCCGCCGATTGATGCAACCGTTCAACATTATGATGGGAACAAGCGAGCACATTTCAACTATTTCATGTTCGATTTTTCCTCATGTCAGAATCAGAAGATTACTTGAAATTGAAAAGTAACAACAAACAAACCACGTTGTTTTCATTTTTAAATTAGTGAAGTAAAACAATTGTCTGGGGATTTCTATATTTCCAAATGAACTGAAAGCCATTAACATACTTGTAAGCACAAATAACCCTTATTTGTTTTCAAACACGTGACTAAAATGATTTACTAATAACTGTTTCATGAACGCCTTCTAAATGCCTGTTTAGTAGTTCTCAAACTGTTCACGGAATCAATTTCAACGCTGTTTGGAGTGACTCTTCAACCGAATCTTGAGGGTATTTTCCTAAAGACGGTGACTGGGACTCTCGGGTTTCAAGGAGTAAGTTATCCCCGGCAACTGCATCATCATCGGTACCCTCGACTGTGGCACTCCAAGTGTGATTTCAAATTGTTGATATTGATAATAAAAGTGAACATCTTCGCTATGCGAATGGGTCATGCACATCTGCATAACTCACGCCCCTCTCTCTCTCTCGACAATCCTTCATACATGTTTTATTATCACACCGACAACAAACAGTGGCACTGGGTAGTCCAATAAACAAAAAGGTGTTTTTTGTAATAAACGTCGCTCTGTGTATATCCCACTTCTTCCACCACGAAGTTTATATGTACAACATGTACATGTACACGTAACAAGGAAAACTTATAAATCACACTATTTTAGGTGGTGAGTCGTCCCATTGTGGTGGTATTGAAGTTTGTACGTCACATTGAAAATGTGCCAAATCATCATAGCGTAAGGGCAATTTGTTTGTATTTTATTGAAACGCACATCAGTTGGTTTGGGTTTTTTTTAAAGGTAGTTTGGTGAATAGTTATGTTTCTTTGGCTTGATTGTCACTGAAGCTTAATAGTACCCATGCGTGACTAGACTACATGAATTGGACACATTTTTTTGCGATAAGTAATTCCCTCCAACAATGTACTGGTGGGAGATTACACAGACGAAAAGACAAACCAGTAAACTACCATGATGATAATTTCATCATTTTTTCTTTCTTTCTATAAGTGATCAGCGCTGCTTACCTTTCAGCTTTCCTGCTGTGACCGCGTGCGTTGGTTGAACTGTGTTTTGTAAGTCCATCGGTTGGTCAGCCTGGTACTCTGATTTCACCATCGTAGGGGTGGGTACACGCCCAGGGCCCGGTTTCTCTAAAGGAACCAGCGTAAAACAAGTATACATCGTCAAATACCGAAGACAGTCACAACTTTAATATAAAACGAGGCTCTTATCAATAAATACACACAAAACCACGTCTCCGACCCAAGAGAACCACCGGAGAACTGTGAGAACAAACTTGTGCGAGTGGCTCTCGCCCCGGGCAAAATGTAATTATGCTACAACTTCCCCGTTGGAGGGACCTTTTTACAAGGAAACAAGAGATCCCGCGCAAACCTTGACGTGCGGGAAGTGGCACGGAGTGCATGCCTGGTTATTGTGAACTGATATATAATGTACACGTATATGATAATAATATCTTTAGCTTATTATCAAGTATACGCGGTAATCTACTTTTACTTCAACTCGAGTCTCACCCTGAAACGAAAACGTGTTCGAACAGGAAGTCCGTTGTATATACAAAAAACAGGTAGAGCTATATCAGCACTATTTAAAAATTTGTGGTGATATAAGTTGGATGGCATTGCGATAGTTTCGATAGATTAAGTATCGCAATAACACAACATTATTGTTGAGTTAGCATGAGCTGTGAACATGTTTAACAACTTTAGAACTAACATGAGCTTAGGCAAGGTTTCGCTGTACTCATAAACAGAACAGGCACGTGATTTCTACGGATGTGTCCTGATTTGAGGATTTTCTCAAATTACCATGAGCCCTTCAAGTTTTCTTGAAAGAAGTAAAGCAGTCACCAAAGGGACAAATAAATAGTCCATGTTGGAGTTTGGACAAATAAATAGTCCATGTTGTAGTTTTGCATTTCTGGTGATGCAAAGAGTCTGTAAACCTCCTGAATAATATTGTAATGTCCCTCGGGTTCCGGATCTGCAATAGACCTTATGCACTGACGCCTTCCAGCCGCCATCTTAGAGGCAAAACGGTGACGTAACAATCAAAACGCACAGATTTATACGCGCGGCGCACAGGATTGGCCAATGAACAACCTCCTTTTGACCTCTATAGGCGAGGGCGCCCTACTGAAGTGACGTCATGTGCATAATAAGGGATGACAATAACTGTTTCGGTGACTGAAACAGTTATTGGTCACAGCCACGAAAACGCACCCCAAATCCCATCCCTGCGTAAATTATAATCAATAACAATCCCCTACTTTAAGGAAGGCTCTTTACTGTTCTTGCTGTAATGTGTAAATTCTGCTGGTGACAATGCTTCCACTGAGCTCAAAGACTTTAAGCCATTTCAAGTCAGATTGTTAGACACTTTTATTCAATCATTTAGGAAGCACTTCTTTTAGAGACACACTCATTTTCAACTTTGTAGTAGTCTTGGGTTTTGTTCATGTTAGATCATCCTTTTTCTGGAATGTTCTATCTTTATGATGAGGTTTGATGCTTGTCACAGCACTGTGATCTAAATGAAATGGCGCTTCACAAGATTTTATTATTAAGAATAATAAGTTGTTACTATTATGATACATGTATAAACTCAACTTATTACTATGAATAATGTATAAACTAAATAACGGGTGCAGTGTGTATGTTTGGTATTTTTTATAAAACTTTTTTTTCACAGATATCTGATGAGAAATTGTTCTTGACTATCAAAAGCTCGTAATTCCCTTAGAACTAAGTTCTTGTCGAGACAACTTTTCAATTTAACCAACATGAAATTGAAAACGAGACTTTGTAAGCATTAAATTTACTTCACTGCAGAATCTTGGGTGTTAAAATTGACACCATGGGTGGTTTCACATACTGATACAAAAGAAGGAATCAACATTAACATCATACGGTGTTAAAACAACACCGATGTTACCGCGCTGATTCCTTTTTTTTGTATCTTTCGGTATCTGTATGTCACAACACTCATGGTGTCAAATTTAATACCACAGTTTTTGCAGTCTGCACGTACAAAGCACTCATGAGGCTTGATACTGCTAAACAGTAAATCTGAAAGGTACTCACGACTGGTTAAAAAAACAAAACAGTTTCATTAAATATAAACCACAACAACAGAGTAACCCCCATCCACCTCACACCAAACACGCCTATAATAATAGTACCATTATACCTTTTGTACGGATACATTATAGTGCACCGTTTGGTTTGTAAAACACCTGCATGGTTCAGGTGTACAGACGGAGATTGTGGACCCAAACCAAACAGCGCTGTATCCACCACATGTACATCTCAAAATGGTTTTAGTGGTTTTAGAATTTTAGAAATGTACTGTTCCTTAGCAATGGCTAAACGGTTTTCTCAATTCGACTCACCTTTGTGGAGTTTTGTGCCAGAAATTTCGAAACTTAAGTACACGCCCAGCGTGTTTGATCGATTAGTCAAAAGATTGTACAAGCAACGAAATGACGCCGTCGCGCCCGTTATCAAGAAACCACCTAGTGACCCAATCCATATGGCATGCAATCAGTCACAAGGGGATCGTAGAAACCCTAATACGTACCCCTAGGGGTAGTCCTTGACCCTGTGGTGACACCATTCTGCGATGATGTCATAAGCTCTGGTATGTAGCGAGTTTCCCCGAACAGAATGCACGTCTGCGGCACAACAATTGCAAAGGGGCAACCCCATACAAAAACGACACACCAAATTTGGTTAAGTCGGGGGTGTGTGTGTGTGTACCTACACATTGCATGTGTATGTTGACATAAACAACACACAGTTTACATTGGGTCTCGTCAGTCAAAATTGACGATAAATTGGACCGTAGAGTAAGGGATTTTGACGAACAAGCACATTCCTTGATTGCATTTCGATCATTCCAACAGTTGAATAACGCGGAAGAATTCGAAGTTTTGTGTTTATTTTCTGGAAACAGGTTGTCGGTGCAGGATGACATTTTTTTGTGTCGAGTCACATTTTGATTCGAGTCAGGCCGCTCAACATCACACTGCCTTGTGTTAACCGCAAAATGGCGCCATTGTTGGGGGAGTTAATGTACCGGAAGTCCATCATAGTGAGTTTTTGGAAATATGCTCTCAAACATTGTACTTTGTTTGTGTTGTTTTCCTTTGAGGCAGACCGGACAAGTTGAGTGCAAATTTTGTAAAATGAAACAAGGAAAAGTCTTTGAAAAACAATTCTGTATTACTATTTATCGACATAAAATGTCATCAACGGTTTTAAAGTTACCAAAGTTTTGTGAAAACAGAACAACAGTAAAAAATCTTTTTACGGTTCATAGACTACATTTTATTGTGAGATCCAAGCATCTTTCTTTCCTTCGCGATCTTACATACAAATTAAAAAGAATCAAACACAATTTACAACCAGCCTCACGTCAATGAGTGAAACCTCATAAAATACCTTACCTTTGTTGTGAGATTTATCCGGGTGGTGTTCATCGATCGGACTCGAGGCGGGAGCGGTGGGTGAAGGGGCCCGATTGTGGTTGGTTAACATGATGGTCAGATCACGGACACGACGCCCCGAATTCAAATCGCGAAAGGACAGCCGATGTCGATAGGTTCTGGCGAGAAAGGAAAATACGCAACAAAATCAGGATGTGCAGTTTAAAAAAAATGTTGACGCTCGATGTCTCGAAGGCAGTTTTAAAGATGACTGAAGAATTGAGTTGATACTCAAAATGCCAAATTAAAAAAACTGTCCGTCGCAGAAAATCCTAGAACACACTCCCACATCGGACTCGAATCTTAGACAGAAATGCATACTAATCAAAACTGGCTACAAAATATGGATGTTTTTCTTTTCTTTTGTCGGTCTTCGAAACGAAATATATCTATTATACGAGTGATCATAAAGTATTGCTGTGACTGACCGTCTTTTGAAACTGATCGTCATCGAAAAACTCCGACCGGTACTAAATGACATCTGCAAAAGCTCCGAGTCTTAAAACTCTGCTCACACAAACCATATTCATTACACAAATCCGCAAACATTAACATTACGCCAGGCCAGTGATGGTTTCATATGACGTCATAATGATGACATCCACGCATGCTCCATAATTGTTGTTTTTTAAGGCTCCGGATGCCCTTTTTCAAACCCTAGGACGAATACGGTTTCTTTTGTGTGTTCCGGGCGGAAAACAGTTTCAATGCAAGACGTGGGTACCGCGCGACGGGAAGTCGATCATGTTTTTGCAAAATTAAGGGCTTCGAGAAAAGGACATTCAATTAATCTGTGAGCCACTCTTGCGAAGGATAACGCTAGTTTTTTCTATCATCATCTGACTGTACAATAAACGTAATAATGTCACTATAGAAAAACACAGGTCTTATATTAATTTGATATGACAGCCCAGCCCAGTGTCATTTTGAGGGCATGCACTAAAATCGTCGAGCTTCATTGAAAACCTGAACATTATGTGCGAACGCGCGACAAAAAGTGGGCGTACACAAACCACGGTGCGACTAACCCAAGTGTAGTTATTCAATTCATATCATTATGAAAAAAATAATAACTGGGAAGAAATTAACTCGTGAAGTACCTTGATGATAAGTTGGCGTTGCCATTTAGTTTTACATCTTGTTGGAGTTTGAGCATCATTTATAGTTGTTGGCTATACACGCTCTTTACGTAAAGTAAAACTACTGTGACCATTTCAAATGCTGATGATTTTCATACACTTTTTTGACAAAGAATTCTACAGTAAAATGATTGTGGCACAGAGTAAAATGGGGGAAAAATAGCTCGTGAATTTTTTTTTTTATGATCTTAGGTTTTACACTTTGGAATTTGAGAATTCCGTTGTCTGTAGTGCACCCTCTTTCAATAGTAAAACTACTGCAAACATTTCAAAATGCTTTTGATGTTATCACAAACTAAACAATCAATTATTAAATGAATTTAAATGAATTTCAAATAGCGAATACATGTAGTTATAACTGGTTATTGTCTTCGGAATTCTACTTTATCATTTTAAGGTGTACTTGCGTCACAGACTTGACCAGTGGATGTACGCTTCACGATTGAACAGTGAACGATGTTTCTTGTACAGCGTAGCAAAATGCTACACAGATTGTATCAGTGGCTACTCAAACATCATGTTTTTCCACTCGATATTGGCATTGACTGCTGGCTTGGCATTTCATCTTTGAGAGGGCAAGGCCATTTTCACTCTGCAAAGGGGCACTTCCATTGGAAAAATCTTTTAAAGTCTAATGGAAAGCTTCTGATGGGGGCACCGAGGCCAGGACCAGGGGAACAAGAGGCCGTGGCATCCGTGTAATTTCAGGTCTGTCACTCTGGCCACAAAATCTGCTCAGTCAAAACATTTCGCCTTGTCTGAAATCGTTCCATGCTATAAGCAAAGTTCTCAGTTTATCCTCACTACATTCCGGGAGCAAACCTGTAGCTGTAGTCATTCTATTTCCTTTCCAAATTCATTTCTTTTTGGCTTGGCCTCTAAAACTGGGAAATATTTACGGTAGAAGCCGATTTTTCCCTTCTAATTGGACATCGTGCTGCATGTTAAAACATCGTTAATGGCACTGAGCTTTATGGAGTCATCAATCCATATCGTGAAAGCACACACAAACACCCACACACGTGGAAACAGTACGTAGAACTGATGGAAAGCCCATAGCTTTGGTAACCAAGAGCTTCTTGCATATTTGCTTAATTCATTTCGAAGGCAGGTTTTTTCAATTAAAACTCCACGTGACGTATGGAGGCCAGGCTAACCCCAATTTTAGTTTACTGGCGGGATATATAAGGCCTATGGCTCTTACAATACAACTTTCTTTTGTTCTTTGCCGTCCATTGTTCTTTTGGAACTTGATTTGTACTCGTGTTATAATTGAGCTGCATTTTGTTTTAAACATATATTTAATAATTGTGTACAGAAAGATTGTGTGGTGAGTTTGTACAGTTAATTAAATTGGTTGTTGCTGCAGTAACTCGCAGTATTGCGCACTATATATGTAGTTGTATTAAGTATCGACAAAACAAGGAAAATGTCTACTGCCTGAAATCATGGAGCAATTGCTCCATGCTGAAATACATTCACCGGTATTGAAATCATTCTTCAATCAAATCTAAACATTTATGATTTGAACATGATTATTCCCTCATAAAATATGTTAACCCATACATACTGAGAAATATTTATATATATATATACAAAAAAGAGCTATAGAAAGGAACTGTTTCTGAGAAAAGCGGAATTATTTGGCCTGGTTTTAGGCGAGGAGGTCGGACCTAGGCAGCGAAACATCCGGCAGAGCACCGAGTCTCGGTAAAATTTGTAATCAACCCGGATGTCCGGGCTGCATGCGTCCGGGCTCGCCGCACGGTGCAGATAAAAAGGAAAAGAAATCAATGTATTCGTAGATAAGGCCACCTGTTCCAGTTAGCTTTATAGACCGTACGTGCGATGCTGGCCCGTATTCCACCGGGGCTGGTTATAAGGGGGGGGGGGGGGGGGGGGTGTGGGGGAGACCTCGCAGTTTCACACGTGTGTGTGTACAGATGATAAGATTGCAATGTACTGCTTTGATAATTTTACAAATTAATAATTATAAGCTTCCTGCACGCTGGCTCAAGTCAAATGACTTAAATGGATTTAGGGTATGTGTTTTTAAGCTGGTTTTATTTCCTTGTTTGATTATTACCTTACGAAAGCAGCCCCCCCCCCCCCCCCACGTCCACACACACACGCACTCGTCTTCATTCTGCTAAACACAAGCTCTTTTGTTTCTTAAAAAAAAAAAAAAAAATTCTGACAATGTAAAAACTGACCAGCACTCAGCAGAATTTCTGCCATCACCCCCCAATAAATGAACAAACCTTCCGTTTGAGCTTTTTTGCAAAAGGTTGATTATATTTATAAATGAGGTAATTTTTTCTCCCCCGATGCCGTGTTCGTTGACACAGAAACCTGAATGTTTGCCAATACCATGCAATAACTCTGTTGGGTTTCCTCGTTGATAAACTGTACAACAAAGTAAACAAAACCCCGGGAATCTAGACGACATCCTGAGGTGGTTTATTTCACACACAAAGTTCACGAAGCATTTTTGTCTTTCGTAAGACCAGCTGCTGCAAGTTCCTCCACGCTCTAACGCCGTGTATATACGGTGGCTAATTTTAATATCTGAATAATTATAGTATCGACTACCATGTGAGTATGCTAAACCAATCCTTGCCCATCAATCAACGGCACAATCCAGGCTACACAATGAATCAAGTTTGAGTAAAAACATGCAAAACTTTCCAAATTCTACCTCTATTTTTGCTGATGCAATTTGAAATACCGCACGGTCCAGAAAAATCCAGCAAATCTATGTGTAAAAAAAAAGTGACTCACCGTTTGCTGAGTACCACTCTACCTATAGTAGAAATACTTTCCACGTCCGTACCGTTCAGCGATGATTTAACTAATGCAGTTGACACACACAGCGTCACAGTTTGATGGTCGCATGACAATCGCCGAGTAAACTCGCTCGAAACCGGAAGTGCGTTCGGGGAAACACCCTATAAATAGATTGGCCATCATCGTGCGTAGATGGTGACGTCAGAGCCCGCCGGACAGCTCGTGATCGTGGAGTCGCTGAAGCGACTGGTACTCGTAGCCATCATTGTGCGCTGTGTCAAGGGGATGTGCAGAGGGGACCCGACCTTAAGCGTCTCTTGAGCAGTGGTTTTAGACTTGTGTCAGTCGATTAGCGTAGGGTATTTCACAGTCGTAGGGTATTTCACTACACAATTGGAGCTGTTAAAAACTAACGAAATTAGCCAAATTTAATAATATTCTTTTGTTGATGATAAAATAAATTGCCACCATTTTCTCAAATGTTATAAACTCTACACATTGAAAATAGTACACTGTAAGGACTGTTAACGAGTCTATTTCCATTTGCGCAAAACTGGATATTTTGGAGCTTGACATCGTGCGGGGATTTATTTGTCGCTTCCCCTTTTTTTGATTTTGCTCCGGGAGAACAGAGAAAGGGTTCCCCTCCGGACCCATCGGAACTAAATCCGGACAAGCCTTTGACGTCGATTGTGGGGAAATTATTGTCTTAGATTTCAACAGAAAGCGGAAATACCTCGAAGTATAACGGCTGAAAATGGATACAAGACGAAGCTCAAATCTCGTGCATTTAGCGAGCTAATTGACCGCTACCACGTAGGCAGGGACCTTGCTGTTAATTACGTAGGTTTTTGATGGACACAATGCGCGCACCTGAGTATCGTTCGGCTAAGCAGCTACTGGAAAGTTGTTAACGTCAGAATCAAACAAACACTCAAGCCAGCGAGCTAACTGAGGCAAACAAATGGCCCAACAAACAAACAATAATTAATGAAAGGCCCAGGTTGAAGATTAGGTAAGTCTACGCAAATCAAAGCACGCGTCAAGAACATTATCAAAGCTAAATAAATAGAGGAGTACATTTTAAAGTGAACAAGAACACATAAAGACAAACAAGTAAACACCAAGACCAAAAAAAAACCTCACACAAATAAATAAACAAGCAAACAAATAAATAAATAAATAAATACATTGTTCGATAACGTAGCCCAAAAATACCTTGCATGAAAATACTTAATGTTGAAGCGCCTTGAGCGTCACTGAGTGACGGATATGAGCGCTATAAGAAGCCACAAACTATTATTAATATTATTTGTATTACTATATTAAGCAACTACGGAACTGAAAAATTGTTGACACCATGGTAAAACACTTGAACACACAAACAAGTAAGCAAAACGAGACAAACAAATGGCACAACGGACACTTTTTGAGGTGCTACCAGACAGGTTGAAGATTAGCCCAGGCGCAAAAAGCACGCATCAAGAACGCATGAAAGCAAAATAGAGCAAGAAGTAAATTGAAAGTATAAACAAGAAGACCAAGACAAACAAATAAACACCACCACCTAAAAAAATTAATTAATTAAAAAATAAATAAATAAATACAATTAAATTAATTAACTAATTAAACTAACTAACTAAATAATTTTTTTTTAAATTTTTTTTTTAAATAAATAAAGCAAGGACGAGGAAAAGCAATTTGGCAAAGTATGCGTGTTGTCCCAGATTAAACTACGATCAAATAATACAACTTGCGTTAATTAGCCATTGTGTAGCCAAATTGTCTGTAGCTCCTTTAAGAAACTGCTCGCCAGGGCAACTGTGACAAATATATTGGCAAAGCAAAGAAATCCCAACAACGCAAACACACAAACAAACAAATAAACAAATAAACACCGCGGTCCAGTGTGGTTTGACTGCAGGACTCGCAATCCCAAGGCTGTTGGTTCGAATCCTATCGAGCTAACCGCAGATTTCACAATGACTAGAAACCAGTAATTTAGTGATTTGTGCAATTCATTACCATAGACGTTAACCAATGTTTTTATAAGAGAGATTGGCTGTTGTCTGTTTGGTGTTTTCCCTTTTGGGAGTTTACTGATTTCCTTTGACGGGAAGATCATCTAAACAAACAAAACTTGCACCTTTCTAGTAAACTTGCACAACTCAGATCACCCCCCCCCCCCACGAACAGAGAGGAAGAGAGAGGGCGAGGGGGAGAAAGCACAAACAAACAAAAGAGCCTCAATTATTAACACTTCCGTTTTCTTATTTGAAAAGAACAAAACAATCCAAAATAAACTCAGTATAGGTTTCGTTTCCAACATCTCCCGGATCCGGACCCAAGCGCCAGGTTGATAACATTTCTGTTTTTGTCGAATTAGAGAAACTCTCAACTCATTCAGACGATTCCTTGTTGTTGTGTTGTTGGCTGTGTTCGTCTCCTTGTCACGTCATTATAGAGGAATGCCCTTCAGGCGAAGTTAACTGCAAGCTTTCCCTGATGTCATAAAATTCTCGATTGTGAAGCCTTTTGGGTGAAGTGTAAGTCTTCTATTGATTTGAAACCTACACTAACCGAAACAAAGGTTAGTTTTGAAACCACGCATTGATAAAGATCTAATTCTCTTTTCTTCCTTTTTTGAGATGGACGCACGCGATTGTTTTTTTTCTTTTCTCGAAGCATTCAGGATGCTGCAGGTTTTCAACTTTTTAACTGTACCTGAAAACGACTGAATTAGTGCGCCCACGACTTCGACAACACAATTTGACAGCTTGTTATTTTTTGTTTGTTCACAATGTGCATGTTTTTTTTCCTAAATAAAAGAAGACGGATTATTTTTTCTTGGAAATTTTTTCCAAGAACGACTCGTGTTGGAACACCTTCATGTATACATCTTATGCATTGACGTCATTTAACCTTTGAAGTAAAGTTCATTAGAGCTGCTTAAGCACACAACTAGTAGCTAAGCACAAAATTATGCTTAGCAGAAAAAGGTATCCAGACAAAAAAAACCATTCCGCATGTACAATCTGTGACTGGTGTCCTGCTTATTTTTGCTTAGTAGACAACTTAAAAGTAATACCATGTATTTGCTGCTTAAGCAGCTCGAAAACTGGGCCCAGATGATGAAACATGGGAATGCGCAGGTTTGTGCGCACGGCGCACAGGATGGGCCAATCAGCCCTTCCCAAGAAATATGCTATTTACAATTCACACATGCGTTCAAACACTATTGGTTGGCAAACGCCATCGACATTTATCGTGCTGCCACCATCTTGGTCTTGTCCTATGTATTGAATAACAGTAATGAATGGTAATATGCAGTGTAGGCCTTACGAAAAGGAACCAGTCGAGTGTTTCTCCTCTCAGCCTCGCTTGGTAACATTAATTTGAATGGAGAAAATAAAAATGGCCGCACCATAAAGGTCTATAGTCATTGATGTTCATAAATGTTGATAGAGATCGATGGACATAGTTTTGCATAAGGCAGACGGACAAACGCCACCATCATCAGCCCCATACAGAAAGGTGCAATGTTCCCTCATTAATTAGCCAACCAATAGTGTTATTTTACCCAAAACAAGGCATATTCATTAGACATTGAAACAACAAAAAAGCTCATCTTTGTCAAGCTTTTAAAAGACCCTGGATGAATTAAAACAATGATAATAATAAGTATACAAAATAATAATTAACTTGAAACAATGTAAATCTTCTGTTTTGTTCCTGCATTCTGTATTGTATGTGTTCAATATTATTAGAAGAATTTAAGGAAACCAGTTTCTTGACGGTTTGAAATCAAAGATGTACATGTATGTCCACACTATGTAGATCCCACATGACGCAATAATATATTTTTTTCTGATTGATGAAGACAATCGGTCGAAACGTCGACTATTATTGACCCAAAAGTATACCAGTGTATTTAAAAAAAAATCAACGAGTTGTACAAGTTCGGACAGTGGGGCAAGCATTATACGGCATTGGTCGAGTTGAAAAATTGGTCGCAGACAGTGTCCATGTTTTTTTGTGATCAAACGTCATGTATGAAATAACAAACCTGTGAAAATTTGGGCTTAACCCATTGTGTGCATGAGCCAGGAGAAAATAGTGAAAAACCTCGAATAATTTCCAACATGTAAACACATTGTTCTGAATTTTGGTTGTTACAACCAAAATCAGCGGGGTTTTTTCTTTCAGGTTTTCAAAAAATACACTTTTCTCGAAAATGTCTTCATTTCAGAAAAAAATGGTTCTAGTATGAACTTCATAATCAGACCAAAATTAAACAATGATGTGTTTTATCCTTAGTTACCAAACCTGTAAGTGCAGATCGAGCTTCGAAAATGTTCACTAAGAGTGAGAGGGAGTTAGAAACAAAACATAATTTACAAAGAACTTCCAAGTCGACAATTGCCTTCGCAAAGGGTCGGCCTTCTGCAGCTATCACTCCACTCTCTTCTTTGAGGGATCGGGCATTTATTTGCCATTCACACTTCAAAATTTCAAGGATGCATAAACCAACATCACATGCTTCAGAACGTGTCTGTCATTTTAATTTCGAGAACAACATTAATTGTAACTCCTTTCAGTATTAAATTGCTTTTGGGGCAACACTTTAGATAGCTTGTGGCATGGCACGTGAAAGGCGGGGGCCGTGTTATATGCAAATGATATGCAAATCATTACCCAGGGGTAACTCTTAGACGCTTTTAAGACTGCTCAGTAAGTGAGAGGTAAGACATTGTGTTTGTTAAAATGCGTGGACCCAAAGTCCCACATGGCGAGACCATCGGCAGGCGTTCTTCTTCCCACTCATTCTTTTAATTCAAAGTTCATTACGTCAAATCAGACCGAAACTAAATTATTTGAATCGTTCTGTTCATCTACAAACTTAAGCATTGCTTGTGTGTTTTGCGTAGTTATACAGGTTTTTTTTAAGCATCAGATAACTGAAGGACACAAGGCACTGTCACAGCAGTTGGGGATTGAAAAGGTGGAACCATAGGGAATTAGGGGACTATAAGTCGAGGCGATGCGATGCAAATTGCTTTCCTAACACGCCACTAAAAACACCAGAGCTGCACGCATGGTGTTTACAAAACTTAATAAGACAGGCGCCCCCGAACAAAGATATTGACAAAATAGGGAGACTGCCAATATTAGGGCTAGATAGTTGGTAGAGCGCCGGCACGTTAGTGATCCGGAGGTCCCAGGTTCAAGTCCAGCTCTAGTCGATTGGCCTTTGTCCTTAAGTAATTCAGGGAAAATACCCCCCCCCCCCAAAAAAACCCCCCCCCCCCCAAACAAACAAAACAACAACAACAACAACAACAACAACATACCTGCTCTGTGTTGCATACACTCTGTGGACATTCGTTTGTTCTGTATCACTTAAGAAAAATCAGTATTGTGCAACACTGTAAACAAACACTGTGTGGACGTGTTTAAGTCCACGCAGTGTTTCAAGTCCCTATACATTATGTGGACATCGTTTGTTCTCGGGTCCACAGTTTGAATATGCAATGCTTGAACAATGGAATTTGTACTATAATGTTTCAACGGCCATTATTTCCGTCAAGAAAATAAATCTCGTTTCAAGTCTGCCATCTTGATTCTTTTCTCTTCCTCTTCGGGGTTTTGCCCAAATGGGAATAAGTTGCCGTGCTTGAATAACACAATACCATACACTGCAAACATTCAGGGTGTTAAAATTGACACCATGGGTATTGTCACATGGCTGTATAGATCAAAAAAATCAAAATTTACATCAGAGGGTGTGAAAATAACACTTATTTCTGCCAACACAATTACATTTGTGTTATTTTAACACTCTGTGATGTTAACTTTGATTCTCCTTTGGGTACATGTGAAAACACCGATGGTGTCAATTTTAACACCCGGCCAGTTTTTGCAGTGTACCCGTTTTTTGTGTATGCATAAGCTCTGTAAGACGAAGTAAGACGGAGTAGACTTAACTGACAAACCGATTCTATTATCTGATCTCTATTTGAGCTAAACACTTTTATTCAACTTCTAAAAACAAAAATATCTATCACTTTTTGTCAGAGATCATTTTGTGAGATGATAAGGATACATTTGCTTTTAGCATCGTCAAGGACAAACATGTTTCTTATAAAATAGACTGAATCTGTCGTTCCCCCGTATTCGCTTATCCGACAATGGGTTGATTTGAGGGGTTGTTGTTGTTTCAAAGAGATCTGACAATGTGACTACCGACATTCAAAATGTCCTCTTAAAAGAAATATCCCAACAATTAACTTCTTTTTTTTTATCTCGAATACCAACCCCACGTAGGTTTGACCGCTCTTATTATTTTGTTGCAGGAAAAAGTACAGAATTTCTTGAACTTGAACCAATGGACAAAAGTTCACGTTTGCGCAACGACACATTTTGCTTTTTTCTGTTTCTTTTGCCCAGCGGTAATATCTATTTCACGCTATTCTCTGGTGACATTATCAATTAAATTGCTTCTCAGCCCTCTCTACAAGGGACGAACCCGGGGGTAGAGTCGTATACCTTTCAAAAGGGGAAAAAGAAAACTAGCCATCAATTCATCCTAAAGGATGAATCCGCTGCAATTTTTTTCTCTCTTCTCCTTCTCTTTTGCTCTCACACGGGCAGTGTTTCGCCCACCATCTGAAGACATTCGCATAACAGAGTTTTTATAATCGCTGATATCCAATTCCACTAATCGTGCGAAGATCTCACGACAATAGACGTCCCTGATGCCGTGCACTGGCGTAAAATGACGCATCCAGATGCGTTGCCATGGCGACGTTTGCGCCAGCGACTGGCCCGATGCGATGAGGCGGGGAAGCTGAGCTACAATGTGACAATGCCGGAGCACAGAGTCGCTTACGTACGAGAAGTCATCAGTAATAAAAGGTCTTCCCCTCTCCATCCGAGAGCCAAAAATGACTTTGTAGCTCTTTGCCCGTTAGTCACAAAAAAAAAAGTTCACACCAATCTCTTTTGGTGGGCACAGGTTTCTCCTTTTCGCTTCATTTAACGCTCTTAAATTTCTTGAACAATTTAATTTACTTCCTAAATTTATGCAGCGTCTTGAAGGGATTTTTTTTTTTAAAGAGTTGTTGTTTCTCTTTAACCATAACCTTTTCATCTGTCAAGAAGCACCGGTTCATGTGAAGCCTGGAAATTCCGACTATGTCTGGTTCCCAGTTTTGATACAATGTGCTATCTCCAAAAAAAAAGAATATGATGTGAAACTGAATTGTCCGACAGATGTACGTTTGCAAATTAAAGGCAAAATATACCTTTGGATTTTTGAACCGTTCGATTGTTTTAATCCTATATATAAATGTAGATGTATACAATAAAACTAACTTGTGAAAATTTCATTTCAAAAGGTGGATCGCGTTTTTAAGATATCTCCGAAAATCCTCAATCTGAGAAATGCATCTGATAGTAACGCTTCTTAGATTAAATTTTTGTTGACATAAAAACTGATATCTTTTTACATATCCACATTACTTTGAAGTGAAATATTTCTCAAACTGCTTTATACATGTACTATTGAAAAGCTGCTGTAGGCTTCCAAACAATAAGTTTTTGTATTGCCATTAATGTTAAGAGTGATTACCAAACGTATACCTTCCCTTTATAAAACTCCGTATTTCGACCATTAAAGATACAAAGAAAACCTTAGTTTACAGACTATTTATGTATTATTAATTTTATTTATTGACTACACATCCAACAGCACAATAAGCGCCAGTGCAGGATCATTAGGAAACAAGAAGAATTGTTTAGTTGTAAATGTGAGAGGAAAACCCCATTAGGGAACACCCACGCAATCAGATATGGGCTGAACAACCCAATCCACATGCATGCCGGTTCTGGTTTGAGGTTGGATTCGGACCGGGGGTCCACAGAGGTGAAAGGCGGGGAAAGAGACCACTGAGCCAACCTCGTCCCCAATTGTTCTTCCAATCAGAAATAATATGGTGGCGTGATATAAAAATAGAAGGTCACCATTGAAACAGTGCAACTGTGTCATTTGATTCGTGTGATAATTTTAAACTATATTTAATTTAAACTATTGCACCTTTAATGTTATAATGTGCCAATTATTGCAGTATGTTTCATATCTAAAGTGCAACATGTTGCTCTAGGTATCATATTAGGGCCTTGTCATATCAGGTGACCTTTGCAGGCAGCTTGAAGCAACCAAGTGTCAATGCAGAAGGTACCACTCTGGTAGCACAGGGGGGATTTCCCCGACTTTGTCTTATTACTAATGAGTTTATTTCTATGTTTTGCCTAAATACGCACACTCTCCCATTTGGCCTCTATAATATTGGGTCATCGCTACAGACGTGATGTGTGTTTCTATAGATGGCCCTCCTCTCAATATATTTTTTTCTTCAAAACCATTGTTTTATAACATGCTATTTACTTCAGTGAAAATTAAATACACCAGCCAACCAACAAACTATTCCCAATTTGGAGGGGGGGGGAGGGGGGTAATTGAAATGTAAATGCCAGTCCTTCCATGAAATTGCCTGGGAATGGTTGTATGTAATTTGTCTCGCGTGACGTGGTCTTTGACAAGCATGTTTCTGGTCGTCGTGTTTTAATTGTTTTGGTGGTGAGTGGGTGATGTCAACAAAGACAGCTTAAATGCTATCTCGGGTTTACTGTTTTAAGTGATGCTGATGACGTCGATGTAGGAAGCACCCTCAAAGAGAAAACAACATTATTGATAATTGAGACGACCTAAAATCATTAAAAAAAGCTTTAGTAGATGTTAATTTTGCATCGGGGATAAAAAAAATATAATTTGTTTCTACCCTTGCGCCGATTTGTATTAAGCACTAGACGCTCTAGATCTAGCTGCTCTGGAAATGCAAAGGTCGTGGGTTCGAATCCCACCCGAGTGATTTGCCTGTGGATTTTTTTCTTCACAGAACTCAGGAAAGTACTGAGTATACAGTGCTTAATTACACATCGGTGTTTGGGTAAAAAAAAAGTTATATATAAAGGCTATCAATTTGGGAAGAAGGAGTATCCAGCAAAACTGTGTACTTTTTTTGTGAATTAATTTGAAAGGCTGAGAGAAAAAGTATATGACTTTCCACAAAAAAAGAGAGGAGATGTCATACAAAATAATGATAGAAGAAAACTGACTAACTTAAATAGATTGGATAAATACATTGATAATGTCAAATGAATACTTAAATCATAATCAGCCTATCAGTGTTTCCACCCAATCGAAGGAAATCTTAGTTTCGGAAAGGTTATTGTTTGGTTTCGTGTTTTTTTTTATAGTTTGATCTGTTTTGTTGTGTGTGAAAATAGAGCTTACGTCATGAAGATGTGTTGTTATTGTTGTTTGGTGGTGGTTGTGGTGGCCGTTATAGGTTGGTTGGGGGGGGGGGGGGGCGCGGAGGAGAACATTTGGCAGGTGGACTGTAATGGGTATATGAAGAGGTCCAACAGTATTGCAGTTTGGGTAGCCTATACTGTTTGTAAAAACTAAGGGTTAGAAAATATTTATAATTTGACACAACCATTTTACAAACTTGGGAATTCTGACCATGATCATTGGCTTTAATGTTCTCATTGTTTTAAAGTCTACATCAAAGTGAAAATGAAACAAAAACATTGAATTTGAGAGCCCCCCCCCAACGTTTTCTTATTTTAACAACCAGGAAACAAAAGCTGTGCCCTATATGTAATCACAAAGTTTCCTGGATTAATCCATGTGGAGATATGTTAGTGTTGTGCTATTCCGCCAAGAAAGATTTTTGTGAATTGCTAATACTATATAGTGAGAATCATGTTCTTACGAAGTATTTGGTCTGAGCGTTTACGTTTTGGAGGCCGGGGGGGGGGGGGGGGGGATCAGCATAAAGGAAACGATAAAATTGTGTGATTTGTGCTTGTGGCTTCAACTAGTACGTAAAACTACAGAGCACTACCAGAACTACAATAAATTGGAATTTTTTATACAAGAGAAGTTTTAAAGTCT
Source organism: Pisaster brevispinus (assembly GCA_023634235.1). NCBI lineage: Eukaryota > Metazoa > Echinodermata > Asteroidea > Forcipulatida > Asteriidae > Pisaster > Pisaster brevispinus. The sequence continues at coordinate 22,153,742 of JAMKCF010000004.1, forward strand.
GAGTGAAACTTTAATTTGCAAAAAAAAAGAAAAGAAAAAAACTCAATCCAATTTCGTTAAGCACTGCTGGCAAACGATCCCCCAATCTGAAAACCCCCAACACATTACCTTCCCGCCTTGGGTCCGCCAGATTAGGGCCTACCCCTTTATAGCGGAGAGGGTTTAAAAACACACACAAACAAACGACACTAACAACAACAGCAGCAGCATGCAGCAGCAGCAACAACAACAACAACAAAACAACAACAACAAACAACAACAACAACAACAATAATAACAACAACAACAACAACAACAACAGCAACAGCAACAGCAATTACTACAACAACAGCAACAACAGCAACTACCGCAACAGCAGCAACTAGTACAACAACAGCTACAACACCATCAATCAAAGCTCCAAGTAAACAAACAAAATCAGTCACAAAATAGCACACACACTCACACACACACACCGGGTCGAAGTCACCCATCACTTTTAAGGTGGGTCTTTGCGTTTCATCTGTGCTGCAACTATAATGTAATTTCTTTTAATGAAAAACGGAAATGCTATTAACTTTGGCCTAATTTCATTCATCACTCCTAGAAGGACTAACTCGTCAAAACCTAGATTTGATGAGTGAGATCTGACAGTAATTGTAAAACTGGGTAAGCAGAACAGCTGCTTTAACCAGTTTCAATTAACAAACTGTCAGTGTGTGTGCCCCATTTTTTATTTTTTTTTTTCAATAATAAAATTTGATTTGAAATATTGTCTCCCGATCACCTTGAGGCAATGTAGTTTGAAATGATGACGAAATTAAATTTCCAATATATAACTAATACTTGTAAAGGATCGTTTGCTACGTTTTTAGTTCAAAATTTCAATAAAGTTTGATTTTCTGCGGGGAGGGTATGGCGAGCACTTAAACGGCTCTGAACAGTAGTTGGGAATAGCGCCCTCTTCTGTTTTATTTTGGTAATGTCAACATGAACCACAGAAGATGGCACGCTGGTGGCAGCAGGCAAGCTGCAGGCAAGCTGCAGGCAAGCAGCAGAAACTAACAAATCGTGATGTGATCACTGGTTAAGTGATGGGATTGTGACTGATACTGTTTCCAATTTAAGGTTACTTCTTGTTTTTCTTCATTGTCTACAGTTAAAGGGATGGTAACTATTGTAAGTATAATATAAAAAAAAACATCTAGTCTACCTTCAATCTTTGTTCATCATGCTTGTTGAAGTTAGTTTAGTTATTAATTTAATTACAAACTTTGATTGAGGAATAATAATTAGGAAGGCCTAAACTGTAACACTAACATTCAACAGCATAACAAACTGTACTGTGTAGTTAGTAAGTTAGAGATGTAGGCACTGTCAAGTGTCACTATCAGTTAACTTAGCTCATGAGAGACGTGAACTCCAGGTTGTTGGCTGGAGGGCGCTGTACTCCTTTAAAAAAAATTGACATCTTCGGTCGACCAAAGATGTCAATTTTTTTAAAGGGAGTACAGGTACAGCGCCCCAGTTACTGGTTCTAGGAATCTAGGGTACTATTTATATAGAGCAAGCTCTATATGTACTAACTGTGTGGTTTGTTCCGCTATCGTCTCCATGTTGAGACGATAGCGGAACGAACAGCGTAGTTCTAGGAGTATAGACATAGAGACATAGACATAGAGCAAGGGCACTTCACTAGCTGTGCTCTAAAAACTACTACTGTACTACTACTAGTGGGTTACTAGTCTATATAGGCCTATAGAAGTACAGTAGTAGTAGACTGTCTCAGGGTCGGACCATTCAATACCATCCACTGTGGTTTGAAATAATAGATATTTAACTGTACCTTCCTGCAATATGATATTGATATCATGCGATGAATGCATCTACACAGTACATAGTCAACCCTCCTACTGTCAGACCATTCAATACCACTTTGTCTTTGTTGTGTTATCCTGGACCAACCTTTCTTTTATTGCATGTTTTCTGTATTTTAATTAAATCTATTTTCTTAGTAGTTTGCTAAATAAATCAAATCTAAACAAATCAATTCCAACCATCCACTGCGGTTTTGAATGAAAACTGATAAACTATGCCAGTTTGCAATATGAGATAATGTGATGAATGCATCAACACAGTACACAGACAACCCTCCTACTGTCTGACCATTCTTTAATATCACCCAACTGTGGTTTTGAATGAGACACAAACAATGCAAGGCTGAAATACGATACATGTATCATGTGGTGTCTACACAGTGGGCTTCTCAGTTAGTTTTGTGCACAACTTGAGCCGCCATGCACGACCCATGCAGTTGAATGGTTTTAAATGGTTTGTCAACTCCCTGGAAAACAATTGCCAAGATTAGTGGGATCCTTTTTGTCGTGCTCTAGTCTTAAAGTTGGTGAACTTTTGATGAACAGAAGCAGCAACCCGTCATATCAAGTTATTGCTGGATAAAAACAGCTCCAAGTTATATATTTTTTCTTCTCCCCAAACCTTACAGACACATGTTTAATGCAGATGATCGGAGTTAAGATGGAGGGAGCATCTCAAGAATGCTCAAGAAGCAAATTGGGAATGGATGTTTTCCTCTCCCAGCACAAAGGTTTCCGTGGAAAGATTAAGACATACCCAGAAGACTTCCGTGTTACGGAAGTCGACTTGTGCGGGAAGTTAGTCAGACTACAGAGGGATGAAGCTGACGGTACCTCAACCCCAAGCGATAATCCCATTGGCTTCAGACAGAGCGATGATTTAAGGAAACCTGGGGAGGAGGTGGACAAAATTTTAAACCCAGCGACTAGAACTGAAGAGCACCCAAGTACATGTGCTTTATCTACAGATGAACCTCTTATCTTTGATGAGTTGTCAGACTTTGCGGAGATGGCTTCCACCCTTCAAAAGGTTATAGGTCACAAAGCCATGGATGGTTTGAAGACTTTTTCAAAACAAGAATTTGATCGCAATGAGCAAGTCTGCTCTTCAGTTCTGTCAACAACTTCAGAGGTTCTAGATAGTCCAGCTTTAATTTCAAAAGTTGTCCCGGTAGAAACTCCGAGCGACGATTTTGCGTCAGGAGACGGTTTCAGTTTGGGAGAAATATCGGGAAAAGATGAGCGGACTTTTACTCACAAAGCTGTCCAGTGTCTCTATCCGCACTTGAAGACGGCTGCCATAAGGCAAGCTGGTAACACTTTCCATGCTGTGCGAGTTTTCACCAACCCCATCTATTGGGAGTTCAGACAACTCCTCCCAAACCATCAAACTGAGAGCGTTATCCGCTTTGCTTGTTCCAAGTTTTCGACCGCGACGATCTCCGTGGGCTCGTCACTCACTAGGAAACAGAGGACCTCACTTCACGGAATGGTCTCGAAACATTTTGGGAAGTTTCTGGAGAGTAAGACGTGTGACAGAGCTGAGATGCAAGAGGTGGTTATTCGGTTCAGACAGAGGTACAGCCAGAAGGGGCAGGGCAGAGGTGTGAAGAGGAAGGGGGGCACAGCGGAGGAGACTGCATCAGGTGATGTTTACACTGGTGAGATTTCCACAAAAATTGATCATCTACTGGGCCCAATTTCATGGCTCTGCTTACCGCCGAATTCTGCGCTTGCGATCACCATTTTCTGCCTACTGTGCAAGCGCCGAATTTCTTCACTACCCGTGTAAGCGAAGAATGCCTAGTAACGTGGAGTATGCACGCGCACAAGCAAAAATTCTCTGCTAACACGTGAAATACGCGGAACGTAAGCAAATAATTCCCTGCTTCCGTAAACGCAGATTCTTTGCTTATGGTAAGCAGAGCCATGAAATTGGGCCGTGGTTGTCATTGTAAAGTTCCATTGTTTACCCATCTTGATTATTTACTGTCAGTTTTGCCGTTAAAATTGTAAAAGTTGGCAACCACTTTGAAAAGTTATTTATTTTTAGGAACCAGGACCCAATTTCATAGAGCTGCTTTTAAAAGCATAAAAAGTTGCTAAGCACAACAAAATGATGGTTACCAGATTAAGGTTACCAGCTAAAGTACCATTTTGCAAGTACAAAATGTAACTGATATCCTGTTTAGTTTTGCTAAGCAGAAAAATTGTAAACAATGTTTTCTGCTTAAGCAGCTCTATGAAATTGGGCCCTGTTTTCATCATATGTGTACTGGTCAAAAATGTTCTCTTTAAAAAGGTATAAACTTTATGTATTTTCGCTCACAGGTTTTACATTGAGGAAAGAGAACTTGGAAGTTCTAGATGCTCTTCAGCAACTTGGACGAGTGTTGAAGGTCCAGACATCAGGCTTTAGTTACGCTGGAATCAAGGATAAAAAGGCTGTCACACTTCAGTCAGTTGCTGTCAAGGGTGTCAACCAGAAAAGGTGCAGGAACTTAAATTGGGCTGTGCATCTAAGTTTATTTTCCTAAACGGTGGAACAGGTCTTGTGACTCCCGGATTGCATTTAATGTTTTTTACCGATTCCAATCTGAACTGTGAGCCAGCATGTGAAAGAAGCAAATGTCACTGCTTCAGACTGGCACCCCGAACTAAGATATTGACAAAATAGGGAGACCGCCAACATTAGGGCTAGATAGCTCAGTTGGTTGAGCGCCCACTTAGTAATCCGGAGGTTGCAGGTTCAAGTTCTGCCCTAGTTAATTTTTTCTTTGTTCAACCCAAAATTACTTGAACTATTTCCCAGTCAGTTTCCCTTGTGGTTCATTACTTGATATAAGAAATGTCAACACAATTTTCAAGATCGATCAGGATTAAAGATAGAACACGACGGCCAGTCTTCACAGTTACAAAACCACAAAGCAAAATAAAAAGAATTGTAGGGGATTAGGATAAGATGGTTCCACCACTACCTCAGGGGTGGCATTTATTGTCCCTGGATAGCATCTGGGGCTAACATCTTCAAGAAGAGGAAGGTCCCATTTTAGTTTACATTTTTTTTTTTACAGCCGGCTTTATTTTTAAACCGTTAAAGCAATTTGGATCAGGGATTTTTTTACGGTAAAACAGTTCACAGGTAAAACTTCCCAACTCTAATACTAAATTATTCATTTGAAACCAATCTGTTATCTGGTGAGTATCTTAAAAAGATAAGTATGTTTGAATTTTCTCTTGAAGGTTTCATCAGTTGATCTGCGATGGTAGATTTCGAGGGATTACTGTCGGCAATGTACGGCCCCTCACAAAAGCCATTCACTTGGGAGATCTGACTGGCAATGCATTTGATATACTCATCCGTGGTGTTCACATCCATAACACAGATCAGCTCCAGCAGGAGGATGATGATGCCCTCTTGTGGCAGGAATTAGACAGTTGCTTTAAAGGTGTCCAGGTACAAAAGGGAAAGGATAAGCACTTATGGTGGTATTTGTTTGATTTGATTGAACACTTGGTTGTCAAAGCTTTTCAAAGGTGACACAGGTTTGAAGCACTATGAGTAGATTTATCTCATTTGGTATGCTTCGATGTGGTATTGTTTGGTATGCTTTGATAAGTATGGTTTGATACTCAACACAATTGAAAGATATTTACTAAGGCAACATTTGAACCTCATTTTCTTTTTTATTGCATAGTGAGGTACTTTCAGTCAATTGAAGAAAGAGAAGGCCACCGGACTTGTCCGGTCCTGAATTTACTGGCCCGAGGCTAGAATCACTGGCCTCGGGCCTTCGGTCCAGTGTTAATTTCGAGCCCTGTTTTAGAAGAACAAAACTTTGAATTTAAGCAACTGAATACATAAAGACTTGAAAGTTTGCATGGTGGAAAGACAACAAGCATAAGAACATTTGCGGTGACACCATGTGGAATATTGTAGATAGATCTTTTTTGAGCAATGGCGGTTCTTTTTTTAGTGAACCTAGTTGGAACCCAGCAGTCTCCTGACAACAGACAGAGTATACTGTCTGAAACGTTGAGTCCTCCGGTTATCTCCGAACTGCCATCACTCAAAAGAGATCTTTCTACATGGTGTCATCGCAAATTTTCTTATGCTTATAATTTTTGTGATGAGTTATTGCAACCAGTTTGTTGCTTTTTATTCCAGGAGCGAGGGTTTGTGAATTATTTTGGAGAGCAAAGGTTTGGACAGTCTTGTAATGGTGAGAGCCAATCGGCTGCAATCGGGCAAGCGATACTTGCCGGGAAATATGTAAGTTCTTGAAAGTATTTTATTCTTTAGAAAATTTTATTTTCTGAAAAAAAGTTTGCAAGATATTAAGTCAAAATAGTTTTAACATTTTCATCTTGTGCCTATAATGATGGTCACAGGAACAGAATAAAGTAACAAAAAAAACAACAATGCATGTTGAACAAATGTATCTTTCAGTGTTTGAAATTTGAGAAAATTTCCAACAGTGTTTGATCAATTTAGCAGTAAATACCATTTTAGCCAGGTGTGTTAAAATGGTTTAATATTACTCAAAATAACATTTGTTGTTTCTACAGCGAGAGGCTATCAATTTGATTCTTGCCCCAGATGGCGAGAGAAACGATTCCGCAAATAATGCTAAGCGTCACTTTCATGAGACACACAATGCAAAGGAGGCCCTCGCTCTGATGCCCAAGAACAAAACCCGAGAGTGCATCATCCTCAAGGCGTTACACAGACACGGCCTGGACAGGGATGGATGTGTGAGGGCGCTGTACTGCATCCCACATGGACTGCGACAGTTCTACATACATGCCTTCTGCAGTTTGGTCTGGAACCACATGGCTAGTGAGAGATTGAGGTTGTATGGGTGCAAGGTTGTGGCTGGGGACCTGGTGCTCACGGGAAACGATAAGCAGGGGACCAGGGATAAGGTTGGTAATCATTCATACTGTTGTTTAGAAAGGCACATTAGTCTGTAGCTATATTTGTCATTGATTATTGTTGTGTGCCATACCAGATTTTACACTGTTTTCATTCTTTACTTAAGCTGTGTTTATTATAGTGTTTTGTTCCCCCTTTTATGAGGGTGAGGTTGTCTGCTTTTTGAAAACTTTCTTTGTGTAATTTTTTATGCTGCATCTGTTTGTAGTTGGTACATTTTTGTATGTTAAGGCTGTGATGTATGTATTTTGATGTAATTTGTTTTCTTTTGTATTTTGATGGAATTTTTAATGGAATTTTTATTGTAGTTTGCTTCCTTTCGAACATGTTGGATGGAGAGGGCACACTAGAAATGTAATAAATTATCATTATTATTATGAAATCAGTATTTTACCTGTTGCAGATGAAACTTACCTGAATCCGTTGAATACCATCGGAACTAACAGTAACACTAACAGTGACACTAATGAACTTTGATCAAATTAATGTGCATACCCCTGTACAAAACTTCATTTGTTTTGCTGTGTTTATTATCTCAATACACTTTTAAATTAATTATTTTAGGCTGGTTTTCGAAACAAACTCAGGAAGTCATGGGATGGATAAAGTATCATTTAGTTAAAAGTGTTTGAATAATAATACTTATATCTTTTCATTTTTTCTTCTAGATTCGAGAAGTCTCTGAAGATGATGTCCAAAATGGCGTCTTTTCCATCCAGGATGTAGCCCTGCCGATGCCTGGCAACAGCATCCGGTATCCAGGCAACAGGGTGGGCGGAGCTTACAAGGACTACATGGAGAAGGTAGATCTAGGATCATGCACGTACCGCGTGACGGATCTTCAGGTGAACATTCCCGGGGATTATCGGCGGCTCATAAGACGACCCAAAGATCTCCACTGGCAACTCGAAAAGCCGGGACAAAGGTCAGGTCACCTTGTGAGGTCAGATGGGGACATCACGGATACTGACAGAGCAAAGAGTGAATCTCCATCTCAGGATGATGAATGTTGTTTTGATGTCGACAGCAACACAAACAAATATCCAACATTGAACGGCGATCTTACCAGCTCCAGTCGGACCTTGGACACGGACCATCCCAAAAGCGTATCTGAAAACCTGTCGATGGCGGATAGCTCCGAACTTCAAATAAATGTGGATTTCAATGAGAAACCTGATTGTCGTTTCACGACAAATACCAGGAATTTGAGAATACAATTTCAGCTGCCAACCTCAACTTATGCAACAGTATTTCTCCGAGAATTAATGAAAAGATGAGGCGGGAAATCAACTCCCATGGGTGAATGTCTGCTAAAGCCCTTTTCACACGATGGAAAAAAGTTTTTGTAAAAAGTTACAAATTGGGCCTCATGTGAAAGGACAGTAATATTTTACATCGCCTACAATCCTTGCGAAATTTTCGCAAACCTTGCAAAATTTTGTAGTAGGTCCCGACCTCTGACAAAATCTTACACTAGCGTAATTTTTTGCAAGGAATCTAGTCAAACCTTCGTGTGAAATGATCCGTTGTTTATTGACCAACATCGCGAAAGCAGTATTAACATGCATGCGTGAAGAACCTTCGGGAGCCGACCTTTGTGTGTTTACACACCGTTACCGGGCCAACCACGACCACATGTGCGTTCCCTCAAAATAGCTGACAACGATGTTATCGTGTTGCTGTACTTGCTGCGTTTTCTTGACTTTGTTCATCGCGGAAACCAAAAGAAAAAACGTCGATTAAAACATCAAAGGAAGCTTGATTCATGTTTATCAAGGCAATCGTTTCCTCGTTTCCTCGTTTCCTCTTATCTTTGGTTGATGTCTTCGCCGGTCATTTTTTGGAGGATATTACGGGCATAGTATTATGAATGGACTCCCCAACGTCTTCGCGAGTGTCAGCCATTTTGAAGAATGTTTACATGGTTTATTTTTTACCGCGACACACTGTGCACACGCGACATACGTCATCATTTAACTGGTACTAGCGCTGTTTAAGAACAAAAACTCTATAGTTCAGTGGTAACCAGCTAAGTCTGTACTCTCGTCTCATGGAACGTGGTCACATTTTTACTTGGTGTCGTGTGAAAGCTTGCGAAAGCGGTCAGGCGTAGGATGACTTCAGTGCTCGTTAAATTCGTCGCAAGGAATGTTGGGGTTTTTTTTTGTGTGTGAAAAGGGCTTTAGTACCTAAAGGTAGGGTCATACTCTGGTGATGACTCTGATATTTTGTTGTTGTAACTTCTATCCAAAAAGTTACATGTACTCGTTATAATGATGGTAATGGTAGTAAGCATCCTGCAAAATGTTTTCGTCTGAAATGCCCCCTTTAATTAGAAATAAAATATTTGAATCTAAGAAACGATTCAAGCAAGTATCTCAGATTTTTGAGGGTTAATAATAATAATAATAACGGACATTGCGCAATACCTATATGAAGATACTCTACTGCGCATTACAAAGAATACTACCAGTACTAGAAGGAATTAATCGTGAACAATTGGGTTTTTAACTTTGGTTGGTGTCCATTCGCAAATGCTGCAACCTATAACTCGGCATTACGTTGAGAAAAATTCAATCTATGACCGTACCTTTAAGGAATGACATTGTGACTACAAATATCAGCTGTAAACCATGATGATGGAACTTTCAAGAAGGTGCTAGATGCTTCATCTTAGGAGATTGTGCAGCATTTGTACAACTTTTATTAAGTATTTGAAAGCTCACCTTTTAAAGTTTATACAAGTAACAATTACGCAAATGATTCATTCTGTCAGAAATGCTTTTTCCTTCAAGAAAATGACTTATTATGCCACAGTCTTATAAATCCACTTTTTATTGAAAGACATTGGTTTGGTTGATTTAAGCTGTATGGAACATAAAGAAACATGCATTTTGGGAAAACGTGATAGTTGTTATTATTATTATTGTATTTCTGGTAACGAAACCAAGGATGCCTCATAAGTAAACTTAATCACTATGGCTGGCAAGTCTGAGGAAATTTGTAAAGAAGGGTGCTTGCCATGTGAACAAGAAACACTGGGGTTAACCCCATGTTCACTTTCACAATAAGTGTTCTGGGTTCTTTTACGTCCACTACCAATCCTAGTACATGGGACCTAATGTCCCATCCAAAAAAGTGTTTGCGGTAAAGTGTCTTACCCAAGGACACAAGTGCCACAACCGGGACTCGAACCCACACTCTGCTGATCAGAAACACCTGAGCTTGAGTCCAGTGTTCCACTCAGCCACGACAAGTCACTGTCGAGAATTGAAAACAACTTTCACATATTATTTTTGAGATTGGTATTATTATTTTTTGTTACCAAGACAATTAAAATGAAGCAACTCTTCCAAAAGCTTTAAAAAAACCACCCCCTTTGTGATTGATACTATTGATGATATAAATCCTTACTTTGATGAACATTTTGACTAATTACTAAAAGAGGCCATGCTCTATTTGGGATTGTTTTCAGCTCGTTAATTGTCTTTAAATGGGCTCCAAGTATCTTGCTTATTGGGCACAAGTGCCATGACCGGGACCCGAACCCACACTCTGCTGATCAGAAACTCCAGAGCTTGAGTCCGGTGCTCTTTAACCGCTCGGCCGCCATTTTAAGACCCTCCTTCCAGGCTGTATTGTTTGGATTGTTTTTAGCTCATTAATCTTATTTAAGTGTGCTCCTATCATTTTCTCATGACATAAAACATATTTACAGGCTGAAATTTTCTGTTTTGATTCTCTGCTAGGAGTGTCTGCCTTCCTTGAATGAATGAATGATACATTTTGACCCAAGGCAACACTTCTTGTCTCAGCATTGAACTGCGGGCCAGATTTCAATCTTCAAAAACGTGATGAAAAGGGGCAACACCTGCTGATGTGAACGGCCTGTAGCCAGTCTAATACTGTTTCCTTCCTTTGCCCATGGGTTCCTTTCTTGTCTTGTGTCCCCCGTAGCTGTGTTTTCACTTGACTTGCCAGGAGACAAGATTAAAATCATGGTCAGCAATAATTTGCGTGAATATTTAGTTTTGTGAGAGATGTACAAACATTTTGCACCTTCGGTGAATTGTTGGTCATTAACCCTTTTTGACCATTCAATATCATTCACTGTGGTTCGGGAATGATAGATAAATTGTGCCAGCCTGTGATATCATATCATGTGGTGAATGCATCTACACAGTGCACAGTCAACCCTCCTACTGTTTGACCATTAAATATCATCTTCTGTGGTTTGGAATGATAGGTAAACGATGCCAGCCTGTAATATCGTATCATGTGGTGAATGCATCTACACAGTGCAGTCAACCCTCGTACTGTTTGACCATTAAATCTCATCTTCTGTGGTTTGGAATGATAGGTAAACTATGCCAGCCTGTAATATCACATCATTTGGTGAATGCATACTACACAGTCAACCCTCCTACTGTCTGACTATTCATTATCATCCACCGTGTTGTAATGATAAACTATGTCAGCCTGTAATATGATATCTATCATGTGGTAAATGCATCTAGACAGTACACAGTCAACCCTCTTACTGTCTGACCAATCAATTTCATCCACTCTGGTTTGTAATGATAGATACACCATGCCTGTAATATAATATCATGTGATGAATGCATCTACACGGTGAACCCTCCTACTGTCTGACCAATCAATTTCATCCACTGTGGTTTGGAATGATAAACTATGCTAGCCTGTATTATAATGTCATATAGTGTATGCATACACAGTACACAGTCAACCCTCCCACTGTCTGACCATTCAACACCATCTACTGTTGTTTTGACTGATAGATAAACTAAAGCCAGCCTTCAAAACAATATAATGTGGTGAATGCATCTACACAGTACACACATGTACAAACTGTACACAGTTGTAAAACGGTTGTACCATCAAACACAACCAATGCAGTTGAACGATTTCAAATGGTTGCTCAACTCCCTGGAAAGTGTTACAGAGTGCAGGACGGTTGTAATTGTGTATCTATTCTAAGGTAAAACAGAGATGGAAAGGACCAGTGGTGCACTAGGATTTGTTAGTAAGATGTGCGCCATGTTTTACGCAGCAACATCAGGGCCCAGTTTCATAGAGCTGCTTTAAGCAGACAATTTTGCTTACAAATTTTGTGCTTAGCAAGATGTGGTGCACAGGACATGGTGTTTTGGCTGGTAACCTTATTCTGGTAAGTGAATATAGTTTTGTTGTGCTTCGCTACTTTTTGTGCTTAAGAAGCTCAATGAAATTGGGCCCAGGTCTAAAATTCCCAGATGTCATAATCGTGACCTCTATTGCTTTGTCTTGGCTGTATTTTCCTTTTAAATCTTTCTGTAAACTTTCCAGATTTTATAACTGGAGTGTCCTTGGTCGCTTGTAAAGTGAACATGCCCCTTCAAAGATGGAACAAATACCTAACGAACATAACATTTTTTTAGAGCTTTTTGAAACAAAATAAATGGACTTGTCGAACAAGATAAATCTGAGCTCATCTCATTTAAATTTGTTTTTATTTTATTTTGTACATAACTATTAAATAACAAAGAAGATTCAAATTAACAATGACATATATATGGTATAGAATGTTTGCCTGTGATTTAAGCCACCTTCAAAAGGAATACAAGTTTAGTTTAGCTTTAATCACAATCTTGCGGCATTGTTACCAACGGCTTTGGGTATTTGGTTATAAAATGACGGCATAAATAGGGTCATTAGGAACAAAGGAACAAGTGTGCCAGGTCTCCCGAGGAGCCATTTTTATAAACTTACTTTCAAAGTAATTAGTGAAATACAACAAAAGACAACTACTGCAGAGGAGTTTAAAGGGGGGCTGTCGTCGTGATCAAAGCACACCTGTACATAGAAATTATGAGAGCTTGCACCCAGTTATAGCAAGCGTGCGTGCTCTCCATAGATATATGAGACATGCGTGCGTGTGCTGTAACTGGGTGAGAGTTTATAATTCCATGTACAGCCATAGGCCTGCTCTGATGATGACACAGCCCCTTTAAACAAACTGCATTCAACCTAGACTAGAGTTAACATTATGCCCGCAAACCCCACCCCCTAAAAAAACAGAATGCTTTGCAGGACTATATACAAAAAGTATACCACAATGTACCGACTTGTACAAATTTCTTTCCACACTGTACAGCATACAATTTGATTAAATAGAACATGAAACCTGCTCTTGTAACTGACTGACCAACATTCTGTAGCTCCCCCTTTGCCCTCCCCCCCCACTTCCACTTTCATCCCTCGCCTTTCTTCTAAGCTCTTAGGCGCCAAATTGCTTTTCTTCTACTCAACCCAATGTAACCAAGGCTGGAAGGAAAATGTAGTCTGGCTCTTTTCATGATGTGAGAATTAGAACTACCATTGTCACTTTTGTATGCAGGATACCTGACACAATGACCGCAGCATGGTAAAGGTCAATACATCTGCATTCAATCTAAAAGAGCACTGATGTTATGGTCAACTTTATGAACACCCCAACTATAGTTGGGACACCAACTATAGTTGGGACAGCCCAAACTTACAGTTCACAAATGGGTCAGACTCTGTTACTCAAGTTGGGATGAAATAATGACCAACACAACAGTATGAAGATGGCGAAAAGAGACTGGTGGTCACAAAACAGTCATGTCTGAATTAGCCTTCAGCTCTGGCTATGGCTGGATTGATGAAAAGGCCCATTCTTCAATGTTGACGATGCAGCCAGCAGCCATAGCTGTAGCCAAAGTTCCTTGATTCAGACGTGGGCCCAATTTCATAGAGCTACTTAAGCACAGCAAGTAGCTTAGCACAACAAAATTATGCTTACCAGAAGAAGGTTACCAGCCGAACTACCATGTCACATGTACAATTTGTGACTGGTATCCTGCTCATTTCTGCTTAATAGCAGACAATTGTTAAGCAACATTTTCTGTTTAAGCAGCTCTATGAAATTGGGCCCATGGCCGTTATAGTTTAGCACCCTGAAGACATTACAAAGACTGATATCAAAATCTACTTAGGCTTCACACCATTTCAGGCGAAATTTTGCCTTCTCATGATTCCAGTCATTGAGAAATGCAAACTAATCGGGAAGCATTTTACATAAGAGTTTAAATTACAAAGTCTGGTTTCTTGACTATAATATACAGTTTATATATAACTCCGTTCAGTTGGACTACTATCCACCAGACTCCAGTCTCTCATGTCAAAGTTTCTCCTTTTGTGACCTAGGAAAGGACAGCAAATAAAAAATGTAATAAAATGAGTCGAACATTGCTTACAGAAAGAACAATGTACAAGGGAGGATGGGTGTAACTTGTTTGTTTGTTTGTTTGTTGTTTTGTGGAGAGTAGAGGAATTAAGACAGGGATGTGAACAGGGAGACTCTCTCTACCTGTAACTTGCTATTTGTGTAGGATTACATGTAACATGTTAAGTGTAAGCAGTGTGTATGGGACGTGGGAAGGTATAGACATTACAATCATGGACCTATAACAAAAGAGGCCAATATGGGGTTCCCGGTTGGGTAAAGATCCCCAATTGGAAAGTGTGTACAAAACCAATGGGAGCTGTTACAAAAAAGTACAAACAAAAGAGGGACAATAGGAGGTCCCTGACTTGCCGGGGTTTACACACTTGGGTGTGCTGGGGGAGGGGTATGGGTTTCATTCTGCTAACATCTCCATGAACGATAGCGGAACAAGCCTCATCACAGTTCTAGGGAGTAGGGGAGGTGGATTCTTAAGGTCAAGACAAATCATGATTATAACTTACTCTTGCTTCAAGATATTCTATTTGCCTCTCCAAGGAAGTAAGTTTTTCATTCAACATCGCTAATCTTGATCTGCAGGAGGTATCTAAAACAAGAGAGAAGGCAAACATAAGGTAATGGCTGGAGAGGAAATAGAACTCGGGGGGAACTTGGGCCAATTTCATGGTAACTCCGAGGTAAAGCAGTGCCATTAAATTGGGTCTGAATTGTGTATTTAATGTGTCTCCATTTTCATTTTACTTTCATAATGATTGAGAAGCCAAAGCCAAAAAAGGAGTAAATAATTTCAATTAATAACAATGGACATATGGTGAGCTATAGCCCCATAAATAGTGCCAATACACTGGAATCTCTCAAGAAGCGGGGCAGCGGGCGAGTTTGGCATATTGGCACTATTCAATCATGGGGCTAGGTGCTGTAGCCCCACTAGTTTAGTTACTACTTTACTTACATACTAGTATAGTACTAACTAGTGGCCAAGGGCTCACGCTAATGGCCATATATAGTGGGGCTATCAGGGCTATAGTATCAAGGATGAGAGTCATTGTTGTTAAAAAAGTCTGAGTCTACATACGTTGGATCCAAATTTTAGGACATAGGGCCTACTTGAAATGATGGCGTTTCTATCTTTTGGTAACCCCTAGGGAGGTTTTGGAAGTCAAATGGCTTTTAAAACAGTGTCCTAAGCACTAGTGAAGTAGATCAAAGTGGTGTCAGTCTTTAATTCTTTAAATTCTAATGTATGTGGAAAAATTAAAGTCTTTTTTTTATTCACCAGGATGACATAACAAGTCTGAATTCAGACAAAAGTCTGAAAAATCTCATCCCTGTAGTATTTAGTAATGGTGCCAGAGCCTGGTTCCGGTTATCTGCCAATTGTTAATGCTCATTATGACACAAATTACCACAGCCTCTGCAAGTGCAACTTGCAACGCAAGCATTCAGCAAGTATACGCTGAGGTGTGAAAATTAAAATTAACAATGATTTATGTGAAAGTAATAAGTATAACTAGGCAAGCAGTGTTTTATTTAAAAGGGAAAAAAACACACCCAAAACCTACTCCTAGAACTATGCGGTTCGTTCCGCGGTCGGGGAGACGATAGCGGAACGAATCGAATAGTTCTAGGAGTACCCAAAACCCAAACAACAAACAAATACAAACAAACAAACAAACAAAACAATGAATTATATAATTATACATCTAATCAAACAAAAAATATACAAAAGCTTGAATAAGGTGTATGTTCCTGAGATAATGAATTATTAAAAATAATAAATTCTTTCAATTATAATCAATTGAAAACAAAACATATTTCCACAATTTAACACCTACAACTACAAGTACAACATTCATTGAAATGAACTGAACTTACCAAACGAATTGAGAAAATCTGCAATCTTTTTGATGTTTGTTGTGATGACTTCGATATATTCTCTGTTTACCCAATCGTCTTGGATCTGTTGCTGTACTGTTGACTGAGGTGCTTTTCGCATTCGAGACATTTTAACACAATTTTAACCCAATATTTCAGTGAAATTTTAACACCTAGTTTCGTACTTCCTGGTTCTTAAAACCTGCCTTTCACACAAACTGTACGTTCGTAACTGTTATGAAGTAATCCAAAACGTTTTCACCGCAAAATTCCATTCGTCTATTTGGGGAGTGTTCCTATTACTGTCCAATCAACAACACTGACTCACGACACTTCGGTGAAGGCAAAACGTTTATACCGTCAGAACGTGTACTTCGCACAATCACAAATGGATTGAGTTCGGTCGCATGCGGTGTGTCACAATTTACTACTACGAATGTTCGCTAGAATAATTGTCTTCCCCGTCAAATCTTCCGCAAAAACAAGAAGTTAAGTTATGTCAGGAACTGACGAAGCGTTTGCACCATAAGGTAAGAAGACAAGTAAATTTAAATGTTTTTAATCGTGATTTTAGAAGTCTAATGACCAACCAAAGTTGGGAATTGAAAGTGTGCGATTTTCAAAGTGACTTGTGCATTGACTGAGTGTTTTCTTGTAATGATTGGAATGCTAGTGACGGACTTTGTGTGTACTGAAGTGAATGTAGCATAATAATAGTTCATGGAGCTGGAGGTTTTATTTCTTACTTCTATGCCTAGTCCTACTCCTTTGGACCTAATTATCGGATAACACCCACCCCCCAAAACAAACAAACCCCCCCCCAAAAAAAGAAGTAAAAAACAAAACAAAATAATAACAACAACAACTAGACATGTGTTTGTTGCATAACAAACACATGGGTTTCTGGTTTAAATTTAAAAAGAATTGTTTTTGAGTTGTAAGATGTCATATTTAGTATTATAATTTATAACTTTATACGTATAAGATCTATCGCAAATACCGCCAGGTTGGATGTGCACAGTGCAGTGGTCGAAAGGCACTGTGTGGGAAGGAAATGGGAACACTACGTTTTTCCTTCCATAGGCAGTGACTTTCGACCAGTTGTCCACAATCAACCAGGCGGTATTTGCAATAGACCTCCATGTAGCTTTATTATAGTAAAAATTTCCTTTTTTCAAATATATTAAAATTATACATCAAATTAAAGGTCTGTTCAGGAGAAATTCAATGGTGCAAACGCCACTGTCATAGGTGCTTTCGTTAATGAGTTATGCCTTTCTAAAGACACCATACACGAGGTACTCTTCTGGTCGCCAACTGAGGTAAAGAGATTGTTAAATTAAGACCCCCCGGACTGCTAAGGCATTTCAGCCCTATCTCTAACGTGCACTCAAAGGTTAAAAAATGAGATTTTACCGAGTACCGTGATTGAATTAAAACCTCCATAAAAAAAATGCGCGACCTCGCGCAGGAACAAAACCCAACTTTTCTTACTCAAAAATGGACAAGGATTTTACTGATATAGGTTTGACAGCATACCCCGCCATCGCTGAATGTATAAATTGCTTTAAAATATGAAATTTAGTCAAAATTTTGCCAAAAACAGTAAAAAAATACGTAACCTTATTTATTCACCGATCGAGACGGGAAAAAAAGCACCGTAGACTTTCCAATCCTCTCTCTATCAATAGATGGCAGTATTTTTCGATTAGAAGTCAAGAGAGGGCGGTATAATTGAAAACGGTCAGAGCCAATTTATCTCTCAAAAAAGTTCAAAAATGGCTGCGCTCGCGGTCGTCGCATCGGTGACCATCTCTGAATTTTTTTGATGTGTGAAAAAGTGAGGTAAAGTTTTGCCTTTTTTCAAAGAGATTATGAAAGAAGAGAGTTTTATTGACCTACATGAGTGATTTGAAGCTCAGACAGCATGTTAGTTCGAAGCAACAATAATTTGAAAAACCTCTTTTTTGTGTGCGGCCAGAATAGGAAATGTCAATATCGCGCTACCTCTAACAAAGCTACTCCATAGTGACATAATGTAGTTTGTTGACTAACTATTTAACTTGTCTCAAACCCTTGGTGTATCGATTGTTCAACTGTGAAAATGTCAAGTTAAGTATCGAAATTGAACCTCTCGCTTGAGGGCGCTATAATATCATATTAATGACATGCCTTTTTAAAATTGTGTAGACTTCTCTGACAATTTCTTAAAGAGAAACCATATGAGAATTCTTGATTAATTTTGTTGTAGACGCAATTAAATTTACACATTTCTTATTTGAAATCCAGTTGGAAGGGTCAAATTTGGGTCATGTGTTAGTGTGAAATGTGACAATTGTATTGAGTTATAATGTCGCAAAGACTTCAAATTTATGTCACGCATTTGAAAAGATACTATTCAAAAAAATATTATCCTTTGATTTGGTGTAAATTAATACTGATGGCGTCATTTGTTTTAAGCTACAATGTACAATTCGGTAAATTAGTTGTCGGCTTTACATCCCATCCGAAGAACGAAGTCAATAATGGTTAAGTGTCTTGCATGAGGACACAAGTGTCACGACCAGGACTCGAACCCACACTCTGCTGAGTTGGAAACACCGGAGCTTGAGTCCGGTGCTCTTATCCGCTCGGCCACGACACGCCACAGTATTTTTTCAATTTCTTTTGAGTAATGAATTAAAAAAGGTTTTTCTCATCTGGAGGTTGCTGTACGAAAACTAAACTTTAAATATAATCTAAAAAACATCAAATTTTTTATGAAACTCAGTGGGTAATTTGTAAGGTAATTTACTTGAAATAGCCATTCTCAGATAACAATGCATCAATTTTACAAAGTCATTTACAAGACATTTAGTATCTAAATTGGCACGATTAGGGTTGGGGCCAAATGTCTGTTCATTGCGTCATTGCATGCGATCGTAGTGCTTGTTATCTGTACAAATTCCAATATATTACAAGTAACAAACATCAGAACCGATGAGCATTTTTTTATGGTTACAGATTGTGTGGTGCTTTTCGTCTGTTCATTTTTTGCGGCTTTGAATAATTTCAGACCTGAAGATAGCATGCTGTACGTTACTGCTGCATGCAGGCAAATTGTTTGACGAGACTTAAGTGTTTTCATATTTAAATAATCAATGGAATGAGATAAATACCACAGGTAAATGCTGCGGTGGAGTTGAAAAATAGGAAAGTCCATTGATTCAAGATATGGAGGACATTCCTTGTGTGTACGTGATCCACTGTAGTACACTTTTTGTTAGATACATGCAGTACATTACATCTCAGGCTTGCAAATTCACCAAAGTCACCAGGGTCATTATATTACTTTGATTACATTAGTCTTAGACTTTGTGTCCATTGACATGATTCCCACAGACACTCAGTGGCAGAGCCGTGGCCTGCCCCTGTCTCCAACCCTTCCTCCAACCCCCTCCCTCTTCCAGCCCCCTCACTCCTCCAGCCCCTTCTCCTACCTTCACCCTTCTTTCAAACCCCTCCCTCTTCCAATCCCATCACTCCTCCAAACCCCTTTCCCTTGCCTCCTTCCCTTGCCTCCATCCCCTCTTCTGCCTTTCCTTGCCTCCATCCCCTCTTCCAATCTCCTTTCTCCTCCAAACCCCTTCCCCTGCCTCCTTCCCATGCCTCCATCCCCTCTTCCAACCCCCTCCCTCCTCCACCCCCCTCTTCCAATCTCCTCTCTCCTCCAACCCCTTCCCCTGCCTCTGACCTCCAACTCCCTTCACCTGCCTCCTTCCCTTGCCTCCACCCCTCTTCCAATCTCCTCCCTCCTCCAACCCCCTTCCCCTGCCTCTGACCTTCCTCCAAACCCCCTCATTCCTCCAACTCCCTTCATTCCTCCAACTCCCTTCACCTGCCTCCTTCCCTTGCCTCCATCCCCTCTTCCAACCCCCTCCCTCCTCCACCCCCCTCTTCCAATCTCCTCTCTCCTCCCACCCCCTTCTCCTATCTCAGCCTCTCCTGCAACCTTCCCCTTTCTAACCCCATTCAAGCAAGGATAATTGCAAGCATTGTTAAACCCTTCAGTTGCCCATAGAGGATGGTTGTTTTTAATATTATGCAGTATGTTGATGGAACAAAGATACACTTTGTGTACATGTATGCTTTCACACTATATACATATGTACAATCACAACAACAGAGCCGGCTCTTTAGTCATGCTCGTAATGTGGCCGATAGACCGTGCAAGTCTCTCGCATATTTTTTTGGACCTTGGGTTTCCAAGTACATTGCTATATAAAGGTAGGGTCATAGATTGGTTTTTGTCAACGTAATGCTGATTTGCAGGCAAAATTATAAAGAAAAATGCAATAAAAATCACATGTGTAAGTTTCAGCTGAAAACAGTTTTTTACTTGCTGAGAAAAACAGCACAAACATCAAGGTATTTTCACAAGAACGTCGAATCTATCCAGGTTTTAGCGAGGTGACAGCGGGTAACAACCGCATCTCTGGCCACAGAATTGCGAACGGACACCAACCCTCTCATCTGAGAAACGATTCATGCACATGAATCGTTTCTCAGATTCTAATGTTTTTGGGGTGAAAAATTTTCCAAACCATATTACCTGGAAAGGAATCCATTCTCAAAGTAATTTACACTAGCAACAATGTTTTTAATGGTTTTATAGTTTTTATGGTCATTAATTTTTGGAGCAATTTACCAACCTATGACCCTACCTTTACCATGTAATAGACCGTATTGAATAACCCCTTTGTTGCTATGAAAGTCGCCATCTTGTAGGGCAAACCGTATGCGCATCTAAACGCGTACATCAATGAAGCACGCAGCGTTCCCGGTTTGATTTCTACGGCGCGGCACATGCACGCACACACACCCTTACCGATGGTGGCTTGTGGGGTCCTGCTATTGTTGTTCTATTATTCCCTTTTCTAAAGAATTCTTCCGTGGGGTCCAGGTTCCACAAAGAATTCCTTGTGGGGTCCATTGTTCTGTTGTGTTTTGGACCCCACAAGGATCGGTGGGTGTGTTCACCAACACGCACACGCTAGACGCCATGTTGTAGGGCAGATATTTGAATGGTGACGTCATATTCAATACGGTCTATTGAAACAAAACTGCACACGTTACCGTTGGGGAAAACAAGCAAGACTTACACAGGTTTATTATCCAACGTTCACATTTCCTACTTTTGTACAGACATGGACACAAAGCATTTGACATTCTTGCGATTTCTCTGGGTGTTTTCCTGATCTCAGGACATTTCTTTGAGCTTTTCAAATTTCTTAAAAGAAGTAAAGCAGCCACCAAAGGGAGAAAGAAATAGTCCATGATGTATAAACGTGTAGTGTTGTATTTCTGGTGATGCACAGAGGTTTGTAAACCTGAATTGTAACATCTGGGAAGTTCCAGCAGCCAATTTCACGAAACGCTAGGATTAATCCTATCTCGGGTTAGGACGAGTAACTAGTCCTAACTTAGGATTAATCTTAAGGTTTACATGTTACAGTGCAAGGCTGGAACTCGTCCTAAGTCCTAAGATTAATCCCAAGTTAGGAAGAGTTTGGTGAAATCGACGGCAGGTCTAAACTAAGGGGGAATCTAGGCCGCAGGCCATTTTCCCAGGAATGTTCACAAGCGCCAGAGAAAAATATGTAGATTACTTTTTACCAACAGATCTGCGTATAGATTCATTTTGAATGTTGTTTGCTGCAGATTTGTAATGCATCTGGTAGGAAATTGGAGAATCTGGTAGAAGTGTGAATTGGAAAAGGACCTTTGTAAGCTAAAACATACACCCTTGGGCAATAAAGAATGTTGTTTTCAAATAAGGGAAAATTTGAAGCAATGTTATTGCAAGGCATGCTAAACGTGAAAAAAATATATATATAAATATATAAAATTAGTAGGGGAGATGGCCTTAGCTTTCAATCCAAACCGGACCTTCATCAGAGGCATAAACAAGAACAAACACAAACATATTTATAGCAAAAAGAGGAGCAAAGGATTAAGGGAGAGTATCCAGAAGAAAGCGGGAAAAATATATTTTTATGAAACTGAAAGTGATTTTACACTTTTATTAAAAGGACATAAATGAACAGGAGTGCAGGAATCACATCTTTGAGAGGGCAAGGCCATTTTCATTTTCCAAAGGAAAATCTGAAAGTCTATGGGAAACTTTTGAAGGGGCATCAAAGCCAAGAATAGGGGCAACAGAGGCCATGACCTCCGTGGCCTCTCTGTACTTTCCAAGCCTGGAGTGAAGTCATTGGTTGTTGTGGGGGGCGTTAATGTAGTTTCAAGTCGAAGAGAGTCAATTTGTGGATACAATTTTGCAATGTACTTGCTTTTGGCTTAGTACATTATGCATTTTATTGTCCATTCTTCTGGACAGAATAGAAAAACCACTTAGTGTTAGTTCGCAATGAATGCTGCATCGAGGGGAATGATTCGATAGTGGCTCTCAAAAGTCCCATACAAGTGATGATTTCTTTTTGAATTGACGCGAGTGGAAAATGACGTCCATTTTGAAGAAGACTGTCTGGGACTATGTGACTGGCAGTGCCCGAAGGAATAGCATGTTATGTTTGTTTGTATTCAATGAACCAGACAATAAATAAAAAAAGATTCACTTTTCTGCTGCTTCCCAGGTTGGGTGTGATCCCTGGCTACACGGCAGCTAACAGTTGAATGGCTTCTGACTGGCACCCCCCGAACAAAGATATTGACTAATTGGGAGACCGCCAACATAGGGCTGGATCTAGCTCAGTTGGTAGAGCGCCGGTACGTTAATCCGGAGGTCGTTGGTTCAAAGTCCCGCTCCAGTCAATTTATCTTTGTTCAAAACCCAAATTATTTATAAAAATTTACCCAGTCAGTTTCCGTTGTGGTTTATTACTTGATAATAATATTTATAACGCGCCTTTTCCAAAGGTTACAAAGTGTCCCAAGACTATACTCTGATAGGCAGAAAAAAACAAAAAACAGGAATGACCACAATTTGCACAAATTAAGCGAACAAATAGGTCTTAAATGGAAGCAGGGCTTGCCCTTAACACTAGCCCGGCGTACATATTCTAGTAAAAACTGCTACGGGCTAGTAAACATCACTTCTCAACTTGCCCTGTGGGCTGCTAAAAACTGTGCAAACTACTCGTTCAAAACGCTCATATTTCTTCGTTTTCAGAGGTGAATGATACAACATTAAAAATGTGTTAAATGTTAAAAGTGTGTAAATGTAACTTCACTTGATTATTACACTGGTTGTTGATTGCTACCATTAATACATCAAAGAGATACATTTTTGACATGACATGTTTGAAATCTGGGCTACTAAAATTTCCTGAAGGCAAGTAAAATGCACAGTTTACTAGCCCGGTGGGCTACTTTACAAAAAGCTTAAGCGCGAGGCCTGGGAAGGTATACCTTTGGTAATTACTCCAGAAATGAATGACCATAAAAGCTCACTTGGTAAGAAGCACTGCAGCTGTTGATAATGAATAACATTTTGAGAAACGATTCCCTTCACAGGAATGAGGTTTTAGAGAGAGGGATTCAAAAACATTTCAATCTGAGAAACGTTTCTCCTGAGAAACGTTTCTGCATGAAACATTTCTCAGATTGTGTACTCCAAGTACGGATTATTCTTCCTGCGTGGACATAGCCGCTCCAGACTTTCAACAATATCTCAAAAATGCTACCACCTTTTGAAATGAACTTTTCACATGTTAGTTTTATTGTACATAATCTACATTTGTAAAGGATTTAAACAATCAAACGGTTCCAAAAACCAAAGGTCTACCTTGCCTTTAAGAGAGGGTTTAAACATGTGTATTGAGGTGGAGCATCGGACTGATTGTGGGATGGGGTTCCAGACTCTTGAACCTGCTACAGAGAGAGCTTTATCTCCTGCTTTCTTTGCATATATGTAGGTTGCCCTGGAAGCCTAAGTTTCTTCGGGTCTGTGTTGTGAGATCCAGTGAGCTTGAAATATATTCTGGAGATGTGGTAACTTTGTACATTATGAAGGCTGTCTTTTTTATGATGCTTTTCTTAACTGGTAGCCAATGAAGTTGCTTTATAAAAGCAGTGGAGATTTGTGGGTGTTGCCTAGGACTTAGGGAGAAGATGTCTCTGGCTTCTCCATTTTGACATTTCTGTGAGTGGATCAGATCGGATAGCTCAAGTTCGTTGAGTAAGTGAGTAATTGGTAGTCCATTCTTGATAGCACGAGGGCACGAGCAGCCGCATGATAAGATTCGACATCGATGTACTTTCTCATTCTATGTATTATATCCGCAATCATGCTGGCATTTCAATTCCTGAATGCAGTAATAGCATCAGCGTCCAGGGGAAAGTTTGTATAATGTCATCTTACAAAATAAATTAAATTATATAAAGTAATGGTTGAGTTGAGTTGAGCACGCCATATACTAGGTATGTCTAGTAATTTTTTTTTGTTCAAAAGAGACTGTGCAAGTCTTGCACGTATTGAACACCGTTCTATTTTTTACATCCCTGTGGAGACATCCTTTTGTTCTCTCCTTTGTCCCTGTAGTTAAGAACCTCCCGTAGACCTCCTGTACACAAAATTCCTTGTGGAGCAACCCAGTCTTTAGAATTTCCCTATAGAGACCCTTTGTTTTCCCTTTTCTGTTTTGTTTTCGGTCTCCTTAACCCTTGAACCCCCATTAGGGTCTCTCCACAAAGCCTGCCAAATACAACAGAATGCAGCACAGTTGAAATGAGAACCATGCCATATGCAACAAAATGCAACAAGGGATATTGTTGCATTGTGCAGGCATGTTGTTTGTGTTAGGACTGAGCAATGGTGCTTGCCCTGCTAAATTCAACAGTATGCACATAAGTGTAATGTTTAACTGATATTATACAGTCTTTTGAATATGATTTGAATTATGATTCTTACCTAATATTACATCATACTTCTCAACACTTTTCCCATAAAAAATATTTTGAAATACCCATTATAAGTTGTTCAGATACAATAGAAGCACCCAAACCTATATGAAGTCACTTCACTGCTGAATGCAACAAATTCAGTCCAAAAATGACATCTGAGTTGACTGCCAAATGCAACAGATCACAACAACTAATTACCATTTGGTGCATATTGTTGCATTTAGCATGGTTAGAGTTAAGGTAGTGAATATGAAATCATTGGGACCTGTTAAAGCGTACGTGAGTTTGTTTCCTTCATAAAAGCAATATACATGCAGGGCTCAAATTTGAGTGGAAAACTCAAAACTTTTACTGGACCCAACTTTGTTTTACAAGACCAGAATCAAAATGATTCTTTTGAAGTTTAACATCTGGGGCCGATTTCACAAAGAGATAAGATTAATCTTAAGCTGAGTTGTCAGTATTACCATAGTGATTTGTATTGTGACATCACACTTTGCTTAGCAACTAAGATCAACTGGCAGTTAAGATCAATCTTAGCTCTTTGTGAAATCGGCCCCTGAACTGTTTTTATTTGAACATGCACCGAGAGAAGATTTATCTCATTTGTCTTTATAGCAAAGTACTCACATCAATACTCCACGGAATTGAAATGAATTGATCAGACTCAAAGCCAACATTTGAACATGACTTTTTGTCATTAAAGATATTCCTCAGTGCAAGTATTAATAGTTATTCAATTGAACAACACAAGACGGCCGGACTTGTCCGGTTTGAGAGTTTACTGGCCCAAAGCCAAACCCACTGGCCTCGGGTCTGCAGTCCTGTCTTAATTTCGAGCCCTGAATTGTGGGACCAAAAGTGGTCCCAAAAATGCTTTGAGTATGCGCCAGACCTGTGTGGTCTGTTTAAGAGATCTCGGATGGCATGGGTGCAATTTTAGCAAAGTGCATGCAGTCTCCACATTTTCAACTTGGGGTGAACGACTATGCAACACTAGATGCACTTATATGTAATTCACTCCCATAAGGGCGAGTGATATTTTACGCTTGATTCAAGCACAGCCATTGATGTAGAAAGTTGCAACGTGAGAAGGAGTGCACACTTGTCAGTCATGCCTAAAGAATTCCAAAGACAATCAACAACCGAACGGCTTTTTACAATGGATTGGTTCATCCGACACCACAGCACCCTCTGTTGACGTAGGATGTTCGTTTATTTCTGCCTTCATGGTTTTTCCCCCCGGACAATAACGCGTGAAGCACTAAGAGATCTTTTTTCAGGATATTAATTTGTTCATACTTTACATCATAAGAAAGTCAACTGGTAATATCAAGTGGCCTTCAGTAACACAAGACTGCTTCACCCCCCCCCCCCCTAATTGCGGGAATCGTCGGGACTGGTAATACTAGCTGCTGCGTAAACACCGACAGGACTACATGTACATGATAATTAAAATACTTTGCCGTAAAAATTCTCCTGCGACCCCCGAAAACCTGCAGTTGAGAAAAATCAATTTGAAATTGCATCTCGGAAGGGAATATGATCGCATCTTTATGTACTGGAAAACTAAGTGGCGACTTTACGGAATATTTATTTTGGATTGTTCTCGCAATCTTTTTTTAAATTTTTATTTAAAGGTAGGGACATAGATTGGTAAATTCTCATAAAATTAATGACCATAAAAACTTACTTAACCACTCCAACACCATGGATTCAAAGTCGGCATCTGGCAACTTGGATGTTTTAAAAAATGGTCGTAGGTCTTAAACCTCCCCAAAAAACAAAAACAAAACAAAACCCAAACAACAACATCATCAACAACCTCCCCCCCCCAAAAAAAAAGGAAAAAAAAAAGAAAAAAAATAAAATAATAAAAAACCAAACAAATAAACAACCAAACAAACAAAAACTCAACCAATGTCTGTTTTTTCCACAATAAAAAATATAAGAAGTTTTTCTCCCAAGTTGACTTTTTTTGTACACATGAGATCTTCCTAAAGGTCATACTTGAAAGTTAACAGGGATTTGGTAACAAAAGGAAGAAGCAGTTTGTCAAATTGATTACAAAATTTGGCCCAAAATGCTTAGTGCTATAATTTGTCCTGCCTGACTTGATTGATTTCAATATCAATATACAGAAAACTAATTAACTGAATTGCTTTTTTATCAATTGAAGGTTTCTATCAACAAGTACATAAATTATACATTTACTTTTTGGTGAATTTAATGTACCTTAGCCAATTGACTGGTTTGTAGCTGGCTTCGTCAAATAACTACTTGATAAATTATATTATAACAACAATAGACTCAATTTTATATGTCTGTCTCACAAACTTGCGGACCACAAGTGGAATATCAACCTTTTTTTTATCATTGTTAGTTTTTACTGGAGCCAGTTGTCCTCCTGCGGCACTCACTGCCATTGTTGAGGACAAACATTGGAGACGTGCACGCAATGTAAGCACCACGTGCGTCTATCTGCCAGTGACAGGTCTTTATTGGACCTCAGGGAGGAGGCTGTTTGAGCTTCTGACATCACGGCGTGTCATGGCTGAGCGGTCATGCTCACTGGGCTCAAGCTCTGGTGCTTCTGATCAGCAGAGTGTGGGTTCGAGTCCCAGTCTTGACAATTTTAAAAGACAATTAACAATTATTGCTTCATCCTTTGGCTGGGACGTAAAGCCGTCAGTCCCTTGTGTTTTGTAATGCATGTAAAAGAACCCAGTTACACTTATCGCTAAAAGAGAAGGGGTTTGCCCCGGTGTTTCTGGCAGTTGCTGCTGAATGCGCACCAGCACTTTGTAAATTTCTACAAGGTGTTACATAAATGGGTCTCATAATTTAAAAACTTCCCAAAACCTGTCCGGAAATAAATCATGATTGCGCCTTGAGATGCATAATACATAAAGCGCTATTACATATATTTTTTAAAGTTATCACTTTTATTTATAGGGATGTATTTATATCCCAATAATTTTTCTTCGCAGTAGATGCGAGCATGATTCAAGGGAAAGGGGACAGGGTTAATTCATTCCTTTATCCCCCTCTGATATCTGCCTATCAACTGAAACCTTACACCTTCCCTGAAGCGTAGAAATAGACTTCAAATTTACTGACAACTTGAACTACATGGAAATTGCTGGCCCTTACTGCGCTATTTGATTACATGTCTCGGGGCTGAATCTACATCTAGGTCAGGATCCCTGGCAGTTTAAAGGGGGGCGGGGTGGTGATGCATTCATTCCACTCCTCTAGGGCCAAAGTTGAATTCTCCATTCTGGGAGCGAATGAACCCTTTAGAGACTGCAGGGGCCGTAAGCGGCTTGTACTAAAAAATGCCCATAGCGCCACAAACGGCCGTAAGATTCGACCTATTTGTATTCAAACAAAGTGGTCAAAGGAAAGGTTTGTGACTGAATTGACATTTTTTTTCTTATGTTTCGCATGTTAACATAGAATGTACGATTCTAAAACGAAAACATGTATTTTCTGTGTGTTTTTAAAAAAATAGATTTTCCTGAGAAATTTGTCCTGAAAATAACGGGGTAAAAAATCCACAAGATTAGCAATGTCTGGGCGTATGGTGGTGATTATATTAGAATGAACAGTGCAACCTCGTTCAACCTCGTGCAACCTTGTTCCTAGTCAGGTGCGCTCTCGCTGCGCCATTTTTTTCCCAGAATGCCTTGCTCGATCATAACCCCAGGAAGTGTGACTTTGAAATATCCAAATATAATGGATATTTGAATTAGTCATGTGGTTGATCCATTTAGAATGGCCGCCTGTTTGAAGTTCGTACCGATAGTGTCCGGTTTAAAAATCACTTCAGCTGGAGCTGGAGCCAAAACCGTAGTTTCTTAAAAGAGCCTGTGTGGGTTGGTGGGTCAAAAGAAATACCTGAAAATTCAAAGTTTAATTTGCAACTAAAATAATAGAGAAAAAAAATTGTAATGGAAAAAAATACCCATCGATCTCTTCAAGAATCCAGATTGTCTGTTAATGTATGTCTGTGCCATCCATTGTTGTCAGTTAACCTTGTTTCGAAAGCTGACCTCCGTGTCTATAAATGGGAAGATGGCAAAAATATCCTCAACTGCAAAGTTTCATGCTGGAAGGTTGACAAGCCATTGGATACTGTCAGGGTTTTTTTTTTTTAGTGACTGGTCACCAGGAGCAGTTAGCTTGGCATTTCACTAGTCCATTACCTTTTTCACTGGTCCATATTTCATGTGAAATAGGGTAAGCTTTTCAAACTGAACCAGCCAGTCGGGCCACTTGGAGTGAATTCTGACTGGTCCTCCAGGAGCAGTTAGCTTGGCATTTCACTAGTCCATCACCTTTTTCACTGGTCCATATTTCATGTGAAATAGGGTAAGCTTTTCAAACTGAACCAGCCAGTCGAGCCACTTGGAGTGAATTTTGACTGGTCCTCGGGTGTTTTAATTGGCATTTGGCCAGCGGACCACTGTTAAGGGAGAACGCTGACTATAGAGCTTGGAGAAACATTGATCTAAAAATTGTCTGAGTTCATTTGAGGCATAACTTTGTTCTTCAGGGTATAGGGTCTATTAAAAAGTCTGTCAATATTTCAAAATTGAAATTTGGGGTGGGTGGGTGAGTGGGTCAAAACAAATCTGAAAAAAAGATCGACATTTTTCAATCATTGATCACTCTAAATGGAAAAACTACAAGTCAATTTTGTGAACGGAACCAAAGCTTCACACCGTTGATAACATTAAAACTGGGATCACGTACCCAGTTCAGCATTTCTTTCATGGAAACCCGACTCCTTGTTCCTTTTGGGGACAGGCTGGATTTATAGCCTCTCACTTTGAAAGGGCCCTAAATATAAAAACGTTGTAGTCAATTTGTCAGTTTGTCTGTCAGCTAGTCAATGAACTAGCCAGTATGCCCACAAATCAAATTACTTCTTTGCTGAATGCGAGATCATTGACTACAGAGCGCTCTCTGTCTCTCTCCCTCAAGCAGGCTTCTCTTTTAAGATGGTTAGCCGCTTTTCTCTTCTTATCCTCGTTGCTCGCAGCTTTCAGTATTTCTTGAGCTCTTCCCAAAGTGCGTTCTCTTCTTACGACATTTTACCTTGTAAATTTGCCCGAACGCTCTTTGCTGAAGCCGTATACGGTGTGTACATAAAGCAAACTCTATGTGTTTGCATGTCAGGCTTAGAATTAAAAAGTTCTTTGAAGCAAAGAAAAAAAAGGAAAGTATGGATTTTATGTACATAATGGACGGTAAAAATTCATATGAAAACTGATATTATGGAAATAGGGCAGAGTGAAACTGAGATGGTGTTGCTTCAGTTCTTTGCATTTGCATGTTTAAAGGAAAACTAGAACTAAGCAAATACTACAACCCGTCCTCTATCTACTGAAACAGATCAATTGGAGCAGATTTTGAGTTGGATTTAAACTGTGTTCACTTCCAAGAAGGGATTGGAATGTGATTCGATTTTGGAAACAAGATGATTTTGAAGGAATGATCTCAAACTAAAAACCAATGTTGATTATTATCGGTTTTGTAGAGTTTTTAATGTTTTAAGTTGTCCATGATGTTCGTGGGGGGGGGGGGGAGGAGGAGGGAGTGTTAGGCTGTGATCTGAGATGTTTAATCTGGCCAATGTTCTCCTGTTGTACTGCGCTGTTTTGGGGGTTTGTGGTGCATGTTTTTTTGAGGTTGTCTTTAAACTCCTTTATTTATTTGTTAGTATTTAAAAATTCTACTGTCTTGTTCTGGAGCTTAAATCGACCAATTTTTAGACATACATTTTCCATTTTTCATTTGCCATTATTTTTTTATGGACAATAAAGTTAATGAATCAAATGAATTGAATTGAATGTTGCCCCATCCCTTTCATTGCTTTCAATTGACGTGGAACTAGTTTAGTGGTTTCTCTCCCAGCCTTTCACCTCTGTGGACTCCGGATTGAATCCCACCTTAACCTGTTTCTTGGGTTTTCAGTCCCTAAGACTGGTTTTTTTCCCCCCATGTTGGAGTTGTCCTTCCACATCTAAACTGGGCCTAATTTCGTGGCTCTGCTTACCGGAGAATTCTGCGCTTACGGCGACTTGATTTTTGTGCCGCTAGTGAAGAATTCTTTGGCAAGCAGAGCCATGAAATAGGACCCAGGGCCCAATTTCATAGAGCTGCTTAAGCACACAAATTTGCTAAGCACAATAAAAATTGTGCTTACCAGAATAAGGTTACCAGCCAAACTACCATGTCATGTGTACAATTTGTGACTGGTATCCTGCTCATTTCTGCTTAGCAGGAAACTGTTAAGCATTATTTTCTGCTTAAGCAGCTCTATGAAATAGGACCCTGATCGTGTCTCTATTGCCTTTTACATAATTCATCCCGTTTGATTTACACTTATTACACAAATTATTTTTTAAAACTTCATTCATGTGAGGAACAAATTATAATAATTTCACATCTTTTGAATCAACAAAATTTCTCGTTAATGGGAAATCTAAAACAACAGTATCAATTATGGAGGAATAATGGTCTGTGTTGGGGCAATTAACTAGTCGTTGGTACTACTATATGACTTGATTAGAATGCGTTTCTTGAGGGCACGCATGCTGTCATGAGCCAGAGACCTACCTACAATGAATGCATAATTTATTAGTCGACTGATCCTTAGATTGTGGATTAAGAGGGGCTGCTAGCCTTGAAGGTGTATGCAAATCAGACAGATGTTGTAGATGAAGAATGAATAAATAATTAACGACAACATGAAAAAGAAGGAAGAATTACAGAAAAGACTGCCAGGTGAGCTACACCTTTAAAAAAAAAAAGTGACACCTCCCATGGAACTTCATTAGATCATAAAAAAAAAACCTCAGAATGTTGCCGATCTCTGGGACACAATTTACAAGTAATTTATGAATAAATAATTAAGAACCATTACATGAAAACAGAGAGCAAGATTTTTTGCCGTGTGAGCTACACCTTTTTCAAAAGAAACTATACAGCACCTCTTGGTGGAACTTCGGTAAATCATATGGAATCCTCTAAACAAATATGGCGGATCTCTGGAACACAATTTCCAACTAATTTATCAACGCTTCCTGAATAACGAATAAGTAATTAACAACTACATGTACGAAAAATTAGGAATAATTGCTAACAGATTCCTGCAAGGTGAGCTACCTTTTTCGAAAAACTTACACCTGAAGAACTTTAGTAAGTCATAAGGAATTTTTCCAAATAAATGTGGCCGATCTCTGGCAGTCTGTGACACAATTTACAAGTAACTTATCAATGATTCCCTGATTAGTGAATAAATAATTAACGACTATATTTACATGAGAAAAGGGAATGATTACTAAAAGATTCCTGCAAGGTGAGCTACCTTTTTCGAAAAACTTACACCTAAAGAACTTTAGTAAGTCATAAGGAATTTTCCAAATAAATGTGGCCGATCTCTGGCAGTCTGGGACACAATTTACAAGTAACTAAATCAATGATTCCCTGATTAATGAATAAATAATTAACGACTATATTTACATGAGAAAAGGGAATGATTACTAAAAGATTCCTACGAGGTGAGCTACCTTTTTTCAAGAAACTGACACCTCTCGTAGAACTTCAGTAAATTTTAAAAACAAATATGGCCGATCTCTGGGACTCCATGCCATGTTTCCCATTAGATACAATTAAATTTAAAATTTAGATTTTCTTTCTTTAAACCAACATGGAGCATTTAAAAATAAAACATTCGTGATTTGATTTGCATTCAGAATTTTGAATACAAAATAAATAAATGTGCGTATCATGTATGTATTCCTGATGTTTTGTGTACACTATACCGTATGCTGTGCCCTGAAGGGAAGAGCTGGTTTGGAAATTTAGATTGTTGGAACTGTGTCTCTCGAAATTTACACTAGACCAAAGGCCCCGAGGCCAGTGATTTCAACATCGGGCCAGTTCGGACAAGTTTGGCAGTTTTGTGTTTTTCAACTCGGTGTGTAGTCTCTTTAATTTAAAGAAAGAATTACACTCAAATGTTGACTTTGAGTCTGATCAATTCCGGTGTGTATCGAGGTTCACTTACCCACAAGACAAATGATATCCATTTTTTGTAGTACTGCTTGTTCAAATCCAAACAGCTTATATGTTCAACTGTGTTCTCATTTTTGATTCTGGTCTTTTCGTATCATTTCTCATTTTGATTCTGGTCTTTTCTTATCATTTCTTATTTTGATTCTGGTCTTTTCTTATCCTTTCTCATTTTGGTTCTGGTCTTTTCTTATCATTTCTCATTTTGGTTCTGGTCTTTTCTTATCCTTTGTCATTTTGATTCTGGTCTTCTTGTCTATTCTCATTTTTAATCTGGTCTTTTCTTATTCTTTCTTATTTTGATTCTGGTCTTTTTGTATCATTTCTCATTTTGATTCTGGTCTTTTCTTATCTATTCTCATTTTGGTTCTGGTCTTTTTGTATCATTTCTCATTTTGATTCTGGTCTTTTCTTATCTATTCTCATTTTGATTCTGGTCTTCTTGTCTATTCTCATTTTGATTCAGGTCTTTTCTTATCATTTCTCATTTTGGTTCTGGTCTTTTCTTATCCTTTCTCATTTTGATTCTGGTCTTCTTGTCTATTCTCATTTTGATTTTGGTCTTTTCTTATCTATTCTTATTTTGATTCTGGTCTTTTCTTATCATTTCTCATTTTGGTTCTGGTCTTTTCTTATCCTTTCTCATTTTGATTCTGGTCTTCTTGTCTATTCTCATTTTGATTTTGGTCTTTTCTTATCTATTCTTATTTTGATTCTGTCTTTTCTTGTCTATTCTCATTTTGATTCTGGTCTTTTCTTGTCTATTCTCATTTTGATTCCGGTCTTTTCTTATCTATTCTCATTTTGATTCTGGTCTTTTCTTGTCTATTCTCATTTTGATTTTGGTCTTTTCTTGTGTATTCTCATTTTGATTCTGGTCTTTTCTTATCTATTCTCATTTTGATTCTGGTCTTTTCTTATCATTTCTCATTTTGATTCTGGTCTTTTCTTATCTATTCTCATTTTGATTCTGGTCTTTTCTTATCATTTCTCATTTTGGTTCTGGTCTTTTCTTATCCTTTCTCATTTTGATTCTGGTCTTCTTGTCTATTCTCATTTTGATTCTGGTCTTTTCTTATCATTTCTTATTTTGACTCTGGTCTTTTCTTATCTATTCTCATTTTGATTCTGGTCTTCTTGTCTATTCTCATTTTGGTTCTGGTCTTTTCTTATCCTTTCTCATTTTGGTTCTGGTCTTTTCTTATCTATTCTCATTTTGATTCTGGTCTTCTTGTCTATTTTCATTTTGATTCAGGTCTTTTCTTATCATTTCTTATTTTGATTCTGGTCTTCTTGTCTATTCTCATTTTGATTCTGGTATTTTCTTATCATTTCTTATTTTGATTCTGGTCTTTTCTTATCATTTCTCATTTTGGTTCTGGTCTTTTCTTATCCTTTCTCATTTTGATTCTGGTCTTCTTGTCTATTCTCATTTTGATTCTGGTCTTTTCTTGTCTATTCTCATTTTGATTCTGGTCTTTTCTTGTCTATTCTCATTTTGATTCTGGTCTTTTCTTGTCTATTCTCATTTTGATTCTGGTCTTTTCTTATCATTTCTCATTTTGGTTCTGGTCTTTTCTTATCCTTTCTCATTTTGATTCTGGTCTTCTTGTCTATTCTCATTTTGATTCTGGTATTTTCTTATCATTTCTTATTTTGATTCTGGTCTTTTCTTATCCTTTGTCATTTTGATTTTGGTCTTTTCTTATCTATTCTTATTTTGATTCTTTTCATTCTTATCATTTCTCATTTTGATTCTGCTCTTGTAAATATAATTCTGAGTCCAGTTAAAATTCTGAGCTGCAAGCCCTGTGGCTCGTTGATACCCCCCTCCCCGGCACACCCCCAAATACAAGCCCAGATTTGTCATTGTTTTTATGTGATTGAAACTCTGTATTAAAACAGTTTGAAAAAGGTGTTTACATGCACTTTTGAACGTATAACACAATTCCTTCCACCAAAGTGCTTTCGAGTTTAACACAGTAAGAAAGTATGATTATGACAGCCTGACAGTGTAAATCCATTTTAAAGGGAATTGTGTTAACCTTTGTTTCCGCGATGTTAGTTCAATATTTTCCATTTTCTAGTGTCTAAGAAACATATTTTAAAATCTGAAAAATTGTATGTAAAGTGATGGTGTTATAAGCCCCCCTATACATTCAATATGAGGGAATACAATGATTTTATTGGAGGTATTTTATCAAATTGCCCAGTCAGGTGAAACCATTTACTACCTATTAGAAATTCAGCTGTTATAACTCCCATGTAATCGTCTAATTCCATCTTTGGCTAAACTTATCTCGTTCTTGTCTCATTGTGCATCTTACCGAGCCATTGATGCGTTGCTAAGCAACGGGAAAGGCGCGGACAGTAGTTTGATTCATCAAAAGAGCAAATCAGTAAATCAATAACTACTGAGAAGGCAAAAATGACAATGAGGTGCCTACTCTTGAAAGATTTACAATCTGGACTGAGACACGTTTCTAGTTAACGGCCGACTTAAAAGACACGACCCATGTGCATGACTGACGCCAGTTTGTAAGTCATTGGCTCTTAGCGTAATGTACCGCCTTACTGTTTGCTGAATGCATCAAAGGTGAGCTGAAGACAGTTTTGAGTTTGTCTGGTACATGTATGCATGCAATTGTCATTATTAGGCGTCGGGAAACAATTTCAGTAACAGAACTTCTTCCTTTTTAAAAAAATGGTGTTCCTTATCTGCTCTGTTCAAACTCTTATTCTTCATTTTGGCGTCTGCTGAAGGAAGGTAAGGCTTGAGATACTTTAACATTCAGTTCGTTTTGTCTTTGTCTTTGGCCTCGGCCTCTTTGAGCAGTAAATTAAAATCGAACGGTTCCGACACTACTTTTGAAATTGTGAGTAACTCAATGCTGAGCTCTTTGTTGGTAGAACGTGCTTAAGTTATTGACTTGAGATATTGCAGTAATGTGTAAGTATGAAGGTAATTCTTCATCCCTTGTCAGATGTTGTGTGTGTGTTTAATTCACCGTCTTCACACCGCGGGTTTGGACTTTGCGCCCTGGAGACTCTCAGACTTCAGTTGGGTTCTAATTTCCCAAACCAGGGCTCCTTGCTTTTAAAAAGACATGGCGCCACATTTAACACGGTCTGAGATGTACCAGGGGCTCTCCACATGCACAAGCTATCGGGCTGATATTCGAGAACTGAAGCTGATAATGCCAACATAAATAAATAAATAATATTAATCATCATTGACTTCACACTTTCACAGATCGAATTCACAAAAATCATCAAGATGAAACCGTTTAGATTGCTCCATATTGCACAGTATTGCTTTTTAAAACCAAGATAAACAGCAAGTAGAAAATATTCTAAAGACTTCTTTTCAATTCAGCGTGCTTTTGCCAAACTTTTAAAAAATTTGTCCAGAATGCCTCTGGGGTGAACCCTGTCAGTACACATAGATTGATGTAGAAACTTCAGTATCGCACTGATGGGGAATTGACACAATCTAGTATATCAAACTTTTACACAACGGGACATTTTGGTTAAATTGCTCCTATACATTCAAAGTCCGTGTTGATGGAGGAACTATAATCCCAGACACAATCTGATTTATCACAATCTGATTTATTGACTGATTGGATTGATTGTTTTTATACATGTGGCAATGCATCGCTTGTGTTTTGAAACTATTGCTTTTCTGTCGTTGTAGTGATTTCATTCAAGCCATTTTGAGATACGGTGGACAGTGCTATTTGGTTTGGGCAAATTTGTCTGTATACCCCCAAACCAAACAGTGCACTCCTATAGTGTCCATCTTGAAAAGGCTAATAGTCTTTTAGAATAAACACCAGTGTTGTACATTGTAAGTCTCGAGACCCAATTTGTTGAGGTCTCGGCTGTTTCCGGGTCTCGATTGTGCAGACTCAGTCTCCCCCTCGGAGCAAAGGTCTTGGGTCTTGCGTTGAGATCTTGCAAAACCTTAATTTCATAATTGTCCAAAAAACATATACATGTAAAAATGGAAATTAAAAAAAGGAACAAATCGTCGAAAATTTAATTTTCAAGTGCACATCGGATTGTGTTTTGGTTTTGGGGTTTTTTTTTTTGGGGGGGGGGGAAGCAGTTGTTCAGCAGTGGTTAAAAATAAAGAAAGCTGATTTGTCCAATTTCATAATTGTCCAAAACATTTTAAAAAGGAACAAATCGTCGAAAATGTTATTTTCAAGCGTACATTGCATTGTGGGTTGTTTGGGGTTTTGGGGTGTTTTTTTTTTTTTGGGGGGGGGGGGAGCAGTGGTTCAGCCGTGGTTAAAAATAAAGAAAGCTGATTTGTCCAAGGTCTTGGTCTTTGTTTAGGTCTTAGTCGTAACATAACATAATAATAACAGCTTTAATATAAGGCACTATTCCATCAAGATCATAGCGCACGCAATAGAAATTGACATGGATAGAGGTGAGTCTTAAGAGCCTTTACGGAATAGAGATAAACTAACAGCTTTCCAGATGACTGGAGGAAGATTGTTACACATCATTGGTCCAGCTACTCTGAATAATGCTTTTTGACCCAGGACTGTGTTTGCACTGGGGAGCATTCAAGTGAGTGATGTCAAGTGTGGAACGAAGAAAACGTGGAGGAGTGTAATATGACAGTAAATTGGACCGATATATAGGAGTATTTTTATTCAAGCATTTATAAACAAAAAAGAGCAAGTTTAAAATGTTCAAGTTCTCTAATTTCAAGTTCTCAAGTTCTCTAATCTGTAGCCAATGAAGTTCACTGAGTGATGGGGGTAATATGTTCCCTCAAGTGTATGGAACATACCAAACCAGCTGCATTATTTTTGTAATCTTTGGACTCTGTCAGCGTTCTCCCTTAACAGTGGTCTGTCGGCCAAATGCCAGTTAAAACACCCGAGGACCAGTCAAAATTCACTCCAAGTGGTTCGGCTGGCTAGTTCAGTGTTGAAAGGCGTCCCTACAGTATTTCATTTCAAATAATGGACTAATGAAAAAAACGCTGGTGGACCAGTAATATGACAAGCTAACTGGTCCTGCTGGCCAGTCACTAAAAAAAAAGTGAAGGGCAAACCCTGTCTGTCCAATTCATGTGACATAGCACCAAATGAGAGAAGATTGCCATCGATGGGAAGGTCTCGATCTCAGTCTCAGTCTCGGACATTGACATCTCAGTCTCAGTCCCGGCCTGGTCTCTATTTGAGGATCTTGATCTCGGACATTGAAGTCTGGGTATCGGAGAGGAGTTTTTGGTCTTGGTCTCGGACATTGAAGCTTCGTTCTCAGTCTCGGCCTGGTCTCGATAGGAGGATC
Organism: Pisaster brevispinus; assembly: GCA_023634235.1. NCBI lineage: Eukaryota > Metazoa > Echinodermata > Asteroidea > Forcipulatida > Asteriidae > Pisaster > Pisaster brevispinus. Next base: position 22,191,981 of record JAMKCF010000004.1, read on the forward strand.
TCGGTCTCGGACATTAAAATCTCGGTCTCGGAGAGGAGCTTTTGGTCTTGGTCTCGGACTTGGAAGCTTCGTTCTCAGTCTCGGCTTGGTCTCGATGGGAGGATCTTGGTCTCATACATTGAAGTCTTGGTCTCGGAGAGGAGGTTTTGGTCTTGGTCTCGGACATTGAAGTCTCGGTCTCGGACGTGACTTTCTGGTCTAGGTCTGGGACTCTGCGGTCTCGACTACAACACTGGGATATAATCCTCACATTCTCATCCACGCTTCTCTTCCATTTTATTTTTAATTATCCCCTCATAGAGCAATTCTCCCTTCAGCTTCTGGATATCACAAGCTTTCTCTTCAGGTAAACAGAGGCGCCAGTTTTCATTATGCGTCTGATTTCTCGTGAAGCCTTTGTCTTTTAATTTACCATCACAATGGAAATTGCATAAATTGCAATTTAATGGTTGACGAGCTTTGGATTCCTGTTACTCGCTCTGATTGACGAGTGGAAGAACTGTATATTAACACCACTACAGGCAATGTTGTAGAACTAGGGTTCTCTAATCAGTGGGGCAGCCATAAACAATCTTGGAGGGGTCTGGGGAAATAAATTCTGCACTCAGCAGGTGTGGGGGTGGGGCTTAGGGTTGGGGGAGGGGGAAAACTCATGTAACACACAAAATGAAACCGTAAAAACACAACAGGTTTTCAGGGTGTGCCAAGACCTCTTTCCATTGCCCCAAACCTTATAGTAAAATAAAAATCCAAAAAAATAGTTAGTGGCCTGACTTTTCGACCCTAGCAGAGTCTTTCTCGAAGGCTAAATGACAAGACTACAAACATAAACAGGTACATGTATACATTACTGATGTAACAAAAGCAGTCAAGTGGAAATAGATGATGCAGAGGAAAATACACAGAGAAAGCAGGCGGCTGAACAGAAAGGAGGGTAACAAAAAGGAGGGGAATTGGGGGAAGGGGATGGTTGACCACAAGAGGTGGGGAACACAAAGGACAAAGTCAATGATGGGGAGAGGGAGAGAAAGGTAGTTAATTGGTGAATAAGGCAGACTGGGGGGGGGGGCTTATCTGTGGTGAAAAGGAGAAGGCAAAGACAAAAAGTTATTAGTCATTTCCTTCTTGGATGTTCAGACCATGGGGTTGAATGGTCTGGAGACTTCTTATCCATAATTTCTCTCTACAGACGAACAGTCTCTCTGTGGTTTCCTAGTGCCTCAATGCCCTGTAAAATCATGTCAGAAATTGAGTGATTAGGAAGATTGAAATGATGTCCTACGGGTGTATCCAGCTTATGGGTGTTGACTGTGGATCTGTGGCCGTAGAAACGTCTTTTGAGTGTAGTTCTCGTTTCACCTATATATTGAACACCACAAACTTTGCAAGATACTAAATAGATTAGATTAGTGGTGGTGCAGGTGACATGACCCCTTGTCCTATGGGTGGTTCCACCGGTATGGCTGGTGAAGGAGTCCGATTCTCTGATGTGTTGTCTACAGACGTTGCAAAATAAAAATCATAATAATTGGTTCTTATATAGTGCACGAGTAGTAGCTAGATCAAGGTGCTTTACAACATTATTATCCCTGTTCATCAGGCATACTTAGACCATTCCTCAAACTTTCTCAACTCCCTGGGGAGCATACAACCCCAATCTGCTTAAATTAGCACTAAGGGGTCAATCCAGCATGGCTATTTCAACATCGGATCATTATAAACGTAACAAAAATTGCTCACTAAATGTTTCCTCTCAGCAAACATTTGCCGGGAACCAGTCAAATACAATGTACATTACATGGTGTTATAGCTGGTAAGCTGTTTCTGGCAATCAACATTTTATTTCTGTGCTTGGCAGAACTTTGCGTGGACCCTGTTAAATACCTTACGAGAAAGTACGATCAAGTTCAGGCAGACCTCGAGAGGGAAGACTGTTACCTCCTCCCCCCCAACCCCCACCCCCACCTCCGCACCTAGTAAAAACAATCCAGTAGACATTTTTATTTTCAAAGTTACTTTGATTTTCAAAGTTACTTTGATTTTCAAAGTTACTTTGATTTTCAAAGTTACTTTGATTTTCAAAGTTACTTTGATTTTCAAAGTTACTTTGATTTTCAAAGTTACTTTGATTTTCAAAGTTACTTTGATTTTCAAAGTTACTTTTAAAGAGGGTCGCCAAGGTCAGATTCCGTTTTTGGAACCACCCAATTTCCAATAAATAGAGTCCTATAAGTGGAAACGTGGAACAAAATTACAAGTCTCGACCCTCGGTTTCAAACGGTGTCAAATGCCACTGTGTTTGATCCCCTTCAAATGCAATGCTCGTAAAAATTTAAAAACATTCGATGAAGTCACATTCCAAATAATAAATGCACAGACCATATACCAGGCCTTGAACTCCGCTCTTGAAGGGGGCACAGCAATTTTTCCTCTGGTAAGGGGCACTCTATGAGGAAAATGTAAATTTGTATCGGAACTTTGCAAAGGGCACCACAGCAAAAGTACAGGGCACCACGGCAATTGCTGTGGGTTATTTCGAGGCCTTATATTCTATAAGTTTTCAGTTTATTCCTGAATTCTGATGATATTCAATCAAAACAGCATTGAGTTTGAGCTTTTTAACTTGGGTGCTGACATTCCAATTTGGAATGTACAGACCCGCTTCTTTTTTTGCTGTCCAATTACTTTAAATTTCACTCTGAAAGAGTATCAAATAAAATGGCGCTTTACACCATTGTAACGCGAGGTAAGAGACTTGTACTTCCTTTGTACACTTTCATTGAGGACTCAATCTGTTGGGAAAATGAGTGCATCATCACAAAACTCAACTTGGCCTTGGAGCGTCTCTTTAACGTCCCAAGATAATTCCTACCCTGCCCATCAGGAGTGGAGTTCAAGGCGTACTTCATCTGCTTCAGTCTCACGCCGTGAGCTAAAACGTTGTGATAACAATGGAGGCGACAACGATAACAAACAAGACTTTCTATTTAAGATTTTGTCATCTTACCACAGCGGTTGGTAATAATCAATCTTAGTCATTTCTCTATAATCCGCTGCGTAAGTTCACGGTCGGATTCTCTTTTAGGGGCTTCATGAGAGCGTAAATATTGACATTTTCAAAACCTTGGTCTCCAAAAATATGTTAATTACGAAGCTGTAAAGTCAAGAAATGTTTCTACTATTAAACCGTTTATGTAGACTGTCTTGGAAATTTATTACAGCAATCCATAAAATACCCATTTTGCCAGTCTGGTATGTATCGAAAAATGAGAAAACAACTCAAACAAAGACGTATATTTTTATGGCATCAAATATTTTTTTAAACATTCTATTCATACAAAATTCTTGAAAACATGCCTCAAAAATTATAAAAGAAATTATGTTTCAATGATCTTTTTAAACAGATTTTCATAAAAACAAGAAGTTTTATTTGAAGGACTTGCCCCCAAACCCAATATTTTACCTTTTCTTTCGGAATGAGCTTTTAACGACGACATTACATCGCATGCATTAAAGACTTGATGAGATGTTCACATCAATCATAAGCATCAAAGTTTCTAGACTACGATGTGACGTTCTGTTTATTTAAACGAGGGAGCTAACCTCACAGTTCTCGGTGTTTTGTTTATTGCAGCAGCGCAGTTTGAATGATTACTCCTCCATTTGGTGCGTTATACAGCACTTACCCATTGTACGCCAGCTTGGTTCTTGCCAACCTTGAAGCCTGTCACATTTAATAAGCAATGTGTTGGTCTCTTTTTCCTTTTGAAACGTCCGACCTTGATTTTACTTGCGCTATAAATTCATTTACGTGCAGAAAATGGTTTCAGGGCTGTGGTGCATTTTCTCAATATGGGAGATGTTCGTGTATTTTCTGATTGTTTAACTGAGAAAGTGTTCATGTCTTAGGTCATGTACTTTACCTTTGAAAGGGCAAGGGATTTGTCCTTTTTGTAAATTTTTGAGAAAGATCTAAGTTTTGATCGGGACATTTTAAGGCAAGCCTTAAACGTTCTTATTTTATTTATTTTATTTTAATTCTTTGGACAATACAATATTATGAGCAAAGGCCGTCCAGGGAAAGGCAAAAGTCAAAAATTGTCATCAAAAAAGATGTGCCCTCCCAGACCCAGCTCATTAAAAGAATAAAAATTGACATTATAAAATACACATAAATCTAAAATTGTATTAAAGTAAAACAAATCATGGTAAAACAAATCAAGTAAACACAATTGTTAAAATGTTTAGACAGAGACTACTGTAACTTAAAAACCCCGCATAGCCAAACAAGAGCAGAAACACCAACCAGACGAAAATTAAAACAAAAATAAAAATACACAACTAAATAAAAATAAAAAGTAATGATAAAAATAATAACAAATAATCATAATAACAAGAGAAAAAAAAAAAAAAATAATAAATAAAATAAAATAAAATAAAAATAAATAAATAAATAAATTAAATTAATAAAAAAATAAATACATGATCAAATAAAAAAATAAATAAAAAAATAAAAAAATAAATAAATAAATAAATAAATAAATAAATAAATGAATAAATAAATAAATAAACATATAATGGAATAAAATAACACAAAACAAGAAGGATTTATTAAAAAATAAATAAATAAATTAATGAAAATGACAAATCGAGGCCCGAATGAAAAACAATAACTAAAGACGAGGGTGTCGTGGTTGAGCGGTCTAGAGGGATGGACTCAAGTTCTTTAATTCACAGAATGTGGGTTGGAATCCCTTTTCAGTCTGGTGACTTCGCAGCTATCTTGATTGTTGGGTCCAGGAGAGTGCTAGATACCAGGAACGGTACCGAGCATGTTATGAAATGGCTGTTTTACACGATCCTCCTGATTGGTCGGAAATTTGTTGACATCGGACCGCACTATTTTAACACGGGTATGTGTTTTTTTTTACAGGGGTTGGGATCGACCCTTGTGAGTCACCTTGCGGGGAAGTAACTGATGTAGAAAATAAGTGCACTGAATAAAAAATTCAGTCAATACTTATTAATAACAGCGCGTTTAGAATAATTGACCATAGGCAACAATATCACTCTTTCAATCAGTTTGTTCTGTTAACTGAGATAATTAAATTAAATATTGCTTAAGGTAAGGTCTTACTCCAAAAATGAATGACCATGACAACTTACTTGGTGAGAAGCACTGCAGCTGTTGATAGTACCAAACTATTTTGAGGAGGGGATTCCCTTCGAAGTAATATGGTTTGGATAATTTTTCACCCAAAGACATTTGAATCTGAGAAAGGATTCATGCTTGAATCGTTTCTCAGATTTCTGAGGGTTGGTGTTCCATCTCAATTGCTGCGGCCAGAGATGTGATTGGTACCCGCTGTCTCACCTCGCTTAATGTAGATGGATGCGACGTTCTTGTGAAAATAGTCACAGTTTTTTTTGCTGTTTTCTCAGCAAGTAGACAGTGTTTTTAGCTGAAACTTTCACATGGGATTTTGATTGTATCTATCTCCATAACTTTGCCTATAAATCAGCATTACATTGAAAAAAAACCCCCCAAATTTATGAACCTACTTAATCAGGAGGGACAAAAACCCACATTAATGTTCATAACCGTAGTCACATTGTTTCTAAAGTAAATGTTAGACTGTACTCACTTTTTACCGTCTGTATAACTTTTTAAAACTTTCACATGACTTCCTAATGTCCACTTCATGTTTTATCCTTTTATTGTTTTTGTTGAAATACATTTGTAGTTGCTTTAGAAAAAAAAGGAGAAACGTTGTGAAGATCATGATTGTAGTAGTAGTGAGCAGAAGTAGTTGGCCTATAAGAAATACCATTATTTAATTTCCTTTTTAAAGTCTTCTTGATGGTTTACAAGTTCACACATGGTATTGCCCCTCAGTACTTGTGTGATCTTCTCACTTTGTATCAACCGGGCAGGGCGAGACTCGGATCGTCTACAGACAAACTTCTTCTTTAAATTGCTTTTAAGTTCCAAATCCCTTGGCGATAAGTCAAATTCTCAATAGCTGACCCCAAACTTTGGAACAGCATTCCCATCAGCATTAGTCTATCACTATTTTCAGGAAGTGCCTTAAACACTTCTTATTCACGACACCATAGCTATTTTTCTATTCTTGTTCAGCGCTTTGGTCTCCCTGTAAAAGCACTTTAACAAACTTCATCAGTACCTTTAAAACCTGACATGCCCCAAAAACCAGTGGATTGCTTATTCAGAAAAAAGTTTCATGTTATTTTGGTCAACTCTAATGCTGAAATTTTGAAATGGCTACATTTGTTTAGGCATGCATGCATCCATCCTGGGTACCAGGCAAAATCGCCCAATGGTCGACATCGAACTTGCTCTATGTGTTTAACGTATACATCGGTAAATTCAATATGGCAGCTTCCATGAAACGTAACATTAGACAACAACACGCGGCAAAATAGATTTTATTTATTTATTTTTTAAAATTGAAAACATGTTCCCTGAACAATTGTAATTTAAACAAGAATAAAGACAGAAATATGAATGTACTACTTTTCTTCATAAATAGTTACGTTTACAGCAGTTTTTTATGTGAAATTAGTGCCAGTCAGAAGCAGTGTTTTTCATCAGAAGTGGTGGGCGGAAATCCTCGGTGCCGGTCGGGCCCGCCCGGCGCCGACCACCGTAGCTAGAACGCTGCATGCATCATTGCATCATTGCCAAGCTCATGTACAGGGCTTGCCTTTTTTAGTGACTGGCCAGCAGGACCAGTTAGCTTGTCATTTCACTGGTCCACACACGTACTTCAAATTAAATATGGATGCTTTCCAACACTGAACTAGTCAGCCGGACCACTTGGAGTGAAGTCTGACTGGTGCTAGGGTGTTTTACCTGGCATTTGGCCAGCGGACCAGTGTTAAGGGAGAACACTGAATTTTCCCATCCCCCCATTTGCAATTAACGTATTGGAGGGAGGGCAGTGGAGGCAAGAGCCACTTCCACCCCTCACAAGACCGTTTGAATGCCCCTCACTCCAAATTTCACCAAGACAAAACAACATTGCATACCGTTGCCAAGCCCATTCTACGAAATGATGCCCCCTGTAAATTGGAACGTTACCCCACATTACATTACACAAACTCGCAATTTGGACACATCGTGCCCATCTACATGGGTGCCGTGCAAAGCGCGGCATCCCATTAGTGTACGAAGAAAACGGTGTAGATAGTTCCCACTTGACGTCAGAGTGTGTTAAGTCAAGCAATCTTTATGGACAAATTAATTAATCTTTTTGAACGCGCAAGGGTGCGTGATGCGTAAATACGGTGTGCGGCACGAGGGAGTTTGATCAAATTCCTTGCATGATTGGTCGGTGAACCACTTTGCTGCGTAAAAAAGTTGGAACGTTTGACGCAGCTCAAACTCAAAGTCAAAACCTAAGTTGCCTGTAAAGATGGTTTCTAATGTGAACTGTCTGTACTTTTCTCATTTGTACTGACTGAAAATAAAGGAACAAAAGAAGTGACTTATAGATCAATTGAAATGAAGGAGTGTGTTGTTGCCACCTTCCGTTGCTAGAAGCTGCCATAGAAAATACCTAGAATGTTATCACATCTCGGAAGACAGTGCTGCTTTAAACTTTTCACTTTCATTGATTACGTATTTCACAAGGACATATGTAAGAACCATCTTCAACAGTAATTACATCCGTAGAATTACAACACCTACCCCCCCCCCCCGACCCCACAGTCAAGAGGCCGTGTTTTTTCTCACATCAGTCGCGGATAAGGTAGCAGGAAGGAATCGATAGTTGAGGGGCTGGATGGAAGCAGCTTGAATAATGAATACACATTGCACTTCATTAATTCCCAATCTCCAGTTTGGGCATGGGGTAATATTCAGCGGAATTTTAATCTCCATTTACGATGCATTAGGACCCCCCGGTGGATAGATCGACAGCGTTTCACATTTGAATGTTTGTAGACTTGAAACTTTGTGATATTGGGAATTCTTCCACAAGCCGGGCGAAAAATTTCATTTTTTTTTTTGACGACAACTCGGCAGTACTCTTTTATTAACAGGAATATGAATTTTAATAACAATTTTGGGGTTGAACAAAGAAAAATTGATTAGGACAGGATTTGAGGCTGTGAATTTCAGATCGACCATCTTAGCTATCTAGCCCTAGGGAGATGGCCAACATAGGGCTAGATAGTTCAGTTGGCAGAGCGACGTCACGTTAATCCAGAGGTCACAGGTTCAAGTCCTGCTTTAGTCAATTTTTCTTTGTTCAACCCAAATATATTTCAAGTTTACCCAGTCAGTTTACCCTTGTGGTTTATTACTTGATAAAAGTGTTCATTTAGAAGTGGCATGACAAAATGACATTCCTGGTGCCAAATTTATCAAATCAGAAAGAGATTGTTAAGAATGATTTTATGAGACGAAACTAATCAAGATACAACACCTTGAAAGAGATACAGGGTGAGGTGGCGCATATTGCTGCCAGACTATGCCAGAAACACCAGGGCAAACCCCTTCTCTTTTTGATCAGTGGATTCTTGTATGTGCATTACACAGGATACGGGACTTCCGTCTTTATGTCCCACCCGAAGGACGAAGCAATAATGTTCAAGTGTCTTGCCTTAACCCTAACCATGCTAAATGCAACAATATGCACCAAATGGTAATAGTTGTTGTGATCTGTTGCATTTGGCAGTCAACTCAGATGTCATTTTTGGACTGAATTTGTTGCATTCAGCAGTGAAGTGACTTCACATAGGTTTGGGTGCTTCTACTGTATCTGAACAACTTATAATGGGTATTTCAAAATATTTTTTATGGGAAAAGTATTGAGAAGTATGATGTAATATTAGGTAAGAATCATAATTCAAATCATATTCAAAAGACTGTATAATAACAGTTAAACTTTACACTTATGTGCATACTGTTGCATTTAGCAGGGCAAACACCATTGCTCAGTCCTAACACAAACAGCATGCCTGCACAATGCAACAAAATCCCTTGTTGCATTTTGTTGCATATGGCATGGTTCTCATTTCAACTGTGTTGCATTCTGTTGTATTTGGCATGGTTCTCATTTCAACTGTGTTGCATTTTGTTGCATTTGGCATGGTTCTCATTTCAACTGTGTTGCATTCTGTTGTATTTGGCAGGCTTTGTGGAGAGACCCTAATGGGGGTTAGGGTTCTGGACGCAAGTGTCACTAATAATAATAATAACTAGTTCATATATAGCGCATTTTAAAATAACGTACCAATGCACTTTACATGATTGTCTGGTCATTGGGCCAATAGCATTCCTTTAATCTTTCTCAGCTCCCTGGGGAGTATACAGCCCCGAGCCGCAACGGTGCTCCGAAGGCTTTTTCAAACACAATATCAACCTCTACCCTCGCAGGTACCCATTTATACCCCTGGTTGAAGAGAAGCAATTATTAGTAAAGCATCTTGCTCAAGAACGCACTATGTCATGACCGGGATTCGAACCCACGCCCCGATGAACTAACCACCAGAACTTGAATTCAATGCTCTGAACCGCTCGGCCATGACAACAAAGACCAGGACTTTTTTTTTTATTTGCAATGCTCAAGTTTACATATACATGTAACAATAAAACATACAAATAAGTACAAACTACATACCAAGGAAAAACAAAGAGGGAAAACAAAACCAGACAATCCGGTAACCTGGCATCTTATTTAAAAAAGGTCATTTCTAAGAGCAGTCCACTTATTATCACATTTGTACAGGTTGTTGTTGTCCAAAGCTATTTTTTTCTCCAATGTGTAGTGAAACTTAACTAAGTTTAAAAGACCTGGGCTCTTTTGTGAAAAAGAGCCCAGGGCTCGATTTCACAAAGAGATAAGACTAGTCTTATCTGAAGTTAGGACCAGTAACTGGTCTTAACTTAGGACCAGTCCTATCTCCTAGCATTGCCTAGGACTAGTCCTAAGTTAGGAAGGGTTTTGTGAAATCGACCCCAGGACTTGCACCCCCACCTGAGTAGCTTTTCTAAACACTTGATCAAAAAAAGCTACATGTGTGTACACCACCTTTCTGTAAAATTGAACAACATCCTCGGTCAACTGTAGTCAACTGTTCGGTCAGAAACTTGGGTTTCCGATTAGTTCAGACTTTGTGACGATTACTTATTATTGGTCAGGATTTTGTTGTCTCTTGATGAGAAGTAACCTCAGAAAAGGAAATGATAAAATATTCATTATTTTATTCAAAATCAAGGTTTTTCACACGTTTAAGTATTGACCTGTGACTGGTTTCTTGCTCATTTTTTTTTTCGCTCAGCAGAAAATTGTCGAGCGAATATTGTCTGCTTTAAGCAGCTCTATATGAAATTGTAGCCTAGATTGTGGCTAATAAATGACAATTGGCTCTGTAGAGTGTTGCCATAAAATTGGTTGCCGGACTATCCCCTTCCCCTCTTCCGATGTTTCAAATCTCTTGAGGTTTTTGCAAAACACAGGTGTTAACGCTGGACGGAAATTAGTTTTCTGGGTTGATCCATTTGAATGATTTGTGCGTCTTCCTTTATGGAGCTCAGTACCCCCCCGTCTGTGACTATCAGGGAGTGGGTTTCGGTGAAGATGAGGCCTGTTCAGTGTTATTAGATGGTTTAAAGGAATGAAGGGCATCGCAGGCCTGGAATTTCATCTTTGAATAGGCAAGCCCATTTTCTTTTTGCAAAAGGGCGCTTCCATTGAAAATTCTTAAAGCCTGTGAAGGGGCACCAAGGCAAAGACCAGGGGCAATAGAGAGGCTGTGGCCTCCGTGGTCAATTCTCAAGTCATCGCAAAACTTCATCAATTTTTTTAAATTTTAAATAACAGCATTGAGTGTCTTAGCAGCAGTGTGTGATAAATTTCAGATTGTTTTCTTCTGAAATAGGTACTTTGTAAAGGATAAAAACTATTGTTTAATTTCATTCTGAAAGCTTACTGATTATGAAGTCCATACTATATACTAGAACCATTTTTTTGTCTGTGCAATATTTTCCTCTGAAATGAAGTCATACTTAAGAACACTGTATCTGAATACCTTTAAAAAAAAAGAAGCAATGTTCAGCTGATTTTGGTTGTTACAGCCAAAATTAAATGCTGAAAATTGTGCATGGTTTTTTACTAGTTTCTTCCTGGCTCATACACAGGTTAAGAGCTTTGGACTCTCAAGCTCTGGTGTTTCTGATCAGTAGAGTGTGGGTTCGAGTCCCAGCCGTGGCACTTGTGTCCTTGAGCAGGACACCTCAACAAAATTGCTTTGTCCTTTGGATGGGACATAGGTCTCAAGTACTAGGGTCGGTAGTGCACGTTATAGGGAACCCAGATTGTGGAAGAGTAGGGGTTAACCCCTGTGTTTCTGGTTGACATAGCAAGAACCCTTGCTTGAAACAGATTTCCTCAGGCTTGCAAGCTACAGTGATTAAGTTCACTTATGAGGCATCCTTGGTTTCAACACCAGAAATACATAATAAAATTAACGATAATAACCCTAGCAAATGGATACGATAAACATTTAATACATGCCCAATCATTCATCCACACTGATGATTTTGTACTTGATGAGGTGTGTATGTTTACTTCAAGAGCTCCAAATCTCATCACGGCAATTTGGAGTCGCAATCATTCTCGGATCAGGCTGCGCAAGACAATCTTTGGCAGAGGAGTGATGCGTTGCATTTTTCAAAGGAAACGTGAAACATTCAGCGGAAAGGTGGTTTCAATCTTGCCTCAGTAATAATGGACGAGGGTCTGACATGTTTATTGTATGTAGGAATAAATCACAAGTTATTTTGAGGCTATTTGTTTTTACAAAAAAAAAAACTTCAACTAAATATAAGAAATGAGGTCTTGTCTACATACTGATTTATCTCTGCAATAATTCATTTTATCCTGTTATTATTACAGGTTTAATGTAAATTAGAATTTTTACTCCTACTTGATTCAGTTTCAATTTCTTAATTTATTTTGATTTGTCCAAACAACTGTACCTGTTTAGCTTTTTAACCAAGTGCCATTTTGTTTGTACAACTATTTTCAGCGCCCTAAAGCATGCCTGCATGATTAGGACGCTTTATGAATGTTGGTATTATTCTGATTATGAAGATTATAAAGATGTTGCTCCTAACTGAGCTGGGACAAAAGTGAAACGTCCTTCTCAAAGCTTGCATCTTCTAAGATGCGCCAGAACAAAAACAAAAACAACTTACGTGACCAATCACAGACCCTGCGTACTATGGCTGTACGCCAACTGGTCTTTTAGAATGACGCGAGCTCGGCGCGATTAAAGCCATGTATGTCAATCCGCGTATAATGCATTTGACCGTGAATGCAGTAAAATGAATTATCTCATGGATCCAAAGACCAGGGATGAGACATTTCAGACTTTTATCTGAATTCAGACTTTTTAAAAGTCTGCTTTTTGGTGAACAAAAAATGCTGTATGTTTCTGTCAGGCTTATTGGTCTACTTCTCTGCTGAGGATGCTGTTCCCAAAAGCTCCTTAGAATCTGTAACTCCAGGGGTTACCAAAAGGTAGAAATGCCATAATTTCAATGTACCTCCTAAGATCTGGATACCAGTTTCAGACTTTTGTTGTCAGCAGTGACCCTCACCCCTAAAGTGAAAGATGTGCTTTGCTCTGCTGTTGTCCAAGACATTGTAATGCTTTTTAAATCTTTCAGCTAGCTTGGTATGGCTTTGACTTGATCACAGTTGAAGAAATTTCCAAACTGAGATGCTATTATCTTGGAGAAACTTGGTCTGTAGATGAATACATTGTAAGTAGGTCTTTACTTGCCTATAGTGACTGATCGCACACAGTTGTAGACTACTCATTAGTTTCTTATTATTTCCCCCCTCGTGGTGAATCTAGAGTAATTAAGTGTTAAGTAGAACGTGTGGGTGAGGCATTATAACAATAAAGAGACTTGCCGCAGAGGCCATAGGCCACCAAGGATGCTCACCATTAGCGTAGACTTGGAATTTGACTGTAGCAGAAAAGTAGTACTGTATTTCCAGTGCAGTGGCATTACCGGAGGGTGGAAGGAGGGTGGGGGGGGGGGGGGCAAATTTGAATCAAACCTTTTAAGCCAAGATTTGGGATTTAAGCCCAGATTGTTTACACCTTTTAAAGGCAAACGCAGTCTCTGATTGTACTCCTTTGCGGGTGTTTTTCAGAAATGCTGTAACATTGGGACGGCTTCAGCCACTATAATATTGTGCCTCGGTCTCAAACCAAATCTAGGCCTGTTCTATTAATTGATTGTGATCTCAAAGGCAATAAAATGGTTTGGTGCATGAAGTAACTCTTTGCTACTTCAAATATAACAATGATGACATCATCAAAATATTAAACAGCGCCCTCTGGTAAATCGTTTAAACAAATGTTTCAAGCCGTTTTTCCTTAATCTTCTTGCGTTTTTGATGTTCAGAAGCATTTTGTTTACTTGTTGCTGAACACCCTGCGTTCGTTGGCAAACAAACACTGTATGTCTAGTTATAAATTAATTCTTCTTCTTCATTTTTCCATCACACACACGCATGTACACCAGCAAGGTTTTAGCCAGGATTTGGTAAAAGGGTGTCCAAATTTGCTGGAAATTGAAAAACTTGGTGTCCAAATTGTTCACTTACAATACATTTACATGTAATAAAACACGGTGTCCAAATTCAAAACAGGGTGTCCAAAAGACACCCAGACACCCCTCTGGCTAACACTATGTTCACCGGAACATGAGTAATATACTATACAATACACTATATAATTATCGTAACTTGCACATGCAAAGTGTGCGGATGAAGGTCTCCAAAAAGCATGGCTTGTTGATTGGAGACCCCTCTTTATACAATACCAACTAAAACAAAACAACGATTGTGATCTCAAAAGCAATAAAAACAGCATTAGCAACCAAGAGAGACAGTAACTGAATTACAACACAAGACTGTTTTGTAAGGTTTTAATTAACTTGAGCTCATTAGAAGCGAAGGAACACCACTCTCGGCAAATAATTACACTCCAGTTAAGTCGCTAATTTGAAAACAGATATTTAAGATACCCCATGTGTAGGAAGATTGGACTCAACTGAGCCGCGCCAAAGCTTGGGTGATTTATCTTTAAAAACTAGTGACATTTTTAATTACTTTTTTTTTTTTTTTTAAAGTTAGGGGTCATCTAACTTCTTTACGTAACCTAAGTCGCACAGGGGGATATAGCTGAGTGGTTAAGAGCACTGGACTCAAAATTCTGGTGTTTCTGATCAGCCGAGCGTAGGTTCGAGCCCAGGACGTGGCACTTATGTCCTTAAGCAAGACACTTAGCCATTATTGCTTTGTCCTTCGGATGGGATGTAAAGTCATCGGTCCCATCTGTTTTGTCGTTCGCATAAAAGAAGCTACTTTCTTCCGCCACAGCCTCAGTTGGGTGTACAGTGCTGTTGCTATGGGGCTTCTATGTTCCTAAAAGAGAATAAAAGTGTAGTAACGAGGTCTTAAATGCCCATTTAAAACCAGCAGGGTTGTGCAAAGTTGTAAACGGATGTTTAAGACTGATTCACCACTCTTTAAATCCCATTTATAAATATACTTTCCATTAAAAACATCAAAAACCCTTTAAAAGTTTTAAAGAACAAATCTGAGAGTTTAGCCTTAGCTCACCTCGACTCTGCGTTGAATTTCTATGTTTGTGTTGAGCGCTAAGTAGCTCCTTGTGCAAGTTCCGAACTTGCGCGCTTAAGCTAAAACTATCGCATGTAAGTTTCAAACTTAATTGGGCTAAATACGTGCCCTAGCAGCCTAAGCGGGGCTGTGATTTGCGTGCTCTGTGCAACCATTTGATAGCGCCCTCTTTTGACTCAATGAGGTCAGGTCATGTTTAAACACGAATAATTGTGTTTACATCGGGTGTTTAATCAAGGCGTTGTGATCTCCTCTTGGCCAATCAGAATGGATAAACTGTCCCAGATAATTTATGAATGCATGTTGGTTGTATAGCCACAGACGCTTCGTCGCCTCGTTACGTGTAACCATACGTATGAAATATAACATATCAACATGTAGAAATAAATTTCCATTATTCACCACTGGTTTTAACACTTGGTTTTCCGAGGTAATGCATGAAAATGGAGCTCGTGTATAAACACCATTGTATTGTTCAGTGTTTACTGACCTCAATTCCTACGAGTCCAATTCGCGAAGGAATTCCTGGTTTGCCATGATTTTATGGGTGATTTGATACATGTTACTATGGTAACAAAGCAGAATTGGTTCGGGAGTCGGGACAATTGCTTTGAATACTGCACGGGCATTTTTTTTTTTTTTTTTTTTTTTTTTCAATGCAAGCTTGCTAATAATTAGGTTTGATTGAACAAGAAAAAGATATAAAAACCTACCGGATGAAGAGGTACATTTTCCACTAATTGGATTTGTGCTTAATGCACATTTACTGTCATTTTACCGAAGCTGCCTTTTGAGCAGTTGTATGAACGATGAAAATAGGACTATTAGGATTATTGGTAATGTACTGGAAACTGTGTTTTCGAATATGTATTACAATTTTTTATTATTATTTGGGTTTGAACAAAGAAAAATTGACTGGAGCAGGACTTGAACCAATGACCTCCAGATTAATGTACCAGCGCTCTACCAGCTGAGCTATCCAGCCTTATGTTGGCGGTCTCCCTATTAGTCAATATCTTTGTTCAGGGGGTGCCAGTCAGAAGCCGTTCAACCGTTAGCTGCCGTGTAGCCAGGGATCACACCCAAGTTTACGATACAACCTGGGAAGCGGCAGCCACGGGATCACCTTAAGGGGATGTGGCTTTTTAACCTTAAATATCAAGTAATAAACCACAAGGGAAACTGACTGTCAGTGGTCATTTACTTAAAATTTTGAATTGTGCTGTTTTTTTTTATAATATTCATTTGTGAAATTTGGTATGATAAGTGATAACCAACTGAGTTATCTAGCCCTATGTTAGCCAAAAGAGGGCTGGATAGCTCAGTTTGTAGAGCAAGAGCTGGAGGTCTTTGGTTCAAATCCTGCTCTAGTCAATTTTTCTTTGTTCAACCCCAAGTTACATGTATCTTAAAATTTACCTAGTCACTTTCCTTTGTGGTTGATTACTTGTTATTTGATTTTTGTTAAACTTTCAAATGCACAAGCGTGTAAATCTTTTTCATTGTCAGCGCCATTTATAAAAAAAAACTAAGTAGAACCTTAAATATTTTATACAGGATTGGTACCAAAAAACCCCATCATTGTTTAATTTTAGTCTGAAAGCTTACAGATTATGAAGTTCATACTAGAATCACTTTTTTGGTGAAACATTTTCCTCTGAAATAAAGTCATATTCAAGAAAACTGTATCTGAAAATCTAAAAATAAAAATGCAACAGCTGATTTTGGTTGTTAACAACCCAAATTAAGGACAATGCTGAAATTTGTGCTTTTTTTTTTTTTACTATTTTGTCCTGACTCACAGAACAGATTGAATACAAATTGTCACAAGTTTTTTTACTTTATCTGTATACATATGGTTGATCAATGGTCACACAAAACATGAACACTGTCTGCTATTTTGTCTATTTTGACTACATTTTGACTATTTTGTCAGCTCTACCAATCCTGTATAATACATTTAAAATTGAAACCGTATTGAAATATAGCAGGGACATTTCTTGCTTGTCAATCAATAAGTATTATACAAACAAGTTAAGTGTTTCATCTTGTATCTATTTGTTGTTTTTGATGGCATACCCCAGGCTGGTTGATGATTTCGCCATCGTTTTCAAGAGCCACTTACCTTAAAATAACAAATTACTGCTTAATATAGGAAGGGGCTTTATCTCAATTGCATTTTTCATTTTCATGGAGAGCAAACAACAACAAAAACATGCATATGGCACATTGCAACAGAAGAGCACATCTAGGCGTACGACCCAGGGTGTGGGATGGTTGGTGGGTGGAGGGTGACTGTTCCCCCATATTCGGGCAAAACGGTTAGGAAATCTTGGGCATAGCAAGAAGAAGAAAAGATCGGAAAGAGAAAGCAAAAAGATTTTTACCATTGTAAAGTTTTGGTCAAATCAACCCCAACTAAAGAGTCCCCATACCCCCCCCCCCCCTGGCTCTTCAAGGAAAAGGAGTTGATTTATAAGTCTGATTTGGGATTGAACAAAAAATTACCAGAGCGGGATTTGAACTAGCGACCTCTGGTTTAACGTGCCGGCGCTCTACCAACTAAGCTATCTTTCCCTAATGTTGGCATGTCTCCCTATTCGGTCAATATCTTAGTCCGCCAACATAGGGCTGGATAGCTCAGTTGGTAGAGCGCCGGCACGTTAAACCGGAGGTCGTTGGTTTGAAACCTGCCCTGTTGATTTTTCTTAGTTCAACCCCAAATCATTTTTTTTAAAACTACCCAGTCAGGTTCCCTTGTGGTTTATAACTTCATTTGGTCTGTTATGAGTAATGAATCAATGGTTTCACATTAATATCTTGATTTTGGTTTGGAATTACACCGAGGCCATGTGAAGTGCCCTTTGCAAAATAAAAATGGCCCTGCCCTCTCAAATATGAAACTCCTCGCCATTTAAAAAACTTATTTTAAAAAGCATGGAGTATCGCCACTTCCTTAAAAACCAATCATATATTTCCATGTTGTTAGCGCTCTATCAAGAAACTCTTTTTCCTCATTAAAATAAATATTAAGGATGCAGACTGACCCAATTGGGAATCTCTTTGTGCCTTGAATGAGACACACACTTTTGACCAATAGCATTCTTCAAATGCCTGCATTCTCATTTGGGAGCTTACACCCTTTTGAGTTGAGCCTGATTGAGAATGCTGACCCGATGCACTCTTCCCAATGAAGACATCAGTTGAATGGGTCATCATTTGCAGCCCGATTCCAAACACTACTCCCCCAGTGTGGACACCACATGACCCCGAACACCTGAATCCCGATTGTGAATGCCGGTCCCAATTGAAACCCAACACCTCCATGGAGAACTTCAATCGGCTGCAAACTGGGTCATTCTTTATTAACACCACCCTCTGACAAACTTTTCCTTCAGTGAAGTCTTAAGTGCTTGCCCGATTATGCCCTCCTTCTTTGTCGCCATCTCAAAGAAGGAGGTCCGTCGGGCTCTATCATCAAGTGCCTTATTAAGAACGACACCTGGTACGCTAGTGAGCATCTTCAATACTAATCCCCATGTCAGCTATGCTCCTAACTTAAAAAAGACTGCTCTATTGTGAATACAAGAAAGATACTTGTAAAAGGAATAGTCAAATGTCATTTAAGATGTTTCGGAATCGGAGAAGGTGCTCGGCGAATGTAATTAGCTTTAGTAACTTCTCAGTGAAAATTTAAATCGTAAACCTTTTTCAGTCGCTAGAATCGAAGACAGTCTGTCATTCCCAGTACTCGTCTCGAAGTCGAGCAGCACACCTTGATATCGAGCATCAAGATTTAATTGATAGGTGACGATTTTTGCTACCCAAGACGCAATGCGGAGGGCAAGAGGGACTTACGCTGGGACAGGATTCAATCAACGGAGAGCGCTGGATGATTTGTGTGACATTTTCAGCTGAGTACGAACCGGAAGCCAGCAAGCATCGGCTCTTGTTAGTGACATGGATGCTCATCTGTGATGGATGAGATGCATAGACGGTGTGACAGTAACTTTACGAAAGTCGCTTCGGTGAAGAGAATACACTCATCGGGGCTTGGAAATTAAACACTGGACCGCAGGCCTGAGGCCAGTGATTTTAGTGGTGGGCCAGTAAACTCACGACCGGACAAGCCAAATGGTCTTGTGTTTTTTCATTTGAATAAGAACAGGCTTCCTCATTGTGTTCTTTGTGAAAACAAATTTGACTTTGAATCTGATCATTCTATTTCAATTCTGTTGAGTACCGAAGTCTGCTCACCCATAAGCCAAATGAAATAGATCTTCTCTTCATGCTTGTTCAAACCCTTTGTAATTCTGGTCTTGTAAAATAAATTCTGGTACAGGCAAACTTTTGAGCTGCAAGCTGAGAAAACAACTGAAGAACCATGCCCAATTTTCAGGACGTAAACACATTCTCCTTAATTTTGGTTGTAACAACTGAAATCAGCGGTTGTGTAAAAAAAAAAAAAATAAATGGTTTTCAGATACAGTTTTCTCGAATATGACTTCATTTCAGTGGAAACAGAAAAAATTTGGTTCTAGTATGAATTTCATAATCAGTAAGCTTTCAGACTGAAATTAAACAACTTGATGTTTTTTATACTTACCAAATCTGTATACTATCTTTAAGTTAAGGCATACACATGTAAGTGAATCCACAGTCTGTTTTCTTGTTTTTTCGTTATCCGTTTGACTTGTTTACATGTTTTTGGTTGGTCTGTCTATAGGCTGTCTTCTACAAGCCTTGATTTAATCTGACAGCCTCATACTCTCTTTACGTCTGGTCTATGTAGACTATTCCCCTTCGTTTGCTGTATTTGTTATTTCATTTTATCTGTGTAATCTTTTTTTTGAATGTTATTGGAAAAGTGTTCCATTGGAAAAGTGTGTCATTTAGTGATTTAGTGCATCGGACTCAAGTTTCTGGTGGCTGAGTCATCAGGGTGTGGGTTCGAATCCCGGTCATGGACACTTGTGTTCTTCTTGAGCAAGACACTTAACTATAATTGCTTCTCTTCGCCCAGGAGTAAATGGGTACCTGCGAGGGTAGAGATGGTTCTTGTGATTGATTTAGCTTGGTGCGCTACATATTTGGCAGCACAGGCCGTATACTCCCAAGGGAGCTGAGATGGTTTGAGGAATGACATAAATGGCCAAGTGACAATGTTTAATAATATTGGAGCGCCATTTATTGATCACAAATAACTGTTTATTTTAACTGAATTGATAATTTTTACAAACGTGCTAAGCAGGGCAAACTTTCCCAGCAGGAATTGGTATAATAACTACATGATATTACTAACTGCAACAGTGTGTTGGAAAACCCAGGAAACTTGTGTTTCTGTCAATAAAATACTACCTGTAATTCTAAGGGCAAGGATGAAATGACATTTAGAAAAATTTCAGCAAACAATGTGGAGAGAATTTAAAACATATCTGGGTTAATTGCTATATTGAGGTATATTTGTACTGTGTCATTCAAAACCCTGTATCCATTTTTAATATTTATGTCGTCTATCAAATTTTGTACACACGCACCTGTTTTAAATTATTAATTTTTGGGGGTAAAAGTCTTGATGAAATATTCATATCAAATGTCTGGTCATGGAAGAGATAAACAGAATGTATAACATAAGCCACAGACAGTAGGGTATTTTTTTGTTTTCACCCAAGGACTAGCTACAAGTCTAGGTTTGTCTCCCCGCACGATCTCCATATAAATTGAGTTGCTAGAATTCATTTTGATTCATTTACAGAGAGTGCTGATGACAGCGAGCAGTGTACTTGTAGTTGCAGCTATTACACCAGGTAAGGTTTTAAAGATGTCACACCTTTTCTCTGTTCGTTTCAAGAGCTTTGTCAAAGTGGAATTCGTTTCACGAAGTAGACATTTAGCAATGATTGGACTGGCCTTGGAGTTTGTTTAGTTCGCGTGTGTTGTTGAAGGCATGATACGGTTGAAGCGATTGTCTGGGATAAAAGGTTTAGACATGTTCAACTCTGAGGACTTGAGACCTTTTCACTTCAGACAATTTTTGCAGGCAACTTGGAAGCAACCAACTGTTTGTTTGTTTGTTTGTTGGGGTTGTTGGTTTGTTTAGATGATCTTCCCGTCAAGGGAACTCAGCAAACTCCCACAAGGGGATATAAACGCCAAGCTGGCAACAGCCAATCTCTCTCATACAAACATTGGTTTTTACGTCTATGATGATGAACTGCACAAATCAATCAATTGTGATTCAGTAACTAGACGACAATACTTATTCTATTCAACCGTGAAATTAGCGGTTGGTTTGGTGAGATTCGAACCCACAACCTTGTGATTGCAAGTCCTGCAGTCTTACCACTGGACTACAGTTATTTATGCTGCACTTTATAGGCATAAAGGTTAGTGCAGCAGCAAAAGAGACATTTTTTCCTGAGAGTTTCTTACTACCTCCAAATAGATTATGTGAACATTTAAATGTGAAGATTTGTTTCTTCAGTGAGATTGCTTGGACCTCATTTTGATTTTCACAGAACCAAATGAAATCTGGTGAGTTAATGAGAAACACATTTATTTGACAAATGCCATAATTTTGAAAAAAATTAGCCTTATTTTCGATGGGGCAGGGCAAGTTTTCTTGGTTAAGAGTGTCTGTTTCTGTGTTGGTTTTTAGTTTGAATATTGCAAGAGACAGTCAAAAATAAACCCACTTACCATTGTGTGCTTGGCAAAAGGTCGCAAATAATGTGCAAAACAGTGTGTTTTAAGAAAATAACTGCCTATCTCTCTCTTTTCATTTCTTTCCACCTGACTGCTTCTGTTACACCCAAATACCTGTTTATGTGCGTTGTGTTGTCATTTTAGCCTCTGAGAAAGACTCAACTTGGGTCGAAACAACAGGCCCATTAACTATTTTTCTTGCATTTATACCATAAGTCCTTTTGGTTGGTAAGAATATTACAACAGCTAATTCTATTCCCGCCAAATAACTGAGTATGAAAGTTTCTTCAGGTTTTGTTTGTCATTCATCAGTCATTAAAGTTACATTTTTATAGTAATGTGAAAACATGTTTGTGGAGTAATTCTAGCAACAAAAATGCTTCATTTATTCCCCAAAGAATTCATTTTATTGCCGAGGAACTTCAGCTTTGACAATGCCTTGTACTTTGCGTGCCCGGCAGGCAGAAGGTCATGGAGCCTTCGTCCTCCAGCCGGTCACCCGATGAAAAGCGAAGGCCGGCAGCTTTTCCTGCATACGCACTTGTGAAGTTCAAAGACAGTCTGTGATGCACTTTCAGATTGTTGATACAGATTCAGTTGTTGACGAAAGGAAAAGCTTTTTTTTGTGTGTTATTGGACAGGCTGTCTTGACGTTACACTTCACATCTCGTACATCCGTGTGTGTGTACAATGCATCCCTGTGTAGACATCTACTTGTGCTCTTTTCTCTCTCTTAAACAGGTACTTGAGCACGGAAAAATTTCAACGGGGATGCTATTTAAACTTGTTTATAATATGTTTTGTTTATCATTAAATTGTTATTTTGATGTTTTGCAAAAAAATAGTTAGTGGCCTGACGTTTCGACCCTGGCAGAGTCTTTCTCGAAGGCTAAAAGAAAGACGCTGCTAGGGTCGAGAAAGACGCTGCTAGGGTCGAAACGTCAGGCCACTAACTGTTTTTGTTTGCATTTATACCATAGGTCCTTTTGGTTGGTAAGCAGTTTGCAAAAGCTAATACTATTTTGTCATTTTGATATTTTGACGTCTCCGAATATTTTTGTAATTATCGATCAAAAAGTTAGGCCCCTAACCTGAAGGTTTTGGGGAAAACTAGCTACGATTCTGCCGCTGACGGCCTGCTTCAAAATTAAAATACTTTGAGGCCCTTTGTGGGATGTTGCTTTGTTATTGCAACAAAGCGGCTGTACAAAACGGAGCACCCACAAGTGACGTATTTTGATTGATGATGTCACGGGGCTTTGCGGGAATCTTTCTGAAAAGCACTGGAGCAGGGTGTTTCAAAATGATTGTTTTTTTCCAACAATTAAAATCTGTGTACTCTCATGTGAACGTAATTTCCTTGTTGATTGATAACATTTGAAATGAACTTCAGCAAAGAACACTTGCCATTTTCATTCAATCTTGTCTTTGACACCAATTAACTTTTATAACTTTGATTTCTTTCCTTTTTAAACCCCGTAACTTTGTCAATAAACTATTGTTTTTAACTAAATGAATTTTGTACACTCATGTGCCGTTCAAAAACTAGATTTTTGTGATTTTTTTTAATTATGTGAACAATAACATTTCTTATTCTAATTTTTAGTTCTTAGGAAGTTCCTTGGACATCCAGGGCTCACCCTTAACACTAGCCCCAGCTGCTCTGGGCTAGTAAACACCACTTGTTAACCTGCCCTGTGGGCTACTAACAACTGTGCCACCTACTTTTTTTTAAATGCTGATATTTCTTTCTTTTCAGATGTGAATATTTAATAATGTTTTTAATGTGTTAATTTGTTTTTGAATGTCTAAATGATCTCTACCACAAATACATCAGAAAGATACATTTATTGACAAAACATCTTTACAAATCTGGGCTACTAAAACTTCCTGGGGGCAAGTTAAATCGCACAGTCTGGGCTACTTTGCAAAAAAAAAAAAAGCTTAAGCGCAAGGCCTAAACCTCTCTTTAAAATTTGCCCGATGTAGACATGCCATCAGAGCCCAGGTAAATGGAAATATATTACGGGCGTGTTTGTTGGCTCGTCTGGTGCTTGTCAAGAACGAGGCAATTGTTCTGAACTGAATAATGGATTAGGAAAGGTGGACCTTGGAATATTATTTTGAGAGTAAGAGAAGGCAGGTTTCCTCCTGAAAATGGCAAGCTGCTTGGAGTAAAATCTTGCAAGAAATAAGAACAAACCCTCATAGCTCGATTCAATGTATTGTGCTTACAAAAATTGTAAACTAATTGTAAACTGTCATTATCCAACTGGGTAATAGTCAACACAATTTCTTTGGTGTAAACATTTGTTGCTTTTTTTAATAACTCTGTGATTGGTGTCTTTTTATGAACGTTTTCTCTATTTTAGATTTTTGTATTTTTTTTGCGTGTGATTTGTGGAATATTTTTTGATTTGTGCTTCTATTTATGTAAATTGCTCAGAGGCCTTCGGGCTTTGGACGCAATATTAAGTGTTTTTCTTTAAAAATTGTATTATTATTATTATTTCATTTTATCACAGCATGCAAAAGAAAGATAACATTTTTTTCTTTTGTGCCGGTAACTCCTTGAGTCAGGCTACGTCCCGTAGCCTTAGATCTCAAGGGTCTTTCTATCATTATGTAACTTTCCTCTTGCCTTGTAATCTAGTGAGGTTTGCGGATGTGGAGACACCTTGTACATAAGTATCTTTCCATTACAGATTACATTTGTTTTTGTTGTCAATTGATCTTGTATCTTAAGTCCTTAGACAGAATGATTTTTTTTTTTTATGTATTAAAGGATGGGGATGAAGATTGTAAATTGTAAATGTCAAGGTGAGACTGAAGGCTCGCCGTAATCTTGAAGTTGTTTTCTTTAAGATCAGGTGGTATTTGAAATGTTTTAGCTGGATGCTTATGCTGTGCATTATCATCAATGGCAATCCAATTACAGTATCAAATATCTTGTGTTATAATAACAATAATAATAATAATAGTAATATAATATTGCCATATATATATACAAGGCTCCTCCTGAACACTAGCCCGGTGTACATTATCTGGTAAAAACTGCTATGGGCTGGTAAACACTACTTCTCAACCTGCCCTGTGAGCTACTAAAAATTGTCAAACCTACTCGTTTATTAATGCTCATATTTCTTCTTTTTCAGATGTGAATAGTAATTTTTCGAAATTATTACTAGCTGTGCACTCGATCCGCTAAGTGAAAGTAGTAGTAGTAGTAGTAGTAGTAGTCCCATCCGATTTCCTACCTCCCCCAGGTAGTAGCTAATAAGCTGGACAGTTCTTTTCAGAACTAAGTAGTCTCCCGAATTTCAAAAATCTACTCCGCGGCAGTAGAATAAAAAGCAAGACCTAGTTCTATAAGAACAAGTCTACACAGCTAGTAGATATACACATGGTGTTACCGCAAACCGAATATACAACTTTTTAAAATGTGTCAATTTTTGTTTGAGTGTGGGAATGTAACATCATTTGACCATTACACTGGCTGTGATCGCTACCATTATTTGTATATCGGGAAGATACATTTATGGCCGTGTTTTAAATCGGGGCTACAAAAACTTCCTGGTGGCCTAATTTTTAAAAAGCTGAAGGTGCAACAAACAGAAGAGGGTCTGAAGGGGAAAAAATCAGACAAAGAAATCATCTGCCAAATCATTTATCTGCAGAATTCTTTACAAAGTCTGGGAGATAGTTTCTTCTTTCCCAAAGCTCTGGATTGACCTTCCATAAGCTCTGAGGAACACTTTCCCTGTTTTCCATTTCGGAAAGAACTTTAAGAATCACCTCTTCAATCATATTCTTATAATTATGTGCTTTGTATTCCAGGGCAAATTTTCTTCATGAAATCCTCTGTTATGGCTGAGTGGATAAGAGCACCGGACTCAAGCTCTGGTGTTTCAGATCAGCAGAGTGTGGGTCCCAGTCCCGGTCGTGACACTTGTGTCCTTAAGCAAGACTCTTAACCATTATTGCTTCGTCCTTCGGATGGGACGTAAAGCCGTTGGTCCCGTGTGTTGTGTAACGCACGTAAAAGAACCCAGTGCACTTATCGAAAAGAGAAGGGGTCCGCCCCGGTGTTCCTGGTTTGATCGGCAGCATATTGCGCCACAGCACCTTGTAAATCATTACATGGTGCTATGTAAAGGAGTAGGTCACATACTTCAAACGTAGCCCCAAAATACCTTGCAGGAAAATACTTAATGTTGAAGCGCCTTGAGCGTCACTGAGTGACGGATATGAGCGCTATATAAGAAGCCATTATTATTATTATTATTATTATTATTATTATTATAACCCAAATGTTCATGATCATGCCCTCAGATCCTATACTGATCACACCAGGCTACATGTCCCCAAAACTAGCCACTCTTTTTTGTTGACAATTCCTTCTCTGTTGCAGGGCCATGTTTGTGGAACGCTCTTCCCACCACCAATAGGGAAGCACCATCTCTCATCATCTTCAAGACATTGTTAAAAACTCATCTTTTTGCATTTAACCGAATGATTTGTTGTATTTGTTTTGTTTCAGATAATGCCTTCGTACATGTATTTGTTTTGTTAAGCTCTTTGAATTAGGGACTACATGTAGATCTGTGAATAAGTGCTTTATAATATATTACGTATATCTGTTTAATAAGAATTGTTGTTGCATGGTAAGAACATGTTAAGTACTTGATTGTATCGCAAGCAAAAACAAACTTCCCATGGTGACTAAAATGAAGAAGTCATTTTTGCATCATACTCATTGATGCCAATCAATAGTTTCAATGGCAACTTTGTTTGTGATAAAATGATGATGATAAATACATAGATTTATCAGGAGCTTTAGACTGGCATTACCCAAAGACTCTTCACAAATGAAAAACCTTGGCAAATGATTCCAGACAAAGGATTGTCAATTATCAAAAAGAAGAAGATTATATTCAACGTGAAATCTTATTGATTTTTAAGCTCATCAGTACCAACCCTCCAGACGAATACTTCCGTCTGAAAACTGTCAAAGACAAGGAAATACAGTTGAAAGCCCATAGAGAGTAGAAGAAGAATGTTTAATTTCTGGGGTGCCTAGGCTTGGATCAA
Source organism: Pisaster brevispinus (assembly GCA_023634235.1). Lineage (NCBI taxonomy): Eukaryota > Metazoa > Echinodermata > Asteroidea > Forcipulatida > Asteriidae > Pisaster > Pisaster brevispinus. The sequence goes on from JAMKCF010000004.1 coordinate 22,218,470, forward strand.
CTTACTGCATAATCTGAAATCTCCGCAGCCAAAGGATCGATCAATTAAAATAACTCAAACAGCTCAATTAATCCTATTTTCCACTGAAATTGTTTGTGTGTGGATCCATTGGGGTTTTCTTCTCTGTTTGTAGGTTTTGTTTCTAGTGTCTTTTAATGAATGTGTCATATTTTCCCTCGTTACTTTTTATTCTTCTCATTTGAATTGTTTGTTTTTGGTAGTTTTTATGGATGTAGTTTTATTAATGAATGTGTAATGTTTTTCTCTGTAACCTTTTATTCTTTTATCTTAAGTGCATTTCTGTAGGTTTTTCTGTGAGCTGCGATCCATTCTTACTGAATGGATCACACAGGATAGAAGAGAAATAAATATTTGAACAAAGAAATTGGTTTTGTGGTTAGAATACTTAGAATTAGAGGATGAGAAATGATTTACTCTCTCATACAAAGAAGGTGTTTTTCCCTTTCAGAATTAAATAAAACACATTTCTTTTGGCACTAAAATGGTGTGTAAGCTAAACTATATTATGCTTGTTATGAATGGCTGGATTAGAGGGATATTTCTAAGAGTATTGAAGTCTGACTATCATATTTTGTCAGAAAATATGTTTCCAATTTAATCAAAGCAACTTAAAGATGGTCTCCAAGGTCAAATTAAGTTTTGTGATCCACTTATTTTCCAATGGATAGAGTCCTCATGAAAGTGGGGAAAAAAATTACAAGTCTGTAACCTCACTTTAAAATGGTGTAAAATGTCATTTTATTTTATACTCTTTTAGAGCAAAATTTAAAACATGACGTCATCCGACCTTAAATTTGACCTTAGAGTCCCCCTTTAAAATAACAAAGAACACAAAGGAAATCAGTAGAGAGTTAATACCGATTTCATACCTAGGCCTACCCTTAACATTTGATTCTTTTGAAGTTGTGGATGGATGGAAGTTGTAACTCCACACAGCTTTGAAAGTCATCAAGAAACATGTTTGTTTTTGTCATTTCCAGTGTAATCGGAAATTTCCTGAACAATTTGATGACCTGCTGAGTAGACGATTACAGACAATTTCTCAATTGTAACCAATAAGCCTACCCATTTATTTAAATGGCTGTTTGCTAATATTTCTTCTGAAAAGTAGGGTCTAATTAAGAGGAAAATACTGCTCAACCAAATTGATTGCTTATTGACAAGTCGTGTGCAAATCATGACATTATAGCTATGTGATTTTGCTGCTTAGCAAGAGTTTACCATGCTAAGAACAATTATGTACTTATTAGCTTGTAAAATGAGGAAAAACGGAAAAATGTAGCTTGCCAGAACTTATCCATATCTTAAATGTTTCTTTATACGAATTACCATTTATGTTTATGTTTGAGTCACAAGTTATAAACAGGAGAAATAATGAGTTTTTAGAGACATAGGCCTAACTGTGTGCAGTACTTATTAATACATGTATACAGTCACCAACTACGTGTTTATTTCTTTTCCAAACAGGACAGACTCTATCCTAACCGGAGTATGCCACTGACATCCCTCTTCCGCAACGAGCTGAAACTCACCGAGAAGAATGAGACGAGCGTGGTGCGAGAATGCCTGATGATGGAACTGGAATTCCAGATCAAAGAGTGCGAGAATGCTCACAGGCAACGGGAAGACGAGCAGAAGAAGAAACAGGGCGTGGCCGACTACAGCTGGCTTGCAAGTGCCCCGCCCAAGTATTACTCTGTGCCGCAGCTCCAGATGTTGCAGCTCGAGGAATTATGCAGCGAGGTGAAGTCGACGGAAACTGGACGAATAATCAACAGATACAGAGAGTTATTAGTGAGAGAACCCAGGGTTGAAGAGTTGCCGTTACTCATGAAAGCAGTAATGGATCAGGTGATACAAGAGCGCCCTCAAGAGGAAACGCTTAGCGAGTGGGTTGTCAAAAGAACTACCAGTCTGACCCGGATGCGTAACCACGTTCGCGTGTCTCCGTTGAACCTGGACGATGACGACATAAATAACAAAGCCACTAAACGATCGCTGAGCATGCCAGAGTTCAGCGCCCGGAGGACGGTTCAGCCCCGAAGCCTCGCGGAGTTTTGTACAAACATTGACGACCTTCCAGTTTAACGTTTCACATTGTCCGGCATGAACGGCCAATAGTGCCAGTTTTTTTCTATTTAATCTCTCCAGAAAAAAATCAATTCGCATGAAGTCACTGGGTGGTTCACTCACTCCTTTTGGACTCATTACCATTTTTTTGTACTTTTTAAAGATGGTTAAACATTTATTCTGGCCTATGGTCAGAAATGTGACTCGGACTGAGGTCATATTTTCCGGGCTTTGATCTTCATTTCTTCAGGAGGCACAGATAATGATTGTCTTGATGAAAGGAACTTCACCAGGACAACAGTGTTTAGAGACCACCTCGACAAAAGACAGGAGCAAGCTTCTCTTGCCTTCAAGTCAAGCATCTTGTTACCTGTATGAGATTCCCATGCCCCCAGTGTTTGCTTTGGTGTCCCCTAGATATAAAGAGTTCAAAAGTTAGGGTCATAGATTGGTAAATACTCCACAATTTATGACCATAAAAAACTTACTTTGTGAGAATCATTGCAGCTGTTGATAGTATTTACTATTTTGAGAAAGGTTTCCCTTCGAAGTAATATGGGTGGGATAATTTTTCACCCTAAAACATTTGAATCTGAGAAAGAATTTTTCAGATTTCTGAGGGTTTGCAAATGCTGCGGCCAGAGATGTGGGTGGTACTCGCTGCCACCTTGCTAAACATGGATGAATTTGCCATTCTTGTGAAAATACCTTGACAGGTTTTTGCTGTTTTCTCAGCATTTAGACGCTGTATTCGGCTGAAACATTCACATGTGTCTTTTATTGTATCTTTCTTGATAATTTTGCCAATCAATCAGCATTACGCTGTCAATCCATGACCCTACCTTTAAGGCATGGAGTTATATAACAAGACTTAGAGGGCGTGCTGGCTATGTCACGCACGTAACTGCGCTGCCCCACCATGGGGCAGGATTTTCCTATGGGTAAATTGCATTATGAATGCCTACTCAAAAAATTATGCCTGTGTTAACTGATGCGTGTTATGTAAGTCCTATGAATTGGAAATTTGTTTCCAGGTCAAATGATAAAATATGCACTTATTAAGAAATAAAAATTTGAATTAGAGGTGAAACCTACACCCCCCTAAAAGGGGAGAAATTCATGGCGTAGACATAGGAACATGTCATCGGTCGGTGCGCAGCGATAGATACTTGTAGATGTGATACAGTATGCAATCTTGTGTAACTTTAATGGGCTCAGTTTCTCTGGATAAATCTCTCGATATTTGGCTTTTGTTGTTTGGGGAAAAATGCCGTCAAGGTGTATCGTTGCTGATTGCAACACTACTAAAGATGGTGTCAGTCTGCACAGATTCCCATCAGATCCAAAATATAGACTAAAGGCGACTTTTGGAGATTCACATTTCCATGGTGTCTGTTTGTGAAAGCTGAGGCCAGAGATGCAGTAACCTGCTGCCAACCTCGCTAAACGTGGATGGATGGATATTTTTTTTACCCAGTTTTCTCAGCAAGTACACACTGTATTCAGTTAAAACTTTCCCAGGTGAATTTTTATTGTGTCTCCATTGATAATTTGGCCTTGAGCGTTATGTTGACAAAAAAAAACAATCTATGACCCTACCTTATAATGCACGTATCCCAACAATCTCCGTTGAAGTGATGAAAGTAGTGTCTTGTAAATAAGATGTGAAGGTTAAATGAGTTCCTCGTATATTAAGACAAGGCATTCTGTACCAAGAAACCTCATCCAATTATACAATTAAGGTTTGCTTGTTGAGTGAACTTGGACACCTGGGCGTAATTGTATTGAGCTGTTGTGAGGAAGAATTTCCTCCGGGGGGGGGGGGGGGGGGGGGGGAGATTTGCTTTATGGCGAGCGTTGGTTACCAGCTAAAAATGCTAGTGATGTATGGCTGCTCTGGAATGGTTCTCAGACGGTTGTGGTAAAACAGACCATGAATATGTTAAGAAGTGTTTTCTGAATTTTGAGGCCAATTAAAAGGGTTTAATCTCTGTGCCATAAAGTGATTTGATTCCTGTTTAAGCAATTAGTTATTTGTGAAAAGTAAAGTCTGTTCCGAGACAATATGGGTCATCAGGCCTGTGTTTATAACTATTCCCCCTGGACAGGATACCAGACCATCGCAGGTTACTCCCCAGCTCTCACCGGTACCCATTTTGTACTCCTTAGTGGAGAGAAGCAATTATGAGATAGTGCCTTGCTCAAAGACACAAGTGTCACAACTGACCAGGCCAGGATTCGAATCCACACTCTGTATTACAGAACTTGAATCCACCGCCCTGGACCACTCAGCCACAACGCCCCAGTTATTGTTAACCTTTGACCTAATGCCACAAGACGAAAGGCATAGACATATTGATCTCAAACTACAACATACACAACTGTCTGGGAAGATTTTTAAAACTTTGGGTTAAATTTTGTTCTAGTTTTTAAATGAAGGATTGGTTTAACCCTAAAGAGACCATTAATTTTTGTATGATCGACACCATACGCCCCAGACATTGCTAATCTTGTTGTTTTTTTAACTCATATTTTCGGGAAAATGTCAGGAAAATGATTAAGAAACTGAAATATATGGGTTTGTTTTAGAATTGAAGATTCTTTGTTAACATGAGGAACATTGGAAAATTGTCAATTTAAAGTCATTGTTTTTCTTTGAGCTCTTGTTTGAGCGGAAGTAGGTCAAATCTTGTGGCCGTTTGCGGCCGCTGTGGAAATTTTTGCGGCGCTATGGTCTCAAAAGGGTTGAAGTAATTGAAAATGCCAATCACCCACGAAGTGTTTTTGTTTAAAATTCTCTCTTTTCAGAAAGTGTTGACTGACTTTTAAAAAAAACAGCTTGAGCTGTCAATGATTAAAAAAAATCTTTAAAAAAATCCAAACAAAATACACAAGTGTGTCACCCGTTTTGACGAATACAGTGAACTTAATTTAGGTTTCTAGAAGACCGGGCGATTTCAGTGAATGTACTCTTCAAGAAAAATCAATTCCCAGTCGCTGAAAGTATTGATGTACCGTCATAAATGCACAACTGACTAGTAAACCCTAACAAGTATCGGTACACAGGGCTTGTGACACTTCTGCCGGTTACGGATCGTCCATATCCACCTCGAGCTGTGAAACATCACAAGCCGCTCCGTCGTCAAACATGAATGTAGATCCATTCATGTATTCCAACCAAAGATGTTGATACATTCATGTATTCCGATGAGAGAGCTGGCTGGAACAATTCTTGACCCCCATCCAACCTGGAGAAATGCTCTTTCCTTCTTCAGCCGGAAAAAAAAAAACCCTCGGTAAGACTCAAGAGTTTGTTCCTTGATTCTTGTCCGCGACTTGCAAATATTGACAGTGTCGGATGGCAAATATAGCAGAACGTTGTGTTTGATGAAGTCACTCGGGGGCGATAACTGTGGGGCAATAGATGCGATTTGCGTGAAGTCAATGTTGATCTGGCCGTTGAGGGGACAAATGAAATGCATCTACACGTTTACATAGCTACGTGGATGGGGACAATGTCTTGTCTTACATACATGCATGACTCGTTGAGAAGGCATCTTGCGGGGGGGGGGGGGGGGGGGGGGGGCATGCCCCAACTATATTTGGGTCGTCTAGATTAAAGTTGGACAGGCCTAGTATGGTGCCTCGTGGCAGAGCGGTCTAGCGCACCGGACTCGAGTTCTGGTCGCTTATAAGTCATCAGGGTGTGGGTTTGATCATGATCATGACGCTTGTGTCCTTGAGCAAGACACTTAACTATAATTGCTTCTCTCTGCCCAGGGGTAAATGGGTACCTTTGAGGGCAGAGATGGTTCTTGTGATTGATTTAGCTTGGCGCACTACGTACTTGACAGCCCAGGCTGTAATCTCCCTGATTGTAAGATGCAAGTAATGGCAGCTCTGTAACATGCATGAGTCTATGTAGGTAAATTATATACGTAAATGCCGTAATTGGGACAGATACTCAAATGGGTGTACCATTCTCACTTTCAAAATGACCAAACGAATTGAGGTCCAAATCCAAATAACAATTGTCTCAATAGTCTGAGGAACTCAAATCTAAGCAGTAACTTGTGATCAAGCAAGTCATTGTACCAGACATTCTTCCAATCTAACTTGCAAATTGCTTATTATTGGGATAGACCTAAATGCAGTAATTGAGACAGATACTCAATTGGATTTACCATTCTCACTTTCAAAATGACCAAACAAATTGGGCCCAAGTCGGAATGGATGGCTGGGAGTGTCCAGATCACTGGAAAGGCCTGTTGTTCAATGTTGTAGCCGCAGCCAATGGCGATAGCCAAAGCCAAAGCCTCTCCATTCAGCCGTAGCCTCACCACTGTAGTTTAACATGAGTTGGACCAGCCCAAGTGCCTCATTGTCATGAGTCAATGTTTTGCAATACTAGTGTAGTTCATGTCAAGAACTGGCACTGTGTTTTTTAAGTGGTTTAAAGTTTAGACCACTATCAGTACTTCCAACTCAGTTTTTAGTGTGAACATATTTGTGAAAATTTATTGGGTACATGCTGGGGCCCAATGTCATGGCTCTGCTTACCGCCGAATTCTGGATTGCGATCACCATTTTTCACTTACAGGACAAACAAATTTCTGCACTAGCTGTGTAAGTGAAGAATGCCTAGTAATGCACAAGCAAAACTTCCCTGCTGACCTGTGAAATGGCGTAAGCGCGTAATTCCCTGCTCCCGATAGCGCCAATTCTTTGCTTACAGTAAGCAGAGCCGTGAAACTGGGCCCTGGCTATGTTGGCCTAGTTGCTTAGTCGTAACATTCAGATATTTGTTTGTACATGATGCGGGACCAACATGTAAAACATTTCTTTGAGGCTTTGCATGGCGGAATTAGGTATTAGTTGAAGTCTTTCCGGTGGTTTAATCTCGACAGAGGCGTGAATGCTCTAATCAAAACATTCAGAGCACTCCGTAAACCAATGGCTTTTTGTTTTTCAGAACCACCCCTCTTCCAATAAGATATTTTTTATGGTATACGTTGTAGCCTTAGAATAAAACTGCAAAGTTTAGTTTAGTTGCAACTTAGTTTAGTATCACAATGTTTTCTGAAGACAACCATTTTAGTTTTATTTTGTCGGGGGCTCCAATGGCAAAGTGAATTTTGTGATGCACTCATTTCCCAATAGATAGAGTCCTCATGAAACTGGGGGAAAAGTTAAAAGTCTCTAAGCTCGTGTTAAAAGGGTGTAAATTTTCATTCTATTTGATACTCTTTCAGAGCAAAATTTGAGACATGACATCATCAGACGGATGGGTCTGTACATTCCAAAGAGGAATTTCTGCACCAGTTATAATAAGCTCAATTTCAATGCTGTTTTGAGTGAATATCAGAAGATTCAGGAATGAATTGAACAATCTCCGGACAAAAATGAGCAGACATTATTTGAAATGTGATGTCGTTGGATTTTGGATTTTGCCTAACATTGCATTGAAGGGTTTCAAACACTGGCATTTTACAACCATTTTAACGTGAAATCGTCGAATGTTTCTGGATGTTGATAAAGATCGCACTTGAAGGTTGTCAAACACAGTGACATTTTACAGCATTTTACCGTGAGGTTAGAGACTTAATTGTTTCCCGTTTTCATAAGGATTCTATCTATTGGAAAATGAGTGAATCTGAATTTGACCTTGGAGCTCCTCTTTCAAATCAATCATTGGCGAACAGAACAGGATTTTATTTTTTTCATTCTGTTTTGAACGTCTGATGTAATCATCGAGGGTTTACCTGAAACAAAATCTCCTCGGAGACGAGTTATTGATTTCCATTTTCCTCATAAAATGTGATTTTTTTTTTTTCTCTTGTGAAATTTTTTTCCCATTGGGAAGTTATTCTATTGGAAACTCGCTGATTAGTCTGTGTACCTTTCTTCCCACATATAAAAAGGCAGTGCCCTTGGAAAAAAAAGATTCTTATTGAATTATCAGAGTTAATATCATTTGAAATTCCCTCCCGGACCCTGCATTAGTGAAACAGTCCATTGCCCTTTTCCACCTTGGCTGGCTGCGCTTAGAAAAGTAATATCCTGAAATTGATTGAAGTTTTGTGAGGATAATTGTTGGGGGTAAACACGACCTTTACTCAACATAGGCAGCTAGAATATACTTAAAGGAAAGTAAATGCAGCAAATACATTTTATTTTCACAACAGAGGTGTGATTTTTAAGGAATTTTTGCTGATTGTAGGATTTTCTCAAAATCTCCTCTAAACCTTAAACTTTTCTTGAAAGAAGAAAAGCAGTCACCAAAGGGAGAAAGAAAGAGTCCACACTGTGTCCAAACAATAAGTTGTATTTTTGGTGATGTACAGCGTCTGTAAACCTGTAATCATCTGGGAGAAAAAATAAGGGGGGTAGGGCCGCAAGCCATTTTCAGGAATTTTCATTGACATCAACTCTCATCCCCAGTGAAGGGAAAGTAAATGCAAAGGTACTTTATATCGAAATGAGGTAATGAACAAAACGTACTGTTTAAAGTGAAGTTTCAAGTGTTCTATTTTACCCTTTTTGAGGTTTGCAAAAAAGTGCATTTCCACCCGATATTATTGGACTCTTAAATGTATTATACAGGATTGGTAAGAATACAAAACTTGATTGTTTAATTTTAGTCTGAAAGCTTACTGATTAGGAAGTTCATACTCGAACCACTTGTTTTTTCTTTGAAATACTTCCTTCTGAAATGAAGTCATATTCAAGGAAACTGTACCTGAAAACCGTAAAAAAAATGCAAAAGCTGATTTGGGTTGTTACAAACAAAATTAAGACATGTTTACATGCTGAAAATTGTGCGTGGCTTTTTACTATTTTTCTCCTGACTCACACAATGGATTAAGCCCAAATTTTGACAGGTTTGTTATTTCATGTATATGGTTGATCACACAAACCCTGAACACTGTCTGCGACTGTTTTGTCAGCTGCACCAATCCTGTATAACACATTTACATTTTTTGCGGTACCCCAAAAATTTGCTTAGCATGAAATTTCTTCCTTGACAAAAACAGGATTACCAACCAAATTTCCACATGATTTTCAGGATAAGCAAACAACAGCTGACTACCAGTAACAAGCAATATGCAACACATGGAAATTTGGTTGGTAATCTTGTTTTTATCAAGGAAGAAATTTCATGCTAAGCAAATTTTTGTGCTTAGCAGCTCTATGAAATTGGGCCCTGGTGGTAAGACATTTTGCTCTGGAATGGTGTGGGTTACGAGTTCGAATCCCACTTGAATAGTATGCCTGTGGATTGTTTTCCGTAGAACTTGGGGAAGTACCGAGTATACAATGCTTATCACATATCGGTGCAAGGTAAAAACCCAAATAGTACTCTTAATTATGACAAATGTATTATTTGGCTGAACAAGAAACAACTCAGTAGATTATTTTTAAAATTTGCCTGATATATTATTCTAACATAATTTTGCTCTCAACAGATTACTGTAAATGTTTTTGTCATGAAATTGTATTTATTATCCAGTATTATTTATTTATGGAAAAATTGTCATGCATGTTGCAGAGGTTAAATAAATTGAAAACTTCAAGAATAGACTGAAGAAGATTCAGCATTTGTTTTGAAATGAGTAGTTTTTCATTTATATTTTTCAAAACGTAAGTGCTGCGAGTGGATTAAGCTTGTATGATTGTAGAAGTTACATGGGTTTGCAGTTTATGGCCTTGCTTCGCTCCAACACAGCGTGGTGAAAGGACAATGGTTTTTTTATTTTGGTTGTATATAAAATTGTCCAAAATGTTTTTTTTTTTAAGGAAACCATGCTGTTGCTTATGTCGTTGGAAGGAATTTGTTTTTATTTTTATTCTTAATATGTTATATTTTGGCAAAGAATGCTGATTGTTAAAGTTACTTTACAGGATAGGTATGGGGAAAAAACATTGTTTTTAATTTTAGTCTGAAAAGCTTACTGATTATGAAGTTCATACTAGAACCATTTTTCCTGTGAAATATTTCCCTCTGGAATGAAGTAATAGTTGAGAAAAACCCTCTCTGAAAACCTACAAAACATGCAACAGCTGATTTCGGCTGATACAACCAAAATTAAGGACAATGTGTTTACATGCTGAAAGTTGTGCATGGTTTTTCACTATTTTCTCCTGACTCACACAAGCCCAAGTTTTCTCAGGTTTGTTATTCTATGTATTTGGTAGATTACACAAAACATGAACACTGTCTGCGACTATTTTGTCAACTCTACCAATCCTGTATATCACCCTTTACTATCCTTGACAATTTTAAACAAACTCCAGGAAATAATACAAAGAATTTTGGTTAAAAAACAAACAAGATAAAGCATGATTTAGTTTTAAAAAATACTTTTATTTAAATAACATGCGTCTCTGCAATGACAATACAACTTTTTTTAAATATCATGTAGTTATCATATTTACATACCGGTACTGTAAGTTATCACACAAGCGTGAGTGGATTACGGAAAAAACAGCGTTTCTGCGTCCCATATCCAACAAGGTTGAAGACCGAGTTGGATATGGGATGCAGACAGGCTATATTTTTCCGTATTCCAGGAGTGCCTGATGCGTAGCTTAAAGTAGCGCAATACGTGCACGCGTGAAAGGCTATCATTGGCTGAGAGTCGCGCGCAGCGTGTACACACCTGCACTTTTCCATTGTTTGTCATCAAAGATGGCGGCCACTGACGTCATGTGCAATCTATCTATATAGGTTAATAACACACTCTTGTTGCCATGGATTGACCAATCAGAATCGAGGATTCAAGTTTGCGTGAAGATAAATGAGAATACAGACAACTCTTGTATGAGAAGTCATAAGTAGAATCACATGAAAGAGTAAGATATGAGACAACATTGTCAACAAAAATTGTCAAGAGGTGATGATGGTCAAGAATCTTCCATTGACGTCATCAAGTCTTATTTTTAGCAACCGTTAACTTTTAGCAAAAAAGAAGAAAGAAAAGAAACACAAGGCGCACACCTGACTTTAAAACCTTAGAATGGATCTTTGACCTCATTTCCCAACCTAGTTCATCTCACTCGCCCCAGCTAGTCTTTCATACCTCGTCAGACACTTACAGATAGTGTTTTCAAGAGGTGGGTTTCCGTATTAATTCTAGACATGGTCCCCGGAGGCTATGCGGTCGAACCTCGAAACATGAATAGAATGCGGGCCGTACTGCACTCTTGCAATTAAATTCATCTTATTAAATAAACAGCTTCATAAACTCTAATGGACTGTAGGGACCCAACGCTGTTATTGATACATGTAACCAAGTTATTAGAAAAACAACAACAATGTTTGGCTTTGGATTGCATGGGTAAATGCCGGTGGATATTTTTTTCCCAAATGGCTTTCAACCTTTCAACAAGATGTCAACATTGTTTTGGGAAAATTATTGCAATTCCATGTTTTGAGACCTCAAGCTTTTCAGGGTTTTCAGTTGCGTCTCGATATCTTTGGGGGAAATAATTAATCAACGTTACAGAGTTTTGTTTTTGTTTTTCTTTTTAAATCGCCAGGGTCCAGTTTCCTAAAGCTGCTTAAGCACAAAAAGTAGCTAAACATAACATCATTATGCTTACCAGAATAAGGTTACCAGCCTAAATACCATTGTTACATGCACCGCCTGTGACTGGTATCCTGCTCATTTCTGCTCAGCAGGAAATTGTTAAGCAGTATTTTTAAGAAGCTCTATAAACAATTGGGCCAAGGTGCCAGCCATGAAAAACATTTTTTCTTTGTATTGTTTTATTACCATGTATGGATTAGTTTGGATTCACCAATCAGTGCATGAACGTTTGAATGGAAATAAAATAAACAAACAAACAAACAAACAAACAAACATTTTGGTTATACCCAAAATGAGAATATGGTAGACGTGGTAAACATCTTAATCATATAACTTTTAACAATGAAATAGACTCTTTGCAAGATATAACACTATAACATGGTTTCAATGTTATCTAAGTATATTTTTCACTTTTCGCAATGATAGCAGTTTCTGAACATTCATGAACAATTCTTAAACTTTATAAGACAACTTTTGTAGTTTTTTGTTGAACAAAGAACAATTGACTAGAGCGGGACTTGAACCTGCACCCTCCAGATTAACAAGCTGGCACTCTACCAACTGAGCCATCTAGCCCTAACTTTTGTAGTTAACAATACTTGAAGTGAAGTCAATGTGTTATCAAAAACAATAATCAGTTGGGATTCTTCCATTCGAAATATAAATTTATATAATTACATGTTAAAATTGTCAATTTCTTTTAAAGATCACTGATTCTGAATGTTAAAGAATAAACTGGGGATTTTCTTGTTTGTTTGCATGTATAACAAGAGCGACGAGAGTTTCCACGCATTATCACATGATCAAATCACATGACCCACTTTCGTTCTTCACCTCTCAGTAGAAGTTTCTCGCTGTCAAGTACAGGTCCTTTTCTCTCCTGAGGAGCAGAAACAAAAAAAACCAAATTGATTCAAAAACCGAAGTGGCGAGCAGACAAGCACAGCACACTGTTTATAAAATCGACACTCTACTATATCTTAACTCTCGTTCTTCTCAGAACTGCAGGCCCTTCCACACGAGCACCAGTAACAAAGGTCCTCGGTAATGGGTGCCGGTTGTCTGTCACTTCCTTCGATTGCATTTATTTAACAAGCTTTCACACGACTTCTTAAAACACAAATGTACCAACGTCACTGGTATTTCGGGGGGGGGGGGGGGGGGGGGGGTAAAGTAAAGGTCATAAATGTTCATTCACTGAACACTTTCTTCTACTAGTGACACATTCTGTGCATGAGAAAAAATGATATCGCCATAGCAAGGGTCCTTGGTTATGGCACAGTAAATCGGTTCACACTACACATCCTGGTGATTTTAACATGGTTGCTATTCTTTGGGTGGAGGTCTGGATCACTGATAAAAATAACAAGAGTCCTCAGTTATTATTTTACAAGGATAGCTTTCACACGACTGGAATTTGCTTTTTTTTGTAACATCGAAGTGATTTTAGTCGAGGTCTCTTGTGAAAAATTGTCTTGTGTGAAAGAGCGTTAACACTTTCCAAAGAGAAATTTAATAACATGGTTGCTACCATTCAGGCTACCTGCACACAACATGAAGTGGTGATTCAACAACTTGAATAAACTCAAATCAAAATCAAACTAACCTCCTTGGCAAGTATAAAATTTTTACCCCACCATAACATCCCCTAAATCGCAAAAATTCCAACCCACGAAATATCGTCATTTAATTGTAAGGACTCTGATCTCAATGTGTACAACTCATCATAAGAACTGACCCAGCAACTCCCCTTTCTCAGTGGTCTCCTTTAAGGAAGTCAGCTGACCAAATGTCAGTCAAAATTCTCTCCCCTTGAGCCTTAAAATGTTCTCATAAGAAGTGAAACAGTCACCAAAGGGAGACAGGCATAGTCCACATTGTGTCCAAACCTGTAGTTTTGTATTTCTGGTGATGCACAGTCTGTAAACCTCCTGAATTGTAACATCTGGGGAGGTTCCTGGTCCAGAATAAGGAGGAACCCAGGACATCAAGCCATTTTCAGGAATTTTCACTTTTGGCGAATCTCAAACGTGATTTCTCTTGGACAATAACGGTTCCATCCTCTGGCCGTTGAACCATACGTGTTTTTATTCCCAGCTACCAAGGACTCAAAGTTAATTTAATCATCTACAGCCCAATACAATTTGATATCGATTTGCTTTTCTTAATGGTATAATAACGAGACGTCGTCACATGACCAAGATTGGCGTATCTAGAAAATTGAGTAATGTGTTTTACCCAGAACAAATCTATTATAATAAAATTACAGGTTCCGGGGTCCAGAATAAGGGGCAACCCAGGCCCTCAAGCCATTTTCAAGAATTTTCACTTTTGGCGAATCTCATCGCTGCCAATTAGTCTGGCTGCACGGCTACTTCTTTGATTGTTAAGCACTGATAGTTCAGACCCGCCTCTAGCCATCGGGCTAGCTCGGTGGTCTAGCGGTAAGACATCTGCTCTAGCAATGCAAAGGTCATGGGTTCGAATCCCTCCCGAGTGATTGCCTTTGGATTTTTTTTTTCACAGAGCTCGGGAGAGCACTGAGCATACAGTGATTAATACACATCGGTGTAAGGGTAAAACCAAAATTAATCACTGATAGTTCATTTAACGTCAATTTACAAGTCAGTGATATTCTTGAGAGGAAATCTTAAATTGTAAAGCTGACTGACCAGCAAACTGATCACACTGGCTTGTCACCGTGTAAGTAAAAGACAAACCCTGTGGGAATCCCAGCCAGAGCTGCCACCAATTGCATCTTGAAATCAGGGAGGTTTTGTACAACAATCAGGGAGATATTTAGAATTACATTCAACATAATTTGGGAAAAAGTTTCCATAATCAGGAAGATTTTCAAATTTGTTCATCAGAACATGGAAAGATTGATTTATTTTCAGGGAACTTTCTGCAGAAGCCAACCTACACGTGAACTCTCTAATTTTCATTATTTCTATTTCACAGCGATATTGTTAGCTCTGAAACGTGACTTCTCTCGGACAATAAACAGTTCCAACCTCTGGCCGTTGAACCGTACGTGTTTTATTCCCAGCTCCCAAGGACTCAAACTTAATTTAATCATCTACAGCCCAATACAATTTGATATCGATTTGCTTTTCTTAATGGTATAACAACGAGACGTCGTCACATGACCAAGATTGGAGCATCCAGAAAATTGAGTAATGTGTTTTACCTAGGGCAAATCTATGATAATAAAATTACAGTCGTATAAATAGAGATGTCATGAGTAAATACAACATATAGGGGTTGTGAGATATATTGGCCACAACTTAGGTTAAACAAAAATTGGGTTGAACAAAGAAAAATTTACTAGAGCGAGATAAGAACCAACAAACTCCGGATTAATGTGCCGGCACTCTACCAACTGAGCTATCTAGCCCTATGTTGATGGACTCCCTATTTTGTCAATATCTTTGTTCAGAAGCCATACAACCGTTAACCGCCGTGTAGCCAGGGATCACACCCAAGTCTACGATACAACCTGGGAAGCGGCAGCAGAGGGATCACCTTAAGGGGATGGGACTTTTTGGTATTAAATATCAAGTAATAAACCACAGGGGAAACTGACTGGGTAAATTAACTGTATCTTGAATTTGTTTTGTTATGAATTAAGATGTATTGATGATATGTAATCTTTGTACTTTAATGACAACATTGAAATAAACATAACAATGATAATAACAAATCAATTGGAAAAATAGGACTAATCTCAATATTGACACTCACCTTTAACATGGACGTTCGCTCGTAACTCGTCCCACCACAAGACCTTGGGGTAGGAAACAAATATAAAATGTTGAGTCATTTATCAATCAGTAAATTTCCTTCATAATTTGTAATGGCAGAAACACATCCCCGTAAAAACTTAAAAATTGAATTGTTAAAAGATTGCAGATTAATGACAAGATTTTGTCGCCACCAAAATGCAATGCAGATCTATTGTGAGAATGTTGTGCCCCTCCTCACCAAACATTCATCCAGCCCCCAGCCAACCCCACATCCCACCCATACCCACACCAACATTAAACTCCCAGCCAAACCAACATCCAACCCTCAGCCAAATCGCATCCAACCCCCACCCAAACCCCCACTCAAACCCTCATTTAATCCCCAATCAAACCCCAAGCCAAACCTCTATCCAACCCCACCCAAAACCCCAAGCCAAATCTCTATCCAACCCCACCCAGAACCCCAAGTCAAACCTCTATCCAACCCCAGCCGAACTCCAACCCAAACCCCTAACCAACCCACTACCCCCCCAGCCAACCCACATCCAACTCCTAACCAAACCAAGAACAGTCTCAAAAGCAAAACCATTCGGATCACTCATTCCCATGACTTCCAACCGTCCAACCTTGGTAGGTCATAGGTCATATAAACACCATGACTATTAATGATTGCCACCGATATCATAGATAACAGAATGTGATAAGAAAACATCGTCAGACTACAGATGGGAGACACTGCCGAGAGATAGCTGGAGGTTATGAACTATTTTATAAAAAACCGTCTCCAGCCGATCGTGTCAGACCTGTTGACATTCAGGCTACCCACTGTCAATTCCATGGACGTCAAAGAATGCGCAAGAACACTTGACAAAAATCAGAAGCGGCACTCAGTTCCTACTTAACTGAATAAAATGTCACTGATTTGAGCTCAGATTGCTTTTTTCTTTTTTAAATTAGGTCAGTTTTAAATCAGTGCAGTTCCTCGATTCTTTGGATGGAGGCATTTTTTATGGAAACCAATTTCCCGCCAGATGTTTTAGAACCACAAAATGTGGTTCAACAGTTGCATGCAATTGTTTGGACAGATGCCAGCAAGACAACTTGCGGTTCAAAGACGATGAATTTGTAATTCCACCTGCCCTGACGGAAATTTAGCCGACCAAGGAGGACGGGCAGAAATTAAAGGGGAGTTTTATGTCAACTAATGCCAAGTGCTTCACTAAGACCTATAAACCTATAAAACTAATTTGTTCAGGCAACTGAACATATTCTGCCTACTTAAGACAGATTTCCAATTATCCTCAGAAATAAATCAGCAAAATTAAACAATTTTATTGAATAGCCTGATTAGTCTATTTAAAGCTTATACCATTGTACAATGTATGTCAGACCTTGTACTCGTTATAAATTTGTCTACCTTTTTCCCAAGGGCAAAATACCATGCCTTTTTATTGAATGCTCTCTTTCTTCGGTTGTTACAATTACTCATCGTCCACAGACACAGTTTGAGGTTTAAACGTCAATGAAAATCCTTGTGAAAACAACAAATTGTGTTTGACATGGAATACAAAAGGAACTTAATTGCTAATGGGTTGTCAGCGTGGAATGGTACATGTAGAATCACTTAGTGTTATGAGTTTCACAGCCGATTTGTGGTTATTTCTTGCTCAGAAGAATGAATGATCTGGGTTTTTTGCCGTTAAGTTATTAATTTTTTTGTGTTTTAAGCTCTCTCCTTATCATTATACACTTATGCTCTTTTTACAGTACCAAGACAATTCCCAGGAAATGAAATCCCACCAAATTTCTGGGGAATTTCAACCCTCCACCACCAAATTTGTTTTGTTTATTTGTTTGTTTGTGTAGGCGATCTTCCCAACAAGGGAACTCACAAAATTCTCACAAGGAGATATAAACAGCCAACTGGCAACAGCCCATCCCCCTCATACAAACATTGCTTTAGCTTCTACGATTATGAATTGAACAAATCAATATTTATATCTTACAGGGATTCTTTTCCCATTTTTAAGACTGGATTAATTAGGCTTTTGTTTTCAGTCACAGTGGTTAGGTTCACTTTTTACTTATGCTGGCCATCTCAGAATGGGCTTGTCTTGTCATCTGATTCCAATAGTTACCTTGATCTGACAGTGTTACTGTTCCATTCCGACGCAAGTGATGCATTTTGGTTTACAAATATTCCAGTTATCTTAAGATTGTACACGTTAAAATATGTTAGTTTTTTGGCATTGTTGAAAGCCTGGTCGAATAAATAATAATAAAAAATAACAACCATAACAAATTGTGATTCAGTAACTAGACGACAATAGTTACCCTAGTCATTGTGAAATCAGCGGTTGGCTTGGTAGGATTCGAACCGACAACCTTGTGATTGCAAGCCCAGCAGTCTAACCACTTGACTGTGGTGACAAAATTTAACACTTGTTCCACATTCATTATTCAGTCATTATTGATCTTACCTGCATGATTTGTTCGGGATCCTGTTGAATGTAATACTCCTACTCTTGCAAGTTTTACAGTTGAAATATCGCATCGTCGCTTCGTGTCGCGCTAGCGGATGATTCTCTGCCTTACACAGTGATGAGGGACTGAACCACGTGTAGTCGCACTGTGGGAGTGACAATATTACAAACAGTGAAACTAAAAACTAATTATAAATAATGCCAACATTAATGATAAATAGAAATTATGTACAGGTAGTACTTGACATTTAAGGTTTTACGGTACTTGACATTTAAAAATGGACCACAAAACAATTCACATAGAAGTATAATATAAAAACAAGTGAATCTCGAAATGTAAAGTTTTATCCCAACATTCAAGTTAAAACCATACTAAACGGTATGAGTAATAAATAGAAAATACATAGCACTTTACATCTAAAAACAAACAACAAAGGGCTTCTGAAAACATAATATAAAAATAATTGAAGGGTTAAAACAAATATAAAAATAGCTCAAAGCTTTATATAAACAATGAGACAATATATCATGTGATGGTTTATCAAAGATATCATTTTTCACATGTATAATTACTGGAGATATTATATTTTGAAGAAAAACGATCGGGGACTTTAAAGTGTTCGGTCATGTTTTACGTTTTACCTGCCGCGATGTTGGCTCGCACCAGCTTTTAGAATTTTTACAATCTTTAGATGTTTCTCCTTTATTCGTTTTGTTTGGTATTTCATAGTATTTTCTAAATTTGTCGGAGCAGTTTCATTTCTTCTTTTTGGAGATTAATCAAGTTTCCTATGTCTTTTGCCTTATGTGAAAATCGTTGATTTTCAGTTGGTTTGGAAGGCGGAGAGCTAAGAAGCCTCCACTCTCTTCTTACCTTCTTACAAGACACTACTTTACATTTCTTCTCCCTGATTGAAGCCATCTGAGTCTCAAGACGTTCCTTCTTCTCAAGGGCCTGGAAGTATAGCTCTTCCATTTCAGATTGAACCTGTCCCAAAAGAAATAAAGATATAAATGCTTGTACTACAAAAATACTGATTATCCAGACGAATACTGTTATATTATTATTTTAGTAATTGTCATTATTTTATAATTATTTATTTCTGGTAATGAAACCAAGAATGCCTCATAAGTGAACTTAATCACTGTAGTTCATGATAAGTGTTCTGGGTCTTTTACGTGCACTACCAATTCTAGTACAAGGGACCTATGGCTTAATGTCCCACCCAAAGGACAAAGCATTTATGGTAAAGTATCTTGCTTAAGGACACAAGTGTCAAGACCGGGACTCGAACCCACACTCTGCTGATCAGAAACACCAGAGCTCGAGTCCAGTGCTCTTGACCGCTTGGCCATGACACACCATGCTTGTTTTTGTGATTAAAACACATGACTAGGATTACACTGGATTTTTCATAAGTTGTTGGAAGGGAAACCTTGCCCGTTTACCTCAGCTAGAACACCAGAGTTTCTGGACTTGGTATTCATGATCGATTGCAGTTCCTCTTGGCTCATGTCCACCTCCTGACCTAAGAAAGACTTCTTTAGTTTCTTGGCTGGCTGTCCTGACTCTCCACTGCTCTCTTCTGTCAAGGGTGAGAAAATAAACAAGCTTGGAAAGCTATCCACAAAGGTCAAAGGTTATGCACCTCAAAAATATTTATCTGGAAAGTCTTGTGCAGCTGCACTATTTGGAATCAAAATTTTGCATTTTGGTTTAATATGAATGGCAAACTTTATAAATGTAAGCATATGTTATAATAATGAACATTAGTCAACATTTCAGAAAAATAACTAGAAACACCCCACCTTCCTGCGATTGATTGAGGTCCTCCTCTACTCTCCTCTTCACTGCTTCCCGTTTACGTGGCGACATGGGACTTGTGCTCTTACCAACAACTTTGTTAGGGTCAGACTTGGTGATTTGACCTTTGGATCTAATTAGAGCGATAGCTTTTCTCTTTGCATCAACGGAGTTTGAACTTTTTCCAGACTTGAAAGACGGAACGCTTCTCCAGGGTACTTTAGACTCATGACTTGCTTCATTAAAGATGATGTCATCATCATCATCGTCGTCATGGCAATCTCGTCCAAGAACCGGGATCAGGTTTTCTACATCTCTCTGGAAGGACAGTCCTGTTGATCCCAACTTCTGTTTTGAGTCTTTGGGAGCAACTTGAGTTCCGTTCTTGTCTTTGAGGGTCGTTGTAGATGCCGTCGTCGATGACGAATGATTGAAGGAGGTCTTTCGTGTGGCCTGTTTGACCTTCATTGACTCTCGATGCTGTTTTAGGAGATCTTTGGCGGTGATTGTGCTGGCGTTTTTGCTCACTGATGAACAAATTATCAATTAAATATCAACATCGTGGACTGTTGAGTCAATGAACTACATGGGAGTCTACATAAAAAATTTCTGCTTACAAATTAGCCATAAAATGTACTACCACAATAAAAACATATGCTGGCTTTGTAGTACATTCAATAGATTAATATGCTTTGAAGGATGAGGTTACACAAATAGAAACAAGTTGGATTCTCCCAACCCCTTAAATTTTATAGTGAAGACAACTTTAAAGTTCTGCTAAAATTAACTGGTAAAATTGACATTGTACGCACTAAGCATAATTAACATTAAAAATATATACCTTTGAAATGCAATCAGGTAACAAACCTTGCATTTCTATCAAAATCTCTTCAAACATTCGATACAAATTTTCAACAAATAAATATTCTTCAAAAACAGATACTTAGAATGAAATATACCTTCTTCAACTTTGACCATGTGCCGAATCAGATTCTGTGATCCAAAACTTGGTGCACTCAACAACTCTTTGCTGCAAACGAGAACAGGTAGATAACTTTCATGAAATATGTGTACATGTATATTCAGTTTGCAGTAGCACCATGTCTATATATCTACTTTGCTGTGTAGATTTGTTCTTGAGAACTTGTCTTGCTATTTATTGTACTGCCACGGAGTAGATTTAGGAATTTGGGAGAATACTTAGTTCTGAAAAGAACTGTCTTGCTTATTAACTACTACCTGGGGGGAGGTAGGAAATCGACCGGGACTACTTTTGCTTAGTGGATCGAGGAGACTTCTCGTTATTAACTTCACTGCTCCGGAGTGAGTTCTTAATTGGTCTCAATGTTTCGACTAACCTGCTCTAGCCATCGTCATGAAATAGTTGTCAATAAAGTAAAGCAAGCTGCAGTAAAGGTATTTAATTTGAAGTTCTCACTGATACTTCTCAAGTATTTTATTCATCCAAGTTGGCTAAAAAGAAACCTATCGTCAGTGAGTACGAGTTATTACAGAAATGTTAGACTAGAATCTGAGATTTTCAGACATCCTTTAAAACTCACAATGGTTCACTGGCTCCAGCCACCTTGATCAGTGTGTCTTCTTTATTCTTGCGTCCGTGCAGCGTCAGGACACTGTCTCTTGCTTCTTGCTCAATCTCCTTAGTTCCTTTGACGCCAAGACTCTGCAATGCCATCTTCGTCACTTTCTTCTTGGGTTTACTACCAGATTTAGAGCCAATGACCGATGCACTTTGTATATAAAAAACAAATAGCGGGGAAAAAAAATATTACAAATGGTTTCAAAATAATGGTTAACTTTGTTGAGGAATACAACAGTGTCGTGGCCAAGCAGTCTACTGCATCGGACTCAAGTTCTGATGGTTGAATCATCATAATGTGGCCGGTTCGAATCCTGGTCATGACACTTAATTGCTTCTCTTAACCCAGGTGTATAAATGGGAACCTGAGAGGGCTGAGACAGTATTTTGTTGGATTGACCACTCCCAATGACCGATGCACTTTGTATACAAAAAACAAATGGCGAGGGAAAAAAAATATTACAAATGGTTTCAAAATAATGGTTAACTTTGTTGAGGAATACAGCAGTGTCGTGGCCGAGCAGTCTACTGCATCGGACTCAAGTTCTGATGGTTGAATCATCAGAGTGTGGGTTCGAGTCCCGGTCATGACACTTGTGTCCTTGAGCAAGGCACTTAATTGCTTCTCTTAACCCAGGTGTATAAATGGGAACCTAAGAGGGCTGAGACAGTATTGTGTTGGATTAACCCCTCAGTGCTAATTTGAGCAGCTTGGGGTTGTATGCTCCCCAGGGAGTTGAGAAAGTTTGAGGAATGGTCTAAGTATGCCTGATGAACAGGGATAATAATGTTGTAAAGCACCTTGATCTAGCTACTAGGATATGTGCACTATATAAGAACCAATTATTATTACTATTATTAATTAGCACTGTAACTGATATGACTGAAGAAACCTGTAAAAATACATACAAAATCATTCCAAAAATACAATGATTGTGAGGCGAAGACATAACAACTTCAAGCAAAGGGTATTGTGTACCTCATTGGATTGTAACTTTGTCCACCGTATATGATGTTTGTCCCAAGCTTCTTTTTGAAGACTTTTGGCTGAACTCCTGAGTACCTATGAAAATGAAGGAATTATCACCGATAAATTAATAATTAAAAGAATTCTGAAAGCTGGAATCTTTGTTAATAACAAACTCCCTAGAGGTAAGACATCTTCTCGAGAATGGGAAAAGTTGTGGGTTCGAATCCCACACAAGAAATATACCTATGGATTTTTTTTATAGGACTCAGGGAAAGTATTGAGCATACAGTTCTTTACACACATCAGGGTTTGGGTACAAACCAAATAATATATTTAAAAACTGCCTAGTTTTAATACCATACGTGACAGTCAAACTGGAAGTAAATCTGAGAATAAATTCTGAAACAAGGTAAGACTATGCAAGCTTTTGTAAGAAAGTCAAGACTCAGTTTCTACATTTGTCTTGATGTGGATCAAAATGTTTGTGTACTTACGATGATTGCAGGTCTGGTCTTTTAGCACTGCTCTTCTTGTATTCATTCTGTACATGAAACTGACATACTTCACTCACGGCCCTGAAAGAAAAAAAAGGTCGAACACAAATGTCGTCAAAATGGAGACAAATTCTACTTCATTTATATAACAGCAAGTGTTCAAAGTGCAAGGTCTTGATGGCAAGGGTTAGAACCTACGTGTTGACGATCATGGAACAAGGTTTTCCGTCTCTCCGTCGCGAGCGGCAGTGACCAAAGTCTTTGGAGGTGCCTATCAGGAGAAGTTTCTGTGGGTGGTCTACGCTCAGCGATACCCCATCATCCTACAGGAGAAGACAAGAAAAAATGTCTCAACTTATAAAAGACGTTGCTAAGAATTTCACTTAAGAAGTTGTACTTGAGACTTGAGACTCGAAAATAGAATGGATATCATTCAAGACACATTGAGACACATTTCAAGACACATTTCATTGAGCTGACAAGAAGATTCAAGTGGTGCTCGAATTGTGGCATGGTGTACCCCCCCCCCCCCAATTCCTTAGAGGATTTTAGGGGACACTTTTGTACAAGAGGAAAAGAGTGTGTTAAAGTATGGGAACATCTGAGGAGGTACCCTCTGCCCCCAGATCGGGCATGGTATAAGAAGACTAACGACACTTTGCAGATTCACAGGCTAAACAAAAGTTACCAGGGAGCCAGTCACAAACAATATACATTATATGTCATTTCGGCTGGTAACCTGTTTCTGCAAAGCAAGAGTTTTCTGTACTAAACAGTCTTTCTTTATGAACAGCCTGATGAAACTTGGCAGAGGTTAAAACAATTAAGTATGCGTCACTTTCTTATAAACTAAAAGAGAGGCTCCAGTACACAAGCGTACTTTGAACCATGAGCCCTATCGAAAGTAATGGCTTCAGCAGTGATGGCTGTAATGCTGAAGCCCATTCTTTAATGTTGTTGCTGTGGATAAGTGGCTTTATTATTACTATATATTTCTGGTAATGTAACCAAGGATGCCTCATAAGTGAACCAGTAATCACTGTAGCTTGCAAGCCTGAGGAAACCTGTAATGGGGTGCTTGTTATGTGAACCAGAAACACCTACTCTTCCATGATAAGTGTTCTGAGTTCTTTTACATGCACTGCCAATCCTAGTACATGTGACCTACAACGGCTTAATGTCCCATTCGAAGACATAGCAATTGTGGTAAAGTGCCTTGCTCAAGGACACAAGCGCCACAGCAGGGACTCGAACCCACACTCTGCTGATCAGAAACACCAGAGCTTGAGTCCGGTGCTTGTCAAAAAACACAAAAAAACAACACCAAGATGGCTACTCAAAGACACTTAACGATGAAAGTAAGCCTAGTTGTTTCTTCACCTGTGTATTCTCTTTAGGTGGCATGATGGAGGCATTGAGGATGCCCAAGACAGACCCTTGAGCCGTCTTCCAATGTTCCTCGTGAGATTTGCCAAATAGGAACAACGTAGTGACTTGTTCACAGTCACTCAGATCAGACAGCTTCCAGATACTAAAAGCCTTGCCCTGTCAGAATGTAAAAATAGATATAATTCAAACATAATTGAATTGTCGTTCATAGATCGTACAAACTATTACACAAGACGATTATCCGATCTAACACCTAGTTTAAAAATCTCTTCACTTGTCCTTGCCTAAACTTTTTGAGCCTCATACCAAAAGAAGTTGTGGGGGGGAACAGGGCATTCGCTACAGCTGCTCCTCGTTTGTGGAAAGTACTTGCCCTTGGGCTCCAGCTTAAGCAACGAGATATAGCAAAATATGCCACACATAAAAAAACATCCACCTCCATTTTGAAGGAGTATTTTAAAAGGACACTGACCTTTGAACTCGTCTTAGGGGGAAGTTTAGCAACGAGGACTCCCATGGTGACCCAGTCCCCTTCTATATCACCAGCACCGAGGTAATTTTTTAGAATAGACAGACGCAACATCTTCCTCCCCTCCATCATGGAGTCCAACCTCGTTGAGGAAACCAAGGGATTCCTGGGAAAGGTCAAAGGTTAAAGGTTAAAGGTTAGAGATTTGATAGTACTTTAGTACTTGCTATAAACAAAAGTTAATTACTGTTGCCAAGTTCACAATCTCTGCTTCTTGTTAGTACAAGATTCCCCACTTCTGTACAAGTTACACTCGTTTTATTATTATATATTTCTGGTAATGAAGCCAAGGATGCCTCATAAGTGAACTTAATCACTGTAGCTTGCAAGTCTGAGGAAACTTGTAAACAAGAGTGCTTGCTATGTGAACCAGAAACACAGGGGTTAACCCCTACTCTTCCACAATAAGTGTTTTGGGTTCTTTTACGTGCACTACAAATCTTAGCACACAGAACCTATGGCTTAATGTCCCATCCGAAGGACAAAGCAATTATGGTCAAGTACCACGGCCGGGACTCAAACCCACACTCTGCTGATCAGAAACACCAGAGCTTGAGTCCGGTGCTCTTAACCGCTCAGCCTTGACACGCCACATGTTGGAAAAAAGATGCCAGATTTTTTGTTTCCTTCAGGCCTTGATTTGCATGTAGTTAATTAAGGCCATTTCCGAAATAGCGGCTACACCTACGGCTACGGCTGCTTCTGGATCACCACTGTAACATGTGGTGAAGCTTAGGCTACCCTTACCAACAGTACTAGTCGCAGCTGCAGCCACCAATTCCTACACGACCTTAGACTTTGAAAGAAACGCATGACTTTTTTAACGTAAAAAATTGTTAGTGGCCTGACGTTTCGACCCTACAGGGTCTTTCTCGAAGGCTAAATGACAACACTACACACATAATATAATACTGGTGTAACAAAAGCAGTATGCACCAGTGTACCTGTTTATGTGTGTAGTCTTGTCATTTAGCTTTCGAGAAAGACTCTGCTAGGGTCGAAACGTCAGGCCACTAACTAATTCTTACATTTATACCATAGGTCCTTTTGGTTGGTAAACAGTTTGCAACTATACTTTGCAAGTCTATTTTCTGCATTTTTGACCATTACAAAGTTTGAACTTACAGAACTCGTAAATGAGAGTGCTTATTGGTCTCAATGTGTTCCATCTTGTCGGGTTTTGCAGCTTTTGGAGCCTGCCCTCTGCCATTGTTTCCACTCCCTCGCCTCAGCTGGGCAGATCCGACAGATGACTTCTTGGCAACTGTGCTCGTTGATTGCGCAGATGTCCCATGAATCCGAGAGTGAGCTTGAAGTTTGTATTTATTTGCGAAGGACATCCCGCAGATCGTACAATCTTGGGGCGATTCCTTACGATGCTGGAACGTATGCATAGTCAAAGCGTCTAAAGTGTCCAGTAGCTCGTGGCATAGTTCACATTTATATGGGCTCACTACAAAGGGAAAGAATACAAGAAAAACATTGGTGAAACAACTCACAATCTGGAGAGGTTTGTGGTAGCACCATGGAAATATCTTATGAGTGAGTTTTATTGAATCTGAAAAGAGCTGGTGGTGTAACAACTCACAATCTAGAGAGGTTTGTGGTAGCACCGTGGAAATATCTCTTATGAGTTGTGTTGGCTCTGACAAGAGCTGGTGGTGTAACAACTCACCATCTAGAGAGGTTTGTGGTAGCACCATGGAAATATCTCTTATGAGTTGTGTTGGCTCTGACAAGAGCTGGTGGTGTAACAACTCACAATCTAGAGAGGTTTGTAGTAGCACCATGGAAATATCTCTTATGAGTTGTGTTGGATCTGAAAAGAGCTGGTGGTGTAACAACTCACAATCTAGAGAGGTTTGTGGTAGCACCATGGAAATATCTTATGAGTGAGTTTTATTGAATCTGAAAAGAGCTGGTGGTGTAACAACTCACAATCTAGAGAGGTTTGTGGTAGCACCATGGAAATATCTCTTATGAGTTGTGTTGGATCTGACAAGAGCTGGTGGTGTAACAAGTCACAATCTAGAGAGGTTTGTGGTAGCACCATGGAAATATCTCTTATGAGTTGTGTTGGATCTGACAAGAGCTGGTGGTGTAACAAGTCACAATCTAGAGAGGTTTGTGGTAGCACCATGGAAATATCTCTTATGAGTTGTGTTGGATCTGACAAGAGCTGGTGGTGTAACAACTCACAATCTAGAGAGGTTTGTGGTAGCACCATGGAAATATCTCTTATGAGTTGTGTTGGATCTGACAAGAGCTGGTGGTGTAACAACTCACAATCTAGAGAGGTTTGTGGTAGCACCATGGAAATATCTCTTATGAGTTGTGTTGGCTCTGACAAGAGCTGGTGGTGTAACAACTCACAATCTAGAGAGGTTTGTGGTAGCACCATGGAAATATCTCTTATGAGTTGTGTTGGCTCTGACAAGAGCTGGTGGTGTAACAACTCACAATCTAGAGAGGTTTGTGGTAGCACTATGGAAATATCTCTTATGAGTTGCGTTGGATCTGACAAGAGCTGGTGGTGTAACAACTCACAATCTAGAGAGGTTTGTGGTAGCACCATGGAAATATCTCTTATGATTTGTGTTGGATCTGACAAGAGCTGGTGGTGTAACAACTCAAAATCTAGAGAGGTTTGTGCCAGAGATAGAAATATCTATTTTTGAGTTTTGTTGATTCTGAAAAGAGCTGGTGGTGTAACAACTCACAATCTAGAGAGGGTTGTGGTAGCACCATGGAAGTATCTCTCAGGAGTTGTGTTGGCTCTGAAGAGTTGTGTTGTTGGTTAAACAAACAATACTATACCAACTTAGGTATTAACAAGCATACAACTTTATGTGTTTCAATACTATTAGAATATTTGTATTTAGGATTCAAACCTTTGTCAGGTTTCTTCGCGTTGTTATTTGGAGTATGAGCGACTCGTTTGGCACTCTTGCCAAAGAGGGCAGTCTTGGGTTCCACAGCCGGGCTTGCCTCTTTCTTCTCTTCGACCTCATCCCAGTCGTCATCCCAGTCGGCATCCCAATCCTCCGGGTTGCTCAAGGATGGTTTAGCCGTTAAATCTACAAGAAATGCACAAGATTAGATTTTAACGAATTTATTAAATTATATTTTTCATTCAGTTTCAAAATTTTCATGCGTTTTTGAACGGCTGAGGTTGGACTAGGTGCACAAACAGGGTTTGCCCTTAACTTTTTCAGCGACTAGCAAGGGGGGACCAGTCAGCTTGCCATTTCACTAGCCCGCCAGCTTTTGCATTGGTCCATGTTTTATGGTCACTTTCAACTCTGTGGTTTCCTTTTCAGCTCTGTGAAGCAAAATGAACAATCAGTGATTTACATGTTAACCTAGCCAGCCTGACTAGTTGGACAGAATTTTGACTAGTCCTTGGCTGTCCAGCACACCACTGTTAAGGGAGAACACTGAAAAAAAGTGTTACTATTATTAAAAATTACAATTATACATTTTCCACAAACATTTCAGTCTCTCTACATTGATACTGGGGGGGGGGGGGAGATAGGTCATTTCATTGCCCCATGTTCCTTGTACCTGCTATAGATCCAATTTCCCGAGCAGTGTATCTTTTTGAATCTCCGCTGGTGGCCTTCTTGTCCGCCGATGGTGTCTTCTGTTTGCGGACATGTTTGACCTCCACAGGCACTGAGATCGCATCGGAAAAAGTCTCTCTGGGTCCACTAGTCCCATTGCCATTTCCTGTCTGGCTGCTGCCTCCTGACTGCATGAGTTTCATCTGCTCTCTCATTCTTTTCAACTCATCTGAAAGTTTGATGACAAAACGGCCATGGAGAGTTAAATTCCCTTTAGAGAACTAAGTTCTAGATTTTGGTTTAAATGTGAAACTTTGAAATAAAAGTAAACATTTACCCATGAGTTCTTCTTTGCTCTTTGCTTCATCCGTAACATTATCATCACATGAGGATGGATCTTGACCCGGTGATGACCCTTGACCTTGTGACAATCCTTGAGATGAAGGATGAGAAGAGGTACTGTTTGCTGGTTTCTGGGTTGAGCTTTGAGTTTTGGATGATAAGTCCTCTGCTGATGGGTTAAAGGTGTATTTTTTCGTGGCGCATGCTGGAACGTCATCTTGATACGGGTCGTTTTCTTCCTCTTCATCCAGTAAAGCTGTTAACTCGTCAATGTCTCCGTAGGCATACTCGTCGTCAGACATTGTGCTGACAGAAAATGTGCTTGTCAATCTGTAATTCATGAAAGAAAGTGTATCTTAAATTAGTACTCAACTTAGCAGTGGATGCACATGAGTGAACTGTAACCAGTGAAAATAACCACCAGGTGAAATCTGGGCCAGTCTATTTCACTCGTCCAAGGAAAAGCCAGATTTCACCAAGTGATTATATTCTGCAATAACGCACGAACGAAATGCATGAATTCAGTACTATTTGTTTTATATAACTCACACACATAGAAAAGATCGTCGTCATTCGACATTTATATCACAATAAACACAAATAAGACATGGACACTCGTCCACCCCTACCTCTGAAAATTCTAAAATCCCTTCTTTTTAGCATGAAATGGAAGACTCAATCTAGACACCAACCTTGTCCGCTGTGTGAAACAACCTTGCCTCATTGGGACAAACAAGCTGGGAATGATTTTTTTTGGAAATGACACTGCAAAGCATCAGGAGCATCCTATAATTTCCATAAATGCCGAGTATAAATTTTGGAGTGTCACGACAGTATACAACTAGTTTGTAGTTGCGATAATCGTAACCCTCCATCCTCCCGACAGTCGCAGAGGGAGGATGGAGGGTTACGATCATCGCAACTAGTATACAACATAATCATGATAATACAACTAAAATACAAGGCAAAATAAATGCTTGTTCCACCGATCAATCAAATAACAAGGATCATCTGTGTCATGTGTGTGCGGTATTAAATAAAAAAAGTATAAAAAAGAATCACAAAAAACGCAGATATATTTACATAACTAGTCAAGTGATAAACATAACATGGATGGAAGCTGCCTTGGAAAAAATTCCGTAAGAAGCCACAATTTATGATTTTTTTCACCACTCATTTTTACCAACAAGTAAAAAGTGGTTGCCGAAAGTTTTCCGCTGCCTTCATTCATCTGTGATCCAATTAATTGGCAAATGCACAGTCTTTTATAACAGTTGTTATAAACAGGATAGATCCGTCCTTACTCTATGTAACAACTATGGATGGTAATTAAGTTAGACATTTGTACGATAGGCCGAATTCTGTATAGACTTGTATTGTTGTATTGATCATCAGTGTTGATCATTCATTCATTGTGATTGAGTTGAGTATTGCCAAATTTGACGACAGATAAGTGACAAAGTGGCGATCATATACCGAATATTTCTTAGTTAAATACGAACCTTTAAAAGAAGTCCAAACACTGGTATTTTCCCACACAGATCTACTAAAAAAGGGCAAAAGACAAGAAAAAAAGAGATGCTGAATTAAATCTCCCGGGTGCACGGCGCGCCAAATTTGTACCAGATCTGAAAATATAAACAGTTGTGTTGAACAGCGCCACCAATCGGCAGAACTTGGACATGTAAACCTGACAACTCGCCACGGCGGATTTCCAGGTAGGCTTGGTGCATTTTCTTTGCTTTTCTTCTGCTAAATATCATCCTCTTTTGCTATTAATAACTTTATCACCTCGACGAGAGTCCTCTTGCTAGAGCTCAGTTCGTCTATGGGCCATTTTGGGATGGTAAATCAAACTTGGGAACCAACTTAATTTTCTGAGGGACTTCTGCAACTGAACTACGCTACGGCTTGGGAATGGACGTGTAGTGTACAGTGGTGGTGTGGGAAAGTGTACATGAATCTGACTACTCTACTGTGTAGGGTGGCCCTAATAATAGTAATAATAGTATTACTATAGTAGTACTAACTTAGTTACCGTGGTATTAAGCACATTTCTCGATTAGAGTAAAACATGTCAACCGACCTGTGGAAAGTGCCCGACATTATTGTTTTTGAAGTAATAGTTTCCACTATCACACGAAAAAAATACATTGTTTGTCTGAATTAAACTTGTCGACGAAGTAAGTGGGAATCGCCAAATTGGAAATATTTTTTTTAAATGAACTTTCTCTACATTATTAAAGGATCTAAATCGTAAGTAACCCCACAAACAGTGCCAATGCGCTGGATTCTCTCCGCTTCTTGGTTCCACGCCCACATAATATAGCATCACTCAGGAGGTGAGATGATTTTTCGGATAGAAACCTGTGGGTTTTTTTCGCAGATATTTCCTCCTCCCCCCCCCCCCCAGTTGTCACTTACCATTGTGCAATTGTGGAGAGCACATTGGGAATTTAAATTTTGTGCAAGCTCGTTTGAGTGAAATTTTATGAAAAATGTCCGAGCTGACAATCATTCAATTATATATTGTCGGCGCCATTGTTCCGTCCCAACTTGACAATCGTCCCAACTATAGTTGGGGCTGGTCCCAACTTGAATGTTAAAGTTTGGGCCCATAGAGCTCAACAGGATACCTTGATCAATCCTGCTTGGATTGCTGTGTGCAGACGCACAAGCTGATGTACAAACTCATGTCAAGACTAATGATGGAGCTAGAGCCGGTCGCAAGTCAGTGCCCAAGATAAGGTTTGGAATATGCCCTTTTTTAGTTGAATCATGGTTGAATGATACTATCGCTCATTTTACTCTCTTTTCTGACAGCGGCCACATGCTGGGTGACGTTTTCAGTCTCAAAGTCAAAGTAGGCCTACGCATTTAATTTCCCTTCTCTCGGAAAACCATAATTCTAATCAAATATTCTCCAGAACTCGTATATAAAGTGGTCTTATTAACTTTATACTTACTATTCATTGTTTTTAGTTTATTTATGGGGGTGGGGTGGGGTGCTCTGTGTTTACCGCGATCCCAACTATAGTTGGGGCGCCTCAACTTTAACACTCAAGTTGGGACCAGTCCCAAATATAGTTGGGACGATTGTCAAGTTGGGGCGGAACACCATGATGTTTACTGATACACATGTGCACTGAGAAACTGTTTGTTAATTCTAGTTAGTCTTTAGTCAAGTCAGTACTCACCTCCAACACAGCGCCACCACAGCAGAACAGGAACCAACAGCAAGGAGCATGGAGTTAAACAGCTTGCTGCAGCGACACAAACAAGACTAGATAGGCAATGCTGCTGTTTCAGCGAATCGAATCAGGGCTCGTGATCTATCTGCACTGATCTATTGTTGCACTAAAAGTGTTACTTGCTGAAATGGCGTCCAGTCACCAGTGCACATTTCACATTTCAGCCCGAGGTCCCCAATTTACACCTATTGGCACTCTATAATCTTTGATTAGTATGCAGACATTTCTGAAAGCAGTGGTTGGAAAGACGTCCTTGTCCATTTGGCAAAGTGCTCTTCCATTAGAAAATCTTAAAGTCTATGGGAAGCTTCTGAAGGGGCACCGAGGCAAAGACCAGGGGGCAACAGAGGGCCATGGCCTCCGTGGCCTCTGAGTAATTCCAGCCCTGCAATGTAACATTTGAACTGTTTTAATTTGAATGAGCACTGAGAGAAGATTGACCTCATTTTTTTATTATGGGTAAGAATTCTTCAATACTCAACAGAACTGAAAGAGATTTATTAGACTGAAGGTCAACATTTGAACAAGAACACAAGACTGTCCAGTCATGAGTTTACTGGCCCAATGCTATAATCACTGGCCTCGGGTTACTGGCCCAATGCTTTAATCACTGGCCTCGGCTTACTGGCCCAATGCTATAATCACTGGCCTCGGGTTACTGGCCCAATGCTTTAATCACTGGCCTCGGCTTACTGGCCCAATGCTGTAATCACTGGCCTCGGGTTACTGGCCCAATGCTGTAATCACTGGCCTCGGGTTACTGGCCCAATGCTGTAATCACTGGCCTCGGGTTACTGGCCCAATGCTATAATCACTGGCCTCGGGTTACTGGCCCAATGCTTTAATCACTGGCCTCGGCTTACTGGCCCAATGCTGTAATCACTGGCCTCGGGTTACTGGCCCAATGCTGTAATCACTGGCCTCGGGTTACTGGCCCAATGCTTTAATCACTGGCCTCGGCTTACTGGCCCAACGCTATAATCACTGGCCTCGGGTTACTGGCCCAATGCTGTAATCACTGGCCTCGGGTTACTGGCCCAATGCTTTAATCACTGGCCTCGGCTTACTGGCCCAACGCTATAATCACTGGCCTCGGCTTACTGGCCCAATGCTTTAATCACTGGCCTCGGGTTACTGGCCCAATGCTTTAATCACTGGCCTCGGCTTACTGGCCCAATGCTATAATCACTGGCCTCGGGCCTTTGCGCCAGTGTCAATTTTGAGCCCTGGAATAAGGACTGTAAGGGGCCATTCAGAATAGTCAATGTTACAAAAATTTGATTTATTTATTTTATTTATTTATTTTTTTTTTTACCCACCCACCCGCCCCAAATTTCGATTTTTAAATATTGAATGGCTTCATAATATAATCTATACACTTAAGAACAAAGTAATGCCTCAAATGAACCAGATATTTTAGGCCAAAGGTCTCCAACATCAGTAGTTTTCAATGTTTTTTTCTGGCTTAAACAAACAACTTTGTAGTTTATCAGAAATTAAATTGAGGATCTTGGCTAGCGGGGTACTTTTTCTTCATCTTTTTCAGTTAATAATTTATATACTTTTTAAAAGAAAAAAAAACCTAATTTCGATTTTCAGTTATTTCTTGAATTTTTTTTACATTGACTATTCTGAATGGCCCCTTAGGTTAAATTTTGTTTCCTCAAACATTTATTATGTTTTGTGAAAAGAATTCCCAAATCATGCTGTCAATATTACTATTAATGTTTATTAAAATTTCAGTGGTTTACGCTCTTTTCATTTTCTGCAGTTTCTTCAGAGGAGAGATGCATCTGTAAAGATGGATTAGCGCTTAAAATCTAAAATGTGGTAAATCACTTGTCTTTTAAACAAAATTATCAAAGACAATTATATTTTCAACCCGAAAATGGCTTGAATGAAGATGGCTGCAAATTTGGACGGCAAGGAGAGTTTGATGGAGGATGACAACAACGGTGGGCTTTCTGTTGGAGATGAGATCGATGGCGTCAAAGATGATGTCATTTCCTCATCTCAAGCTTTGAAGGAGGAACAAGGGACCAGCGAGGATGGCTGCCAAGATGTTGAACTAGGTGACTATTTAGACAAGCTCAATGAAAGCGGCCAAATTGAGGTTTTGTGAACTGCTATCATTTTCCAATAGATAGAGTCCTTGTGAAGCGGGGAAAAAAATCAATTCTCTAACAAAATTTTACAATTCTCTTACCTCATGTTAAAGTGGTGTAAAATGCCATTTTTCTTGATATTCTTTTGGGTTGAACAAAGAAAAATTGGCTAGAGCGGGACCGGACTTGAACCTTGGACCTCCAGATTTACATGGCGGCCCTCTACCTATTTTTTTCAATATCTGTTGTCAATAGGGAGACTGTCAAAATAAGGCTAGATCGCTCAGTTGGTAGAGCGCCAGCATATTAATCTTGAGGTCCAAACCATATTACTTCAAAGGGAATGCTTTCTCAAAATGGTTTATACTATCAACAGCTGCAGTTCTTTTTACCAAGTAAGTTTTTATGGTCATTAATTTTTGGAGTGTTTACCAATTAATGACCCTACCTTAAAAAAAAATCTGATAGATAGCCAGTAACGAGTCTTGGGGCTTTGGAGGCTCTCTAAAACCTCCACTACAGTGTCTTGCTGATCAGACTAGACACAAAAACACAGGTTCTTTTATTTATGTCATGCACATAGAGGTTTGCCAAGGTATTTCTGAGTTGACTTCTTCATCATCATCATTCAACATAGACTTAAGTCCGTGGTCGCCTCGTCCTTGGATTGTAATGGGGGCATATTCCTGGAGTTGCCGCCATCACCTGTTCTCTTTTAATTGCAGCTATTCTCAGCTCTCACACACTTCTACCACTCCACTTTGTCACATTGTCTATCTAGGTCGGCTTAGGGCGACCTCTTCCATGACTTGTACCCATAGATAGACTGTCTATAATTGCCTCGGGTAGACCTCTTTGTCTCATCACATGAGCGCACCACATAGCCTTCAACTCTAACTTGACTACCTGATACACCTTTACACTTTTAAGTGTGTTTAAAACTTAATCAATATTCTTCTTATATTTTTTTGGCCCAGATGTAAAAGACCCAGGAACATCGGATGATCGTTGCCAAGAAGACAGCAGTTGTGGCGCTGAAGCAAAGATTGATGAGACACTCAAAGATGCAATTATGGATGATATTACCACAGTGTCGGAAGAACTTGAGAGTGAGACTGCACCATTGAAAGCTGACGATGGAGAAAGCAACCGTCTCAATGATGGACAGAAGGAGCCACTTGGAGAAGACGTTGCATCCGATGACCGCGGGACCCCAACCCTTCAATCGGACGCTCCTAAAGAACCTGCTGATAATGACTCGATAGAAGACATCTGTGAGTCACCACAACCAGATATGGCGGATCCCAATGACGTCTGTTTAACCGCAGAAGTTACAGAGGATAAAAATGAGTCCACTTTGGTTGAAGGGGAAGCAGAGGAGACGAAGCAGCCTGAGGATACACCACAAGTCTCCATGCAAGGGGATTCTAAACAATCTCAAGTTGCACCTCTGTCCGAAAATACCGGCAGTTCAAAATTGTCCACAGGGAGCGGAGGAGGAGCTGACAAGATGGCACCCGTTACTGTTTCTGAGACGGATGCAAATGGGGCTGGACATGTCAAAGGACATAATGGCGATGGAGGAGCAGATGTGGACTCATCGGATGATGTTAAGGTCATTGCTGAATCAGTGCAGTCCGTAGTAATCCTCCCAAACCCTGCTTCGGAAAAGTCTGAGAAAGTTTCGTCAACAGAGAAACGAGAGGTTCACGTGCTCCAGCAACTGGACACAGCGAACTTGAATAATAATGCTAAGGGTCGGAGTTCATCCTCGGAGCAGACGAGTAAGACGGAAGCAAAGTCTAGCTCATCAGCGAGTGGGAAAGAGTCCAACAGGACCAGCTCAGCGAAACAAGACACACCCAGCCAAGACTCTACCAAAGACAGGGTGGGTAAGTCCTACTCAGCACAGAGAGTGGCAAACAGAGGTAATCGCGGGAAGGGAGCAGCCCCTGACCCGAAAACACTGACTAAACAAGAAGCGTCGAGACCAACTGATGGGACTGCCAGATCGGACTCTGCTAAGGAGAAGGTCGTCTTAACAGACGATGCAGTGAAAGGGAAGGAAAAGGGGAAGCATGCCTCGGAGCATAGTAGAGAGAAGACATCTGGGAGCGGCAGGTCAAGAGATGGGGACAGGGAAAGCGAGAGGAGAGACAAAGACAGGCGGAGGGACAAAGACAGGAGACCTTCAGACCCGGCGCCGGTGATTAAGAAGCCAGTCAAGACCAAAGAGGAGCTGGAGAAAGAGGAGGCTGAGCGGAAGAGGAGGGAAGAGGAACAGAAGAAGATGGAGATGGAGAAGAAACAAGCTGAAATCAAGAGACAAGAGGAAGAGGAACAGGTAACCATAGCTCCATGTAGATCCCATCGTAGACTTTTCATGTATCTGTTTTTCAAATTTGGGGTTGAACAAAGAAAAATTGACTAGAGCGGGACTTGAACCTGCGACCTCCAGATTAATGTGCCGGAGCTCTACCAACTGAGCAATCCAGCCCAGTGCTGTGTATTTATTGAGTTGCAACATGGAGGGACCAGGGCCTAATTTCATAAAACTGTTTAGCAGAAAGAGCTGCTCAACAAATTTCTTTGCTAAGCAAAAAATGAGTGAGGCACCAGCCGCAAAAATGTAAACTGCATGGAATGTTGACGGTAACCTGTTTCTGCCAAGCGATATTTCTCTGTGCTTAGCAAGTTTTTTGTGCTTACAGGCTTTAATGGTCACGTGGTTGCTGGACGCAATTTTTTTTATCCAAATGCATCACAACTCAATGTGCATCCTAGTCTGGCACCCTGTGCGTTTCTGTACAGAAAATGGCTTCTAATCGCAAGTTGTTGCAACTCTCAATACACAGCTCTGTCTAGTCCAAATGTTGCCGGTCTTCCTCTTTTGCCAGTATCTTTGTTCAGGGGTGTTAGTCAGAAGTTTTAGTTGCAGCTCAAGTGTATCGGCCTGATGCACTAGCTTGTGAGAGAGGAGAATACTGGTATTAATTTATTCTATCTGTTTGTTCCTTTCAGCGTCTTTTAGAAGAATCCAACGCAAAGCTTGCAGAGGAAGAACAGGTGAGTGAAAACAAGAAAAATTTCCCAGTTTATTTCGCATCTCGTTAAGCTCTGTCCATTTTTCTTTTCTGAGCCACAAGGTTGTTTGTTCAAAATGTGTGGGTATCATTTTCAGAGAGTAGTTTTATAGACTGAATGGAATTTATCATTCTGAAATTCACTGTTTTATATATCTCGTCAAAATATTTTTGACGAACGGGTTAAAAATCAGTGGGAAACCACGATCAGATTGAGGGAAGACTCCTCTCAAACCTCTCTAGCTTGTTTTGTTTTTAAATGTGTAGTTTAGAAAGTTTATGAAGCATTTTTTTTTTAGACTGAATGGACCTTTTCATTCTGAAATCACAGTTTTGTTCCTAACAAACCTCTTGATTTAAAAAAAAAATGCATAAAAAGGAAAGTACATCTTGCCACAGATGTCTTGTCTGTAAAGGTAGGGTCATAGATTAGTTTTTGTCAACGTAATGCTGATTTGTTGGCCAAATTATCAAGAAAGATGCCATCAAAATCACATGTGAAAGTTTCAGCCTAATGTAGTGTCTACTTGCTGAGAAAACAGCCCAAAAAATGGCACATTTTTTTCACACGACTGTCGATCCATCCACATTTTAGCGAGGTGACAGCGGGTAACAATTGCATCTCTGGCCGCAGCATTCGCGAATGAGCACCAACCCTCCCAATCTGAGAAATGATTCATGCTTGAATCGTTTCTAAGGTTTAAATGTTTTGGGGTGAAAAATTAGCCAAACCATATTACTTTGAAGTAGTTTATACTATCAACAGCTGCAGTGCTTCTCACCAAGCAAGTTTTTACGGTCATTAATTTACCAACCTATGGCCCTACCTTTAATGGCAAAGATCTTCAATTCCTTGGCATTTACCTTGGTTCTCTTTAACCCTAACCATGCTAAATGCAACAATATGCACCCAATGGTAATAGTTGTTGTAATCTGTTGCATTTGGCAGTCAACGCAGATGTCATTCTTGGACTGAATTTGTTGCATTTTGCAGTGAAGTGACTTCATATAGGTTTGGGTGCTGCTATTGTATCTGAACAAATTATAATGGGTATTTCAAAATATTTTTTTATGGGAAAAGTATTGAGAAGTATGATGTAATATTAGGTAAGAATCATAATTCAAATCATATTCAAAAGACTGTATAATAACAGTTAACAGTTACAAGTCACCACTACACATGTGCATACTGTTGCATTTAGCAGGGCAAACACCCTTGCTCAGTCCTTTCACAAACAGCATGCCTGCACAATGCAACAATATCCCTTGTTGCATTTTGTTGCATTTGGCATGGTTCTCATTTCAACTGTGTTGCATTCTGTTGTATTTGGCAGGGTATGTAGAGAGACCATAATGGGGGTTAGGGTTAAGAAATAATAAACATGGCAAAACAGGAGGTACGGACGTTTATTTTACCCTCAAGAAACGGCACATGTTCCCTTAAAATGAAAACCCAACTTCGGTGAGACAGATTTCTGTCCCTGCTCTTTTTCCTCCAGAAACTTTTTTTTTTATTACACCCCATACTAAGATTCTGCTTTGTGATGGGTTTAGAGCGCGTCACACGATATGTCATACTTTCACTAGAAAGCCGTGAAGCACAACACACTATACCCATAGCAACCAATGTACTGTCCCCATAGCAACCAGGGAAGCTATATCTGCAACAAGGGCAGCTTCGTGATACCAGGATATTTATGTTGGTGTATTGTATGGGGTGTTAAAAAACTCTGATGAAACTACAACTCCCTTGGTGACCCCGGACCAATCTATTTTTCCAGAGGCGAAGTCGAGGGAAAATAGAACACTCCAGGGGTCACCTCAGGAGCCGTAGTTTTAATGATAACGTCATCGGCGATCACTCGCGAATGAGTAGGAGCGTCAACCAAGTATGCTTCAGTTTAGTTAGGGTCCCTATGGACTCTGGAGTTGCTGACAAGATCCTTGAGCTGCATCAAGGCAGGAAAAATCTTGGTTAACTGGGTGTCCATGGAGCTTGGTTTTTTCTCGCTCTTTTTGGAGGGTCCGTCCGCGCTTTTCCCTCCTGTCGCCGTACTTTTTCCAAGTGCTTTATACCCCTTCAGGCAGTAACTTCCTCCAAGAAGGTCTCCCAGTTGTTAGCAAAGACTGCGATTCGATTGGTTTAGAGTGCATCACATGATGTCTTTTTTGATAGAAATCTGTGCTAACGCGACGTACTATACATGCACCAAACAATGCACTAAACCCATAGCAACCAATGTACTATCCCATAGCAACCAGCGTACTGTACCGATAGAGCAACCAGTGTGCTATTCTCATAGCAACAGCAGCTTCTTGGTATCTTAATGTTGCCGATGGAAAGTGGACCACTCCAGTATCATCGAGGGAGGCGTAGTTTTAACCATAGCATTCGAAGCAGTCAATATATAGCGCTCGATAGCACTTGAAGCAGTCTGTATTTGTATGCTCTACTTTTGTAACTGCATTAATGATACCAAGCATGATCATAATCAACTTTATCATTTTGAATCGTCTAATTTAGAAACAAGCGTTTGAGATAGCAGCGGAAGCCGTGCAGAGGAAGGAAGCCAAGCTTTTGCTACGAGCCAAGAACCTGGGTGCTGCAGGTAAGAAACAATTAATTAGCTTTTTTTAATAAACAGGTTCCCACAAATCTAACCGGTTGTCATTGATGTTGCCATCTGTATGAATTATGCAGCGAAGGAGGTATACAGGTTGTTAAATATTTTTAATATTCAAAAGGGAAAGGTGCAAAGATCAACTTGAGCAT
Source organism: Pisaster brevispinus (assembly GCA_023634235.1). NCBI lineage: Eukaryota > Metazoa > Echinodermata > Asteroidea > Forcipulatida > Asteriidae > Pisaster > Pisaster brevispinus. Next base: position 22,258,283 of record JAMKCF010000004.1, read on the forward strand.
CAGTGTTTACTTTTGATTCGCATTTGCAGCAAGTATGTACTGGGTTTGTCGTAAGTCTGAAAGGAAGTTGAGATTCTCACAAAGTTATTAACAACAAACTATTTATTACTTTAACTTGTAACATACATATAGAAATACATTTTAAAACTTACGCGGGAAAACTTTTGTGGGGGGAAAAGTAGCTGAACTGAAAATACCCCCATCTAGAATTCTTTTTGAAATGCCACTAGAACCACGAAAGCTTCAGAGGCCATCGGAGGACCATGGAACTCCCAGTCTGTTGGGGTTGTAGCTGAGTACCCAAGTGAAACATCTAGAACATTAAATGCCCCCCCCTCTCTCTCGAACCCAGGCAGATCATTGAACACACAATGTAGATCTATCCTTTGCACTGAGACACTACAAGTGTCAAGGAATGATCAAAGCTACCCCAGTGAGAATCTTGTTTACATAAACCCTGAATCTTCGGATTCTCTTAAAGTTCCTGTGATCTGATTAGGACCAAGGATCCCATGTCATTATGGGTTCCTGATTCCTATCTTGTTCTCGCATCGAAGACAAAACCCTTTACTGCTGTTGGCAAACCACTTCTTACCTCGGAACTTATCGAAATTTGGAACAACATCAAAAAACAAGACAAGGCAACCTGGATTGGTCTGTTCTTGTGAGGGTCATGCAGGTTTTCCTTCGTAGACAGCAATTGTATGATGGAAATATAAACTTCTACTGGAACATTTCAAAGACAGCAATTGTATGATGGAAATATAAACTTCTACTGGAACATTTCAAAGGGCACGAGGCAGTGACAAGGGGCATGAAGGTAATGACCAGGGGCATAAAGGGCAATTGCCTCTGAATTATCAGGCCCGATGTATGTTTCTAGCAAACTCTCGCATGAAATTGTTTTAAAGCAATCACACCAGATGCATTCTTGTTTGACATAAATCAATGACATTGTAGTAAAACATTGTGGAACTACATGTATGAGAGCAAACAATTTTGATGAAAGGTACAGTTTTGGGGAAAGAGTTTAGAATAATGACCAGATGTTGGTTTTACTATTTTAAGACTACATTGAACTATGAGATGCACAACGTTCCGGCAATTTGATTACCAAGTGAATACAGAAGGCCTACAGTGTTACAATGGATACAAGTACACTTACAACTACTTACAGATTATACTTTTTGAGGCTTTGCATGGTGAGGTATCAATCTATATTCGGTTTGCGGTAACACCATGTGTATATCTACTAGCTATGTAGATTTGTTCTTTGAGAACTAGGTCTTGCTTTTTAATTCTACTGCCGCGGAGTAGATTTGGAATCGGGAGACTACTTCGGGAGACTACTTAGTTCTGAAAAGAACTGTCCAGCTTATTAGCTACTACCTGGGCGGAGGGTAGGAAATCGGCCGGGACTACTACTTTAGCTTAATAGTGGATCGGATCGAGGGGACTTCTTGTTCTTAACTTCACTGCCGCGGAGTGAGTTCTTAATTTGGTCTCAACGTTTCGACTAGCTTGCTCTAGTCATCGTCAGGAGGCAAGCTAAAGTAGTAGTCCCGGCCGATTTCCTACCCTCCGCCCAGGTAGTAGCTAATAAGCTGGACAGTTCTTTTCAGAACTAAGTAGTCTCCTGAAGTAGTCTCCCGATTCCAAATCTACTCCGCGGCAGTAGAATTAAAAAGCAAGACCAAAGAACAAATCTACATAGCTAGTAGATATACACATGGTGTTACCGCAAACCGAATATCTACTTACAGATTAATTTACACATTTTCTGTTTTGTTTTCTAAATTGATTTAACCTCAAACTACAACCAGGAGCAAGTTTGAGTACGCACCATGGTTAACAATTTTGACTCAAACCTAGGCTGGTCTACCACTGGTTGACTACTGTGGTCGACGATTTGGAACCAGCCTCAGGCCAATGGTTTCTTCCCTGGTTCCCGGTAGCCTTGTTTCACACTAGCGTGTAAATGTAGTTAAGCGAACCAGTGACACTATAGCGAAATGGTGTTGAATACTGTACCGAGGGTTGATAAGATTTCCAAACGAGTTGTTCGAGTGACTACACCACTGCGCATGTACGTTGCTAGTCAATGGTCAACCATGAGCCGCACTCGAACTTGCTTTATACTGTTTAACTCATATTTGTTTCACATGAACCTCTACATAAACGGTATGTAAACCAACACCAATTTGTTTCACCAAAGACCTTTTTTTTGTACATCAATTACTGTTTTCTTTAAATATTTGTTATCTTACCCTTACTGGTCCAAACCCATCAAAATCCAACTGCATGTTTTGTTTGATTCTGCTTGACTGAGGACTGCACTTGTAAACTGATCATGCTTTACATTGGAATAGGCATACCACCATAATCAGAGTCCAACAGTTTGGGTGGTGAGTTACTGAATGGTGTTGGACTGAGGACTGCACTAGTAAACTGACCATGCTTTACATGGGATCAGGCATACCACCATAATCAGAGTCCAACAGTTTGGGTGTTGAGTTACTGAATGGTGTTGGACTGAGGACTGCACTAGTAAACTGACCATGCTTTACATGGGATCAAGTATACCACCATAATCAGAGTCCCAACAGTTTGGGTGGTGAGTTACTGAATGGTGTTGGACTGAGGACTGCACTTGTAAACTGACCATGCTTTACATGGGATCACGTATACCACCATAATCAGAGTCCCAACAGCTCTAAATTGTTGAGTTAACCAAAATGGTGTTGACATTAGTTAGAATGAGGAAGGATCCTGTTGTAAATCACGCAAGGGAGTATGGGTTTCGTCAAGTAATGTTTTCCTATCAATCAACGCTTCAATGCCCTACAGTACGCTCAGTGGGCGGTGGGTTAGACCTTGTGAATAGCATACTTTTTTTACTCAAACTTACATTGTCAACACAACAAACAATCTTGACCAACATATTACATTTATACGTTAACAGGTATTCAGGCCTTGAACTTCGCCCTTTGACGGGGCACGGCAGTTTTCCTCTGGTAAGGGGCACTTCCATGAGGGAAATGTCAATTTGTGTTGGATCTTTGCGAAGGGCACCGCAGCAAAGGCACAGGGCACCGCGGCAATTGCTGTGGGTGCCGTGGGTTAATTCAAGGCCTATGTTGCAAAAGGTGACTGACATAAATATTCCATATGCAAGTGGAATAAATACATGTAGATCATCAAATAGTTTAAAGTCACAAGTTTCTGCGATCACATGAAGTGGATTACTACCTCGGAGAGCAAGACACTATAAATGTTGAGGTGGCAGTGAAATTTTTGTTCCCCCCGACACGACTCAGAAAAGTTGGTGTACATTGCTTACCATACAACTATCAATCCATCAATCAGGGGTCATGCTGGAAGTCTGGCATCAGCTGTCTACTCAGAACCTGTCTCCACTTTGTACATGTTGTAAGACCATGCAGTAGGCTGGGAACATGACTTGGGGCACCCGGCAAATATGCAAGTCATTGTGCAGGGACTATTACTGCAACAGCATCCGGGTGGGCAGTGCCGAGCTGAGCATATGGGGTCAAACTGGTAGACTAAAGCAAGCAGGATTCAAATCAGACACTCGGGCAGGATGGTCAAGCCAGTGGACGTTGCTACCGGGCTGGGGCGCGGGGGCTTTGGCCATTTGCAGGTCTTTACAGATGGAGTCACAGCAAAGGGCATCCAGGTAGGAAGTGCCAAGCTTAGCATGTGGGGTCAAACTAGTAGACTAAGCATTCAGGAAGAGAATCAGGCAGGATGGTCAGGCCAGTGGAACTTGCTACCAGGCTAAAGGCGGGGGCTATGGCAATCTATGGGTCTCTTCAGATGGAGTCGCAGTGAAGGGCATCCAGGTGGGAAGTGCTTAGCTGTGCATGTTGAGGAAACAAATGGGACATTCTTGCATGATATTCGAGCCAGTGGAATCAGCGCTGCTGGAGTAGGGAGGAAGCTTAGGGGGTGCTTAGTCTGAAAGCTGATAGCCTGGTTAGAGGTAAAGATAACCTCATCTGGGCTTCTTTAGTCAGTGATTGAGAAGTCCGTAATGTTGCTACATTCCGGTACATTTAGCAGTGGCTGTTCACTAAACATGGAGTATTGTTGGATCACTCTACGCGATGAGTCTGGAAACAATTGAGTGACAGATGCAAAAAATGAATATATAGGTCAGTAAACTGTTTGTAACTCACTTGATGAAGAGAAAACTGTTAGTTTTCTGTAGCCTGTGTGACTACAGTTGGCTGTGTTTGTGCCGTGGATATGGACTCGACAGTTTGAACTCTGTGACTGCAGTTTGTTCCATGGATATGGACTCGACAGTGTGAACTCTGTTTTGATTAGAGCGGCTTCGTACAAGTTGAAGAAGTTGGTCACGAAATTGTTTATACTTGAAGCAATAAATGACAGGGTTGACACTCATGTTACATGTAACTATAGCTGTGAAAACTCGATGCATGTCAGCTGTCATAGATAAGTTAATAGTTTTGGTAGCTATGAGAAATCCAAGCACTTGCATCGGTGTCCAGCAGATGAAAAAGAAGATGCCAGCAATAAGCATTGTCTCTAAGACGTTTCGTTTAGCCTTACTCAGGACTCTGTCTCTTTGCTGTTGAGCATCGGCCAGTTTGCGTCGAAGAACCATAAATATACGAACATACGCAAAGGTCATAAGTGCTACAGGAATGACATAATGAAGTGTGAAATTATATGCAATTAAAATATTCGCCAAGTTGTAGTTCAAGTAACACTCTCCTTTGGTGTTGACAAACGTCACCAAAGGAAACAAAACTGCACTAGTAAAGCCAATGGCCCAGGCCACACCCATAGCAACTTTGATCCTGACATAGGTGAAGGAGTTGCGATGTTTGACTGGATAGCAAGTAGCCATAAAACGCTCCAGCGAAATGATCACCAAGTTGTAGGTAGAAGAGACTGTCAGACCCACCATAAAATAACCAGTCTTTACAAATCGGCACAGTATCTCACCAAGAAAATCTCGTCTGACTTGAATCTTGGGTGATATAAAAGGAAAAAATACAACTTCCAGCAGGAAAAACACCGCACCAGAAATGAAGTCGATTATGGATTGATGGCGGATAAGTTTATTTGTGAGAGAGCTGAACTGTTCGTGTCTAATCGTCATGACAACAATCACCATGCCGTTTCCTATAAGAGCTGACAGTGTGATGATAATGTTGACAGCGAGAGTAATGTTGCTGAGATCCATTGTTTCAAGTCCCAAATAAGATTGGAGCGATGAAGGATTGACGATTGAAACAGAACGAAGCAATAAATTGTTTTTCTCTGATGACTTGAAGTCTTCTGTCTGTTCGCTCTGAATCCTCAACTTGAAATGAACATCTCTAGAATAGAATCAAGTAGATAGTCATCCCATGACAAGAAATTCTAGCAGTTTTGAAATGCATTTTGAACAATTCATTAATTTTTCCATTCTTTTTTTCATTGAAAATTAAAATCTCAAGGGGGGAAAATGCGGTCAAGGTATTTTGTTTTCATTAATTTCAATCCATCCTGCAAGCATTAGATTTATTTCAATCTGGTCTTTTTAAATCAATGGTTTTGGAGCGTTCCTAGTACCCTTGAAGTTTTGACAGAACCTCATCTATTGGTTTTTAACTAGAAACTATAGCGGGGCCTCACTTTTAAATTGACTAACGCCTTTTCTATTTTGAACACCTTGTTAAGAGATGGCACAGCATTGTTCACCCAACATACTAATTGAATCGTTGGAGTGGTTGATGAAAGCTGCAACCTTTCCAATGAGAAACTGAAGGCTGAATTTAGAAAGTTAAATGAAGTTGCTTGTGATAAATACGATGGGAAGTCTGATGTATTCTAGCTAGGCACAGCGGCTGTGTTCAGACAGCGTACTAAAGGTAGCAGAGAATGGTTTAACTGCAATAGCAGGGGGGTGGGGGTGGGGGGAGGTTGGGATTTTAAAAGATTTTTTACCTTGCATTTAGTCACAATCAAGTTAAACCCAATCATGTTTATCTTTGCTTTAGAAAACAAAGCGCCCTCATCTACTAACATCCAGTTTATTCACTAAAGTTCCATGTGTATTATACATTGTAGCTATTGTGTAACAGAGTTGGTGACAATTGAATTTTGCAAGCAATGATATTATTTAATTTCAATTTGAAACAATTGAGTGACAAATGCAAAAAAGAATATGTAGGTCAGTAAGCTGTTTGTAACTCACTTGATGAAAAGGAAACTGTTAGTTTTCTGTAGCCTGTGTGACTGCAGTTGGCTGTGTTTGTTCCGTGGATATGGACTCGACAGTGTGAACTCTGTTTTGATTAAATCGGCTCCGTACAAGTTGAAGAAGTTGGTCACGAAATTGTTTGTACTTGAAGCAATAAATGACAGGGTTGACACTCATGTTACATGTAACTATAGCTGTGAAAACTCGATACATGTCAGTTATCAAACTAAAGTCAAAAGTTTTGGTAGCTATGAGAAATCCTAGCACTTGCATCGGTGTCCAGCAGATGAAAAAGAAGATGCCAGCAATAAGCATTGTCTCTAAGACGTTTCGTTTAGCCTTACTCAGGACTCCGTCTCTTTGCTGTTGAGCATCGGCCAGTTTGCGTCGAAGAACCATAAATATACGAACATACGCAAATGTCATGAGTGCTACAGGAATGATATATTGAAGTGTGAAATTATATGCAAGTAAAATATTCGCAAAGTTGTAGTTCAAGTAACACTCTCCTTTGGTGTTAACAAACGTCACCAAAGGAAACAAAACTACACTAGTAAATCCAATGGCCCAGGCCACACCCATAGCAACTTTGGTCCTGAAATACGTGAAGGAGTTACGATGTTTGACTGGATAGCAAGTAGCCATAAAACGCTCCAGTGAAATGATCACCAAGTTGTAGGTAGATGAGACTGTCAGACCCAAGGTAAAATAACCGGAATTTACAAACCGGCACAGTATCTCACCAATAACATCTCGGCTGACTTGAATCTTTGGTGATATAAAAGGAAAAAATACAACTTCCAGTAAGAAAAACACCACACCAGAAATGAAGTCGATTATGGATTGATGGCGGATATGTTTATTTGTGAGAGAGCTCAACTGCTTGTGTCTAATCGTCATGACAACAATCACCATGCCGTTTCCTACAAGAGCTGACAATGCGATGATAATGTTGACAATGAGAATGATGTTACTGAGATCCATTGTTTCAAGTCCCGAGTCAGGTTGGAGCGATGAACGATTGACTGTGATGAGTTGTAGGTCCATTGCCTCTGAATCATGAACTTGAAATGATCGTCTCTTGATAAGAATACAAATGTTATAGGTAGGCCATGTAAAGAAATTCAAACATTCTTGAAATAAATCTTAACCACTGAAGTGAAAGTCACGAAGAGGCTTGTTTCTTTCCCTCATTTGTCATGTTTCATCCTTCATAGAAGAAGTCAGGAAACTGTGAAGGACTTAAAAATGGATTTAAAAATCAAGGATTTTGAACTTGATCTATTCCATACAAGTGTATTGGATTAAATGTAATATTTTAAGTGCTTTTGAATGCAAAGGTTTTATTTAGTTCTTTCTGCCCTTGGCAATTCAAATTTGTTGTTGATTTTTTCTTTTTTTAAACTCTGATTTCGCCCACTTGAATTGAACATCTCGGAGAAGGATAGAGTTAGTCAAGTCATTTAAAGAAATTCAATCGTTCTTGAAATAAATCTTGGCTATGTAAGTAAAAGTCACGAAGAGACTTGTTCATTTCCCCTTTCTTCAGCTTTCATCCTTCATAGAAGATTTTGAAAGATTCCCCCCCCCCCCACAAAAACAAAAACAAAATATTTAAAAGAATTAAAACCTGTAATACAACTTGCAGAAAGTTTGATGGATACACATAACATCTACTGTTAGTACATATCAATTTCTAGGTTTCCTATTTTGATTTCCAGCTGAAGTTACAATTCTAAGATGATTCAAGATGATTCATGTGGCGTGTCGTGGCCGAGCGGTCTAGTTCACCGGACCCAAGCTCTGGTGTTGTCAGCAGCAGAGTGTTGGGTTCGATACCTGGTCATGACACTTGTACCCTTGAGCGAGGCACTTAACCGTAAAAAGTTGGGAAGGTAGTGATTTCTGCTCTACCAACCAGGCTCCTAGTGGATGATACCCATGCCTACATCCTTATGGACTGTGAAGGGGGTAACCCTGTTTCAGCCCCAGGAGTAGGTGGCAATGTGCCCCTGGTGGCCTGGTTACCCCATCCATGGCTTTGTGATGCCAGGGAATCTCCTATAAAAACCAATAAAATATTCAAAACTACAAGCAGACTGTTACTTAGTCACTTCTGATGATCCTCTACGTAACATTTGTATGTAAACCAACACCACATATGTATGTAAACAAACACCAATTTGTCTCACCATAGACTTTTACATTTACATGTTTTAACATCAAATACTTTTAATAGATGTTAATTTTGCATCAGGGATAAAGAATGTTAATTTTGGTTTTTACCCTACACCGATGTGTGTTAGCGCTTTATACTCAGTACTTTCCTGAGTTCTGTGCAAGTACTGAGTATACAGTGCTAACACACATCGGTGTAGGGTAAAAACCAAAATTAATATTCTTTATCCCTGATGCAAAATTAACATCTAATTAAATCGTTGCGGAACCCGCTGCTAAAATATAGGATTCGAACTGCCTCTAGCTACTGGGCAATCTCAGTGGTCTAGTTGGGTAAACACTGCTCTAGAATTGCAGAGGTCGTGGGTTCGAATCCCACCCGAGTAATATGCCTGTGATTTTTTTCACAGAACTCAGGAAAGTACTGAGTATACAGTGCTTACACACATCGGTGTTGGGTAAAAACCAAAATTCATATCAAATACTTTATTCTTTAAACATTTTGTTTATATCTATGAACTCAAATAATTTCAAACCCTTCAAAATCCTGCAGCGTGTTTTGTTTGATTCTGTTGGACTGAGCACTGCACTAGTAAACTGATTATGTTTTACATGGGTTCGCCCTTTACTTTTTTTTGCTTTTCATTTTACTAATCCACCAGTTTTTTTAATTGGTCGATGTTTTAAAGTTTCCTTGTAACACTGTTATTTGTATGGAATGAGTTTAAAACTTTACGAACAATCAGTGCAGTCAGTGGTTTGTATGTAGCTTTTGGAAGCTATGAACTTGACCAAACAGGACCACTTGGATAGAATTTTGACTGGTCCTCAGAAGTTATAACTGGCATTTGGCCAATGGACCACTGTCACTTTGGAGAACGCTGCTTTCCATGGGATCAGGCATACCACCATAATCAGAGTCAAACAGTTTAGGTGTTGAGTTTGGTGTTGGACGGAGGACTGCACTAGCATGACTAGTAAACTGACCATACTTTACATGGGTTCGCCCTTAACTTTTCCAGTGACCAGCAAGCAGGACCAGATAGCTTGTCATTTTACTAATCCAGCAGGTTTTTCACTGGTCGGTGTTTTAAAGTTTTCTTGTAACACTGTCATTTGTATGGGACTCGAGTTTAAAACTTTACGAACAATCAGTGCAGTCAGTGGTTTGTTTGTAGGTTTTGGAAGCTATGAACTAACCAAACAGGACCACTTGGATAGAATTTTGACTGGTCCTCAGAAGTTATACATGTAACTGGCATTTGGCCAACAAACCACTGTCACTTGGGAGAATGCTGCTTTCCATGTGATCAGGCATAATCTAGCAATGTCCAACAGTTTTTGGTTGTTGAATGTTGTTGGACTGAGGAAAGATTGTAGTAAACCACTCCAGAGAGTTTTGGGATCATTAACTAACTAGTCTTGTCAGATCAATTTATACTTAAGAGAATTACTGTACACTCTGGTATGATTATACAAACAATATTGAACAACATGTTGTCGCTTCAGCACCAAAATGTATCTCGATTTTGCAAAAACATAGTGTCTTGTTGCTAGTTGTTTTGTGTGTACATCCAGGCTATTTCAAGCAAAATACAATTATTTTTACAGTTTCAAACCCGTGCCTGATCTAAATACTGTTTTAGGAGAACATTTTTGCACTGATACGACAATATAACAAAAATATATAACTTTTAAAATTTATCAGGTATTGTGCCAAAAGTGCTTGACAAAAATGTTCCAACAGTACATGTACATATGTAAGTTAAACAACTAAATGATCAATAGTTAAAAGTCACAAGTTCCTTTGATCACATGATGTGGATTCCAACCTGGTGTTTGTTTCATAATTTGGAAAAAAAGTCACCAGGGCCCAATTTAATAAAGCTGCTAAGAAGAAAATGCTGCTTAGCAAATTTCTTCGCTCTGCAAAAAATGAGTTCAGCACCAGTTGCAACAATGTAAACTGTATGCCATTTTCACTGGTGACAAGTTTATGCTAAGCAAGATTTGTCTGTGCTTAGCAAGTTTTTGTGCTTCCAAGCTTGATTAAATTGGGCTCAGAAAGCAAGTCCGTTGTATTCTGTGCACAAAAAAACAAAAAATGTTGAGGTGCCTGTGTAATTTTGTTTCCTGCAAGATTCAGAAAACTTGTTATTCATTTACAGTGCTAACATGTGATAGAAAACAAAAGGCGCTTTGATTTATATGACCAAAATGCCTAAATATGCAGGTCAGTAAGCTGTTTGTAACTCACTTGATGAAAAGGAAACTGTTAGTTTTCTGTAGCCTGTGTGACTGCAGTTGGCTGTGTTTGTTCCTCGGATATGGACTCGACAGTGTGAACTCTGTTTCGATTAAATCGGCTCCGTACAAGTTGAAGAAGTTGGTCACGAAATTGTTGTACTTGAAGCAATAAATGACAGGGTTGACACTCATGTTACATGTAACTATAGCTGTGAAAACTCGATACATGTCAGTTATCAAACTAAAGTCAAAAGTTTTGGTAGCTATGAGAAATCCTAGCACTTGCATCGGTGTCCAGCAGATGAAAAAGAAGATGCCAGCAATAAGCATTGTCTCTAAGACGTTTCGTTTAGCCTTACTCAGGACTCCGTCTCTTTGCTGTTGAGCATCGGCCAGTTTGCGTCGAAGAACCATAAATATATGAACATACGCAAATGTCATGAGTGCTACAGGAATGATATATTGAAGTGTGAAATTATATGCAAGTAAAATATTCGCAAAGTTGTAGTTCAAGTAACACTCTCCTTTGGTGTTAACAAACGTCACCAAAGGAAACAAAACTACACTAGTAAATCCAATGGCCCAGGCCACACCCATAGCAACTTTGGTCCTGAATTACGTGAAGGAGTTACGATGTTTGACTGGATAGCAAGTAGCCATAAAACGCTCCAGTGAAATGATCACCAAGTTGTAGGTAGATGAGACTGTCAGACCCAAGGTAAAATAACCGGAATTTACAAACCGGCACAGTATCTCACCAATAACATCTCGTCTGACTTGAATCTTTGGTGATACAAAAGGTAAAAATACAACTTCCAGCAGGAAAAACACTGCACCAGAAATGAAGTCGATTATGGATTGATGGCGGATAAGTTTATTTGTGAGAGAGCTGAACTGTTTGTGTCTAATCGTCATGACAACAATCACCATGCCGTTTCCTATAAGAGCTGACAGTGTGATGATAATGTTGACAGCGAGAGTAATGTTGCTGAGATCCATTGTTTCAAGTCCCAAATAAGATTGGAGCGATGAACGATTGACGATTGAAACAGAACGAAGCAATAAATTGTTTTTCTCTGATGACTTGAAGTCTTCTGTCTGTTCACTCTGAATCCTCAACTTGAAATGAACATCTCTAGAGAAGAGTTTAGTTTAAATACATGTAGTCAACCCGTGACAAGAAATTCTAACTGCTAAGTGCTTGGAAATACACCTTGAACACTTAAGAAATTCTTCTTCTCTTTGTTTTGTATTTTTAGTAAAAGAGTGAAAACCTCAAGGATAAATATGTGGCTGAGCTTTTGATTTAATTTCATTCCATGCTACAAGAATTAGATTTAATTCAAACCGTTTTTTTTTTTAAATCAATGGTTCTGGAGCATTTCCGTACCCCTGACAGTTTGATTGACGGAACCTCATATAGTGGTTTAAATTAGAATTTTTAGCAGAGACCTACATTTGAATTTGACTACAACCTCTTTGGTTTTGAACATCTCCTTTTTAAGAGATGGCACAGCATTGTTACCGCAACATACTAATTGAATCGTTGAAGTGGTTGATGAAAGCTGTAACCTTCCAATGAGAAACTGAAGGCTGAATTTAGAAAGTTAAAAGAAGTTGCTTGCCTAAAATACGAAGGAAAGTTTTGTGTATTCTAGCTAAGCACAGTGGCTGTGTTCAGACAGCGTACTAAAGGTCTGGAACCCAGGGATGCATGATTAAACCCCCCAGAAAAAGGGACATTATGTACTTGAATGCCATTACCTTGTGTCCCTCTTTATACGGGTGAAACGAATCGTAGCACGGTAGGTGCCTACCTGGGCAATCTACACAATGGAATGTGAGAGTGGATATACCCGTCACTCGTCTAACTCACTGCAAAAAAATTGAAGGTGCTGTGAAGTTATTATGGGCGTCAAAAAACATCTGTCCTAGGCCAGTCCCTTAAAATTTGGCATGTTAAGATATCATCTGATGTCTAGTGGTGAAGAGTGGTTGGTAACTCTGGGAGAGTGTTGTTAGATCACTGTAGGAGGTGAGTCTGGAGGAAGTTTGATTGGTAGATTTGTGAAAGTTAGTGTTCGGTAGCCTGTGTGACTGCAGTTGGCTGTGTTTGTGCCGTGGATATGGACTCGACAGTGTGAACTCTGTTTTGATTAAATCGGCTCCGTACAAGTTGGAGAAGTTGGTCACGAAATTGTTTATACTTGAAGCAATAAATGACAGGGTTGACACTCATGTTACATGTAACTATTGCTGTGAAAACTCGATACATGTCAAATGTCGTAGCATAGTCAATACTTCCGGTAATCATGAGAAATCCTAGCACTTGCATCGGTGTCCAGCAGACGAAAAAGAAGATGCCAGCAATAAGCATTGTCTCTAAGACGTTTCGTTTAGCCTTACTCAGGACTCCGTCTCTTTGCTGTTGAGCATCAGCCAGTTTGCGTCGAAGAACCATAAATATACGAAGATATGCAAATGTCATGAGTGCTACAGGGATGAGATAATTAAGTGTGAAATGATATGCAAATATGATATTGAAAAAATTGTAGTCTAAATAGCAATTTCCTTCAGTGTTAACGAATGTCACCAAAGCGGAAGCTGCTGCACTAGTAAAGCCAATGGCCCAGGCCACACCCATAGCAACTTTGATCCTGAAATACGTGAAGGAGTTACGATGTTTGACTGGATAGCAAGTAGCCATAAAACGCTCCAGTGAAATGATCACCAAGTTGTAGGTAGATGAGACTGTCAGACCCAAGGTAAAATAACCGGAATTTACAAACCGGCACAGTATCTCACCAAAAAAATCTCGTCTGACTTGAATCTTTGGTGATACAAAAGGTAAAAATACAACTTCCAGCAGGAAAAACACCACACCAGAAATGAAGTCGATTATGGATTGATGACGGATAAGTTTATTTGTGAGAGAGCTGAACTGTTTGTGTCTAATCGTCATGACAACAATCACCATGCCGTTTCCTGCAAGAGCTGACAATGTGATGATAATGTTGACAATGAGAATGATGTTGCTGAGATCCATTGTTTCAAGTCCCGAGTCAGGTTGGAATGATGAACGATTGACTGTGATGAGTTGTAGGTCTATTGCCTGTGAATCACAAACTTGAAATGAACGTCTCTCGATAAAAATCAAGTTTTTATAGGCAGGCCATGTAAAGAAATTCAAACATTCTGGAAAAAAATCTTGACCACTGAAGTGAAAGTCACGAAGAGCCTTGTTTCATTTCCTTTTTTTTCATCGTTCATCCTTCATAGAAGAAGGCAGGAAACTGCGAAGGATTTGAAAATGGATTTAAAAATCAAGGATTTTGAACTTGATTTATTCTATTCAAGTGTATTGGATTAAATGTAAGTAATTAAGTGCTTTTGAATGCAAAGGTTTTATTTAGTTCTTTCTGCCCTTGGCAATTCAAATTTGTTGTTGATCTTTTCTTTTATTTTTAAACTCTGATTTCGCCCACTTGAATTGAACATCTCGGAGAAGGATAGAGTTAGTCAAGTCATTTAAAGAAATTCAATCGTTCTTGAAATAAATCTTGGCTATGTAAGTAAAAGTCACGAAGAGACTTGTTCATGTCCCCTTTCTTCAGCTTTCATCCTTCATAGAAGAAGACAGGAAGGAAGAACTGCAGGGAATTAAAAAGAGAATCTAGGCTTTGGAAGTAGTCTACCTAAAAGCTTAACATTCTGAAAGATTCCCCCCCCCCTCCACAAAAACAAAACAAAATATTTGAAAGAATTAAAACCTGTTATACAACTTGCAGAAAGTTTGATGGATACACATAACATCTACTACTAGTACATATCAATTTCTAGGTTTTCTATTTTGATTTCCAGCTGAAGTTACAATTCTCAGATGATTCAAGATGATTCATGTGGCGTGTTGTGGCCGAGCGGTCTAGTTCACCGGACCCAAGCTCTGGTGTTGTCAGCAGCAGAGTGTTGGGTTCGATACCTGGTCATGACACTTGTACCCTTGAGCGAGGCACTTAACCGTAATTGCTTTGTAAAAAGTTGGGAAGGTAGTGAATTCTGCTCTACCAATCAGGTTCCTAGTGGATGATACCCATGCGCACATCCTTATGGACTGTGAAGGGGGTAACCCTGTTTCAGCCCCAGGAGTAGGTGGCAACGTGCCCCTGGTGGCCTGGATCCCCCCTCCATGGCTTTGTGATGCCAGGGGATCTCCCATAAAAACCAATAAAATATTCAAAACTACAAGCAGACTGTTACTTAGTCACTTCTGATGATCCTCTACGTAACATTTGTATGTAAACCAATACCACGTATGTATGTAAACAAACACCAATTCGTTTCACCATAGACTTTTACATTCACATGTTTTAACATCAAATACTTTTTTCTTTAAACATTTTGTTTATATGAACTCAAATCATTTCAAAACCCTTCAAAATCCTGCAGCGTGTTTTGTTTGATTCTGTTGGACTGAGCACTGCACTAGTAAACTGATTATGTTTTACATGGGTTCGCCTTTAACTTTTTCAGTGACTAGCAAGCAGGACTAGATAGCTTTTCATTTTACTAATCCATCAGTTTTTATTCATTGGTCGGTGTTGTAAAGTTTTCTTGTAGCACTGTCATTTGTATGAGACTCGAGTTTAAATATTTACGAACAATCAGTGCAGTCAGTGGTTTGTATGTAGCTTTTGGAAGCTATGAACTTGACCAAACAGGACCACTTGGATAGAATTTTGACTGGTCCTCAGAAGTTATACATGTAACTGGCATTTGGCCAACAAACCACTGTCACTTGGGAGAATGCTGCTTTCCATGTGATCAGGCATACCACCATATAATCTAGCAATGTCTAACAGTTTTTGGTTGTTGAATGTTGTTGGACTGAGGAAAGATTGTAGTAAATCACTCCAGAGAGTTTTGGGATCATCAACTAACTAGTCTTGTCAGATCAATTTATACTTAAGAGAATTACTGTACACTCTGGTATGTTTATACAAACAATATTGAACAACATGTTGTCGCTTCAGCACCAAAATGGATCTCAATTTTGCAATGTCTCGTTGCGTACTTGTTTTGTGTGTACATCCAGGCTATTTTGAGCAAGATACAAACATTTTGACAGTTTCAAACTCGCACCTGACCTAAATACTGTTTTAGGAGATCATTTTTGCACTGATACGACAATATAGCGAAAATATATAACTTTAAAAATTGATCAGGTATTGTGCAAAAAGTGCTTGACAAAAATGTTCCAACAATACATGTAAGTTAAACAACTAGACCATCAATAGTTAAAAGTCACAAGTTCCTGTGATCACATGATGTGGATTCCAACCTGGTGTTTTTTTTTCATGATTTGGAAAAAAGTCACCAGGGCCCAATTTTATAAAGCTGCTAAGCAGAAAATGCTGCTTAGCAAATTTCTTCCTTCTGCAAAAAATGAGTTCAGCACCAGTTGCAGCAATGTAAACTGTATGGCATTTTCACTGGTGACAAGTTTATGCTAAGCAAGATTTGTCTGTGCTTAGCAAGTTTTTGTGCTTCCAAGCTTGATTAAATTGGGCTCAGAAAGCAGGTCCATTGTATTCTGTGCAAAAAAACAAAAAGTTTTGAGGTGCCTGTGTAATTTTGTTTCCTGCAAGATTCAGAAAACTTGTTATTCATTTACAGTGCTAACATGTGATAAAAAACAAAAGGCGCTTCGATTTATATGACCAAAATGCCTAAATATGCAGGTCAATAAACTGTTTGTAACTCACTTGATGAAAAGGAACTGTTAGTTTTCTGTAGCCTGTGTGACTGCAGTTGGCTGTGTTTGTTCCTCGGATATGGACTCGACAGTGTGAACTCTGTTTCGATTAAATCGGCTCCGTACAAGTTGAAGAAGTTGGTCACGAAATTGTTTGTACTTGAAGCAATAAATGACAGGGTTGACACTCATGTTACATGTAACTATAGCTGTGAAAACTCGATACATGTCAGTTATCAAACTAAAGTCAAAAGTTTTGGTAGCTATGAGAAATCCTAGCACTTGCATCGGTGTCCAGCAGATGAAAAAGAAGATGCCAGCAATAAGCATTGTCTCTAAGACGTTTCGTTTAGCCTTACTCAGGACTCCGTCTCTTTGCTGTTGAGCATCGGCCAGTTTGCGTCGAAGAACCATAAATATACGAACATACGCAAATGTCATGAGTGCTACAGGAATGATATATTGAAGTGTGAAATTATATGCAAGTAAAATATTCGCAAAGTTGTAGTTCAAGTAACACTCTCCTTTGGTGTTAACAAACGTCACCAAAGGAAACAAAACTACCCTAGTAAATCCAATGGCCCAGGCCACACCCATAGCAACTTTGGTCCTGAAATACGTGAAGGAGTTACGATGTTTGACTGGATAGCAAGTAGCCATAAAACGCTCCAGTGAAATGATCACCAAGTTGTAGGTAGATGAGACTGTCAGACCCAAGGTAAAATAACCGGAATTTACAAACCGGCACAGTATCTCACCAATAACATCTCGTCTGACTTGAATCTTTGGTGATACAAAAGGTAAAAATACAACTTCCAGCAGGAAAAACACTGCACCAGAAATGAAGTCGATTATGGATTGATGGCGGATAAGTTTATTTGTGAGAGAGCTGAACTGTTTGTGTCTAATCGTCATGACAACAATCACCATGCCGTTTCCTATAAGAGCTGACAGTGTGATGATAATGTTGACAGCGAGAGTAATGTTGCTGAGATCCATTGTTTCAAGTCCCATATAAGATTGGAGCGATGAACAATTGACGATTGAAACAGAACGAAGCAATAAATTGTTTTTCTCTGATGACTTGAAGTCTTCTGTCTGTTCACTCTGAATCCTCAACTTGAAATGAACATCTCTAGAGAAGAGTTTAGTTTAAATACATGTAGTCAACCCGTGACAAGAAATTCTAACTGCTAAGTGCTTGGAAATACACCTTGAACACTTAAGAAATTATTCTTCTCTTTGTTTTGTATTTTTAGTAAAAGAGTGAAAACCTCAAGGGTAAATATATGGCTGAGCTTTTGATTTAATTTCATTCCATGCTACAAGAATTAGATTTAATTCAAACCGTTTTTTTTTTTAAATCAATGGTTCTGGACCATTTATGTACCCCTGACAGTTTGATTGACGGAACCTCATATAGTGGTTTAAATTAGAATTTTTAGCAGAGACCTACATTTGAATTGACTACAACCTCTTTGGTTTTGAACATCTCCTTTTTAAGAGATGGCACAGCATTGTTTCTGCAACATACTAATTGAATCGTTTAAGTGGTTGATGAAAGCTGTAACCTTCCAATGAGAAACTGAAGGCTGAATTTAGAAAGTTAAAAGAAGTTGCTTGCCTAAAATACGAAGGAAAGTTTTGTGTATTCTAGCTAAGCACAGTGGCTGTGTTCAGACAGTGTACTAAAGGTCTAGAACCCAGGGATGCATGATTAAACCCCCCAGAAAAAGGGACATTATGTACTTGAATGCCATTACCTTGTGTCCCTCTTTATACGGGTGAAACGAATCGTAGCACGGTAGGTGCCTACCTGGGCAATCTACACAATGGAATGTGAGAGTGGATATACCCGTCACTCGTCTAACTCACTGCAAAAAAATTGAAGGTGCTGTGAAGTTATTATGGGCGTCAAAAAACATCTGTCCTAGGCCAGTCCCTTAAAATTTGGCATGTTAAGATATCATCTGATGTCTAGTGGTGAAGAGTGGTTGGTAACTCTGGGAGAGTGTTGTTAGATCACTGTAGGAGGTGAGTCTGGAGGAAGTTTGATTGGTAGATTTGTGAAAGTTAGTGTTCGGTAGCCTGTGTGACTGCAGTTGGCTGTGTTTGTGCCGTGGATATGGACTCGACAGTGTGAACTCTGTTTTGATTAAATCGGCTCCGTACAAGTTGGAGAAGTTGGTCACGAAATTGTTTATACTTGAAGCAATAAATGACAGGGTTGACACTCATGTTACATGTAACTATTGCTGTGAAAACTCGATACATGTCAAATGTCGTAGCATAGTCAATACTTCCGGTAATCATGAGAAATCCTAGCACTTGCATCGGTGTCCAGCAGACGAAAAAGAAGATGCCAGCAATAAGCATTGTCTCTAAGACGTTTCGTTTAGCCTTACTCAGGACTCCGTCTCTTTGCTGTTGAGCATCGGCCAGTTTGCGTCGAAGAACCATAAATATACGAAGATATGCAAATGTCATAAGTGCTACAGGGATGAGATAATTAAGTGTGAAATGATATGCAAATATGATATTGAAAAAATTGTAGTCTAAATAGCAATTTCCTTCAGTGTTAACGAATGTCACCAAAGCGGAAGCTGCTGCACTAGTAAAGCCAATGGCCCAGGCCACACCCATAGCAACTTTGATCCTGAAATACGTGAAGGAGTTACGATGTTTGACTGGATAGCAAGTAGCCATAAAACGCTCCAGTGAAATGATCACCAAGTTGTAGGTAGATGAGACTGTCAGACCCAAGGTAAAATAACCGGAATTTACAAACCGGCACAGTATCTCACCAAAAAAATCTCTTCTGACTTGAATCTTTGGTGATATAAAAGGTAAAAATACAACTTCCAGCAGGAAAAACACTGCACCAGAAATGAAGTCGATTATGGATTGATGGCGGATAAGTTTACTTGTGAGAGAGCCGAACTGTTTGTGTCTAATCGTCATAACAACAATCACCATGCCGTTTCCTGCAAGAGCTGACAATGTGATGATAATGTTGACAATGAGAATGATGTTACTAAGATCCATTGTTTCAAGTCACGAGTCAGGTTGGAAGGTTGAACGATTGACTGTGATGAGTTGTAGGTCTATTGCCTGTGAATCACCAACTTAAAATGAACGTCTCTCGATAAAAATCAAGTTTTTATAGGCAGGCCATGTAAAGAAATTCAAACATTCTTGAAATAAATCTTGACCACTGAAGTGAAAGTCACGAAGAGCCTTGTTTCATTTCCTTTTTTTTTTCATCGTTCATCCTTCATAGATGAAGACAGGAAACTGCGAAGGATTTGAAAATGGATTTAAAAATCAAGGATTTTGAACCTGATTTATTCTATTCAAGTGTATTGGATTAAATGTAATATTTTAAGTGCTTTTGAATGCAAAGGTTTTATTTAGTTCTTTCTGCCCTTGGCAATTCAAATTTGTTGTTGATCTTTTTTTCTTTTTTTTAACTCTGATTTCGCCCACTTGAGTTGAACATCTCTGGAGAAGAATAGAGTTAGTCAAGTCTTGTGAAGAACTTCAATCGTTCTTGAAATAAATCTTGGCTATGTAAGTAAAAGTCACGAAGGGACTTGTTCATGTCCCCTTTCTTCAGCTTTCATCCTTCATAGAAGAAGACAGGAAGGAAGAACTGCAGGGAATTAAAAAGAGAATCTAGGCTTTGGAAGTAGTCTACCTAAAAGCTTAACATTCTGAAAGATTCCCCCCCCCCTCCACAAAAACAAAACAAAATATTTGAAAGAATTAAAACCTGTTATACAACTTGCAGAAAGTTTGATGGATACACATAACATCTACTACTAGTACATATCAATTTCTAGGTTTTCTATTTTGATTTCCAGCTGAAGTTACAATTCTAAGATGATTCAAGATGATTCATGTGGCGTGTCGTGGCCGAGCGGTCTAGTTCACCGGACCCAAGCTCTGGTGTTGTCAGCAGCAGAGTGTGGGTTCAAATACCCGGTCATGACACTTGTGCCCTTGAGCGAGGCACGAAACCGTAATTGCTTTGTAAAAACTTGGGAAGGTAGTGAATTCTGCTCTACCAATCAGGTTCCTAGTGGATTATACCCATGCCTACATCCTTATGGACTGTGAAGGGGGTAACCCTGTTTCAGCCCCAGGAGTAGGTGGCAACGTGCCCCTGGTGGCCTGGATCCCCCCTCCATGGCTTTGTGATGCCAGGGGATCTCCCATAAAAACCAATAAAATATTCAAAACTACAAGCAGACTGTTACTTAGTCACTTCTGATGATCCTCTATGTAACATTTGTATGTAAACCAATACCACGTATTTATGTAAACAAACACCAATTTGTCTCACCATAGACTTTTACATTTACATGTTTTAACATCAAATACTTTATTTTTTAAACATTTTGTTTAATGAACTCAAATCATTTCAAAACCCTTCAAAATCCTGCAGCGTGTTTTGTTTGATTCTGTTGGACTGAGCACTGCACTAGTAAACTGATTATGTTTTACATGGGTTTGCCCTTAACTTTTTCAGTGACTAGCAAGCAGGATTTGATAGCTTTTCATTTTACTAATCCATCAGTTTTTATTCATTGGTCGGTGTTTTAAAGTTTTCTTGTAGCACTGTCATTTGTATGGGACTCGAGTTTAAAATTTTACGAACAATCAGTGCAGTCAGTGGTTTGTATGTAGCTTCTGGAAGCTATGAACTTGACCAAACAGGACCACTTGGACAGAATTTTGACTGGTCCTCAGAAGTTATAACTGGCATTTGGCCAATGGACCACTGTTACTTGGGAGAATGCTGCTTTCCATGTAATCAGGCATACCACCATATAATCAGAGTCTAGCAATGTCTAACAGTTTTTGGTTGTTGAATGTTGTTGGAATGAGGAAAGATTGTAGTCAATCACTCCAGAGAGTTTTGAGATCATCAACGAGTCTTGTCCGATTAATATATACTTGAGAGAATTACTGTACACGCTGGTATGTTTACACAAACAATATTGATCGACATGTCGTGGCATCAGCGCCAAAATGTATCTTGATTTTGCAAAAACATTGTGTCTCGCTGCGTACTTGTTTTGTGTGTACATCCAGGCTATTTTGAGCAAGATACAAACATTTTGACAGTTTCAAACTCGCACCTGACCTAAATACTGTTTTAGGAGAACATTTTTGCACTGATACGACAATATAGCGAAAATATATAACTTTTAGAATTTATCAGGTATTGTGCAAAAAGTGCTTGACAAAATGGTTCCAACAGTACATGTAAGTTAAACAACTAGATCATCAATAGTTAAAAGTCACAAGTTCCCGTGATCACATGATGTGGATTCAAACTTGGTGTTTGTTTCATAATTTGGAAAAAAAGTCACCAGGGCCCAATTTTATAAAGCTGCTAAGCAGAAAATGCTGCTTAACGAATTTCTTCGCTCTGCAAAAAAAGAGTTCAGCACCAGTTGCAACAATGTAAACTGTATGGCATTTTCACTGGTAACAGGTTTATGCTAAGCAAGATTTGTCTGTGCTTAGCAAGTTTTTGTGCTTCTAAGCTTGATTAAATTGGGCTCAGAAAGCAAGACCGTTGTATTCTGTGCTAAAAAAATAAAAATGTTGAGGTGGCTGTGTAATTTTGTTTCCTGCAAGATTCAGAAAACTTGTTATTCATGTACAGTGCTAACATGTGATAAAAAACAAAACGCGCTTTGATTTATATGACCAAAATGCCTAAATATGCAGGTCAGTAAGCTGTTTGTAACTCACTTGATGAAGAGGAAAACTGTTAGTTTTCTGTAGCCTGTGTGACTGCAGTTGGCTGTGTTTGTGACATGGATATGGACTCGACAGTGTGAACTCTGTTTCGATTAAATCGGCTCCGTACAAGTTGAAGAAGTTGGTCACGAAATTGTTTATACTTGAAGCAATAAATGACAGGGTTGACACTCATGTTACAATTGACTAATGCTGTCAAAACTCGAAACATGTCGGCTGCTACAATACCGTCAATAGTTCTAGTTATCATGAGAATACCAGGCACTTGCATCGGTGTCCAGCAGATGAAAAAGAAGATGCCAGCAATAAGCATTGTCTCTAAGACGTTTCGTTTAGCCTTACTCAGGACTCCGTCTCTTTGCTGTTGAGCATCGGCCAGTTTGCGTCGAAGAACCATAAATATACGAAGATATGCAAATGTCATGAGTGCTACAGGGACGAGGTAATGGATCAGCAAATTGTATGAAAATAAGATATTCAAGAATTTGTAATCCATAAAACACTCTCCTTTGTTGTTTACATACATCACCAAAGGCGAAGCCACTGTACAAGTGAAACCAATGGCCCAGGCCACACCCATAGCAACTTTGATCCTGAAATACGTGAAGGAGTTACGATGTTTGACTGGATAGCAAGTAGCCATAAAACGCTCCAGCGAAATGATCACCAAGTTGTAGGTAGATGAGACTGTCAGACTCAGGGTAAAATAACCAGAAAGTGCAAATCGGCACTTCATCTCACCAACAGAATCTCGTCTAACTTGAATTCCTGGTGATATAAAACCTAAAAGGACCACTTCCTGAAGGAAAAACACCACACCAGAAATGAAATCGATTATGGATTGATGACGGATAAGTTTACTTGTGAGAGAGCTGAACTGTTTGTGTCTAATCGTCATAACAACAATCACCATGCCGTTTCCTGCAAGAGCTGAAAGTGTGATGATAATATTGACAAGAAGAATAACGTTACTGAGATCCATTGTTTCTAGTCTGGAGTCAGGTTGGAGCGATGAACGATTGACCGTGATGAGTTGTAGGTCTATTGCCTCTGAGTTAGTAACTTGAAGTGAAGGCAGGCCATGTAAAGAAATTCAAACATTCTTGAAATATATCTTTACCACTTAAGTAACAGTCACGAAGAGACTTTTTGTTCATCTCGTCTTCTTTTAATTTTTTAATTCTTTTTAAAAGAAGACGGGAAACTGGAAAGGATTTTTAAAAGGAGTCAAGGATTTGAGATTATTAAATGTTAAAGTTTAATCTTTTTGCATGGAATGGTTTTATTTTGTTCTTCCTGCCCTTGACACTTAAAATTTGTTGTCGGTGCTTCTTTTTTTTTTCACTCAGAATTCGTCCACTTGAATTTAACATCTTTGGATAAGAATAGAGTTTCAAGACAAGTCATGTCAAGAAATTCCCATAGTTCTTGAAATAAATCTAAGTTGTATAAGTAAAAGTCACAAAGAGACTTTTTTACATGCCCTCTTTCTTCATCTTTCATTCATCATTGGAGAAGATCGGAAAAAGCAATGGATCAGAAAGAGAATCAAGGCTTTGGAAATCTTTTACTTCTAGAAGTTTTTATATAATTTTGAAAGAAAGAAACTTTGAAATGTTAAAGGCACAAAAAAACACACTTTAAAATCATATATGTAATAAACAGATACTCATTAAGTATGCTCATCATGACAATTCAAAGTCTTGAGATCTCTCAAAATATAAGATATGTATCAATTCATTACATCAAAAAGGATAGCTTTAATTGTTTTATCTTGTTTTAAATACAGTTGTGATTTTTTTTTACAGCGTTAATGGTTACATTTGTTGCACTTTTGCCCTTTACAGTTCAAAATCTTGAGGTCTCACAAAATACAAATTGTGTCAACTGTTAATTTATTACACCAGATAAATGTACAGTTTTAATGGTTGAGATTTAATGTTAAATGCATTAAACTTTATTATATACTCCACTTAAAGATCCTTGTCATTTGATTGGTGGAACATGCCTCACTTTTCATATTTTATTTACCCATACTGTTTCGACACCCCAAAATGTACCATAGGAGTCCTATATTGGTAAATATAGGACACTCAGTATACTTCACAGCTATATGCTTCATGCATACTAATAGATTTTACATTGAGTACCATATGTATTGATTGTGTTACATGTTGTTATCGCCCAAGTGTTAATAGTGAGAGCCTAAGCTTGGTGCCAACTGCACGTGGATATGAAAGCCGAACAAGCTTTAGCCAACCGGTCTTAAAACAACTACAGCTATTCCTTTTACTGCCATTTAATACCTCTTTTTTGAAATAAATTATTTTTCAACACCTTGTATTATTTATTGTTGAAATAAATTATACATTCAAAAAAACATATATCACTTGACAAGGATCTATGTGTGAAGAATATAAAACAAATATAGGATGCTTTTTATTCAATACAATAAAGCAGAATTTGAACACTTGTGGAAATCTGGACTGTACCATTTCACTCGACTTTGCTTTATAAATTATGGAACAGTCCAGATATCACTTCATGATTGTATTCCGCTACATTGTTCTCATATGCATCCAATATCTGTATATAGAACATTGTGGAACTAATGGGAATAGTTATTAAGCAGGGTTTAATAATAATAATAATAATTAAAACTTGTAAAGCGCCATCTATCTAAGACTAAACGTATTCCGAGGCGCATAAAATCCAAACAAAAAACAGAGAGAGAGAGTAACAAAAAAGATTACAAATTACTTAGCTTAGAAAGAAATAAGAGCACATTGAATAAAACAGATTTACATAAACGTGTCGGCAAAAACAAGTGGTAAAAAATTGAATAGGTGAATTTTTAGCAATGTTTTGAAAATGTCCAGAGACTTTGTAGCTCGGATATGTAAAGGAAGAGAGTTCCAGAGAGTGGGTGCAGATACAGAAAATGCGCGAACGCCGTTGGAAGTGGTTGTTTTAGGGACAGTTAAAAGAAGTTGGCTTGTAGAGCGAAGATTGCGAGTTGGCGTATATGGTGAGAGAATTTCTCTGAGATAGGGAGGAGCCCTGTCATTCATAGCTTTCCAGGCAAGCAAAATGATTTTGAATTTAATTCTTTGACAGACTGGGAGCCAGTGAAGCTGTTTGCCCTTAACTTTTTCAGTGACTGGCCAGCAGGACCAATTAACTTGTCATTTTAGTAGTCTGTCAGCTTTTGCAATAGTCCTTACTTTGTATTAAATAGGGATGTTTCTAACACTGAGCTAGCCAGCCGGACCACTCAGAGTGAGGTTTGACTGGTCCTCAGGTGTTTTAACTGGCATCTCGTCAACAGACCAGTGTTAAGGGTCGTGGCTGTACAATAAAGGACCGAGCTGAAGGCAAGGTTTTAAATGGCGTGTTGTGGCCGAGCGGGTAAGAGCACAGGACTCAAGCTCTTGTGTTTCTGCTCAGCAGAGTGTGGGTTCGAGTCCCGGTCGTGACACTTGTGTCCTTTAAGCAAGACACTTAACCATGATTGCTTCGTCCTTCGGATGGGACGTAAAGCCGTTGGTCCCTTGTCTTGTGTAACGCACGTAAAATAACCCAGTGCACTTATTGAAAAGAGAAGGGGTTTGCCCTGCTGTTCCTGGTTTGATTGGCTGCATATTGTGCCACAGCACCTCGTAAACCATTACATGGTGCTTTGTAAAGGAGTAGGTCTCATACTTCAAATGTAGCCCCTCACACCTTGCAGGAAAATACTGAATGTTGAAGCGCCTTGAGTGTTACTAAGTGACAGATATGAGCGCTATATAAGAAGCCATTATTATTATTATTATTGTTATTATTATTATTATTGTTATTATATAAGATTGAGTCACCACTTTTTTATTTCCATTCATTTGTACCATCCGTTAAAAACATCCAAAAACCTTTACAAGTTAAGCAACAAATTTGACTGATTAGCCTCAGCTCACCCTGACACTGCGTTGAATGTCTGTGTTGAGCACTAATCTCTGATGTTAATACTACTTGCAGAAAGATTGATGGATGTATATTTACGTAAACTGTTAATACGGATTAATTTCTAGATTTCCTATTTTGATTTCAAGAACATCGTTACAATTCTATAATGATCTTTTAATACTACAAAAAACAACCAGACTGTTACTTAGTCACTTCTTTTGATCCTTTATAATTATGCTATTTATCTTTTGCACCGACACAACGATCTTACTGTTAAATTTTATCACGTATTGTCCAAAAAGTGCTTGAAAAAACTGTTCCACTTTCACGTAAGTGAAACAAGTACAGTGCAGATCATCAATAATTAAAAGTCACAAGTTTGTGTGAACAACATGATGTGGATTCCTACCTGGGCCCAATTTCATAGAGCTGCTTAAGCAAAAAATAATACTTAACAATTTCCTGCTAAGCAGAAATGAGCAGGATACCAGTCACAAATTATACACATGACATGATTAGTTTGGCTGGGAACCTTATTCTGGTAAGGGGCCATTCAAAATTTTCAATGTTTTAAAATTTTGATTTTTTTTTCGAATTAGTGGGTGGGTGGGTCAAAAGCCTCTTTTTCAAATAATTATTAATCGAAATTCACTTTTCCTATAAAAAATAAAATTAAAAAATCGTTTGACTTGCTTGCGTACCAGCGTTCCTACATGCGCGTGATGACCCGAGGTACAATGTGTACAAGTACATTATAAACTGTACAGCGTGACTCACTATTATGTGAAACACCATGTGCGTGTCCCATTATGTGAAACACCATTAGGGGTACGGCGATTCGGCACAATGGACGAGTTGAGTTTTCTATTTTACTTGCAGCGGTCGAGTTGGACAACGAACATGTTGGACAACAGACGAGTTACAACGGTTGAGTTAGTACACTGATCGAGTTGGTAAACGGTCGAGTTGGTCGGAAACGAGTTGGCTAGCGGTGGTCGAGTTGACTGGAATCCATAACTTTCCAACCACGATAAACATGTCAAATGCGAGTGTAATTTTCCATGGAGGTAGCGACCGCAGACCAAGCAAGTCTCACGCTTTCATGCACCGCAACCATTTTCTCACGCTTTGGGCCAGACAGGGAAAACAAAATAATATATAATAATGCACAATCTTCAGATTGCACGCAGTTTTTCAGAATTATCAACTTGGGCTGGCATACAAACAGAGCGCGAATTTGCAGATTGCGCACGCTTTTGCTCTCTCACCAGATTCAGCTGACAATTGGGCAATTCAGCAGAGCGCAAAACGTGAATTGCGCACAAGTTTGTCCCAATCCGATTAGCAAATTTGTTGAATGCGCCCCACGTCATAGACTCAACACAACTTTGGAAAAAAAGTCGAAATTTTAAAACATTGAACATTTTGAATGGCCCCTAAGCAAAATTTTATTGTGCTTAGCAGCTCTATGAAATTGGGCCCTGGTGTTTGTTTCATAATTTGGAAACAGTCACCAGGGCCCAATTTCATAAACTGCTAAGCATGAAATACTGCTTAGCAAATTTCTCTGCTAAGCTAAAATTGAGTGCTGCACCACTTGCAACATTGTGTCATTTTGGCTGGTAACAAGTTTCTGCTCAAGCAAGATTTTTCTGTGCTGAGCAAGTTTTTGTGCTTCCGAGCTTGATCAAATTGGGCTCAGAAAGCAAATACATTGTATTCTGTGCAAGAAACCAAAACTGTTGAGGTGCCTGTGTAATTTTGTTATACAGTGCTTAGATGTGATAGACAACAACAAGTTTTTCAGCTATGAGGCTAAACTTCATAAATATGCAGGTCAGTAAGCTGTTTGTAACTCACTTGATGAAGAGGAAAACTGTTAGTTTTCTGTAGCCTGTGTGACTGCAGTTGTCTGTGTTTGTGACATGGATATGGACTCGACAGTGTGAACTCTGTTTCGATTAAATCGGCTCCGTACAAGTTGAAGAAGTTGGTCACGAAATTGTTTATACTTGAAGCAATAAATGACAGGGTTGACACTCATGTTACAATTGACTAATGCTGTCAAAACTCGAAACATGTCGGCTGCTACAATACCGTCAATAGTTCCAGTTATCATGAGAATACCAAGCCCTTGCATCGGTGTCCAGCAGATGAAAAAGAAGATGCCAGCAATAAGCATTGTCTCTAAGACGTTTCGTTTAGCCTTACTCAGGACTCCGTCTCTTTGCTGTTGAGCATCGGCCAGTTTGCGTCGAAGAACCATAAATATACGAACATACGCAAATGTCATGAGTGTTACAGGGATGAGGTAATGGATCAGTAAACTGTATGAAAATAAGATATTCAAGAATTTGTAATCCATAAAACACTCTCCTTTGTTGTTTACATACATCACCAAAGGCGAAGCCACTGTACAAGTGAAACCAATGGCCCAGGCCACACCCATAGCAACTTTGATCCTGAAATACGTGAAGGAGTTACGATGTTTGACTGGATAGCAAGTAGCCATAAAACGCTCCAGCGAAATGATCACCAAGTTGTAGGTAGATGAGACTGTCAGACTCAGGGTAAAATAACCAGAAAGTGCAAATCGGCACTTCATCTCGCCAACAGAATCTCGTCCAACTTGAATCCCTGGTGATATAAAACCTAAAAGGACCACTTCCTGAAGGAAAAACACCACACCAGAAATGAAGTCGATGATGGATTGATGACGGATAAGTTTACTTGTGAGAGAGCTGAACTGTTTGTGTCTAATTGTCATAACAACAATCACCATGCCGTTTCCTACAAGAGCTGACAGTGTGATGATAATGTTGACCACGAGAATAGCGTTACTGAGATCCATTGTTTCAAGTCCCAAGTAAGATTGGAGCGATGAACGATTGATGATTGAAACAGAACGAAGCAATTAATTGTTTGCAGCGATGACTTGAAGTCTTCTGTCTGTTCACTCTGAATCCTCAACTTGAAATGAACACCTACGAAGAATAATGAAGCAGAGCAACAGATTTATTTTATTTTTTTCTTGTTTGTTTTTTTGTCTTTGTTTGTTTTTGTTTTTTTCCATCTTCCATTCTTCATAGAAAATAAAACTAGAAACTGCAGGGGGAAACGTGATGAAGGTTTTGAATTAATTTCATTCCATTTCATGAGAATTCCATTAAATCTGTTCTTGAATTGAATTGTCTGAGAGGTATTCTATTGTCATTGACAATTTAATTATGAAACTCATAGTATCTGTTCTAATTTAGAAGTTACAGTAGACAGCAGACATCAACAATTCAATAAAGCAACCCCCCCCCCCTTGCTGTTTTGAACATTTCCTTTTTGAGAGATTGCAAAGCACTGGCTTACTAATCACTATGAAGTGGTTGATGACAATCCGGACTTGTCACTGAGAAAATCAAAGTCTGAATACAGAATTTCAACTTTTTAAATAAAAGAAGCCCACGCAAAAACAAGAATGCACGCCAAGATAAATATCATGTCATATACTGCAACTACTACTAATAATAATATTAAAAACTAGTTTTTATATAGTGCTTCATCTATGTGTGTGTCAAAGCTAGATAGCTCAGTTGGTAGAGCGCCAGCACGTTAATTAGGAGGTTGCTGGTTCAAATCCTGCTCTAGCCAATTTTTCTTTGTTCAACCCCAAGTTATTTCAAACTAACCCAGTCAGTTTCTCTTGTGGTTTAGGCCGAATATCTTGATATTTGAAATAAAAAAGTTGCACCCCCTTAAGGTGATCCCTCTGCTGCTGCTTCCCAGGTTGTATTCATAAACTTGGGTGTGATACCTGGCTATACGGCAGCTAACTGTTGTATGGCTTCTGACTGGCACCCCCGAACAAAGATATTGACAAAATAGGGAGACCGCCAACATTAGGGCTAGATTGCTCAGTTGGTAGAGTGCCAGCACTTTAAACCGGAGACATTGGTTCAAATCCCACTCTTGTCAATTTTTCTTTGTTCAACCCAAGATTATTTCAACTTTACCCAGTCAGTGTCCCTTGTGGTTTATAGCTCATTATTTATTTTTATTTATTGAGGGTTTCGGCCATCCGCCGAAACCACCTTTGTTTTCGTCGAGATTTTAATTTTATTTCACTATTATTATTATACTTCTTTCCGAAAAAGTCTCATATTATTTACACGTGAAATTTGTTAGCGTTTGATCTCAGGAACTACAGTCTTAAAAGACACAAACAATACATCAAATGAAAGCCTGTGCTCTAACTTAGATCAAGCAGCAGTTCGATCGTGGGTTTTTAATCATCTGTTGACGATATTAACGATTTAAACCCAGCAAGACCGCCGTGTGTGTACATTGCACGTAATTAACGCTGTACATCGCATACGGCCAAACCCACACAGCCCATTGTCCACTTGCATGGCATAGTTGGACCTTTGTACCTTTCATTTTGGTTTGCCTTCGCTTCTACAAATTAATGGTGAACCTGTATAGCGCCCTCTTGCTTGTGGAGAGTCCTCGAACTATTAAAATTTAATACGGAAGCGTTTTGGGATATTAGTAGCGGTTTGTTCTCGCGCAATTTGATTGCATTCTCCCACCACAATTTATTTCAAGGTCTGTGTGGTATAGCTTATTAATAACTTAAGCTTTGGCATGGTAGTTTATTATTTACAATTTATTATTTAAAACTTTATATCGTCTGACCATAAGGTAAAAGAGTTATAATTTTGGTACCGTCTTGTAGCTTATAAGAAAGTTCGTACGAAAAACGTGTTTTCATCATCGTGATGTCATCAGGTGTCAAATTAATTGTTACATTAGTTCAACATTGACAACAAAGCCGAAACCCCAGTGTTTGTTCGTTACAAACTCGTTTCTAGTTATAAATGTGTTTGGTTTTTTAAGTTTTGGAAGTATTAGACTCCATTTATGTAACACCTTGTAATGGTTTACAAGGTGCTGTGCCGCATTCAGTTGCCTCTGCCAGACACAAGGGAGCAAACCCCTTCTCTTTGTGATAAATATAACTGGGTTCTGTTACATGCTTTACACAACACACAGGACCAATGGCTTTCCGTCCCATCCAAAGGACAAAACTAATTTCTGGTTATGTGTCTTCCTTAAGGACACAAGTGTCCAGACTGGGACTTGAACCCCCACTCTGCCGATCAGAAACACCTGAGCTCGAGTCCAGTGCACTTGACCACTTGGCCACAATGCACCACTACTGTACTTAGATGGAACTTTTTTAAAAGCTGGATTATGTTGTTGAAATGGGCGTATTTTCCTCCAAAACAAATCCTGTATTATCCAGTTATGATGTTTCTTGTTAACTAGAGGATTGGAATGAATGTAATCTTCCAATAACCAACAATCATTTCGCTATGATATGTTTCTTGATAACTAGAGGATTGGAATGAATGTACTCTTCCAAAATCAATGATGTACCATCCTTTTATGATATGTTTCTTGAAAACTAGAGGTTTGAAATGAATGTACTCTTCCAATAAAATGATGTACCATCCCTTTATAATATATTGTTGATAACTAGAGGATTGGAATGAATGTAATCTTCCAATAACCAATGATGTACAATCCTTTTATGATGTCTCTTGATAACTAGAGGATTGGAGTAAATGTACTCTTCCAAAATCCAATAATGTTCCATCATTTTATGGTGTGTTTCTTGATCACTGGAGGATAAGAATTAATTTACTCTTACAGAAACCAGTAATGGAGAAATTTACTTTCCATTTCTTATATATTTATAAATGGTTAGAAGAATGGAATTAAAATACTCATCCAAAACTATTATATATACCACAAACGCAGATCTTTGTCATTTGATTGGCAGAACACACAACTCATGTCATCCCTAATATTTTGCCATGTTTACTGCCACGTACTCCAAAATTTAATATAGGAGTCCTATATGGATAATTATCAGAAGCTTTGAATGCTCTGCAGCATTGTTTCAAAAAACTGTTCATGCCCATTTGTCCAAACAAGTCAAGTTTGTGTGATGGCGAATGAGGTTGGTGTGTACATGTACATAGAGTCATTCACAATTTGTAGAGTTTTTTTTAAAGAACTGATAGAGTGTGGGGCGGGCGAGTTTCTGTGTTTTCTTTGTGTAAATTGTGAACATATTTCGAATGTGAAGCTTCCGAGTATTAGTTGTACAGTATAAAACAAATGATGAGTGCATTCTTTTAGAGTGCATCGTCTAAGAATATAATCGCTCGGTGAAATCTGGCTTTTCCATTTCGCTCAGCTTCACCTTGTGAAATGGAATAGTCCAGATTTCACGTGGTGGTTTAATATCCTTCAACATTGCCCTCAAATACTGAATGACAATATTATATTAAATTTGCACGACATTAAAGAATCCTTACAATGTAAATATAGAACAGGTATCAGGAACATGTAAGCTGTTAGTTTTGTGCAGCCTGTGTAGTCACAGTTTGTTGTATCGGGTCCATGGACATTGACACTGCATTAGTCTCCGCTCCAGCGTGAACTTGGTTCCTACGGAATCGACCGCGTACAAGTTGCCGAAGTTGGCTGCGGAAATGTTCATACTTGAAGCAGTAAATGATGGGATTGACACTCATGTTACACATGATGAGTGCCCATAGAATGTTAACGATTCCTTTCAGAGGCAATGTGTCACCATTGATGATCCTGGTGGTGAGCAGAAATCTCAAGATTTGAAACGGTGACCAGCAGATGAAGAACATGATGCCAGCAATTAGCATCGTCTCTAACACGTTTCGCTTAGCTGTACTCAGGACACCGTTTCTTCGCTGCTGGGCGCCAGCTAGTTTGATCTGAAGAGCAACGAATATACGAGCATACCCAAACACCATGAGTGTTACAGGAATAAGGTATTCAACTAATAAACCCAAAGCAAATGATATTTTGGCCAAAACCTTGCTGAAGTCACACACTCCATTGGTATCAAGTCTCATTGTCAAAGTTTTCGGCAGCACATAGATGAAACCAATGGCCCAGGCCGCACTCATAGCAACTTTGATCTTGAAATACGTGAAGGAGTTACGATGTTTGACTGGATAGCAAGTAGCCATAAAACGCTCCAGTGAAATGATTACCAAGTTGTACGTAGATGCTACAGTTAAACCCTTAACAAAAAATCTAGAAATCACAAATCTGCAGAGTAACTCCTGAGGGACGTTTCGCTCCACTTTACGCGTCATTGAAGTGAATGGTGAAAGCACCACCTCCAGAAGGAAAAACACCGCACCAGAAATGAAGTCGATGATCGATTGATGAAGGATAAGTTTATTCGTGAGAGAGCTGAACTGTTTGTGTCTAATTGTCATAACAACAATCACCATGCCGTTTCCTACAAGAGCTGACAGTGTGATGATAATGTTGACAATGAGAATAATGTAACTGAGATCCATTGTTTCAAGTCCCAACTCAGATTGAAACAGTGAACGATTGATGATTGAAACAGAACAAAGCAATTAATTGTTTGCAGCGATGACTTAAAGTCTTCTGTATGTTCACTCTGAGTCCTCAACTTGAAATGAACACCTACGAAGAATAATGAAGCAGAGCAAGAGATTTGTATATTTTTTTCTTGTCCGTTTTTTTGTCTTTTGTTTTTTTCCATCTTCCATTCTCCATAGAAAATAAAACTAGAAACTGCAGGGGGAAACGTGATGAAGGTTTTGAATTAATTTCATTCCATTTCATGAGAATTCCATTAAATCTGTTCTTGAATTGAATTGTCTGAGAGGTATCCTTGTGTCATTGACAATTTAATCATGAAATTGGACTGAACCTCATAGTATCTGTTCTAATTTAGAAGTTACAGTAGACAGCAGACATCAACAATTCAATAAAGCAACCCCCCCCCCTCGCTGTTTTGAACATTTCCTTTTTGAGAGATTGCAAAGCACTGGCTTACTAATCAATGAAGTGGTTGATGAAAACCCGGACTTGTCATTGAGAAAATCAAAGTCTGAATACAATATTTCATCTTTTTGAATAAAAGAAGCCCACACAAAAACAAGAATACATGCCAAGATAGATATCATGTTATGTACTACTACTACTACTACTACTACTAATAATAAAAACTAGTTTTTATATAACACTTTGTCTATGGCCATGTCAAAGCTAGATAGCTCAGTTGGATAGTGTCAGCACGTTAAACTGGAGGTTGCTGGTTCAAATCCTGCTCTAGCCAATTTTTCTTTGTTCAACCCCAAGTTTTTTCAAACTAACCCAGTCAGTTTCTCTTGTGGTTTAGGCCGAATATCTTGATATTTGAAATAAAAAAGTTGCACCCCCTTAAGGTGATCCCATGGCTGCTGCTTCTCAGGTTGTATCGTAAACTTGGGTGTGATCCCTGGCTATATGGCAGCTAACTGTTTTATGGCTTCTGACTGGCACCCCCGAACAAAGATATTGACAAAATGGGGAGACCGCCAACACTTCAAACAGGAGACATTGGTTCAAATCCCGCTTTTGTCAATTTTTCTTTGTTCAACCCCAGATTATTTCAAATTTTCCCAGTCACTGTCCCTTGTGATTTATAGCTCATTATTTATTTTTATTTATTATACATGGGATTTTTTGAAGTACTAGACCCCATTTATGTCACACCTTGTAAGAGTTTACAATGTGCTGTGCCGCATTCAGTAGTCTCTGCCAGAAACAATGGAGCAAACCCCTTCTCTTTGTGATAAGTGTAACTGGGTACTTTTACGTGCTTTACACAACACACTGGACCAATGGATTTCCGTCCCATCCCAAGGACAAAACTAATTTCTGGTTATGTGTCTTCCTTAAGGACACAAGTGTCCAGACCGGGACTCGAACCTGCACTCTGCTGATCAGAAACACCTGAGCTCAAGTTCGGTGCACTTGACCACTTGGCCACGACACGCCATCTATTGTACTTAGATGGAACTTTTTTAAAAGCTGGATTATGTTGTTAATTTTCCTCCAAAACAAATCCTGTATTATCCAGTTATGATACGTTTCTTGATAACTAAAGAATTGGAAGGAATGTACTCTTCCAATAACCAACAATCATTTCTTTGTGATATGTTTCTTGATAACTAAAGGATTGGAATGAATGTACTCTTCCAATAACCAATGATGTACCATCCCTTTATGATATGTTTTTTGAAAACTAGAGATTTGAAATGAATGTACTCTTCCAATAAAGTGATGTACTGTACCATCCCTTTATAATATATTTTTGATAACTAGAGGATTGGAATGAATGTACTCTTCCAATAACCAATGGTGTACAATCCTTTTATGATGTCTCTTGATAACTAGAGGATTGGAGTAAATGTACTCTTCCAAAAACCAATAATGTTCCATCATTTTATGGTGTGTTTCTTGAGGATAAGAATTAATTTACTCTTACAGAAACCATTAATGGAGAAATTTACTTTCCATTTCTGATATATTTATAAATGGTTAGAAGAATGGAATTAAAATACTCATCCAAAACTATTATATATACCACAAACGCAGATCTTTGTCATTTGATTGGCAGAACACACAACTCATGTCATCCCTAATATTTTGCCATGTTTACTGCCACATACTACAAAATTTAATATAGGAGTCCTATATGGATAATTATCAGAAGCTTTGAATGCTTTGCAGCATTGTTTCAAAAAACTGTTCCTGCCCATTTGTCCAAACAAGGCGAATAAGGTTGGTGTGTACATGTACATAGAGTCATTCACAATTTGTAGAGTTTTTTTTTAAAGAATTGATAGAGTGTGGGTCGGGCGAATTTCTGTGTTTTCTTTGTGTAAATTGTGAACATATTTCGAATGTGAAGCTTCCGAGTATTAGTTGTACAGTATAAAACAAATGATGAGTGCATTCTTTTAGAGTGCATCGTCTAAGAATATAATCGCTCGGTGAAATCTGGCTTTTCCATTTCGCTCAGCTTCACCTTGTGAAATGGAATAGTCCAGATTTTACGTGGTGGTTATATCCTTCAACATTGACCTCAAATAGTGGATGACGATATTATATTATATTTGTACAATATTAAAGAATCCTTACAATGTAAATATAGAACACGCATCAGTAACATGTAAACTGTTACTCTTGTGCAGCCTGTGTAGTCGCAGTTTGTTGTATCGGGTCCATGGACATTGACACTGCATTAGTCTCCGCTCCAGCGTGAACTTGGTTCCTACGGAATCGACCGCGTACAAGTTGCCGAAGTTGGCTGCGGAAATGTTCATACTTGAAGCAGTAAATGACGGGATTGACACTCATGTTACACATGATGAGTGCCCATAGAATGTTAACGATTCTCCTCAGAGGCAGTGTGTCACCCTTGATGATCCTGGTGGTGAGCAGAAATCTCAAGATTTGAGATGGTGACCAGCAGATGAGGAACATGATGCCAGCAATTAGCATCGTCTCTAACACGTTTCGCTTAGCTGTACTCAGGACACCGTTTCTTCGCTGCTGGGCACCAGCTAGTTTGATCTGAAGAGCAACGAATATACGAGCATACCCAAACACCATGAGTGTTACAGGAATAAGATATTCAACTAATAAACCCAAAGGAAATGATATATTGGCGAAATCGTTGTTGAAGTCACACACTCCATTGGTATCAAGTCTCATTACCAAAGTTTTCGGCAGCACATAGATGAAACCAATGGCCCAGGCCGCACCCATGGCAACTTTGATCCTGAAATACGTGAAGGAGTTACGATGTTTGACTGGATAGCAAGTAGCCATAAAACGCTCCAGTGAAATGATCACCAAGTTGTAGGTAGATGCTACAGTTAAACCCTTAACAAAAAATCTAGAAATCACAAATCTGCAGAGTAACTCCTGAGGGACGTTTCGCTCCACTTTACGCGTCATTGAAGTGAATGGTAAAAGCACTACTTCCATAAAGAAAAAAACCGCACCAGAAATGAAGTCGATGATGGATTGATGAAGGATAAGTTTATTTGTGAGAGAGCTGAACTGTTTGCGTCGAATCGTCATAACAACAATCACCATGCCGTTTCCTATCAGAGCTGAAAAGGCGATGATGGTGTTGATTGCTGTTAGAAATGCTCTAAACTCCATCCTCTCGGATCTCAGTGGAACAGGGAAAGGATACACTAGGGGGCTGAGTACACCAGTACCCAGTACACCAGAGGCCTGGTATCACCGTATTGTATGCTGAGTGAAGAGACCCCAAAGCATTGATCCATTCAGAATTTCTGTAGAGGATGCGCTGGTGATGTCGGACTTGCAAAGAGAAGTTACAAAAATGAGCGACGAAGCTGAAACGACAGAAGATAAGAGACTCTACCTCAGAAACTTCCTGGTGGAAATATTCAAGAAAGGAGGTCATTAGAAATTTATGAAATTTCATGTAATTATTAAAGCAAACCGTCAAGGTTTGAGACTGCGCTGATTCGCACAGCAAATTGATAGAGATTCTGTATTTAAAAAATTGGTTTGCTAAGCAACATCAGATTACCAGTCCAAATGGTATGTATTTTACGACATTCGTGACCGGTTCCCCGCCAGTATATATGCTTAAACGACAATTTCTGCTTAGCAGATCTGTGAGCTATTGTTGTCAGCAGTGATTTGATTAGTAAACGTGTCAAGAATAATTTGCGAATAACTCATTTCGATGGAGGCCCCTTTTCCATGTTTATAGTGAATTGTTTTGTAAAGCAAGGGCAAAACGGTTCTCTTGTGACCTCTGATTACATTTGTAAAAACTCATTAAAGTAGAGTGGACTATGTTTGGAAGCGGTGGCATTGTAATTCTTGCATGCTGATAGTAATTGTGGACAATTTTATCAGCAGATGGAAGTGGACGGTGAAACAAATCAAATGACAAAGCAAAATTAAAGCTTTCGAAGGCCAGCAAAAATCGAGCCTTCAAAAAGAAAACTTTGCAAGTGTAAGTTTTGTAATGTTTTAAAGAAGTACGGTAATTTGGGGTTTGGGGTTTGTGTGTGTGAGTTTGTTTTCACATTCAAACCGGGGACCTATAACAAAAGAGGACAATAGGGTCCCCGGTTGGGTAAAGGTCCCCAGTTAGAAATTGTGTACAAAACCAATGGGAGCTGTTGCCAAAAAGTTAGAGTCCAAACAAAAGAGGGA
Organism: Pisaster brevispinus; assembly: GCA_023634235.1. Lineage (NCBI taxonomy): Eukaryota > Metazoa > Echinodermata > Asteroidea > Forcipulatida > Asteriidae > Pisaster > Pisaster brevispinus. The sequence goes on from JAMKCF010000004.1 coordinate 22,296,535, forward strand.
CAATAGGAGGTCCCCGATTGGAGGTGTTTACACACTTGTGTGTGTGTGTGTGTGCTTCGCTAAAAAAATAAAACTATACACACACATGTGTTTTACACTTTAGCTTGTCATGTTGCAGCTATGGTCTCAATTTTCTGCTCTCAGGGCTGGCACCAAGTGTCTAGATGCTACTAGTTTATTTAGGAGTCCTGTGGCCTGTGGCATGACCAAGCGGTCAAGCGCGCCAGACTCAAGCTCTGATGTTTCTGATCAGCAGAGTGTGGGTTCGAGTCCCGGTCCGGACACGTTGTCCTTAAGCAAGACACCTAACCATTATTGCTTCGTCCTTTGGATGGGACGAAAAGTTGTAGGTCCTGTGTGTTTGTGTGTTGCACCTAAAAGAACCCAGTTACACTTATCGCTAAAAAAAAGAAAGGCCTTTGTCTGCCATGTTCTCTGGCTACATAAATCGTTCTCATAATTTAAACATTTCAAAAACCGGTCTCATAAAGTTTCTGTTTGTTAAGGCGCCTTGAGAATTTTATTGATTAGACACATGCTCTTTATAAGACTATTCATTATTAGTGTTATTATCCAAAGTTGTACTTCAAGCTAATCAAGTTTGCTTGTGAACCAGTGAAATACATCGGAAGCAGAGACTAAGGGAATTAGAGCAGTTATTAGAGCAGTTAATAAGGGAATAACAGTGTGGGGAGCCGGTCTTCACTGCGTGGTAATGATCGGGTTGGTGGCTGGCCGCTGTTAATGGATCCAGCTGAAGGCAAGGTCCATTAATAGTGGCCAGCCACCAACCAAGGTCATTACCACGCAGTGAAGACCGGCTCCCCACACTGTTATTGCCATTAATAGATACCTTTAATGAAGAAAAATGGTAATAATCATCAGAATTTAATTCATCGTTAATTTTAGAAATGTTCCACTCACTAGGCTGTTCAACTTTTGCGTGGCACCTAGTCTCTTACACATAATTAACTATATGTGCATATTTTGAAGAACCAGACTATGTGAATTAAAAGTAACGGCACTAAAAATAGAAACACCTTGGTTGGTGTTCGGCTTTATGCTTTGCATTACCTTATTTCATGCTTGCACCAGCTACCTTAAATTAGTACATTGTCTATGTGTTTACGCATATGCATCATACACGCGTGCACGCGGCACCATCTGTCCTCGTCAAAACAACAACAAAATATGCGCAAAGAAAACAGTTTTGATAGTTTCAGCACAAGAAGTACTGTGCAAACATAACTTTTACACAACAATGTGCTTGTTTAGGGGCCATTTATTCATTAGTTTACAGAGCCGGTCTTTGTATCACATGTAAATACACCCCCCCACGTGACCAGTCTTCGACCAATCAGAATGCATAAACTCTCCGAGGTATTTATTAATGCAAATTCTATACTTACAATCCATGGCACCGGGCGATGTTGCTACATTTGCGTTTAGTCTCGGGAATCAGTTCCTTGTAGGGGTGTCATTGCGGAGCGGTCTGGGGCGGTGGAATCATGGTCTGTAATTTACTGAGTGTCGGTTCGAATCCTGGCCTGGTCAGTCACGACACTTGTGTCCTTGAGCAAGGCACTTTATCATAATTGCTTCTCTCCACCCAGGAGTACAAATGGGTACCGGCGAGAGCTGCAGGAGTAACGTGCAATAGTCTGGCACCCTGTCCTGGGGGGAATTGAAATATTCCCAGTCGTTTAATGCAAAAGAAAATGGTTGTAAGCACCGGCCTGATGAGCCATATTGGCTCGGGACAGACTTCACTTTACTTTGCTTTAAGTTCCTTGTGACTTTTCAGTCCTATGTAGTTCCAGTTTGCTGTATCGGGTCAATAGATATCGACACTGCATTAGTCGCCACTCCGGCGTGAACTTGATTCCTACGAAATCGACTGCGTAAAAGTTGCCGAAGTTGACTGCGGAAATGGTCATACTTGAAGCAGTAAACGATGGGATTGACACTCATGTTACACATGACAATAGCCGTAACAACTTTAAGCGCGTCTGTTGAATAATAGTTTGTATGTATTATATTGGTGGAGACGAGAAACCTGAATATTTGAAGCGGTGTCCAGCATATTAGAAATAGGATCCCAGCGATCAGCATTGTCTCCTGGACATTCCGCTTCGCCTTTCCGATGATACCGTCTCTTTGTCGCTGCCCACCGGCCAGTTTGCGCCGAAGAACGATGAGTATACGAACGTACGCGACTGTCATGAGCGTTACAGGGATGAGGTACTCAAGCGTTATACCCAAAACAAATATCATATTGGTTAGTTGAGAGTGTACATCACACTTTCCTTCAGTGTTAATATACTTTGCCAAAGCGGCCGGAACTGAATACGTTAGTCCAATGGCCCAGGCCACACCCATGGCTACTTTGATCCTGAAATACGTGAAGGAGTTACGATGTTTGACTGGATAGCAAGTAGCCATGAAACGCTCCAGTGAAATGATCACCAAGTTGTAGGTGGATGAGACTGTCAGACCGAGGAGAAAATTACCGTAGAGCACGAATCGGCAGAGCAACTCCCCTAGGAAGGTTTGATCCCTTTTCGTCCCCAGTGGAGTGAGTCGTAAGACTACCACTTCCAGGAGGAAGAACACCACCCCGGAGATGAAGTCGACTATGGATTGATGGCGGATAAGTTTATTTGTGAGAGAGCTGAACTTTTTGCGTCTAGTCGTCATCACAACAATCACCATGCCGTTTCCTATAATGGCTGAAAGTGCGATGAGGGTTTTGATCCCTGTGAGAACGCTCGAGCCGGACTCCATTGTTTTTTTTTATTCTAGACTTATCCACTCGGGCGATGATGGAGAGATGACGATGGAGAAATGACGACGGAGAAGTGACAATGGAATGTTCGGATGAAGGAAGATTGTTACATACCCCTTGAGATGTGTTGTTGGCCGCTTCGTATGTTTTTAGCCTTCAAACGCCATTAGCTGTCAAGTTACGTTAGTCATCTATTTCCATTAGTTGGTTACGTTAAATTCCGACAAAGAGAAAACGTCTTACTTGTAGATCCAATCCGAGTGTGACTCGCAGAAAACATGAAGGACAGAAATATTCTCTGTATTTTTGTCGTCTTAATCAGGTTTTCAAATCAACCATGCACTGCTCTTATTTTGTTTTAATCAAATTTGCTACCTGTCGTCTTTTTTTTATCTGAGTTTCTTCTGTCATGCCCTTGACACATTTTTGTTCTAGGGACAATTTAAACTGGATATAAAAAATTTTGTGGTCGGGAACAAGGATGAACAAAGCAGGTGAACACTGCAATTGATATATTTCACAGTTTGTTTTGATTCTGAATCAAAAACACAGAGTATTTCTTCAAGACACCCTCCCCTATGAATAGAAAGTGGTACCACCCACCCCCCTATAAGAGAGCAATGTTTATAAAACGTGACTTGAGAAGGTTGAACATGAATGGTGAATATTAATTGATGTTTTGATTTATCAATAAAGAGTAGTTTAATTGATGGTTGGGAATTCTGAAGGTGAAGTTACTGATTAGATTCTTGATGCAATACAGGGCTCAAATTTTAAGGAAAAATCCACAAGACAGTTTGGCTTTTTGCTCAAAACGTGTACTGGACCAGATTTTGCTAGGTCAGAATCAAAATGAGGAAAACTTATGGACACAATTTAACATGCATTAATACTGTCTTTTATTTGAACAAGCACTAAGACATGTGAGAGAAGATTGATCTCATTTGTCTTTATGGGTATAGACCTTTCTTTTGCAACGTCACAGCCAAAGTTTTTGCCAACCCAGGTTGGAAAACTATGGAAAGCCATCAAATGCAAAACAAAAACAGATAGCTACAGTTTGTAACAACGTTACACAAATATTCAAAAATAGTGTTGAATTTATTGGAAACAAAGCAACCGATCATGGGAGGTATTTTATTTAATTAGAAGCTTGCCGAAAATGTTGAATTTGGTTAAAACATCTGTTAACACGATTGAATGTTTTACTAATATTCGGCGGTCCATGCCAACCAGCGCGGTTTGTTTATCAACAATGGAAAGGTCTATTAAGTTTACTTCATTACTCAACCGAATTGAAAAGTACTGTTAGACTCAAAGTCAACATTTCAACACTGCGGTTGTTTTTGATCCAGACGTTACACGGTGAGGTAGTGTTGTTCAATTGATAAACACAAGACTTGTCTGGTCCTGGGTTTACTGGCCTGACACTAAAATCACTGGCCTCTGGCCTCTGGTCAAGTGTAAAATTCGAGCCCTGCAATAGGTGGCATCGTTGAACATCGGTGAAAGGGTGAAAACCAAAATAATTTACAAATATCTGATGCATGTTGAGTGCATTGTTGCAGAATGTTATCATGAAGTGAAATCTGTGCTATGCTTTCGCCTCTTGAAATGGGAAAAGCCAGTTTTCACCGAGTGATTATACTCTGCAACAACGCACGAGCGAAATGCTTCCAATATTTGTTTTACGTAACACTTAAAGATTCAATTAGAGAGCACAGTTTCCTGCAGGATCTCTCAATTCCTTGCAAAACTGGAAGGTCCTGTATATTTATGACGCCAAACGTCCTCGAGAGACCCGTAGAAACTTTGATCCTGAAATACGTGACGAGGTTTCGATGTTTGACTGGCTGACAGTTTAGCCATGAAACACTCCAGCGAGATGATCACCAAGATGTACGTAGACGCTACAGTAAGAAGCAAGATTATAGCATGAGGGATCACAACTCTCGTTGAGAACATTCTTTTCCATTTTTTGATGCTAATGAAGTGAGTCGATAAGCTACCACGTCTAGAAGGAAAAACACCCTTCAATCAAATTTTCTTGGCGACTGACAGGTGACTGACTTAACTAAATAGGATGAAATGTCACCCGTATATTCCCTGTGCTCCATTCCTTAAAAAGTGATTGACAAAAAATATTCCTCATCGATACTTGTATATTTAGCTGTGGTCTTGTATTTAATATGAACTTATTTATTACAAATAAAAACTTGCCCAAGGTTGCAGTAATTGGATGAAACTTGGTCACCTGCTCCACAGTTGCAGGATGATGATGTTTAACAATTTTTTTTTTTTCAAAGAATTTTGTTTCTTAAGCATTTTTTTCCTTTGTTTGTTTGTTCTTTTCCTCAAAGTACTGATTTCTGTCTTTGTTTTCCCCAAAGCTACCGACTTCGCAGTGGTTTCTCTCGAAACCCAATTAAAAATTAATCAAAAGGGTAACCTAAAAAATTTGCATTTAGAGTAAAAAGAAAGAAGACGGGGATTGATCAGGGTGACCGAGAATAATTGATTTGGATTCCTGGACAAAAAACAAGAAATTGCAGTCAGAGAATAGTCTGGTGAATTAACATAATGTACGTCAATGTTAACCTTGTCAAAAACACAGATGTAATGGAAAAATTACGAACCGGGTCAAGGGAAATGTATCTTTGAATGTGTAATGTTTTTTCTGTGTAACTGCACAGTTTATCCCCAACTTTTTTAAAGTCAGGCTGTAAAACTAAAACCCCAGATTTCATCACATCAGAGATGTAATGATTCAATCATTTTGGGTGTGAACAAAGACAAATTGACTAGAGTGGGACTTGTACCTGCGACCTCCTGATTAATGTGACGTCGCTCACCGAGCTATCTAGCTCTATTACTACTACATGTATATAATCTTTTCACAAATTTAGTTTCCACCAGTTATCGGAGTTTGAAATCACTATTCGAGATGGGTTCTGCCTTATTTGGTCACTTTTTGTATACTATGCACAAGCAATGGGTACAGGAATATGACCATATCCCGGAGTCCAACGGATCATAACACTACGGTGGATGGCCCATACACTGTACACAAGCAATGGGTACAGAAATATAGCCTTCCACCTCTAGGACCCCCAGTTCGAATCCCGCTGGGGCCAATTTGTGGATTGGGTTTGCAGTCCCTTACCTTATCGCGTGGGTTTGCCCTGGTTTTCTCCTCCCACATCCAAAACTGAAACTTCCTTCCCTGTCTTCTCTCCATTGAGTTCTTGGCTAGTATAGTGATCAAGTTCTCCTCTCTGAGAATCCTTGGCTTCACAACCAGAATTAATAAATGACATGAAACGTGCCGGCGCTCCACCAACTGATCTAGCCCTAATGTTGGAGGTATCCCTATTTTGTCAATATTAGTTTTTCTGAGTGCCAGTCAGAAGCCATTCAACCCAAAACAATTTAAAATTTACGCAGTCAGTTTCCATTGTGCATGGTTCGAAATTAACACTGGACCACAGGCCGAGGCCAGTGTTTTTAGCATCGGGCCAGTATACTCATAACCGGACAAGCCTGGGGGGTCTTGTGTTTTTTCTATTTAGTAATAAATACATCTAGGCTAACTCATTGTGTAATATTTTTGTGGAAAATGTTGACTACGAGTTTTATAATATCCTTCAATTCTTTTCAGTATCGAAGTACTACACATGGAGACAAATCAGATAGATTTTCACTTAGTGCTTGTATAATTCATTTTGAATCTGGTCTTGTAAAATAAATTCTGGTCCAGTTTTGAGCTACAAGCCTTGTGGACTTGTGCATATTTCCCCCAAATTCGAGCCCTGACTGTGGTTTATGACGCAATAGTTCAATATTAAAATTGATTTTTGTCTTTTTGATCAGCTGAGAGACCGGATGACTCCTTCTTTGTGAAACTGGATTCAAGTATGAAGAAGAACTCGGCATTTGTCAGAAAGCTGGTGAGTGTTTTATGAGTAACGAACGATTCCAGCACAAAAGTTGTTATTAATTAGTTGTTGCTACGAAAGCTTGTGCAGTTATATGTAACTAGTTAATCTTAAAGTGCTACCACTACCTTCCATGTTTTATCTATCAGACGAACACAGTTATCTCTATCACCGTCAAAATGTTTTGATAAAGATAGAAAACATATACAATTGACTAACTGAGCAAATGGATACTACTTGACCATTTTAGGTTCAGTGCGAACAGCCTAGGAAAATTTCACCTAGGTATTACTTAACTGATTCCAGTGGTTAGTTTAACTGGCCACCTTCTACCCAGGTAAACTAACCTGATCAAACTAACCGAGCCAATAAGTCCAGTGCGGGCGCATCATTTTGGGAAAACTGGCCAGTAAAATACCACGTTCAGTTTGCTGCACAGTTGTGATCTTGTGACACATACAGAAGTGCACTACGACATTCATGAATTCATGAATTGGTATACATAACTCAGTAATTGGGTCCCTTTGCTTGCGTTGTTTTTCTTACTTGTATTTGGTGTGTTTCTCTGCAACCTATTTTTAAAAGCTAGGTCATGTCTGTTGTCATATCTGGTTAAAGGTCATTGGCATAGCTTCTTCATGTGTATACACATGTATTGAGTCAGTCGGTTTGTTTCACCATCGTCTCGGTTAGTTTAGCTACGTCAAATAATCTAAGTGTGGACACTGGTAAGATTGTACCCATTGGAATGTTACCTAGGGTCTCGGTTTAATATTAGTCAATGCGAAAGTGACTGAAGTCCAACCGGATGTATGGAGATTTTCACAAAACACATTTGTAGTAACATGGCATTCAAGAAAGAAAAATTTATTAATTGTCATTTTCTCTGCAGAAAACAATGACTGAACAACAGCGTGAATCCCTAACTGCTGAGTTCAACAGCCTCAACTTGACCAAGTACGTCGGCGAGGTGGCCACGGCCATCGTGGAGTCCAAATTCAAGATGGCCGACATCGGCTGTGCAGTGCACATTTGCTCTCTGATGCACCAGCGTTACGCCGAGTTTGCGTCTCATCTTCAACAGGCTATACAGAAATGTCACCCGGCGCAGGCGAAGAAAGAAGAGTCCAAGGAGACGAAGAAAGAAACGGTATGGCAACTACATAATAGACCGTTATCACTCTTCTGCAGTCTTTGTCAGGCTCCCTGAATACCAAGTGGCAAAAAATAGTTCAAATTCTCATTACACCAAAGGGTGCCAGACTATTTTTCCTTCCAGCCTCAGTTTGGTCACAGTGATTTGAATTGAAAAGAAACAGAGTGACGGCACCGTGATAAAGGTCCTTAGAGAGGTTTGGCAAGGGGATGGATACGGGTACAGATACAGATATGATAACGCCTCTTGTGACTGGTTCCCCGCTGTTTTCTAGCTTAGCAAATCAATTTGTTAACAACATCATTTGCTAGTTTAGAAATTCTTTTATTATTATTATTACTCTTTATTCGGCCATTTCTCAAAATATGAAAATGCAATCAATAAAAAAGTTTCATTGCACAGGATCTAAAGTTATGGAAAATAGATAATCTCAAAACAGAGTACATAAAAAAACAAGGACGGCCCCTTTCAAGCTGGTATTTAAACAAAAACTTGTTTGAATTAATTTCTGTTATTTTGTATTCTCTTTTTTCCTAGCTCCTCTTTGACAGCAGGATTCGAGTAGAGCTACGTTTCTTAGCTGAGGTGAGTAACATGTGATGAGAAACAACTGATAATATGATTTTGATGATGATTTGTGATTTTGATGATGATTTGTGATTTTGATGATGGCCACACCGGGTTTGCCCTTCACTTTTTCGGTGATGAGGCAGGGGACCAGTTAGCTTGCTGTTTCACTAGTCCGCCATAGGGATGATTTTCAACTTTGAACTAGGAAGCCAGATTGTTTGGAGAGAATTTTGACTGGTCCTGCGGTATTTTTACTGGTATTTTCTTCTGGTGTTTGAAATAGCCTTTATTTGACCAGCAGACCAGGGTTAGGCAAGAACGCTGCCTCAATCCTTCAAATTTCAAAAGTCCCAAAATAAAAGTACCACTACAGCATTTAAAAGAAAGCAAAAGGATACTAGGGTTTTGTAGATTTGTTCAATGTGGAAAACAAATTCTAACATGTTTTTGTATTTGTAAAACAATTGGAATATGTCTGAAAGGTATTATACAGGATTGGCAAGTGTTAAAAACATCATTGTTTAATTTTAGTCTGAACGTGTACTGATTATGAAGTTCCTACTAGAACCATTTGTCTGTGAAATATTTCCCTCTGAAATGAAGTCATTTTCGAGAAAACTGCATCTGAAACCTTAAAAATGTATCATCTGATTTGGGTTGTTACAACCCAAATAACAACCCAAATTAAGAACAATGTGTTTACATGCTGAAAATTGTGCATGGTTTTTCACTATTTCCTCCTGATTCACACAATGGATTAAGCTCAAGTTTTCACAGTTTTGTTATTTCATGGTTGATCACACAAAACACGAACATTGTTTGCAAGTATTTTGTCAGCTCTACCAATGCTGTATAGTACCGTTAACATTAGCTCTATGTCTTCAATATTTTGCAATATTTTTGTTATTGTTTTAGTTGATTGTAGGGGGAGTGTTCACAGAGAAAGAAGGTCTCCCTCCTCTCAACACGATGCTATCATCAGTCCTCAAGGCAGATAAAGAAAACCACACCCATATCTCCATCATCAGCAGCTTCTTGAAACACTGCGGGGAAGACTTCGCTGGGATAGTGCCACGCAGAAACAGGTGGGTCAAAGGTCAAGTAAAGGGGTTTGATACCTGAAAGAGGAGGGATTGCAGATATGAATCATTAAGTTAGTTTACGAACATTAATTAAATGGATCTCGGCCAGCTTAAAGGTAGGGTCGTAGATTGGGTTTTTTTTCAACGTAATGCTGATTTATAGGCAACATTTTAAAGAAAGATTCACTATAAGTCACCTGTGAAAGTTTCAGCTGAATGGAGTACCTACCTGCTGAGAAAACAGCAAAAAAGCTGTCACAGTATTTTTTACAAGTACGTTGAATCCATTCATGTTTTATAGCGAGGTGGCAGCGGGTACCAACCGCATCTCTGGCCGGAGCATTCACGAACGGACACCAACCCTCAGAAATCTGAGAAACGATTCGTGCATGAATCGTTTCTCACATTCAAAAAGTCTATCTTTCTGGCTTTGTAGTGTTTATTAATCAGCCAACTTTGAACTCTGACCTAAGGTCACGGAGGTAATTTAGAAGTACCTCACAGTGATGACCTCTTCACTATTTGGATATTCCGTTGCCATTTTTTTCCGCCAGACTCCTCGCTGATAAATTCAACTTGAACCTCCCAGTGAGTGAGATCTTCACCGCCCAGCGGAAGAATGTGTACAAGGGACTCTTGAAGGAGCATTACCTGTCTCTGACCAAGCACCTTCTGAAGGAACACCGGGAACTGCAGAGTGTAGAGAAACAGAACCGGAGAATATTACAAGTGAGATTTACCAAACAGAGAGCTTGTCATTCATTTTAGTTTTCCGTTAGCCCGTACACCTGGCGCCACACTTTGAGGCTCGTGAATAACGCCAGATACTGGCCTTTGCCCTCCTGCCAGATGTACCTTTGACCTCACATCCCAATTTACACCGACAGAGATTCGTAGTCTATACACATGTGTACACGCATTGCATTGAGAAGAAAAACAACATTACATACAACCATTATGCACACACGGACGCAGCAGCAGACGATAAAAAAATACAGTTAACTGCCACTGGTGTAGCTGACAAACTACAGCACTTCGGAGCTGACAAATCATAACACAGACATTGAAAGCTTACATCACTGCAAGTTTATCCACTGAAATCATTGGGCCGGCGAGACCAGTGCCTGTCTTTATCTTTGCAGACAAGTGTTACATGCGAAGTGTGGACCAGAGAACAAAAGAGGTCCACACAGTGTGGGGACTTAAAACACTATGTGGACTGATACACGTCCACAAAGTGTTTTTGACAGTGTTGAAGAATATGATTTTAAGGAATGTCCACAGAGTGTATGCAAACACAGGGCTGTGTTCACCCACTAATGTGGATGCACACATTCTTTTGAACACACAGTTGTGGGGACTTGCCATTGTCGTTCCATCATTCCCTTATCTGAAAAATTCCTGTGTGGGGACAAAGTTGAACAAAGAAAATGTTGGGGGGGGTCTCTGTTCCATTGTGTAAAAATCCCCAGCTGTGTGTATGCCTATTCACATCTACATTCTGATTGTTTATTTTTTATAACTTTTTTTTTTTTTGGTATTTCTCAGACGAAGGGAGAGTTGAGCGAAGAGAGGAGGAAGCGTTACAATGAGATTCAATCGTCCTATCAGAAACTCCTGGTCAACACGTCCCACTATGCCGTAAGTTGAAACAGGAAGAGTTGGAATTAATAGGAGAAAACACTACAGGAGTGTCCAAAGATAACGATTATTCAAACTTTCTGACTTTCATTTTGGTTTCAGATTGATTACAAAATTCCCATAAATTACTCACCATGAAATGGTATTTCGTTTTACTGTAACTAGGTTTGCCGTTCAACTTTTCATCGACTTGCCAGGTAGACCAGTTAGCTTGTCAGTTCACTAGAACGTCAGTTTTTTTCACTACCATACTGTATGTTAAACTGGGATGTTTCTAAGACTGAACTAGCCAGCAGGACCATTTTTAAGAGTGAGGTTTGACTGGTCCTCAGGTGTTTTAACTGGTATTTGGCCAGCAGACCACTGTTAAGGGAGAACGCCTTGGGAAAAAAAGACGTACATTTCAAAGATGGAAACTGTGATACCGTTTAAATCTTATGCAAATCTATGTCCTCCGATTCACATTTGTGAGTAACCATTTCTCATCTTTCTTCATCAGGACTTAATTGATGAAGTCATGCCAGACCTTCCTGAAGCAGGTAATAAACTGTCTCCTTTATTTTGCGATGTGTCAAATTGCATGTGACGCTCAATGGTTGTGCATTTGTGCACATGCTAATAGATTTTACTGTTTTGGTTTTGAACTGAGCTATCTATCTAGCCCTATGTTGGCAGTCTCTCTCTTTTGTCAATATCTATCTTTGTTTGGCAGTTACAGGTTGAATGGCTTCTGACTGGCACCCCCAAACAAAGATGGATATGGACAAAATAGGGAGACCACCAACATTAGGGTTAGATAGCTCAGTTGGTAGATTGCTGACACGTTAATCCAGAGGTCACAGAATCAAATCCCGCTCTAGTAAATTTGTCTTTGTTCAACCCAAACTTAAAATTTACTTGTAACAATAGTGTCATACTGTTAATGCATTGATAACACAAATTTAATGCAAGCTATGTGACGTGATCAGCATCAAGCAACTTCTTACCTACATTCAGGGCCAGTGATCAAGTTTTTATTTCGATTGATTTGACAGAAATCAGCCAAGAAGAGCGAGAAATGATGGCGCTGGAATTCCTGAGTGCCGACCAGTCCAAACTGGAGTTTGATTTTGAGACATCTCTGTGGGAAGATGAAGACACAAGGACATTCCATGAGAATCTGATCGATCTGAGAACGATGGTGCCTGGGGTATGTCAACATATGGATGTCAGTGGGAATTAGGATGTGAACCAGTAACCTTGAGTGTATTTCCAAGTGTTCTTCCATTGAATTTTTTTAGTTTTGGTTCTCTTAATATACATGATTGGCACTACATTGTGGGATGTGAACCAGTAACCTCAAATTGAACATTCAAGTGCGCTTCAGTTACAAATTTTCATATGGCAATCTTTATATGTGAGACTACATTTTGAGATGTGAACCAGTAATTTTGAGTTTATTTCCAAGTGTTCGTCCATTGGCATTTTTTCATTGGACCCACTCAATATACATCATGGGGACTACATTGTGGGATGTGAACCAGTAACCTCAGGGTGCACATTTGAGTGCTGTTTGTTTGATGTGAACCAACGAAGTTGTATTTAAAGGAATTGCTACAAAGACGTATGTACATGGCTCGTGGGAACACGGGTGGTGTACCCCACGGGATACATTACCTTGTAATTGTTTAACTTGTTCCTCCTATTTGGACCGGAAGAAAAGGTCAAATTGAGGTCGTGTTGTTGAATAAGTTGTTAAATGTGCCATCAGGTACAATATGCCACAAAAATTATGGTTTGATGACATATGGTTCAAGGTACTGGAAATGACCAAAAGTGCCCACTGTTGGTCATTTCCAGTGCCTTGTACAAAGTTAGAAATTGCTCCCGGGTTCAAGGTTGTAATTATGTTGGTACTAGGTGAATTGATTTACGTTCCTGTGCGATGTGCTGTAGGGAACAGTGAAGGAATATCTTCTGTCAATGACCAGCTTTGTTCTTTACAATTCATTCACCACTATTCATCTACTTTTTCAACTGTGCTGATTTCGTCGTAACAATTTTGGTAGATAACAACAGATCACCTCCAAAGAAAAGAAATCTACTACCATGGTGTAACAAAACAATTGTTGCCCTCTCTGTGATGGGTTCCATGGTCGTTGTACACCCACAGGGAAAAGTGGCACCCTCAGCTTCGCCTCGGGAGCCATTTGCCATTTGCCCCTCTCAGGTGTACAAAACACCATGAACCCCCATCACAGCATGCAACAATTGTATAATGGCCCATTTTGTTTACTAATTGTTGATTCTCTGTCTCTTGTAGATTTTATTCAAAGACAGTGAGAAGAAAGGATCCCCAGATGAGAAACAAGAAGAGTTTGCCAAACTAGAAGAAGGTAAACCCCTCTGTTGCTTTTTTTTTTCTTCCCGTTTCTTAGAGAGTCCAAGTATTTACACAAAGAAAAGTAAATTGTGGGGTGAACAACAAAAATCAACCAGAGTGGCCTTGTTTGTTTAGGTGATCTTTCTGTCAAGGGAACTCGGCAAACTTCCACAAGGGAATATAAAACACCAAGCTGGCAACAGCCAATCTCTCGCATCTATGACTATGAATTCCACAAATCAAGAAGCTGTGATTCGGTAATGGGCGACATTACTTATTCCAGTCATTGTGAAATCAGCGGTTAGCTTGGTAGGATTCGAACCCACAACCTTGTGAGTGCAAGTCCTGCAGTCTTACCACCGGACCATGAGGTTCATGAACCTGGGACCGCTGGGTTAACATGCCATGCACCATCTTCCAACTGCACCAACTAGCCCTATTGTTCTTGTTTGGGGGTGCTGAAAAGTCATAACAGTCAGGAAAAATTTCAGAGGATGGGTACAAGCTCCATCAAACCCTGGAACCTGCTATGTTTGCTATTAGAGAATATGACATCATCAATTTTCTATTTGAAGCTGGTCGCAAAGACAATTATTTGATAGGGCACTTAAAACTCATAGTTTGAAAATTGTTTCTTTTTTCCGATGGAAGATCATTGATTTTAAACATCTGGCCATAGATTGGTAGATACTTCAAAAATTAGTGACCATAAAAACTTACTTGGTGAGTAGCACTGCAGCTGTTGATAGTATAAACTATTTTAAGAAAAGTTTCCCTTCAAAGTGATATGGTTTGGGATATTTATTCAGCCCAAAACATTTGAATCCGAGATACGATTCATGCATGAATCGTTTCTCAGATTTCTGAGGGTTGGTGTCCATTCGTGAATGCTGCGGCCAGAGATGTGGTTGGTACCCGCTGTCACCTTGCTACACGTTAATGGGTTTGACATTCATGTGAAAGTAGCTTTTTTGGTGTTTTCTCAGCAAGTATACACTGTAGTCAGCTGAAACTCTCACATGTGACTTTAATTTTATCTTCTGTATAATTTTGCCTATAAATCAACATTACACTATCAAAACCAAACAATGACCCTACCTCTAAAGCGCATATAAATATTTGGTTTTGTTGAGAATGTATACAATCGGTGAAACCATCGTGACCTACTTACAGATATTGAAGCTCTGGAGCAGACGGATGATACTGAGGTCGTAACTACAGAAGAAGCTGAAGCAGCTGAGATGGCGCCCAATGAGGAGCAAGAAGCTAGCGTAGAAGATGAAGCAATAGTGGAAGAAGTTGAGTCAACTACAGACCCTGATCCAGACGGTTCGTTGCATCATACTGTGCATTGTTGTTCGTCCGTTTGTTTGCTTGTTTGTGTGTTCGTTTGTTTGTTTGTTTCCATTCATACTTGGGGACCTTGTCAAAATTAGTCCAGGACAACCAGCGGATAAGTAACATCCAGCACAAGGTTTTTTTACCCTCTGTTAATTCCCCTTGTTTGAGGATTGGTGTCAGAGAAAACATGGGAGAAGTTCACAGTGCCTGGGGTTACATTTGTTTACAAATCGCAGAAACTTTTCCTCTAGCTCCCTGGGGAGCATACAAGCTCCTTAAATTAGCGCTTAGGGGTTAATCCAACACAACAGCATCTGGGCCCTCGCAGGTTTCCATGTATACACCTGGGTAGAGAGAAGCAATTATGGTTAAGTGCCTTGCTCAAGGACACGAGTGTCATGTCGGGAATCGAACCATCCGAACTTGAGTCAGATGCACCAGACCACTTGGCCACCAAATTGTGCTTAAGACTTGCCTTTTAAGATAAACTCACATCCGATGATTACATCTCGTTGCCATAGATACGGAGGAAGAGGAGGAGGAGCATGAGAAGGTGACCAACATGAGCAAGAAGATTCTCCTGGACGCCTTCCTACAGCGTCTCCCACAGTGTGTCAACAGAGACTTCATTGACAAGGTCAGTCTTAAGGCCGTGTCACACGAGGCGCAATTCACAGGCCTGTTCCAGGCAATCTCCAAGGAGAGAATTCCTTCACATTGCAGTTTCCTCGTTATTTTCTTGAGGACAGTGGGTTACAGCAAGAAGAATGTCTCTTGCATGCAGTGAAGTTGGTTGCCTCCAAGTTGCCTGAAAAATTGCCCTTTAGAGATATTGATGATCTCCTGATGAGGACTAGAGAACACTAAGAGCAAACCGATCAAATCTTACTCTTCGGGGCCAACACTTCTTCTAAGGGCTTGCCAGAATTGGCGGCTACAGCTATGGCTATGGCTAGCTTTCCGCAGCATCATGCTTTGAAGTCTAGGATGTCCTTAGCAACACCTTTAGCAACTGTGGTAGCCGTAGCTGTATCCGCCAATTTGAATACAGGCTTAGTATACACACATGGACTGGCAATGAGGTCACTAGTGCTTATGTCTATGCACCTCGAGGGACTGTGAGTGACCAGAAGAGGGACCTATTGCCCCGAGGTCGAAGGCCGAGGGGAAAAAGGACCCACTTCTGGGGTCGATTTCACAAGGCACTGAGATTCATCTTAAGATGAGTTGTCCTTAATACCATAGTGATTTGTAGTGCGACATCACACTTTGCTTAGCAATTAAGATGGATTTGCACTTAAGATCAATCTTAACTCTTTGCGAAATCGAGCCCAGGGGTGGATTTCACAAAGAGTTGAGACTAGTCTTATCTCGAGTTAGGACGAGTTACTCGTCCTAACTTAGGACTAGCCTTAAGTTTTTAATAACTCCTAGGACTAGTCCTAAGTTAGGACTATCTTGGTGAAATCGAGCCCTGGTCAGTCACAGGCCTGAGGGGTGATGGACCTGCACTAGTGACCAAGTTATGCTAGTCCATATGTGGTTTTTTTTGTAGCACAGCTCTTGCTGGTTCTCTATCCTGATTGGCTGAAACACGGTCATGTGGAGCTCAATTATACAAGCTACTTAAAGGACCTATGTTGTTGCACCCCCACGTGACCGTGTTTCAGCCAATCAGGGTAGAGAACCAGCAAGAGGTGTGTTAGAAAAGAAATGAATTCTTGGTGTTTCCTGAACGAATTAAAATAATATGTTAAGAACAAACCAACTGCCTTTTCCTTGAGAAGTTTATTGCATGATGTACTTGTAAGAACTTCATATCTATCTACACCTTGGAAAGCCTCAAAGTCTACTATTTTTAATTTAAAGGTAGGGTCCAAGATTGTTAAATAGTCCAAAAATGAATGCCCATAAAAACTTACTTGGTGAGAAGCACTGCAGCTGTTGATAGCATAAACTATTTTCACAAAGGATTCCCTTCGAAGTAATACGGTTTGGCCGCAAAACATTTCAATGTGAACAAACTATTTATGCATGAATCGTTTCTCAGATTTCTGAGGAATGTTGTCCATTCGCGCAGAGATGCGGTTGGTACCCGCTGTCACCTTGATAAACGTGGATGGATTTAATGTTTTTGATAAATTCCATGACAGTTTTTTGCTGTTTTCTCAACAAGTAGACACTGTATTCAGCTGCAACTTTCACAGGTGACTTTTATTGTATCTTTCTTTTAAACGTGCCCCGCAAATCTGCATTACTTTGACAAAAACAATCTATGACCCTACCTTTAGGACTTGTGTTTCCAGCAACTATTTGGACGTATATTTTTTTCAAATACTTTGCCAAGCTGATTTGCAGTGCTATGAAGTATGGCCACGCGACACCCTGCCTTCAGCAGTTACATTGGCTTCCGGTCAAAGAGAGAGTAACTTTCAAAGTTTTAGTTACTGTGTTTAAATGTCTCCTAGGAATAGCACCGGGCTACTTATCATCTTGCCTTGCTCTCTACCAACCGCCACGCGCAAGCTTGCAATCAGCTTCCGACACCACACGCCTAGCTGAACACTTAACCATCAGAGCACTCTCATCTGCTCACAACCGGACTTTCACCTATGTTGCTCCCAAAATGTGGAACAACCTCGCAATATTCATTAGAAATTGTAACTCTTTTCCAATTTTCAAGAAATCTCTTAAAACTTATCTGTATCAAATGTAATATGTTGTAGTTTAGTTCCATTGGTTTGCTCACTTTATAGCGAAAAGGCGCTTTATAAATGCTCTGTTGTTTTGTATTGTATTGTACTTAATATCTTGTGTATTGGTGTTAATAACAGGCTGCAGTGGAGTTCTGTATGAATTTGAACACCAAAATCAACAGACGAAAGCTCATCAAAGCATTATTCAACGTCCCCAGAACCAGGTAAAACAACAATTTATTTTGAAGAATTGTTTTGACCTTCATCGCCCTGATGTCTTGTTTCTAGTATATACCAAATGCTATGAATACTGATTTGTGTTATACTGAGGAGAGACCAGACTATTTTCCTTCCAGCCTCAGTTTGGTTATACATTGATTTGAATGGGAGGACGAAGAAGATGGCTGGGTTTAGGAAGAAGAAGATGGCTGGCTGTGATTAAGCGAATGGTAGTGCAGTGTGTGGGTTGGATGCCCCAGTCTTGACCCTTGTGTCATTAAGCAAGACACTTGACCATTATTGCTTTGTTCTTCGGATAATAATAATAAGAAGAAGAAGTTCTTATACAGCGCATTTTACAATAACGTATCAATGCACTTTACGATTGTTTTCTCGACACAAGTATCTTCAGGCTACTGACTTTTGAGAGTCCCTTGGTTTCATTACCAGAAAGATATAATAATATTAATAATAATCTTCATTCAATCTTGGTGAATGTAAGTCATCTTTTAACAGATTGTGATATTTGCTGTATTAATTTAAACTTTCTAAATGAAATAAATGACTTTGATTTGAATCTCTTTGATAATGATTTAGATTGGATCTTCTGTCATTCTACTCTCGTTTGGTCGCCACACTCTATCCATGCATGCCAGACATCGGCTCTGAACTCGTCGAGAAACTCAAAGCCGACTTCAGATGGCATGTAAGTCTCGCTCATTCATCATCAGCATTTGTGTTTTACTTCTGTTTTTTCATCATGTAAATTGTAGCAGTGTCTTTTCATCAAAAATATGTAATATGTAAATGTTACTTTTGTACATTAAATCAATTTTTTATAAGATGTTTGTATTTAAATACTATGTTCTTGTTCAGGGTTCTTCCCATGCACAAGCTATGCGAATTGCATGTCGATACACGCACATTTCGGCTGATACACACACACAAATAATTATAAAAATTGGTTTGTTTTTTTGGTTTTGGGTGTTTTTTCAAAATCAAGAGAAAACCATATAGAATGCTCTAAAATGCATAATAGGGCTTTCTTTTAAAACCAAGATAAACACCAAGTAGTAAACATTCCGAAGAACTTATTTCAGTTCAGCGTGCTTCGGCAAAACATCGTAAAATTGGGGTCCAGAATGCCCCACAGTTTTGAAAAAAACCTGGGGAGAACACTGGACTGTTCATTTATGCACACTCTACGCAAAATCATGTTTAATGGTGTACGAGGAAACCATCCAATAATCCTGATCTTGAATCAAGTGACCACATGCGCTTCAAATACACGAATGACGCCGTGTACCGTATCAGCAAAGCAAGAGTGGTGTCTGTATTGGTTGAAAGACAACAGGCAAAATAACTGACTCATCTGATAAGATCTGGGGTGTGGGGTGAACGACTGTCCCTGTCTATTTTGTGTTTGTAGAGGTCTCAGAAAATAGTCAATGGG
Organism: Pisaster brevispinus; assembly: GCA_023634235.1. Classification (NCBI taxonomy): domain Eukaryota; kingdom Metazoa; phylum Echinodermata; class Asteroidea; order Forcipulatida; family Asteriidae; genus Pisaster; species Pisaster brevispinus. The sequence continues at coordinate 22,315,775 of JAMKCF010000004.1, forward strand.
GGTGGGCTTATTTTCTGTGACTATTTTCTGTGACCTTAACATGTTTATTATGAAAACAACTCAATTGACAAGGATCTATTGTGTGAGTTATATAAAACAAATATTAAATGCATTTTTTGTCGTGCGTTCGTCGCAGAATTTACTCTCTCTTTTCCATTTTAGATAGCTTTGCCTCATGTAATGGAACAGTCTAGGCTTCACTTTGTGATTATATTCTGCAACAGTGCTCTCACATGTAGTCAATTTATGTATAATATTCTCATGATACTTATTTATTTAATTTTTTTTTCACAAGGTGAGGAAGAAAGACCAGATGATGATTGAGACCAAAATCAAAACGGTCCGATTTATCGGTAAGAAAAATTCCACATTATTAGTTTTTAGTTTATGTCTGAAGACAATGGACCCCCTGGTTATGCCTCTTGATTGAGTAAACAAATTTTCCAGAAGAGGTGCCTTTTACATAGAAAAACTTGCCTTGTTCTTACAATAATAAGTACCCTGGTTTATCTGAAAGAATGGGACACTTGAGTCAAAGTGGATTTTTTGTCATGAATTGACATTCTTGGCTGTAAAAGTGGGGCCCAAGATTGGTTTTTGTCAACGTAATGCTTATTTGTAGGCAAGAGTATAACGAAAGATACAATAAGTGTCACGTGTGAAAGTTTCAGCTGAGCACAGTGTCTTCTTGCTGAGAAAACAGTGAAAACTGTCACAGTGTTTTCACAAGAACGCTGAATCTATCCAAGATTAGCAAGGTGACAGTGGGTACCAACCGCATCCTCTCGCCACAACATTGGCGAACAGACACCATTCCTTAGAAATCTGAGAATCGATTCATGCATTGTAGCTATGATTCAAATGATTTGGGGTGAAAAATGATCCAGACCATATTACTTCGAAGGGAATTCTTTTTCAAAATAGTTTAATACTATCAACAGCTGCAGTGTTTCTCACCAAGTAAGTTTTTATAACCATTAATTTTGGGAATATTTACCAATCTATGACCCTACCTTTAAGTACTGTTACAAGAATTTTATAAAGTAACATTGATGTTTGTTTGATATTGAACAGGGGAGCTGACTAAATTCAAGATGTGTCCCAAGTCTGATACATTGCAGTGTGTTAAGGTGAGTCTTGTACCTGGAATCCTCCTCACACATGACTAAAGTCAACTGGGCCGGATTTCAAAAAAGCCTGTAACCACAAGCACTTGCTATGCACAGACAAAAACTTTAGCTGAGCAGAAACAGCCTACCAGCTAAAACGCAGTAAAGTTTACATTGTCCGACTGGTGCCAATTCATTTCTTGCTGAGCAAAGAAATTTGCTAGCAGTTTTTCTTTGCTTAAAAGCTTCATGAGATAAGCCCTTGAATGAAGCCCAAAGAGATATAAATGATCTAATAGTTTTATGCCCAAAATATCATCTAAAACCATTCAACCTGTAACTGCCTTCTGAATGGCTTCTGATTGGCACTGCAAACAAAGATAGTGACAACATAGGGCTAGATAGCTCAGTTGGTGGAGCGCCTGCACGTTAATCCGGAGGTCGCAGGTTCAAATCCCACTCTAGTAGACTTGTCTTTGTTAAACCCCATATTATTTAAAGTTTACCCTTTCAGTTTTCCTTGTGGTTTATTACGTGATATTTATTTATTTTATCGAATACAGACAAGAATCCAAGAATATAAAGATGTATTGGGATGTAAGTTTGATTGATGTTATTGTTATTGCCGTAGATACTGCTGCAGGATTTCCGTCACCACAACATTGACATGGTATGCAATCTGCTGGACAGCTGCGGCCGTTTCCTCTACAGGTCACAAGACTCGCATTTTCTTACTAAGGCTCTATTGGTAAGTATAAAACTCAACCTCGTTCCCAGTTGTGTACGATCTCGCTGGGCCATTCCGCTGGGCCATTTTCGTCACCAGGAGTGTCACTTATGACAGGTGTGGCGCATTATAATAAATGTAGACTATTATTAGTATTATTCATACCTTTGTGGTACTTCATTTCTGGTACTTCTGAAAGAGTTTGTTTTTAAAGATCTTTAGGGATGGAGAACGGGGCATTCAAGGTATTTGGATTTCTCTTTCAGGAATTGATGATGCGAAAGAGGAACAAGCTACATTTGATTGAGCGACACAGCACCATGGTTGAGAATACATTCTTCTATTGCAACCCGCCTGAAGTGAAACAAGTAAGTGTAACATTGCCCCCTCACTCCCCAGTCCCCCCATCTTAATTGTCAAGATTGAAATTAGAAACCCAGTTGGGAAAAGTCATTTGACCAGACCATTTGCTCTGATCAGATCAAATTCACTAAAGGACAGGCGTGTGAAGTTTCTGCGTTTACGTGGATATCCATGATTTCTGTTTCCCCGACGTGCCAAGAATACTAGAGTCCGCTTTTTATGTCCAATCAGTTCACATTTCTTGCACACAGAGAAATGGAAGCGGGCAAAGAGATGCACATTGTTAAGATTGCACTATTATTTTGCCCCGTGAGTTGAGGACTGGACCCTGTAAACAGCAGAGAACTCGGCCGTGTCTAAACATGGATTAAAAAATTGTCTGGAAAAAAAACGGCTTCACCTAAAGCTAGGGCTTTTGCAAGAGTTGTTGCTAGGGCAGTGTATACTTCAAGGCTTGATGACAAGCTGATCGAGTTGTAGCGTCTAATTTGGATCAGGCTGCGCGTCTGAAAATGGGAGCTGAGTTTGCCATTGAACGAGTTGTCTCATGTTGAGTTGGTCAATGGGGATGGTCGAGTTTTAGTCGTGTAAAATTGTCTGTTTTCAATCCAATTCATCCGCTGTTCACGGGCATTTATGTTGAATAATAGTGAAGCAGAAGTCCTACAGGATAAACTATGACAAACAGTGATTGCAATTTTGTGGACATTAGACCTAAAATCTGCAGGTGAAATGGGGACCAGCCAAGACACCGTGCTGTTATGGCGTCGAGCTCCACACGCTCCACACAACTTTTACAACCAAAAGATTTCTACTATTTTTTCACTGCCCACTCACATGCCCCAAAGTAACAGAAAAGTATACTGTTTAAATGTCTGTGATTTTTAACTGGTCTGTTTTTGGTTTTTTTAATTACACAATGATCAGGCGGTGATGAAGGAACGGCCGATCCTACACGAGTACATTCGCAAGCTCATCTATCGAGATCTGTCTAAAACGACCACGGAAAAAGTCCTGAAGCAACTGCGCAAGATGGACTGGAACAATGTGGAGGTAAAAAAAAAAACCAATCAACTTCTGATCTGTCTCTTGTATTTGTTTCATCCTGCTTTGTAGGTAGAGTTCAAAAGAAATGAGTGTAAAAGTTTGCTTGTGGTTTTTTGACCTTACTTTCTTAGTACCACAGCATTTCTTCAACCCTCAACCCTCTATTTCTTTCACCTCTTTCGCTACCTCAATGTTTTTTGTTTTTCCTTGGCCTGAGAAATACGAGCGTGTTAATTTGTGATTGTTTGATATTTATTTAATTTTTTCATTTTATGAATGTGTTTATGTTCAGTTTGCGGTAGCACCATGTGTATATATCTACTTTGCTGTGTAGATTTGTTCTTTGAAAACTTGTCTTGTTATTCATTCTACTGCCGCAGAGTAGATTTCAGAATCTTCACAGCAAATATACGCAGTGTGTTACTGCAAACTGAATATACATTGATACCTCACCATGCAATGCCTCAAAACCCATTTGTGAATGTAGACATAGCTTATTATTGGTTATTCATTCATGGGAGATAGTGAGACACTAGAGGGCAGCAGACAGCAGTAATTGTCCAATATTTATGCAGTATCTCTGAGCATGCATAATTTCAGAGAAAACTGGATCTCCTCTGTACGCTTGCTGCCCCCTACATGAAGAGTTGTTTCCCATTCTGTGCAAATTGTTCAGTTAACTTTGAGAATGGAGTGAATTGTCATGAATTATTTATATTTCTGGTCATATTGTCGTGAATCATTCATATTTGTCAAATGTAAAAAAATGTGTGTCATATAGTATGTGCATTACAAATTGTATGAATTGTTTGTATTTCTGCTGTTTATTTATTTAACTGATGTATGTGATATATTATGTGCATTATGAACTACTTCTAATTTACTTCTTTTGTAATATTCTTTCTACGGTTGTCTTCATTAGTCGTTTGCCCATTTTTAGTCCCAGAAAGGACTTTGCCTGCAAATTGTCCAGTTTACTCTGAGAATGCAGTAAATTGTAACGAATCATTTATATTTCTGTTTTTTTTATTTATGTATGTCATATATTATGTGCATTACGAAGTACATTTAATTTATTTATTTTGCAATACACTTTCTACTGTTGTCCACTTTGCTAATTGTCTGTTTTTAATCCAGCAAAGTTACAGAAAGGAATTTTTTCTCAACCTGCTCTCTTCTCTTGATTTTATATTTAAACTTTTCAGTGATATTTAAATGTATTTACTGGAATAAACGTAACAATCAAATATTTGTGTGAAATTTGTTTTGGAGGAAGTTCCGATGTTTTTGGTATTAGGTTTTCAATTTTTTTCTGGAGTTGAACAAATTATTCATATTATACCTTTGGATAAAACGGGCTGTGTCGTCATGTTCACAGCAGGCCTGTGGCTGTACTTGTTACAGCGTGTGCACACTTGCCCTCCATGGGTACGATCAGAGGAAGGAGGGCACGTGCAGTAACTGGACGAGAGTTCATAATTCCGTGTACAGCCACAGGCTTGCTTCTATCAGGCTGACCTAGCCCCTAATTCCGATATATTTCTGTTTTTTATACTATTTTATTTTATTTTTCGTTCAGATCAAGATGTACATGACTAAGTGTCTAAGCAGCGTGTGGAACGTGAAGTTCAACAACGTCCACTGTGTGGCTAGCTTACTGGCTGGTCTGGTACCCTACCATGACGATGTGGGTATCCAGGTTGTAGATGCCGTCTTAGAAGATGTCAGGATCGGCATGGAGGTGGGCACTGACTTTTTATAAGCTGTCATAGATATCATTATACTCAGAGGCTGTGTCTGAATTGGCGGCTACGGCTACGGCTAAGGCTGGATTGCTGTGTACAACCTTGTTCCCAGTGGTGTACAATCTTGACGCGTCATTTTGTTTTCTTTCCCAGAATGCCTTGCTTGATTGTAACCCCTGGAAGTGTGACTTTAAAATATCCAAATATATTGGATATTTTAATTAGTCCTGTGGTTGATCCATTCTGTGTTAGAGACTTCGCAGAGCGCGCTATCAAAGGACGCATCAAGTCATGGAGCAACTGGCCCCCTCTCAGTCTTTTTCGGTCTTGTGATACGTCTTAACTGTATGCAGTTTAGGGAGACCATGTAAAAACATGATTCATTTGAAATGTATTGCGTCAAATTGTCAATTGTACTAAGCGCCCTACAAGCCCTCTACGAGCATTCAAATTTTTTTAACAAGTGTGCACGCAAAGCAGGACATTTTGGTTAGCCAATTAGCATTGATTTTCAGTGCTTCCCTACCAGGGGTTAAGCGACGAGAGGTATTGATACGGCGCGCTGCCCATGGTAGTGAGGCTGTGCTGTGTAGGAAGTCCTTAACTTCATCCTTGGCATTTTCATAGCCATAGCTGTAGCCTCTAACTCGGATTATGGCCAGAGAGCAACTTAAAAAGGATAGTGCATTATATCAACCATTAAACTTTAAGAATCATTGAAATGTCACATTTGTTAGAGAAGAGTTTTCATCACTATGTTATGTAATATTATTTGGGTCTACCCTTACACCAATGTGTGTAAAGCACTGTGTACTCAGCACTTTCTTGAGTCCTGTGAAAAAAATCCATATCACTCGGTTGGGAATCAAACCCACGACCTTTGCCATTCTAGAGCAGATGGCTTACCACTAAACCACCGAGATTGCCCGGTAGCTACAGGCAATTTTAATCCTCTATTTTAGCAGCAGGTACTGCAACCATTTTAATAGATGTTCAATTTGCATCGGAGATAAAGATTATTATTTGGTTTTACCCTTCACAGATATGTGTAGCGCACTTGATACTCAGTACTTTCCCCGAGTTCTGTGAAAAAAAGACTCTTGGGTAGGGAATTGAACCCACTACCTTTAGATCAGGTGTCTTACCACCCGACCACTTCCAAAACCAAATGTCGATAGACTACCCTAAAAAGATTAAACACTCTATTGAAAAACAAATTCCTTTCACAGATCAACCACGCAAAGTACAACCAGCGTCGTGTGTCCATGATAAAGTTTCTGGGCGAGCTGTACAACTATCGGATGGTAGAGTCGGCGGTCATCTTCAAGACGTTGTACTCCGTGATTCGCTTTGGGATCACCTTGGATGGTAAGGAGCTATTGCTCATCGAACTTATACCGGAAACTCTATCTTTAAGTCGGGTCATCATCACCATCTTCATCATCATGGTGACGTTCGTGCACGTGCAGGCGTTGCTCAGTGACTACATGTTCACAGCGACGTAGCCAGGACTTTTTCGGAGGGGGGGGCATTGCTTTTAAGTGGGAGGGCTCAAGAGGAATGGGTTTGTCAGTGGTGGGGGTCATGCTTATATTTTGGAAGGGGGACACTGCAGGGGGCCACCATCTTGGCATTTTCTTGGCATTTTGTGGCCACGGTAGCCATCCTGATATATTAGATTATACAAACACGCATTTTCCTCTTTTTTCTTCTCTTTTTCTTTTCACTTTGTGAGCACTTATGGGGGGGGGCACTGGAAATTTGTGGGGGACGTTCCCCCCCCCCTCCTGGCTACGCCACTGCATTGTCATTGTTCCTTTTCTTTGTTTTGCATTTCGAGTGGCTTGATAAGGCTGATTCAATCCAATACCAACCATCCTCAGGAAGTTGCTGTTGGTAGGTTCGCATAAGCACACCGCCTCTAGGGTACGGCTCTGTAGGTTGGGTGTTCTTGTCTCAGAGTATTGAGAGTGAAGTTTTGTGCCTAGTCGCTTGTCCAATCAGTTGTAGAGGCTGCTTGTGAAGTCTTGTTGATGCTGATGGGACATTGCTTCAGCGAAAAAGTTCAGCATTGGTGATACACTCAGGGTATCCGACATTCAGTGTGTAGCGTAACAAAGTCGGTTTACACATCACGCGAACTTGAATGCAAATTTTTGTGAAACATGTAATCACTTTGTGCTGTGAAACGGAGGCTGGAAGACTCAATGGTCAGGTACCCGTTAGCACTATCAGAATTATCGCAGTTTTTGCTATTGGGTATACAGGGCCTATGATGAACAAGGTTGTCTTGGTGATTGAGATGTTTTTATTCCTCATGTTAATTCTTGTCCATCTCAGGTGCTTACAACCCCCTGGATCCCCCTGAGCATCTGTTCCGCCTCCGGCTGGTCTGTACCCTCCTGGATACATGCGGACAGTTCTTTGATCGAGGTACCAGCAAGAAGAAACTGGACTGCTTTCTAGTGTACTTTCAGGTAGGTTACCAAGGAGAAATTGTAAGTAGCTTTTACTAAACTTTAGTTGGTGCTTTTCTGTTGATGGTTGAAGATTGTTTTGTCAAAATTGGCCTATAACTTTATAAAGATCATATCACCCCCAACCTCGTTTTCAGGGGTGATTGATCTCGCCGCGCCATTTTTTCACATCAGGCACTGCTCGCTCATATATGGCACGTTTTAATTACGCCTGTGGCCGATCCTCTCAATGCGCGCTCTCAAGTATGGTAGCCCGCCCAAAAGAGGCATCAAGTAAAAGAGCAAATTGTCCCCTCTCATTTTTCTTCGTTCTTGTGACGTATCTGACTCAATAAAGTTTAGGGTGACCGCGTAAAAAAACATGAAATTTTTTTTTTTAATCAGGTCAAAATACTCTCATTTTGACATTTTGACCCATGCGTACTAAGCAGTATCGGTACGGCGCGCTGCCTTTGGTAGCAAGGCTGTATCACCCCTTTCATTAATAAGTGGGTCGATGGCCCTTTCTTTATTTTATTTGGTTCATTCTATATGATTGTCATCTTCTGTTCATAGCAATACATCATGTACAAGCGTAGCCTCCCAATTTGGAACCCTCAGCTCCACCCCTTCCCCCTGGATGTTGACAACGCCTTGGCAGACACCCTGGAGACATTGAGGCCCAAACTGGTCCTCTACTCCACCCTGGATGAGGCCACCGAGGCTGTGACTGAGTTAGAGAAAGAGCAAGTCCAAAAACTAGGTAAAGCTGTACTAGTTAAGTCAGGATACCATACTGATAATCCTGCAGCAGGCTTAGAGACTTAAGCCATTTTTTAAACCATAGCTCAGGCTTAGGTTCCGGGTTGGGCTCTGGCTTGGGTTCTGCCCATCTGTCTGAGCCCCATAAGGACAGCACACATTTTCTAAATAACTGACAGAGCCCAAGCCAAAGCCCAAGCCCAAGCCGTGTCAAAAACGGTCTTAGACAGTGTCCGAATCGGTGGCTACGGCTAGATTCCCGCGTCATTATGTGTTGAAGTGTTGGACGCCCTTTGCAACAGTCGTAGCCATACCTAAAGCAGCCAACTCAGATATGGCCTTAGTCTGACCAAGTACAAAAACCAGGTAAACTGTTAAATTAAAGTCAGGATACCAAACGGAGAAGCTGCAGTTAGCTTAAGGCACTTAGGCCTCGTCTGCATCAAGTGACTTCGGCTACGACTCTGGTTGTTGGCAGCAGTGATATTGTCAAAGAATAGGACTATCCAGCCACGGCCACTTCCAAAGCTGTGAATTCAGATACATACCATGCCCGATATGGGGTAGAGGGTATTCCCCCACCCCAAATGTTCCCATAATTTAACACAATATTTTCCTTTGGTAAAGAAGAACCCCCCCCAAAAAAAAAATATTTAAAAAAATAAAATAAAAATAATAGTAATAATAAAAAAAATAATAGTGAAAAAATAGTAAACAAAAACAAAAACAAACAAAAACAAAAACAGAAAACACCTCAAATGAATTACTGAGATTCCCAAAACACAATGAAAACACTATAGGAGAGGGGGGGGGGGGTTTACACCATGCCACATATCGAGCACCAAATGTATTGGGATACGGTCTTAGTCTGAGCTTTTAAAAGACCAAGTTCACACACTTAAGTTAAGTCGGGATACCATACACTCTCGGTTTATTTTCAGAAATTGGGTAAATTCTGTATTGCAAGTCTTGATGTTTTTCTGATTTAGAATTTATCTGCTATCCACTCACTGCTTTCCTACCAAACTAGGACATGAATGAACTTCAGTTTCTAAAAAAGAGATTATGTCGATTTGAATTAACTTGAGGATTACTGTTGTCCCCAAACAGGAGCTGTGTTGCCAATAGCGCTAGCTTCAGTTAACAGCCAGCAGCAGGGATCTCTTGGGACCATAACAGAAGGTGACGAGAATAAAACCATCAATCCAACAGGTATGTTGATCTATCAAGATGAGTGTGTCTAGAATTTATTGATTTCATTTGTACTTCATCTTTCTGTTTGTAGCGCGACGTGACCGAACGGTTAAGAGCACTGAGCTCGAGCTTTGGTTTTTCTGGTCAGCAGAGTGTGGGTCCGAGTCCTGGTCGTGGCACTTGTGTCCTTGAGCAAGATACCTCAACAAAATTGCTTTGTCCTTTGGATGGGACATAGGTCCCAAGTACTAGGGTTGGTAGTGCACGGAAAAGAACCCAGAACATTTATTGTGGAAGATATGGGGTTAAGCTGGTGTTTCTGGTTCACATATTAAACACCCTCATTTACAGGTTTTTGTTTTTTCAGGCTTGAGAGCTACAGTGATTAAGTTTACTTATGAGGCATCTTTGGTTTCATTACCAGAATTATTTAATAATAATAATTAGTAATAATAATGAAACTTCTTTTTGGCACAGTAAATGATGGTACATATAATATTAAAGGGTTTCGAGGCAACCTAATGTCGGTAACTCAACGCTCTGATATTGTTGTCTGTGGTGAAACTGTTTGCCAGACTTCACACACAACATCTTTTCTGTAACCTTTCGAAAAGAGGTCACCTTGACAACAACATAAGGTCATACATCAGTGCAAAGAGATCACAACTCTTTAAAGCTGAAGAACTCTTCCTCATTTCAGAGCCAGCCGTTGATTTCACCAGCATCAACGATGATGAGGAGATCTCGGATTCGGACTCGGAAGCAGACGGCGTGAGTCGAAGAGGAGTGGTACACACCGGAGAGGGTCACACTAACAACAGTCAGAGTCAAGGTCAAAGCCAGAACACTGGCGACGAAGAGGTCAGCTCGCAAATCACTAAAATTCAATATTTTTTTACATATCAAGTTTTTATTTATTTATTTGTATAATTATAACTGTATACCGCACATATTGATCCTTGTCATTTGATTGGTGGAACAAGCGTCACTTGTCATACTTTATTTTGCCACGTATTTACTGCCACAGCACGTGACGCTCCGAAATTTAACATTCCATGGCAGCATGCGTTTTTCGGCGGTGGGTTTTGGACATTATTTCTCTAGACCAGCGTAGCATCTCGCCTGCCGGGAAATACCAAGGAATGCCACTCGCTTTGTGGTCACTCTCTTACAGGTCTAGTATCCAGACTACAACATCAGTGTAGGATACTAAATACTGAAATTCTTAACTATTTGATGTAAGAAATCTTGCTGTAATGGGTTGTTGTGTTTGATGTGTCTATGCTTGCAGGGAACAGACGTTGATGATCACATGGCTTTGGACTCTGCCGGGGAGACCGAGGACGATGATACGGTGAGTAGAAAGGATAGATAAGGATCACTCTCGTCAAATTCCTTATCATTGTCTCTATCAATCAAAGATGTTTCATGACAAACAAAATGTAATATAATTTTGTTATTTTACTGTTACACTGATGTGTATTCAGCACTGTGTACTTGGTTGCGCCTTTTGGGGTGTTGGTTTTCCCTGTGCGTAACTGTGTCGTACGCATTTTGGGTGATGCGCACCTTTACACGCTTACTGTGTCTTTACACGTCATTTGCCTCCCAAAATGGTTTGACATCAGTACAAGGGGGCAGTATACTGTTTGGCCAAAATCCTCCGCCCAGTTGATATATTTTGTATAAATTGTAATGAAGTAATACTGTATGGTACATGTGGGGCTTGTATTGGTTTTTATACTGTTCATATAGACCTATCTAGGTGCCATTTGTAATATATTTCTCTATTCATCTCTTCTGACGGGCCCAGAGTTTTTAATTAACCTTTGGGTTTTTACTGTAATATAAAGATTTTATCAACCTTGCCTCACTGTCTATTAATTATTTTACTTTCGTTGTGATACCTTTGTACATGTATAGTTTCGTACAATTTTCTATTTTTTATATTAATGAATGTTTGTAATTGCTGGGCACCTTTGAAAAACAGTGTTTCACTGGTAGGATAAACAAGAAATAAATAAATAAATAGTATAAAGCATTACAAGTAAACGGGATTTTAAAACTTGAAGGACTTGTCCCTCTGTACAGGTGACTGTGTTAACAGGAGGTCCTAAGCACATCAAGTGTGACGAAGATGAGGATTTTACCACAGAGTTTGACAAGATGCTGTCTGAGAGTGTTCAGGTAGAATCATTATCATTAAGAATAGGCAGTCGGGTTGGCGTTGTGGTTTCTTTCCTGGACTTCCACCTCTTGGACACGGGTTCAAATCCTGCCGGGGTCACTGTGGGGATTGGGTTTTCAGTCCCTGCCTGATTGTGTGGGCTTTCCCGTGGAATAATTCTCTGTTGTTTTCCTCCAACATCTAAAACTGAAACTTCCTTCCTTGGCTTCTCTCCATTAACCTTTTTGAGATATGGTGGATATCATAGGAGTAGACTGTTTGGTTTGGGTGTATACAGACAAGTCTACCCAAACCTAATAGTGTCATAGAATTGTGTCCACTTTATCTCAAAATGGCTGATTGGGTTCTTGACTAGTATGTGATTAAGTTCACTTTTCTGAAAGTCTTTGGCTTCACACCCAGAATTAATATTAAAAAAATGAAATGAATGAAACGAAAGAAGATGAATGAATCTTTCAGTTTCATTGTCGCCACTGATTTGTTCACTTCGTTACTTACCCCCCGTTCTTTAATTCCAGCAACGGACAGTGGAAGCTGTCAAGGTACCCCAGCAAGACATCAGCATTCCCGCCCAAGCCCGGCCACGCCCTAAGAAGGCGACCTTTGACATGTTCCACCCCGACTCCCAAGAGGAGGATGAGGAAGAGGAAGAGACGTCTTCTGTAAACTTCGTGCTGATGATGCGGCGCGGCAACAAGCAACACTATCATGAGTTTGAGGTTCCCAAATCCTCGGAGCTAGCAGCTAATCTAAGAAACAGAGAAAAGGTAAAAGGCGTCTTCTTCTTTTCATGTAGCGTGTCGTGAACAAGTGGTCCAAGCCCACTGGACTCAAGCTCTGGTGTTTCTGACCAGCAGAGTGTGGGTTTCAAGTCCCAGTCTTGACACTTGTGTCCTTAAACAAGACACTTAACCATTATTGCTTCATCCTTTGGCTGGGAGGTAAAGCTGTAGGTCCCACGTGTTGTGTAATGCACATATAAGAATCCAGTTACACCTTTTGCTAAGAGAAGGTGTTTCAGGCAGTGGCTGCTGAATGCGCCACAGAACTTGTAGACCCTTATCAGGTGCTACATATCTTGGTCTCATAATTCAACAAAATTCAAAAACCTGTCTTAAAATGTTTCTGTTTGTTCAAGCACTTTGAGTACCATCTTGGTAGATACGTGCGCTATATAAGACTATATATTGTTATTATTATATCATGTTTTTCTCTTGTATTTTCTGTTCAGTTGTTATATTTGTTGTACTGTTCCTTGTTGTGTATCTTTTTGTTTTAAACCATTGTAAAACTCGTTGTTGTTATTCCATTGTGCTTTCTTCAATTTTGTGGTGCTTTTGTTGTGAATTTACTTGCAACTAGGCTGATGCTGCGAATTGTTAACTTTTTGAAATAAACCATCAGTGAATGAATGAATTAATTAATCAATGCAGAGGGAGGCAGTCTGTGTGTTTTTCAAAAACACTCTCAATATTATGATTGTATGAGCAGATTGTTGTTCTTTGAGAGGCGTGGTAAAGGACGGCCTTGTTGAGGTGCTGGTCACCTGTTCCTCCTTGACACTCACTGGCTTGGTATTTTATGCAATGTTGTCAATTTTGTAAATGATGAATAACTTGTTGTCTTTGCCCTTTTCCACAGATATCCCCCATTTAAGACTGTCTCATTCAATAATTAATTACTTTTTCTCTCTCTTCCCAAATCTGCGATTTTGTCATTTGTGTTTCCAACCTCTTGTGGTTAAACCAGCCCCATCCCTCTAACCCCCCCCCCTTTGTCTCCTTCTTCATTGTTCATCCCTTACTTTTCCTGTCTCTCTTCTGCCTCTCTCTTTCCCTTCCACTTGACTGCCTCTGTAACATTAGCATATTTATTTGTGTGTGTTGCATTGTCATTTAACCTTCCAGAAAGACTCTGCCAGGGTCGAAACCTCAGGTCACTAACTATTTATCTTTGCAAATTTGTAAATTATCTGCATTTTTATTTTCTCAGTCACGGTTATATTTTGTGTATTGTAACTTGTATTGACTTACTGTTGTTTTGCCAGTGCAGATTAGTGCTTAAGAATTCAGTAGCACTGTATTTTTGTGCCTTTGTGTTTTGTATACTTCCATGGTCGCCTTGCCAGTTAGTTTAGATTCTTTACATAGGTAGGGTTAGAGGCTTCTGTCTCCTGAAAAGATCAAAACATTACCAATTCCAACAGGGTTAGGCTTATGTAATATGTAAGTATTAGTTGGCGGTACAGACGTATGTATCCCCATACTGTGGTTTGGGCGCTTGCCTGGTGACCAATCTTGTTTCTTTATCTTTTCCTTCCATTATTTGCATTTTAAAATGATGCTTTTGATCATTTGGATGTAAAGCATTTTCAATTATTATTATTAATAAAATGAATAAATAAATAAAAACATGCTTACTACCATTACCATTTTTATAACAGGGAGCCTCTCAGATAGAAATTACTCCCAACATTTTTGGAGTCGTTACCATAGTATGATCCTACCTAAAGTGGACAATCTGAAACACATCAATGCATTCAATTCACTTCTTACTCAGTGTCTTCTTGTTTCATTTGTCTTTTTGTTGAAGTTGGCACTCGCTGAGAAGAAGAGGCTGAAGGAGCTGACTCTGAACATCAACGACAGACAGGAGGAGGAAGATTATCAAGGTCAGGAAATTTCAAATTATCTGCTCTCTATAACCATCTCCCCTTCTACCCCTACCCCCCCCCCCAAAAAAAAGTCACAATAATAATTAGTTAAATAAATAAATACAAACATTTTAATTTTTAATGTGGATGAGGGGATCATTTCTAAAATATATATTTATTGATTTGTTTTATTTGATTATTTATTTATTCTGGGGGAAGCCAAGGATTCTCAGAAAAGCGAACTTAATCACTGTACTAGCCAAGAACCCCATGGAGAGAAGACAAGGAAGGAAGTTTCAGATGTGGGAGGAAAACCCCAGAGAAATATGCCATAGAAAACCCAGGCAATCATGTAGGGACTGAAAACCCAATCCACATAATGCCCCCGGCGTGATTCGAACCGGGGGTCCTAGAAGTGGAAGGCGAGTAAAGAAACCTGTACACCAACCCGGCCGCCCTAGCGTTGGCTCAGTGGTTTCTTTCCCTGCCATTCAACTCTGTGGACCCAGGTTCAAATCCCACCCCAGACCAGAGCCCTAAATGTGGATTGGGTTTTCAGTCCTTACCTGATTGCGTTGGATTTCCTCATTTGTGGTTTTCCTCCCTTATTCAAAACTGAACATTTCTTCTCATTTCCTATTCGTCCTGTTGGGCACTTTGAATAAATGTTACAAATGCAACAGAACAGAATCAAATAACAAAAGAAAGAATGGTACAGTAAGTTGTGGCCATCCGTCATTTTGCAGAATACCATCATGCCAAGAAATAAATGTTAACTCCATTCCTGAAAAACGTTTTCTACTTGTGATCACATGGTGTGTCATTGCCGAGCGGATAAGAACACCGGACTCGAGCTGTGGTGTTTCTGATCAGCAGAGGGTGGGTTCGAGTCCCTGTCGTGCCACTTGTGTCCTTGTGATACTCTAACGTAATTGCTTTGTCCTTCAGATGGGACCTTAAGCTGTGGTTCCCGTGTACTAAAATTGGTAGTAAAAGAACCCAAAACACTTATCGTGTAAGAGTAGGGGTTAACCCCAGTGTTTCTGGTTCACATAGCAAGCACCCTTGTTTACAGGTTACCTCAGGCTTGCAAGCTACAGTGATTAAGTTCACTTATGAGGCATCCGTGGTTTCATTACCAGAAATATATAAAATAGTAATAATTATAATACTTTTATCACCTCTGGACACCTAAATATTTCAAAATGCCTGGCCTGGCCATTGCTAGAGTTTCCTCACGTGTATATCAGTTTCATCAACGTGGTTTAATGTTTTTTTTACAGAAATGTTGTCACAGATTCAGAAGCCTGCGATTCCAGTTCCAGTGGTCACCAAGGAACGTAAACCCAAGTTCCATCACCCCAAGGGGGCGCCGGATGCAGACCAAATATTCAACTCCTCCGGGAACCGAAAATGGTGAACCCAAAGAAACGGATGTTCACCGTCAACAACAACAACATCAACAACATCAACAACAACAACAACAACAACAACAACAACAACCAAAAGAGGAACGAAGCAGAACCACAGATTGACCTCGTGATAACTATCAAGGGATAGTTATGGTGTCTTAAGAGTTTACCTGCCGCCATTTTGGAAAAAAATCTCTGTGGCCTTTCGGAGGGTAAATTTGGTTTAAACATAGGAAGTTATAATGCTGGTGTTATCGGGGGTTTTGGAGGATTCAACTAAAGCAGTGCATTGGACGATGACCCGATTTGGAGGAAGCAGCTTTTTAGCAACATCCCTGCAGTCTCTCCTCGTTTCATTCTGATTTGATTTGATTACCACAGGAGTTTAGATAACTGCAGCTGGAAGTTCTCTTCTCGCTCTCGCATGTAGAATGCTCATAGATTTCTAAGCAAGGGTAGAACTGGAAATCACTACTTTGTTATTCCGTGTCGGAACTGAAAAGTTTGTTTACATATTTTTATGGTAATGGAGAAAAATCCATTCTAGTTAATAAAAAAAATAAATTAAAAGTTTACCCACTGATGAAGACAAAGAAAAGTTTAATTGCATTTAGACTGAACAGGCCTTATCTTGAACTTGATTTACTTACAAGAGTTCCCATGTGTGGAACTTCTGACTAGACCTGAGCCATGCTGGTCTAAACCTGGTCATGCTGACCCTGGACTGGTGCAGCCAACCTGAGTTGGCCTGGTCTTGCTCATTTGACCCAGGGTTTGCTGATTCGACCCTGGTTTTACTAATTTGACCCTGGTCTTGTTTAGTTGACCAAGGTCTTGCTTACTCGACCCTGGTCTCGCTGATTTGACCAAGGGTTTTCTTACTCGGCCCTGGTCTTACTGGTTTGACCCTGGTCTTGCTGACTTGACACTGGTCTTTCTGATTTGACCCTATTATTGCTTACTTGACCGTGGTCTTGCTGATTTGACCCTATTCTTGCTTACTTGACCGTGGTCTTGCTGATTTGACCCTTGTGTTGCTTGCTTGACCAAGGTCCTGCTTACTCGACCCTGGTCTTGCTGATGGTCCAATGGTTTTCTTACTTGACCTTGGTCTTAATGACTTGACCTTGGTCTTGCTGATTTGACCCTGGTCTTTCTGATCCTGGATAAATGCAGCCGACCCAAAACCTAAACCAACCCTGGTCTTGCTGATTTGACCCTGGTCTTGCTGATTTGACCCTGGTCTTGCTTACCCTGGAACAATGCAGCCAACCTGAGACCCGAACCAACCCTGGTCTTGCTCATTTGATCATGGTTGCACTGATTTGACCCTGGTCTTGCTGATTTGACCGTCTAGCTTTCTTGACCCTGGTTTGCTGATTTGACCCTGGTCTTGATTACCATGGGCCAATGCAGCCGACCTGAGACCTAAAGCGACCCTGGTCTTGCTGATTAAGACCATGGTCTCGCTGATTTTAATCTAAACTAGAAAAACCTTGGTCATCAAGGTAACCTGATCCTTTGGCATACACAGCATGGCCCTCAAGAGGCGAGCTTGGTCCAGGAAAGACAGCTTTTCTATTTAAAAAACCCACATTTTTAAGCTCTTTCTCTACATATGAGGTTGCTTTGACCCATTGAAGTTATCAGCAATGACATTCATACCCAACCTCGTTGCCAGTGGTGCACGATCTCGCCGCATCATTTTTTCCCCAGAATGCCTTGCTCTATCGTAACCCCTGGAAGTGCGACTTTGAAATAGCCAAACATATTTGATGTTTGAATTAGTCCTGTTGTTGATCCACTCTACGCACGCTCAAAATGGTCACAGCCCCCCTAAAAGCATCTAATCATAGAGCAACTGGTCCCCTCTCATTTTTCTTTGATCTTGAGACATGTTGAGCAGTTTAGGTGACCGTGTAAAAATAAGATTTATTTGAAGTGGATTGCGTCAAAATACTTGCATTTTAACCTGCACGTACTAAGGGCCATACAAGCACTCAAAAAAAGTTTTTAACAAGCGTGCCGGTAGAGCAGTCAGTTTTGGTGAGCCAATCAGCGTTGTTTTTCAGTGCTTCCCTTTCCAGGGGTTAGTGACGAGAAGTAGCGATACGGCACGCTGCCCATGGTAGCGAGGTTGATTCATCATGATACGGCCATTTTGTCTTCTGATTTACATCATTGAAACCCAACCAATTAGTCTGGCAACTTTTAGGCATCACTATTTGTGATTTGCTATTGGATACAGGGAACATGTCACTATGATTTAGCCATTTTGACTGCTTGGTAAATGCACCTGGAACTGAATTTTGTTTTGGAGATCAGTTTTTATGTCTGCATTTTTGCTTTCACGTCTAGTCTCTGTTAATGTGAAATTTCAAATAAATCCAATCTCGTTTTGCTTCTGCATCAGACTTTGATCATGTATCTGTCCCTTTATTTTATTGTACTTAGTTTTATTTTAACCAATATCTACTGTTTACCTTTTACTTGTTTGTTCGTTTAGATGATCTTCCTGCCAAGGGAACTCGGCAACGAGGTACAAACACCAAGCTGGCAACAGCCAAACTCTCTCATACAAACATTGATTTAATGTCTATGGTTATGAATTGCACCATAAATTGTGATTCAACCAGGCGACACTACTTATTCTAGTCATCGTGAAATCAGTGGTTAGCTTGGTAGGATTCGAACCCACGACCTTGTGATTGCAATTCCTGCTGTCCAACCACTGGACCAGAGTACTTGATAAAAATAAACATGGTACGAAATCTTGCAGTGCCAGGAATTTTCCTTTCTGCTTTGGGTTTTTGGGTTGGTTTTTTGTGTGACAAACTGCAGTTGAATGACTGTACACCAACACATCGTAAAGATATCAGGGTTATCTCCAAGTACAGACACAAAATCTTCACTTCTCTGGTTAGATAAAGAAATTTATTTTGTCTGAAGTAAATATTGTTGACTTACAAATATTGAGTGAGGAAAAAAAAAAAGGAAAAAAATTGTTTTACCCCTTGTACATTGAGCAATACGGCATATCATAGAAATTGCATTTTGCATAAAATGAAACAAAATAAAATAAAATAAAATAAAATAATTAACAGTGAAGGAACAAACATAAATAACTTAATTAACCAACCATGCTTAAAATGAATAATAAAATCTGTTAGAAACGTACATAAAAAGACACAATTGATAATTGAATTGTCGGATCTGAATAAATTACTACAAATTCCTTCCATTGGGAGAGTGACAAAATACATGGTTATGTACACCTAAATGGTGAGAGAAAAAATATTGATAAATTTAATACTTGTATGTAGAAAACAAGATAAAATTCGAATGAAATGACACTTTGAGACTGGAGTACATTTTAATACAAGTGTTTGCAAATGCAGTCAGGAAATATTAACCCTGTACTTTTTTCAAAGTGAACATTTCATCAGATAAGAAACTTAAAAACTACATCGTCTAAATATGTGCTCTGTGTAGTGAAGCCTTAGGTAGGGCATTGTCGGAAGTAGTTTTGTGAGATTATGACTTGACCATCTCATGTTGACAAAAGAACCACAGAGGTGACTGAGAAGTTGCGACAACTTGCAATTACTAGAAGCCATTTTCGGTCCACAAAATGCATGTTCGCACACAGGGTGCCAGACTAGACTGCTATCAACCTCGTTCCCAGTGGTAAATGATCCATGATATATTTTCCCAGGATGCCTTGCTTGGATGTAACTTTGAAGTATCCAACTATTTTTGATATTTTAATTTGTCCTGTGGCCGATCCACTCTACGGGCATGCTCAAAATGGTAGCCCGCAAAATAAGCATCAAGTCATAGAGCAACTGGTCCCCTCGATCTTGTGAAACTTCTAAACTGTATCCAGTGTAAGGTGACCATGTAAAAACATTATTCATTTGAAGTGGAAGGCCTCAAAATACTAGCATTTTGACAAGCGTGTACAAGCACCCTACAAGCATTCAAAAGTTGTTATCAAGCATGCACGCAGAGCAGTTACTTTTATGAGCCAATCTGGCGTTGTTTTTCAGTACATCCCTACCAGGGGTTAGTGACAAGAGGTATCGATACGGCGCGCTAACCCATGGTAGCTAGGCTGTTGTACTACTACATGTGAACCAAAAATGGCGTCCAGCAACCGGGTGACCAAGGAAAACTGGTCCCTTCATGTTGCAACTCTCTCAACTCTCTGTATTTCCTGCGGGCATGATTTGTACACGGCTCAATGGAGGAAATCATAAATTTTCTGGAAATTGCAACATGTGATTTTTATCATCTTTTGATCCCAAGAGAGTGGGCACACCTCAAAACTTATCCACCTGTTATTTTGCCAATTCTTGATTTAACATGCTAATTTGAATTGAAAGATGATGTAAAATTTTTCACATGACAAGCATTGCCTGCCAAAAAATGCCCTTGACTGTACGAAGTCGCTCTTTTTTGTGAAACAAGGTGGCATGTCAACAAAAAGTTAGTGAGAACTTTTACAAGGGTATCTGGTCTGGTCAGGCAATTTTCATAATCCACGTAACTCCATTACAAGTCGATGTTCTACACTAAGGTACACATTTAAGATGCCATCTTCAAAATGGAAATTTCCATTAAAAATCTGAAAATGAGTTGTAGCCATAACATAAATTACATACTTCACGCTTAAAGTGTGAATAACTGAGATATATTCCTTTTATGAAAGTTGAAATAAATAATTCTGATCTAAGTGAAAATTAATCAATGCTTTTGAAGTATATAGGGGGAAAAACAGCTCACTTCCCAATCGAAAAACAACAGAGTAAAAAGCTACATTAATAAGAAAGGTCTAGATGTGGTTTTTACAATATAGTCATAAAGTGTCGTTAAATTTCTACCGAGTACAGTTTTCCATAAATCTAGTTTCTGCAGCTTATTTAACGATTTAACCTTTGCACAGAAATGATAATTTATTCCTTTTTGGAAAAGTTTTGTTCAATTGATTCGGTTTGCTTTTCCTCACGTTTCACAACGCTTCCAGAAAGTAGGACCGCAGAAAAAAAATGGTCATAGGAAAATTTTGACGAACAATCTGGAGATAATTTCATCCCAAGCAAAGAAAAGTCTTGCAGGTTACCAGCCAAAATAGCACATTGGCTTCATTGTTTGTGGCCGGTCCCCTGCTTTTTTTTGCTTTTTTTTTGCAATATTTTCTAGCCAATCAGCGCCTAGAAATTTGATCCTGGTCATTTCAATTGATTTCGGCTTGTCTTTTGGACCGTGTAAGAAAAAAGAAAAACAAATTAAGTTTGACATGTATAATTTTTCAAGTGAGGCCTTCGAGATGCAGTGTTTGTAAAAAGTGGAATCTTGGCCGACGAGTAAGAAATGCATGCGATCATACCCATAGTGTAATGAGATTAGCACCAAAAGGTTAAAAGCCATGAACTCGAGCTTTACGCACTCACAACAGTGCTCAAAATTTACACCGACCCTCTGGCCCGAGGCCAGTGATTTTAGTGTCGGGGCCAGTAAACCCATGACTGGACGAGTCCGGCGATCTTGTGTTTATGTTCAAATGCTGACTTTCAGCCTGATAAATATAACTCAATATAACATAATACAAATGAGATAAATCTGTCCTTGGTGTTAGTTCAAATTTAAAAAGTTTAACCTTATATGCATTTGGGGTTTTTTTTTCCCTCATTTCAATTCTGGTCTTGTTTAAAACTCTAGTCCAGTAAACTTTTTGAGCTACATGCTCTTGTGGATTACAATTTTGTTGACAAAGTCTTGCGGATTTTCACTCCAAGTTCGAGCCCTGCACAGGATGCTGTTCCTCACAGAAACATAAAGATTGGGTAGCATTTTGGATCTATGCCTTTCAGAATAGATAATGTGCAGACAAGAAGGCGTCACACCGTACCAGAGCTTTCTTTATGTAATACGAGTCACATGCAAGCGAATCCTACACATGTACATCTTTCACGTCTCTATTTTTATCCCGAATAGTTCCATTAAGGTAGGGTCATAGATTGGCAACTACTCCGAAATTAATGCCCATAAAAAACTTGCTTCGTGAAAAGCATTGCACTTGTTGATGGTACAAACTGTTTTGAGAAGGCATTTGAATCTGAGAAACGATTCATGCATGAGGGTTAGTGTCCGTTCGCAAATGCTGCGGCCAGAGATGCGGCTGGTACCCGCTATCACCTCACAAAACATGGATGGATTCGACGTGAAAAACACTGTGACAGATTTTTGCTGTTTTCTCAGCAAGTAGACACTGTATACAGCTGAAACTTTCACGTGTGACTTTTATTTAATCTTATCTTAGAATTTTGCCTAGATAATAAGCATTACATTGATAAAAACCCATCGATGACCCTACCTTTTTAAAGTAAAAAAAAAAAAAAAAACCCTGACCACCCTTAACATTGACCCGAACAAGACGCCATCCACAACCGACGTGCTTTACATCTGATTCCCCCAATCCGTACATTTTTTGCAAATTTACAGCGAAAAAGACGCAGTTACGATGTAGTGCTCCTACTAATTAAGTAATTGGTTGTTTATATACATGACCGTTGACCATTAGCTGTCGGCGTTGTGGGCTGAATGATGGTGTTTTAAATTGTCTAGATATTCCTGCTGTGACTGGGCAAGAACTGACGCTAAGATCTCCTCTTCGGTGCCCCATTCTGATAACGCTGAAAGAGAGAAAGTAAAGAACAACAAATCTGAATAAAAGGGTAGACAAACTGTGGACTTTGGAGAGAGTTCCGTTTCCAGCAATCATCTTGTTACAACAAGAATGGACTGGTGCAAGTTTATTAGCTTTTGAACAAAGCCTGTCGTGATCGAGTGGTCTAGAGCATCAAGTTCTGATGGCCCGAGTCATCAGAGTGTGGGTTCGAATCCTGGTCATGACAACTTGTGTTCTTGGGCAAGATACTCTACTATAATTGCTTCTCATCACCCAGGAGTAAATGGGTACCTGCGAGGGTAGCGATTGTCGATGATTTAGCGATTGTTGATGAGTAGCAATCCTTGCACTCATTTGGCTGCCGGTGCTGCATACTCCAAATGAGTTGAGAGGGTTACCGGAATGCTCAAGCCCCAATGAACAGGGGTAGTAATGGTGTAAGGTAGTATGATACAAGGTTTCAAAGAGCCCAACATATCTAATAAATGCATATTATAACTGTTAGCAATACTACAGTTTCCATAAAAGGGCAAGGGACAGACAGGCAAACAAAGGAAGCCCTGGTCCGACAACATTCGAGACTGGTCAGGCCGAAACATTGCCGACCTTGTATGTATGACAGAGGACAGAGAGCTGTGGCGATCCCTGACAGCAGATGCATCTTTCATGGCACCCCAATGACCAGTGCGACAGTCACATGATGAATGAATGAATGAATGAAATTGATTCAATTCTAACACTGATCTAGACATATATAAAACAAGCTGAATAAAAAAACAACAAGAATCTCTCAACAACAGCAATATGAATCCATCATATTCGGCTCAATCAGATTTAATGAGGATTCGAGTGTTCAGGGTCAATCTGCTCAACTTACCATATTCAGTAGGAGGAATATCTTGCAAGATGGGTACATTGTTGGAGGGGGCGGAGATCCCTGATGGTCCAGCGGGGGGACTTGGGGTGTTACGAGCTGCAGCTGCTAGTGGAGAAACTGATCTCTGATTGGACGAACCCAGCTTTCCTTGATCTTTGAAATCTAAACCAAAATACCAGAACAGCTTATTGGAAGTTTAGAAATTTGCTTTAAAGTCTGATAAAATTTGATCCTTTTTTTAACAAAGTTGAAAGTCTTTCATTCCAATGGTCACCAGCTACAATGTATAACTTATCAACTGCTATGGCCCTGGTTCAATTCCCGGCCATACAATAGTTCTCTCCTATGTCACGAGGGTTTTTTCTCTGGGCCACTATGCGACTTGACATCAAAATCAAGACTTACCCGTCACAGAAGACCCCTGTCCAACCGGCTGGGGACTTAAAGGTAGAAGGGTGCTCTTATGACTTGACCCAGCTTCGGATCGATCTGGGCTGTTGGGCCCGGGGGTCGGGAGATTATGGTGATGATGAGGTGCACCGTGGTGAGGGGTACCGTGGTGAGATCGGTGGCTACCCATGGAGGAACTACTGCTGGTCGGAACTTTGGGAACCTCCCACCAGTTGGGTGAATCAGGAGGGGCAGAACTGCAGGTGGCAGAGGCCGGTTGAATCTAGTAAAGGTAGAAATCAATACATTGTTGCTTTACAACAAACTCCTCTTCCCTACACATTTCCTTTCCGTCTTTGAAACATCTCTCACATCTCTTATTTTATCCCGAATAGTTCCATAAAGGTAGGGTCATAGATTGGCAACTACTCCGAAATTAATGCCAATAAAAAACTATGACATTTATCTGAATGTGTTGACTTCTTTGGCAAAACAGGGCGACCAACTGGGAAATAGGAAAAGCCTGTGAGAATCCACAGGCTTCTCTGTTGTCTGTTCATTCAAAATGGTTTCCAGAAATTTCTGGAAGTTGCTGCTGAACAAAAGATCATCAAGAACCTGAACTGTATTGATCAAGGACTTAATAAGCACCAAGGTTTCCTGTTCCACTACCAGGAATAGATGCTCTGGTCACCTACTCCACCCTTTGTTATGGAATTCGTCCACCCGGATCTTTCTCGTACTTATAGCATGCACTTGGCTTGTCCCCTTCATTGCATCTGATAAAATGGTCATTGCTTTTAAAAGCTCATGCAGTTTTTTGTGTAATTAGTCGGACTTTAAGTGCTACCACTACCTTCCTTGTTTAAGAAGTCTATTGAAAATATAAATGAAAAGTTTCCAGAGTTTAATGCAAGGAAACTACAACAATCTCTACACAATGGGTTCCACTCACAATCTTTTTCCTAGCTCGTTCTTCATTATCTCGTAGCCACTGCATGTAAGACTCTCTAGCAATCTGTTCTTCTATTGCATCATTGGTTGCCTCCCAGTCCGTAGCTCGCAGTTTGTCCTCCAGCATGGCCGTCTCTAGCTCGGTGTTCTCCGAATGCCTGAGAGCCTCACGGACCAGAGTCTTATCAGCGAGCTGTCGGCAGAAAGAGGAAAGGGGTTTTAGAATTACATTCAGGCCTGTAATTGGGCAGCCCACACAATACCTCTGAGCCCACCAACCACAGTTCTCCTTTCAGAGGAACCAATCAGAGCAGTGCTGACTCTACACAGAAACCTGTAAATCCCTATAAAGAGACCAGCATCTCAAACAATCTTCAGTCTCCTGACGATGACTAGAGCAGGCTAGTCGAAACTTTGAGACCAAATAAGTAGAACCCCCAAACTAAGTAGTCTCCCCAATTCAGAAATCTACTCTACGGCAGTAAAATAAATAACAAGACAAGTTCTCAAAGAACAAATCTACACAGCAATGTAGATATATACACATGGTTTTACCGCAAACTGAATACACAACAAATAAAAAATCATTCTTAAAATTGACAACGGACTGGAGGGCCCTTGATTGAATTACTCACCCCTGGTACAAACGATGGCATTCCGAGACCCACACCGATGGTGGCTTTATGAGGGTTGACTACCGAGTTATAATGAACACTGCGATGATAACTCACTCTGATTGGCTCATTATCCGTCTTGTTTATTGTATGAAAGGTGTTTATTGGTTCTAAGACAGAATGTAGATTTCAATCATTACAAACTTTTCTGAATACAACTAAGGTAGCATATACACACAAAAATCTTTGCTATTTTATAGAATTCTTGCTTGAAATTGCAATAAAAACAAATTCAACACATACAGCATCAGGCCTGATTCTTAAGGCAAGGCAGTTTGTCCTTATAAATGGCACTTCTATGAGGGAATTTTAACTTTGTACTGAAACATTTCAAGGGGCACCAAGGCACTGGCCTCCATTGCCTCCATGACATACCAGGTTCTGCATCATCCATAATTGACAAATATGTCATAAATGAGTCAGTGATGCAATTAGGAACCCTACCACAATCTGAGACAGCCCAAAGACATACTGTCGCTCATCACCCAAACCTGTGGTACTCCCAACCCCATGCAAGGCTGGCCTGGAATTTCATCATTGAGAGGGCAAGGCCATTTTCATTTTGCACAGGGCACTTCCATTGGAAATCTTTCAAGTCTATGAGAAACTTTTGAAAGGGGCACCAAGGCCAAGACCAGGGCAACGGGGGCCATGGCCTCCGTGTAATCCCAGACCTAGCAAGGCACGCTGTACTTTGTCTTAAACAGGAAGGCACGTTTGATTGGCTTCGTTTCAAGAGTACAAAGCTAGTGACTAAACCTTTAGGGCAGTCAGGATGGTGTAGTGGTATCTTGCCTTGCCTTTCACCTCTGGGACACCGGTTCAAATCCCACCTGGGGCACTATGTGGATTGGGTTTTCAGTCCCTGCCTGACTGCGTGGGTTTTCCCTGGAATAATTTTCTGGGGTTTTTCCTTCCACATCTAAAACTGAAACTTCCTTCCTTGTCTTCTCTCCACGGGGTTCTTGGCTAGTTTAGTGATTTAGTTCGCTTTTCTGAGAATCCTTGGCTTCACAACCAGAATCAACTAGAACAGCGAAGCTGCCATGGCGAGCTGCCGGTCGCCAGATAGAAGACCAATGACTAATTGCAATAAGGAGTTATGACCATTAAGGTTTTCATTGTTTTAGCTCATTCAACTGGAACCAGTGATAAACTCTGAGAGTTTTATCTTTTCATATGAATCTAACATGTAAGAAGCAATACTTGATTCAAGTTTCAAGTCAGTACATCATTGCAACAAGGAGTTATGACCATTTAAATTTTTTATTGTTTGAGCTCATTCAACTGGAACCAGTGATAAACTCTTGAGTTTTATCTTTTCATATGAATCTACGTGTAAGAAGCAATATTTGATTCAAGTTTCAAGTAAGTACATCATTGCAATAAGGAGTTATGGCCATTTAATTGTTGTCATTGTTTTAGCTCATTCAACTGGAACCAGTGATAAACTCTTTGAGCTTTATCTTTTCATATGAATCTACGTGTAAGAAGCAATATTTGATTCAAGTTTCAAGTAAGTACATCATTGCAATAAGGAGTTATGACCGTTTAAGTTTTTAATTGTTTTAGCTCATTTAACCGGAACCGATTTTATGCTCAGCCTGTCTGTTGTCAATTGTAAGTCAAAGTTACAACTTAACTTAGTTCAAAACTTTAAAATTTTAGTTTGAGTTTGGTTCTTTAAAATCCAGAGGTCAATAATTAAACCTGAAAAAAAAAACTTTAACATTTTTTTTATTCCCAAAACTTTAACATTTTTTTTATTCCCAAAACTTCAACATTATTGGAAAACATAGTTGAAAAAAAAAAAAAAAAATGACTGACAATTATATATAACAATCTCACTTGGGCTTGTACATACCATAAAACAACTCAACTCAAAGACTGATACTTAAACAAAAACTTTAACATTTCCACTGAACGCGGACGGCCGGACAGACGGACGGACGGACGGACGGACGGACGGACGGACGGACAGACGGGACGGAAATTGTCATTACATAGGCTCACTCTGCTTCGCAGCTCGCCAATAAATGAAAAACCTTTTTTCTATGCATCAAATTTTCTCAAATATTGTGAACATCCTCACCAGTACTGTACACAAAAACCTCAATATTGCGGTTGTACATCTCCGACAGCGCTTGCATCTCTACGTGGTTACCATGGCAATCATCCATGCGTTTCCGAGTGACATAGGTGGCAAAATCCTCCGTCACATACTGGGAGTAGTAATCTGCGTTCTTCATCTGCGCCACATCAAAGAAAAGAGTTCGTTAAATGAAGATGCTTTTCAAGAAAGATGGCATCCGGGCCCAATTTCATGGCTCTGCTTACCGCCGAATTCTGCGCTTGCGATCATCATTCTCCGCTACCTGTGTAAGCGAAGAATGCCTAGTAACCTAGTGAAATAGGCTTGACATAAGCGCGAAATTCCCTGCTTCCATAAGCGCTGATTATTTACTTATGTTAAGCAGAACCATGACATTTGGCCCTGTTAACTGAAGTGCTGGAGTAACCCCAGCGATTGCACAAATACAGGAAGGTTCCACTAAATATTGGCTCCCCAGTAAGCCAAAACTGGCAGGGGGGAAGGGGTGTTGGAAACCTTAGAACCTAGCACAGTCTGTCAGCAAGACATCTGGAAGTCTGCTACAAAGAACAGATGGCTCAACTTTATCAGAGTGTTAGATCAGTAGGTCTGTATGTCTGTACAATTTTGTGCACAGCTCCTTAACTCACCATGTAATCCATGCAGTGACCTCGCACAATGTTGTGCCATTCTTGGTCGCCGTACACTTGGTCAGCTGTGGAGAGAAAAGTGTGGAAAACATTATGGAGCCACTCTAATGTTTTCGGCGGTTAAAATGTTGGCTGTTTTAAGTTTACTTTAGGATGCAATACACGCATCACCGCCCTTAACTTTGATCTTTGAAGAGTAGCAATTTTTCCCTTGATTAAAATGTACACCGTGTTGAGGAAAAATATTTGTTTGATTTTTATAAATGGTACAATGAGAAAACAACAGCAAAGCAAAGGGTACCGACACTTTCCGTGGAATAATACGCCACCCTTGGCAAGCCACACTCCGCAAATAATTAACACAACCATCTCATTATTATTATAGGCCTATATCTGGTAATGAAACAAAGGATGCCTCATAAGTGAACTTAATCACCGTAGCTCGCAAGCCTGAGGAAACCTGTGAACAAGGGTGCTTGCTGTGTGAACCAGACACACTGGGATTAACCCCTACTCTTCCATGATAAGTGTTCTGGGTTCCTTGTGCACTACCAATCCTAGTACAGGGGACCCAAAGGCTTAATGTCCCATACAAAAGACAAAGCAATTGTGGTAAAGTATCTTGCTCAAGGACACATGTGCCGACGCCATGACTCAAACCCACACTATGATCAGAAATACCAGAGCTTGAGTGTGGTGCTCTTAACTGCTTGGCCACGACACGCCTCATACATTAACCTTAACCATGCTAAATGCAACAATATGCACCAAATGGTAATAGTTGTTGTGATCTGTTGCATTTGGCAGTCAACTCATATGTCATTTTTTGACTGAATTTGTTGCATTCAGCAGTGAAAGGACTTCATATAGGTTTGGGTGCTTCTATTGTATCTGAACAACTTATAATGGGTATTTCAAAATATTTAATGGGGAAAGTATTGAGAAGTATGATGTAATATTAGGTAAGAATCATAATTCAAATCATATTCAAAAGACTGTATAATAACAGTTACACATTAACACTTATGTGCATACTGTTGCATTTAGCAGGGCAAACACCATTGCTCAGTCCTAACACAAACAACATGCCTGCACAATGCAACAATATCCTTTGTTGCATTTTGTTGCATTTGGCATGGTTCTCATTTCAACTGTGTTGCATTCTGTTGTATTTGGCAGGCTTTGTGGAGAGACCCTAATGGGGGTTAGGGTTAAAGTAAACACAAGCACTCTCCAACCCACTCTCATCGGGTTTGTAAATGCTTCAAGTTCTGTCAGCGAGTTCTGAAGATCAATCAAAATGGCCAACAAATGTTCCTCGATCTTTCGGGTTTTACCAATAACTAAAGGGTATTATATTCAAAGTTGTTTTACATACCGACGGCCCTAAAGAGACACGCTCCATCTGGTGACATGTGTTTGATGATGAAGTGCCGTTTCTCTTTCAGAGCTTTTTCAAACATTCTTTCATTCTGAACGGAAAAACATGAAATGCCAATCAATTACAATTTACATCATGCACAAGAATTTAAAACATTAATGAGATAAATTGCCATCATGACTGAGTTGTGACAGTAAAACACAAGCGCCCTCCAAACCACTCTCATCAGGTTTGTAATGCTTTAAGTTCCATTCAGCAAGTTCTGATGATCAATCCAATAAAATAATTTGAAATCTTTTTACTTGTACCCAAACTTAACAATCACCGACTGGGGTGAGATTCATTGCTTACAAAAAAGGTCTGAAACAACAGTGTGGGATTCAAGGTTTATAAGGTTTGTTGAAATGATGGCATTTCCCCCTATTGATATAGCCACAGGATTTGTTCTTTATAGGGAACTAGGTCTTGCTTTTTATTCTACTGCCGCGGAGTAGACTGGAATTCGGGAGACTACTTCGGGAGACTACCTAATTCTTAAAAGAAATGTCCAGCTTATTAGCTACTACCTGGGCAGAAGGTAGGAACTCGGCCGGGACTACTACTTTCGCTTGGTGGATCAGATCCTGACGATGAATAGAGCACGCTAGTCGAAATGTTGAGACCGATAAAGAGCTCACTCCGTGGCAGTGAAGTTATAACGAGAAGTCCCCTCAATCCGATCCACTAAGCGAAAGTAGTAGTTCCAGCCGATTTCCTACCTTCCGCCCAGGTAGTAGCTAATAAGCTGGACAGTTCTTTTCAGAACTAAGTAGTCTCCCGAAGTAGTCTCCTGAATTCCAATCTACTCGGCAGCAGTAGAATAAGAAGCAAGACCTAGTTCCCTAAGAACAAATCTACTCAGCTAGTACATGTAGATATACACATGATTTTTGAAAGTGGAAAAAATTGGGCAAATCTGGTGACTAGTCTGTCAACATTGGTCGAAATTGCACTGATGGTCGAATCGTGTGCAGAGTGTCTCGTAACCCTCCGGTCTGCGACCGTCGGGAGGATGGAGGGTTACGATCATCGCAACGAACTAGGTGATACCGCAAACCGACTATACATTGATACCTCACCATGCAAAGCCTCAAAAAGTATATAACCACAGGAGTTATGATTTTAAGGAATAGTATCCTCAGCGCTAAAGATGTTGATCTTGATCAAGAGTTAAAAAGAGCACGATTTCTTTTTATCTGAAGAAAGTAACAGCCATCTTTTCACCAGTCAGACATAAAAGCGTCTGAATTCAGTTAAAGTCTGGAGTTTCACATTTCTGTGATCACTGAACTGAAATAAATCATTTTTTGACCATTGGAATTTGAAGAAGAACAAATTCCTTGAATCTACCCAACTTCCCAAGTTGGAAAAGCGCAAAGTTTCAATCAAATTTTCATTCATTAATTCTGGTTGTGAAGAAAAGGACTCTCAGAAGGACAAACTTAATCCCTATACACTAGCCATTAACCCAATGGAGAGAGTCAAGGAAGTGTTAGTTTATTATGAGAGGGCTAGAGGAACGCCCAAGAGAATGCAATCAGATATGGGACTGAAAACCCAATCCACAGAGTGCCCCGTGCGTGATTCGAACCAGGGTCCTAGAGCTTTAGAGGTGGATGGCGGGGAAAGATATCACAATCCAACCCGACCACCCAAAGTTAACTTCATCGGGATTCCAAATTACATATCACTCGGAAACTGAAACTTTCCCTACAACCTTTTCAACAATTTCAGTTATCACTTTGTTGAGTAGATTTTTTAAAAAACGCTTCATGAAAGATTTTTTTTAAAGCACTCGTGTAAATCACCTCTTCATTGTAAAATGGCTGCGTATCGTATTCATCCCCACTGTTACAACCACCCTCTTCATTTTCTTCCACTCGCTCCTCCCCTTCCCTCCTATCATCATCCACATCCCCTCGGTGTTGAAGCCACGACACGGAAGCCTGATGATCTAGACGGTGGGGGGACGATCTGTGCCTCGCTCGTTTGTTACTTCCATGGCCGTGGCCTCCGTGGCCAACGTCAAGTCTTTCATGCCCATCAAAGGGATTTCTACAGTCGTGGGAAGCTACTGATAGTCTGTCATCCCGAGGGTTTGATGACGACCATCGAGGGGGAGAATTACGGGTCTTGGGCCGAGCGCCTCCCCTACCCTCAACATTGCCACTGTGCCCGTGGGCGCTGTGTGGATGAGTATGCGATGACGAGTGATGACCGTGTCCGTGATGTTGATGATTTTCACCCGATTCGGGGCCCCTTTTTTCCTGCGGTGCCTTCTTCTTAGGAAGAATTGTCATTATGAAGGCCTTTTCTTCACTGTTCCTGCTTCCTGAGAGAGGAAATTGGGAGAAATTCGAGTTTTTAATCCTCTTCTCCGCTCAGGACACTCCTCTTCCATAACCAAAACAAGACGAAGTAATATGGCGCGCAATGACTTCTGGGTAAAATGTAAATTTTGAGAGATGATATGGTTCGTTGCTAACTGTACTTTACATTCCTTAGCTCACTGCATTATTGATTACAGAAACCAGACAGCATGTATGTTTTCATAACTATCGTTAATTTACTATGGCGCCCTCTATTTATTGCAGTGATAAACCAATCAATATTATAGAATGGTTTTGCTTGCGTAAAAGGACCGAAATAAAAGTGGAAAATAGTAAAATCATATATATTTTTTTATTGGGACGTAAAAATGTGTTTAATACCAGAAGGCTGAATCAACTGTAGTGTTGATTTCATTCGAAGTTAATTTGTTTAAAGTATTATTGTTATAGGCCTATTAATTTGTTTTATATAATACTATATAGGCCCCTAGCCTAAGACGGGTGTTAGCGGCATATTCCGCCCCGGTTTCCACGCCCCTCAGAAAAAAAGCTGTTATACCCGTGGTCAAATTCAACATGTTCACATGATGTTGAATGTTGTTCGTTACAAATAATTATATGTCATGAGATAATAGGAATACTGCTGGATAAAAAGAATACTGCTGGATTTCATTTTCTTTCTTTTTTCTTCTTCAGATCTTCCATTGTTTACGTGACCGTAGTTAATTTGGGGCTTTATCCTAGTGATTGGGCAGCAATACAACCAAAAAGAATGGGCCCCACTTGTAAAAAAAATTTGGACCATAACTTCACTATACGGCCGTAAGAAGAAGAGAAAAAGCGGTCGCTCTGTATAACCATGGGGCTCCAAGGTCACAAGATCATCATCATAAAGTCACAAAAAGTCGGTCAATGCACCCGTTTTACTTTTGACCTCGTTTATCCGCCGTTTCAGTTTTGCACTTTTTAATTCCTTCAAAAACAAATAGATGGGACAATTATCAACAGGGCGTTGAGTAATAGAAGCTTTTTGTAGAATCTTATATCTTCCACATCCTTTGAATTGAGCTACCGGCGTCCTGTTTAGGAACGCAGGCGCACTTCGGAGCACGTGATGATGATTACGAATTATGGCATAACTGCCAACGAGTTTTAGAGATGACCCAGTAGGTCGAGGCCAGTCATGACTGGATCAAAGTGCTCTATTTGGAACTGTTTTTGTTGCCGCCTTTGTTGGTTCATGGTGACCGATATCTTCTTTGAGTCACATAAATTGTCGTCCTTTAATACATGATGTATATATATTTTCTTTTTACTTAAAGGCAAAGTATACCTTTTGTTTTTGGAACCGGTTGATTGTTTTAATCCTATATAAATGTAGATTTATACAATAAAACTAACCTGTGAAAATTTCACTTCAAAAGGTGGTCGCGTTTTTGAGATATCACCGAAAAACCGGAGCGAATATTTCCACGCATGCAGGAAGAATATTCCCCATAGGAATACACGATCTGAGAAGCGTTACGGCCGTAACGCTTCTCAGATTCAAATTTTGGGGGATAAAAAGTGATATATTTTTCCATAACCGCAGTACTTCAAAGTGAAAAGTTTCTCAAAATGCATTATAGGCTACTATCCAAAGCTGCTGTACTTCTTACAAAGTAAGTTTGTATTGCCATTAATTTTCAGAGTCTTTACCAAACGTATAGGCCTACCTTCCCTTTAATGTACATTTTTTACATCATTATGTAATTAATTAAAACACATCGAACTTGGCCTTCGGGTTACGATTTGTTCTTGTTTCATCCAATAATTTAATAATGCAGTTAGTACTTTATCAATCTGTTCACTGACAACTCCATTTGACCTCTACAAAGAGGTTTTGGCGATTTGATTTGATTTGGCGATTTTGGCGTTTTGGCGAGTTGTTTGCCGATTTGACAATAGAAAGGTCAACTTTGGGCCTAATATTGCAGGCGTGAAATCACATGGAGGCCATAGAGGCCATGGCCTCTATTGCCCCATGTCTTGGCCTTAGTGCCCCTTCAAAAAAATTCCAACATACTTTAATAGTTTTCAATTGAGGTGCCC
The DNA here is from genome assembly GCA_023634235.1 of Pisaster brevispinus. Lineage (NCBI taxonomy): Eukaryota > Metazoa > Echinodermata > Asteroidea > Forcipulatida > Asteriidae > Pisaster > Pisaster brevispinus. The sequence continues at coordinate 22,349,600 of JAMKCF010000004.1, forward strand.
TTTGCAAAATGAAAATGGCCTTGCCCTCTCAAAGATGAAATTTCAGGCCTGCCATCGTTCTTTCTTACATCCATTATCATCTTCCTTGAAAACTCCGATATTTATTAATTTGTGGATGCACCTGGCACACGGCTGTTTCAGTGGTGGAGCCCAAATTATTGTAACATCGAATAAATCATGTGCTTTTGTATAATTCTAACTTGTTTATTTAAGGTTAATCAGAATTTAGCAGGACTTCAGGCGCGCCCTCCCGATCCCCGTATCATTTATACATGGAGAGAGCAGCGTCAGTGCTTGCAACCTGGGTGAAAGTTCATAATACAGCCACGGGCCAGCTCGATCAAGACGACATGACCCCTTTAAAGGCATGTTGTACTTTGGGTAATTGTCAAAGACCAGTATCCTCACTTGGTGTATCCCAACATATGCATAAAATAACAAACCTGTGAAAATTTTGGCTCCAATCGAAGTTGCAAGAAAGAAAAGAAAAAAAAACATGTTGCATTGCGTGCTTGAGAAAGGCTGCGTCAATGCCTGAAGCCTTTCGCAGATTCAAATTTTGTGGTGAAAAAAAAATTGCCTCTTTCTCTAAAACTACTTTACTTCAAAGGGTGTCGTTTCTAATAATGTTATGATTACCAATAGCTCTCTAGTGCACCTCACCAAGTAAGTTTTATGGTCGAAAATGTTTGGAGTAATTACCGAAGGTTACCATCCGTCTATTAAAATAAGGGATGTGTGAAGATGAAATAACTGCCTTTTATTCCATGCATATTTTGTGAGGTTTGCAGCTTAGAGAGGAGATCCAATAACTGTGCAGGGACAGTCAGACACCATTAGAGGCAATTTATATTAGTGACATACTTTTGTTTCTATTGTCACCTCACAAATTACACTTATGAAATTAAAACATAATTATAGTAAACCAAAGTCTCCTATTTTACACTGCTCGAGTAGTACCGCATGCACTAAAAGACCCAACACAAACAGCAGCAACCAGCCAACCAGCCAACCAGCCAACCAGCCAACAAAACAATCAAACAACCCCAAAAACAAAACAAACACCTCAAAACAAAACTGCGTTTGGAGGGGAGAAATAGTTCGTTGGCTTGGAGTGGGAAGCTTATCAGAATACTATGGTGGCCCTGAAGGGACATCAAACATATATATTTACGTGAATATTTGCACAAATATTCACGTTTTTTGCCCCGATTCGCAAATATTCACGTAAATATTCACGTAAATATATATGTTTGATGTCCCTTTAGGGCCACCATAGAATACCGCATTCGTTCCTGGACAAGTCGTTAAATGTCTGTCGCGGGTGATAGCGTTCCGACTCTCTCCGCGATTCTCGCGACACTGGCGATGTTCTCGCGGGACTGCTGCCCCCGCGCGACTACTGCTCTCGCGACTGTGTAGTTTCATAGCAGCTTCGCGCGAGAGCAGTGATCTCGCGAGAGCGGTCTTCGATTGCGGAGCCCTGAATGTATTACGCCGCCACCACGACTCGACTATCACCGCGACAAACATCAACGACTTGCCCACAAGTCTAATTCGTTCCACGATTACCGAGAAACGAAACCTGTTGTTTTTACCAACGCCACAATATGCCGAGTCGGATCACGTCCTGTGCCAGCAGAGAGCAGAGGTTGGTGTTGGTGTCAGACAGAAATGGGTGGATGAAGGAAACAACGCGACTCTTTATCTAAAATAATTATAATATGGAAGGTAGAGATATGGAAGCTATGTGGATATAGCACATGCCATGCATCCTATTTCCTCAATCGCCGTATGAATAAATAGCTAAAGTGCAGCATTTACACACTTCCCTGTTCCATGGCCAGTGTGCAAACTTTGTTTTGAGAGGGGCCGTGTCATCACGGCCATACGCGCTAGTAGACGGCCGGGGTGGGGGAGGGGGACGGAGACCTTAAAATATATGTTTTATAATGGAGGTAGAATTCTACCTCTATTTTTGTTGATGGTTTTATCCTTGCTCTATGGTTTTATATTGTGCATCACTTCGAAAGAAAATGTTGATAAGTACTACTTTGAGGGAAGGAAGGGGTCTTCAAAAGCAGCACTCTCTGTACGACCTGAATTATAAATGTTGAAAATTTTGGCGTACCTAGTACGTATTCCATAACGTCTATGACGTTTCCAAAGATTTATTACCAAACAATAATGCGTATCACAGAAGCTGTTATAAGTAGGTTACGCGATTTGATTGGACATAATGAGGTCACATGTGAACTTTCGCTGCCTGTTACTTGCTGATACAAAGTCGTGTATCCAACTACTTACTTAATGAATTGAGTACAAAAACACTAAAAGCACCAGACTACGTTGATCGAGAGTGCATCATAAGTGCTGCAACGCTAGTGGTGTTGAGGAAGTCACAGGTAAACCACAACAAAATTATCGCAAAATTTATCTTTCTTCCGCTTATTATCTGAACCATGCAACAAACCTCCAAGAGAAGGTGACATCTCAATGACCAGGCAGTCCATAATGAATGCCTGGATGGGATCAGACGGTGTTTTGGACAGCCATCATTGTGTGTCAAGAGCAGCGGGAGCGCCCAGTCATCCGTACGGGATGATGTGCGACAAAGCTCGGGGCATCGTCCGCTCCAGCGCTCGGTCAGAAACACCCACCAGACTCGGTAGTCCGAAACTTCGGATCGCCGGTCTAGGTTGGATACTTGTCCTGTGTATTTTGTATTCGACAACACAGTGCTCATGTCACGGTCTTTATGAATCAGACCTCCTCGTCCCCGATGAAAAACTGCGCCAGGAACGAAGTGCGAGTAGAGATCGTAACACACCACTACCACTACCAGATCAACCCAACTCACGGAAGCTGAACTCGATTGTAAACAGGGTGATAAGGACAGACTGTGTCCCGTGCCCCCTTAGCAGACCCACCTTGTGTCCCACAGGGACTGTTGCTCTCACACAGGGGAGTGGTGATAGGGGGTGTGTGATTTTGACAGTATCTAGTGTTTATAGCGAAATCATAGGGTGTACTCAACAATGCCGATTGACTGAAGAAAGACAGGAATGTTATCCAGGGTATTGGGGTCCAATGTGTTTAGGTGAGTATTAATTTTCTCCTGTAAATTGAGCATATTTTGTACAACTGGTCCCAACTTGAGTGTTAAAGTTGGGGCGTCCCAACTATAGTTGGGATCGCAGTGCACACAAAGCACGTCACGAATAAACTAAAATCATAATAGTAGTAAGTATCATAGTATGAAGTTTTTAAGACCACTTTCCCTTGAGAATATTTGAGCTTAATTAGAATTTTGTTTTTCCGAGAGGAGGGAATCTAAAATGCGTAGGCCTACTGAGACTGAGGAAGCGCCACCCAGCGGCACTGATCAGCATGAGGCAGCTGTCAGAACCCTCTAAAAACACTATCTACACTGAGTTAGCGGTCTATTGTGAGCGATATACTATTATTTTAAACCAGTTTTGACATGAGTTTGTACAGAGCCGAGAGGGCTTTTGCTGCAAATTTTCTTGGATCACAAATTCCAATTTCATCTTATTTTGACTGCCTGTATGTTGTTTTCTTGTATTACAATTGTCAAATAAAAATCAACAACAACAATGGAAAAACAGTTTGTTTTAGTTTGTAAATTTGGTTCACAATCACAAATGCTGTCAAATGGTCCAAAATAGTGACAATTTTGAAAATGATATACCAACTAGTGTTGTCCCTGGCTGATGAACTGAGCGAGGTGGTAAAAATTCAAATCTGATAATTGAAGCAAGAATCATAAGAATGCAGGTCTCGCACAATTCACAAATGCGCAACCCCAATGATTCTACACTTAAAAATTATGAGTTCTTGATACACGGAGGTAAAGCAAAAAGCCCACAAACAATACAAAAATAACATTTTTGAGAATTTTTTTTGTATTTCCTTCATTGGCTGGATTTCCCAACGAGCTGGTGATGTTGTGTTTTTGCAAAATTTAAACCTCCTTAAATGTTGTTTTGAGCCAGTTACAAAATGCAAAGATACATTTTTGTTCACCTTCCTTCGTTTCCTGTATCCTTCCTTTTTTTTTTCTCTCTTTCTCAACTTATTAATTAATGGATTCTCAATGAATTATTTGGTATTCTTTTAATTTGACACTGGGCAAAAGTGGATACCCAATATGCCCTTGGATGTTTCAGTAGAAATTACATTTTTTCCCTCATAGAGATTGCTTTTTTTTAAAAAGTCTTACACCCCATAACAATCAAAATCCAAGGTAGGCATGTTTTGTCCTGTTGGACTGAGAAAAGGAGGACGAGGAAGGATCTATATTCTTAGTAAATCTGGGATCTGGCATACATGTACCACCATTACCAGAGTCCAACAGTTTGGGTGTTGAGTTACCATAATGGTATTGGATTTTTCAAGTGTGAGGAAGGATCCTAGTAAATCACTTATGGGATCAGCCCCCGATTTCACGAAACTCATCGCAAAAAGCGATGCATCGTATGGTTTGCGATGCGTCGCACACCTAAGACACGTCGCGGCTGCGACGAGTTCTACATTCCGTTTCACCATACACGTCGTAAGCGCGACGAGTCGCAACTCAAAACCATTTTCACTCTTAATAAAAACAACCCTTTGGACGAGGATGAACTGCTAAAGTTGTGTGGCTGTTTTGTGTTGTATACAACTTGGTCATGAAACAGTGTGTAAACATGTAGTTCATTCAAGATTGCCGAATTCGCCGCTCGCACTAGTCTTTCTCGTGCTAGTTAGTGGTTGCGCTGTGTATTTTATTATCCGGGCGGCAGCTGCCCGGGCCTTGACTGAAGGCTAAGATCGCTGTGGGTTGTTTAACCATGGTTTAACTATCAGTCAACCATGTAAAAAGCGGTTACATAAAATGGGAAAGGTTAATCCACAAGCGGCATTGTAGCAACAGACGTAAAATCACGATCTTTTGTCAATCAGGAAACGGTTAATCTGTTGCAACCCCCCCCCCCAACCATCACCCAAACATTATTTTATTTAGGTCTAATGCAAATTTTACCCAATAAAATAATAGGGGCCAGCATTGAATATATTAAAAGCTTACCCTTGTGACACGTTCAATGTCTTCATAAACCCTCTCGATGATGTGATAAATATCTTGTCTGGTAAATCAACACCGACGAAATATTTCATCATCAGCTACACTGTCGAGAGCGTTAGTTCGGTCGCGAAACAGTCTCTCTACCCAACGCTCTTCCGGCTTCTCGATTAGCAAGCAGCATCAACGCCATTTTGCAAGCATTTGCGCGTTATCTAATGAAACATCGCTTTCTTAAGACGACCCTTTGGGTAGTCGTAACTTACGACGTGTTCTTCCTCGTAGTCAAGGAACTTGCGACGTATCCGACGCATCGTAACTTTGATGAAATCGTTTTTATACGCATCGCAACTTAAGACGTGTAACCGGTCGTATCTTGCGTTTACGACGCGTCGCAGCGCTTCGTGAAATAGGGGGCTGGCATACCACCATAATCAGAGTCCAACAGTTTGGGTGTTGAGTTACTGTATGGTGTTGGACTGAGGACTGCACTAGTAAACTGATTAATGCTTTACATGGGATCAGGCATGCCACCATAATCAGAGTCCAACAGTTTGGGTGTTGAGTTACTGTATGGTGTTGGACTGAGGACTGCACTAGTAAACTGATCATGCTTTACATGGGATCAGGCATGCCACCATAATCAGAGTCCAACAGTTTGGGTGTTGAGTTACTGTATGGTGTTGGACTGAGGGCTGCACTAGTAAACTGATCATGCTTTACATGGGGTCAGGCATACCACCATTATCAGAGTCCAACAGTTCGGGTTTCGAGTTACCATACAAGCGTTGGATTAGCTAAGAAAAGAGTGAGAAAGGATCCTAGTAAATCACTCATGGGATCAGACATAAGGTCACCATAATCATAGTCCAACAGTTTAGGTGCTGAGTTTCCATAATGGTGCTGGTTTTTTCAAGTGTGAGGAAGGATCCTATTTATTAGTTGTAAATCATTCAAAGAATTTTAAAACAATAATAATTTCCTTTTACAATAAGGAACAATTAAAAAATAAGCTGAACCGATGTTCATGATGCATCTTAGCTAATAAGTTTTAGCTTGTAAACTAGAATAATATTCAAGCCTCACTTCTTCAAACAAACCATTTGATTTTTGCATTCTGACCTAACTCTTCATGTGATAGGCTAATGACTAAGGATAGTTCATTGTGTAGGTTGACAGCATTTAAACATTGTATTATACAACTTTGTGGGCTGTACACCGTACCACCGCGTACCAAACAGTCCAATTATGACCCCACAGTACACGTAATCAATGGGGCCTGCTTCCTTTTTGCTCTTGAGTTAGTGTGTTTTTAACAAAGAGCGCACTTTCTGCCTGATTGATCAGTATGAATACTGCAAAGTCAAAAACCTTTTTTGGGTCGGGTTATGATAATAATGAAAGTCACCACAGGAGATCTAGTGTCACCTGAAATGACTGAAACCAGTTACCCGATAGGCCACTGGAGAGTGGAGAGCTAGTTTCTCTTTTTGAAAGTGGCGAGGAAGATTTCAACATTTTCATTCAAATGAGGACTTATCGTTAACCCTTTTCCTTACCATAGGCGACTTTAGTCAACTGCACTCATACCCCCTCGCCCTTACCATAGGCGACTTTAGTCAACCGCACTCATACCCACTCTTCCTATTCAAGGTTTGCCCTTAACAATTGACTAGCCAGCAGGGCCAGTCAGTTTGTCATTTCACTGGGCGGTCAGCTTTTGCACTTGTTCATATTTAATATTTAAACAGGCATGCTTTTCAACGCTGAACTAGCCAGCCGGACCGCGGTTAAGATTCTGACAGGTCTTTTGGCTTTTTTAAACTGGCATTTGGCCAGCTGACCACTGTTAAGGGAGAACGCTGACTATTATCATTGGTGACTTTAGTCGACCAAGCTTACAGTAAACACACAAAGACCAATCAAGCCTGAGCACAAAAAGGCCAGGGTGTAATAAAGCTATGGTTTTTGTCCTTGTTGACACTCCATACCCAAGCACACCAACGTTGGAAAGAGAACGATCCGATCTTGCCAATGATGGTAAAGTGGAATAAGGTTGATAGATACCATGCAATCCCTGCAAAGTGGAGTGGAAAAATCTGAAATGCCAAACAACTACGGAGTGTCGTATAGTTGTGTACAAAAGGTGCTTTCAGATCACAGTGAGAAAAAAATAAATAATAGAACTTCGATATCAATGACATTTTGATTTCATGAAACGGAATTGATATTATTTTTTTTAGGAAGAAGTTAGTTATTTCTAATTTTGCTGTAATAAATTAAGTGTAAAACAAAATCTTTGAGGTGATGATTAGAGTTTGGAAAAAAAAAAAAAATGGCCTTTGAATGAAAGCAGTCTGTTGTGGACAAATATCACTTCCATATTTACATATTTACATATTTACATATTTACATATTTACATATTTACTTCCATATTTACATAAATATCACTTCCATATTTACATATTCGCTGTCAGTTGTTTAATGTGGTATATTTGTGTGTTTTTGTTGACAGAATGTCCAGGTGGAGCGAACAGTCCGTGTAATGGGAGGGGGCGCTGCCAGGGGCAGCGAGAGGGGGAGCAGTGTCAGTGCAATCCGGCTTTTACAGGCATCTCATGTGAACTGTGTACTGCCGACGACGTGTATGGACCAAACTGTGATCAAGGTATATAACGTATACTATTAACGTATACATTTAGATATAGCGGCCGGTTTCGCAAAGCTTTATGCAAAGTTCCTGCTTAAAGATAGGTTCATGGAATGTTTTTTTATTTTTCAAAGTAATGCTGATAAATAGGTAAAATTATAAAGAACGCTACAAGAAAAGTCGCATGTGAAAGTTTCTGCTGAATACAGTGTCTAGTTGCTGAGAAAACGGCCAAAAAATGTTGCTGTATTTTTACAAGAACGTCGAATACGTTTAGCGAGGTGACAGCGGGTACCAACTGCTTCTCTGGCCAAGCAATTGCGAACAGACACCAACCCTCAGAAATCTGAGAAATGATTCATGCATGAATCGGTTCTCAGATTCAAATGTTTTGGGGTGAAAATTTTTCCAAACCATATTACTTCAGAGGGAATCCCTTCTGAAAATAGTTTTTACTATTAACAGCTGCAACGTTTCTCACCAAGTAAGTTTTTATGGTCATTAATTTGTGGAGTATTTACCAATCTGTGACCCTACCCTTTAAATCTACTTGCTCTACCTTTTATTGCACAAGTGGCCCAAATTCTCACAGTGAATGTTTTGCAAGTTGCGTAAAGTTTTGTTAAATCGGCTGCATGTTGTTGTTGTAGCATCCGTCCTTTACTTTCATCTCATGGATGGTGGTTCAAATCCAATACTTGCGATTCGGACCTCGTGGTTAAGGCTTTTCAATGTTTTCAAGGATTAAAAATTTACGCTCTGCATCAATTCACCAAAGTATTTATCATTTAAACAACGAAAACTGACTATTCCTCTAATGATTGTTTTCTTACACTGAAATTTTGTTTATGAAAGAAAACAGTTTGCACCATATAATGAGGTCTTGCAAAATTATCAAGAACCAGGCTTCACTGAGTTTCGGCTTTGTCTCGGTAAAATTATTCAGAACCTGGCCTCATCGTGTTTAACCAACTAGTTTAAAACCTCTTTACTGCGCTTTGATTTCCTTAATAAAAATTAACGACCATTTAGAAAATCTCTATTCTGCTTGCAACGTTTCTATTGTTTTGGTCCATCCAAGGATTAAACTTAAGGATTTTTAGGGGCCAATAAAATAAATAGACTGAATTACAATTAGGAAGGAAGGATGGGCGCTTGTCAATCCCCGGGCCTTGGAATTGTCCAAGGACTATTTCAAGATATTACCCAATCCTTGTCCAAATACACCAATTCCTGAGCTGTAGTAGAATGGCCATTATTAACGCAGCAATCCATTTCCTCTGGAATGAAACAATGCATCCATCTGAGCATGACTTTTACCACCCAACTATGCAGAAGATATTGCTTTTACAAACTTGATTGCCAAGCGAGCAGGGAACCACTGACCAGTGACAAAGCAGCACACATGTTGCGCGGAGCTGCCAATTCTCCCCAATTCCGCAGAAAGTTCCCTGAAAATGAAGCAGTCTTTTCATGTTCTGATGAACAAATTTGACAATCTCCCTGATTATGGAAACTTTTTCCCTATTATGTTGAATGTAATTCTAAATAACTCCCTGATTGTCATCTTAAAAATTCTGATTGCTAGATGCAAATGTTGGCAGCTCCGGTTTTGGCTGGTAACCTGTTTTGTGTCCAAATGTTTTACTGTGCTTAGCATTGATTACAAATTTGAGAAATGTACCGGTAGAGCATGCAGAAGATATCGCTTACAACTTTAATTGCCGAGCGAGCAGGGAACCAGTCACTTCACGAATGTAGTTTGAAAGCAAGTTGGGAACCAGTTAGAAGAAGCACTCAAAGCATTGCAGCTGGTTACCGGTTTTGCTTTGAAATATTGTACTGAGCTTAGGCTTCAATGGTACAAATTTGAAATTCTCCCTTACTATGGAAATTTCTTTCCGGTTTCCTGGCAGCTCCGGTTTTGGCTGGTTACCTGTTTTGTGTCCAAATGTTTAACTGTGCTTAGCATTGATTACTAATTTGATAAATTTGAAGTATGCAGAAGATATCGCGTACAAATTTAATTGCTAAGCGAGCAGGGAACCAGTGAGAAGCAGCACACATGCTGTTAAGCATTATGGCTGGTTCTCTTTTTTGCTTTGAAATATTGTACTGTGTTACAAATTTGAAATTCTCACTTATTATGGAAACTTGTTCCCTTATAAGTTAAATTTAAACCTAAATAGTTCCATGATTGTTGTACAAAAATTCCTTGAGTGCAAGATGCAAAAGTTGGCAGCTCTGGTTGTGGCTGGTTTCCTGTTTTGTTTCCAAACATTGTACCTTGTGGTTAGCATCGATTGCAAATTTGAGACATTTATAGCAAATACAGAAGATACCACTTCACAAATTTAGTTGGAAAGCCAGTAGGGAACCAGTGAGAAGCAGCACACATGCTGTTAAGCATTGTGGCTGGTTACCTGTTTTGCTTTGAAATATTGTACTGAGCTTAGGCTTCGATGTTACAAATTAGAAATTCTCCCTTATTATGGAAAAGGTTTCCCTTATATGTTGAATTGAATTCTAAATACAAGTAACTCCCTGACTGCGTGCAAGAATTCCCTCATTGCAAGATGCAAATGTTGGCAGCTCTGGTTGTGGCTGGTTACCAGTTTTGTCTCCAAATATTGTATTGTGCTTCGCATTGATTACACAATTTGAGAAATGTAGAGCATATGCAGAAGATATCGCTTACAACTTTAATTGCCGAGTGAGCAGGGAACCAGTGAGAAATAGCACACATGCTGGCAAGCGTTTTGGCTGGTTACCTGTTTTGCTTCGAAATATTGTACTGTGCTCAGCTTCGATGTTACAAATTTGAAAAAAGTATGGTTGAAATTATTGGATTAGATCATCAAGAAATTTTTCAGTTGGTTAAAATGAGTAAATTTGAAGACAGTTTTTAGAGGTATTTTTCACAGAATCATAGAAGATTCAATTTTGGGTTGTAAAAAGGAAAAATGACTAGAGCGGGACTTGAATAACTGACCCAGTCAGTTACACTTGTGGTTTATTACTTCATATTTGAATTAATAAGTTGCACCCCCTTAAGGTGTTCCCTCTGCTGCTGCTTCCCAGGTTGTATCGTAAACTTGGGTGTGATCCCTGGCTAAATGGCAGTAGGTTGAATGGCTTTTGACTGGCACCCCCGAACGAAGATATTGACAAATTAGGAGACTGCCAACATAGGGCTAGATGGCTCAGGTGGTCGTTAATCCAGAGGTCACAGGTTCAGGTTCCACTCTAGTCAATTTTGTTGTTGTTGAACCTAAAGTTATTAAAAAAATTCACCCAGAGTGTGCCCTTGTGGTGTATTACATAAAAGATGATTCTTACACTTACAGCGTTGCTCCACCACGCTGGGGTCTTCTCCTTCAGTAAATGACCTGTCGAATCAACAAAGCGTTTCCCTCCATTCACATCACATGACTGATGTGGACAATAGTCTGCTGCCATATCCTGTCATTCTCTCCTGGAATGATGTCATAGCTTCCTCGATATCAGGAACACCCCCTTACTACAAAAACAAAGAGATTTGCCCCCAAAAAAGTTCACGATTCTTAACTATCCGGGCATGAAATCGAGCCTCAAACTCGTAAAACGATTGGAGCATGAGGAATGGTTGGCAGGCGTGACACTTCATGGTGGAAGCAACAGAGGCAGTCACCCCCCAAGCTCTTGGTCATTGCCCCTTGAGATGTTCCAGTAGAAATTGAAGTTGCCCTCATGTACAATGTAGAGGTGCCCTTTACTAAAGGAAAGACTGCCTTGCCCTTCTTTCAACTTAAGTATGGGACCTCTAAGCCATGGTTCATCATGGTCAAGCTATGTCTTCCATGTCTCTCCTAGTCTTAGTTCAAGATCCTCCTGTGTTCTATTTGTAATACATCACCATCAGAGGGCGCTTTCACATATACACACACACGCACATGTTTGTGAATCACGTGAATCGAGGACTTCTCTTTGTTCTCCCATTGTTTGGACTTTTTTGAGCGACATCCCCATTGGTTTTGTACACAAATGTGAAGCGAGGACGTCCTCGCTCTGTCAAACACCCGGATCCCTTTTGTTAAAATCCTCGGTTTCAATGGGTAGACACGCTCACACAAGCACGTGTGTAAACACCGGCAATCATGGACCTTCCTTTGTTCAACCCTTTGTGATAGCAATTGTGGACCACAATGTTTTCCTTTGTGATAGCAACCGGGGACCTATTGTCCCTTTTGTTATACATGTAGGTCCCCGGTTTGAATGTGTATACCTACCCACACACACACACACACACACACAGTGTGGAGCACTCTTTTGTTCTTTCCTGTGTCCCTTCACTTTACAGTTTCCCAGTTTGTGTATTACAAATATAAAAACAGGAGCATCTTGACCCAAGACTAATCCCCTCCCTCAATCTCATTTCCATTTATCAACATCAATTTCACAAACTTAATGCGAATACAAAAGTTTATAATGAAAAACTTGCATTGCGAATGAAATGTTGTTATGATGAATAACCATTTGTGTATCTTTTCCTAATTTGTACTCTTGTGTCTTGTTAATTTTAGTTTGTGACTGTGTGTACGGAGTTTGCAATGCTGGTTCCACTGGGAATGGATTCTGCCTGTGTGAAGAAGGGTACCAGGGACCTAGGTGTGACCTGGGTAAGAATGAGGATTACCAGTAGCCAAAAAAACATGTTCATGAAATGTGAAAATTTGGGCTTAATTTGTTAAGTGAGTCAGAAGAAGTAATAGTGAAAAAACATGCACATCTCTCAGCTTGTTAACAAAAACACATTGTTGTTTATTTTGGTTGTAACAACAAAAATCAGCTGTTGACTTTGTTTAGGTTTTCATATTCAGTTTCTTGAATACTACTTCATTTTAGAGGGAAATATTTCACAGAAAAAAATGGTTGTAGTATGAACTTCATAATCAGTAAGCTTTCAGACTAAAATTAAGCAATGATGTTTTTTTTATCATGACCAATCCTGTATAATACTTTTAAAGTTGGACAATTTTATTACTTGTATGTTGTTTGAATTACTTCAAGTTCTAGACAGTCTTCAATGAGATCTATTCATTACTTCTAAATAAGATATATTTTTCCGGCTTCCATTGACTCTCCGGCCGCTAAACAGCACTTTTGGGCCCAATTTCATGGCTCTGCTTACTGTAAGCAAAGAATCGTTGCTTATGAAAGCAGGAATTTCCGAGCTTACGTCAAGCGTATTTTCATGGGTGAGCTGGAATTTTTTGCTTGTGTGCATGCGTACTCCACTTTACTAGGCATTCTTCGCTTACACATGTAGCGCAGAAATTTGGCGTCTGCACAGTAAGCGGAGAGTGGTGATCGCAAGTGCAGAATTTGGCGGTAAGCAGGGCCATGAAATTGGGCCCTGGAAATGAGCAATTTTTGTCACCTTGAATAACAATCTAACTTTTGCTGCATTTGATATTTTACGTTTTGTGTTTGTCCATTCAGCCAAAACCAGTTGTGGAGATGCCGTCTGCCATTCCTTTGCAATATGTTCCCCACCTATCAGCGATGAAGCTGACCCACTGTGTGTATGTAGTCAAGGCTACACTGGAGACGGACGGATTTCTTGTGTAGGTAAGAACGTGTGTCAACAGATTGTTGACCGTAGTCATCAGCCTCTTCAGTAGACTGTGCAAGTCTTTGTCATAACAAAAAAATGAGGAAACGACTGGAGCAATGACTGTGCTTTTATATGAAATTAAATCTTGTTTTTAGTTTGCGGTAACACCATGTGTTCTGAAACAGTGAGACCAGTATCACAAACACTCTTCGATTACCAGTATCACAAACACTCTTCAATCTCCTGACGATGACTAGAGCAGGCTAGTCGAAAGTGTGACCAAATGGAGACTTTTGGGACTCTAGGTGGCAGTAGACTTACCAGGTAAATCCATTGTTCTCGGAAATGTGCGCATACTCAGATCTACGTAAACAATGGAAACTTACCTGGTAAGTCTGCTGCCCCCAAGCGTCCCGAAGTCTCCCATCAAGGACTCACTCTACAGCAGTGAAATTAATAACAAGAAGTCTGGCCCTTGTTTTATTAATGAAAATTAACATGTGGTAATCGTTGCTGCAAGGACTAGGAATCTGTCAACAAAGTTTGAAAAGATGAATCAAAGATCTTTTTGAATATAACGTAAATTTGGCCGCAGACTACCAGAACATAGAGGGCGTCTGTGTGTCTGTAATGAGAGTAGTGAGACTGCATTAAAAAGGGGCTCCAAGGCTGAATTCAGTTTTTTTGTATCCACTAATTTTCCCAATAGATAGAGTCCTTTATTGAAAATGGGGAATCAAATTACAAGTCTAACCTCACGTTAAAATGGAGTAAAATGCCAATGTGTTTGAGAACCTGTAAGTGCATTTTTGTCAAAGTCCAAAAATGTTTGATGACATCACATTTCAAATGTATGGTCTGTACATTTCTGTACAGAGAATGTTTAATTCATTTCTGAATTTTAATGAGATTCAGTCAAATTGACATTGCATTTGACCTTTTTGACTGGTGCAGAATTTCCTCTTGGAATGTACAGACTCATTTGTTTTTTGTTGTCCGATGACGTCATGTCTCAAAATTCACTCTGAAAAAGTATCAAATGAAATGACACTTTACACCATTTCAAGGTGAGGGTAAGGGACTTGTAATGTTCCCCCAACTTTCATGAGGTCTCTATCTATTGAAAGATAAGTGCATCACAAAACACATTCGATCTAGCAGCCCCCTCTTTAACACAATTGATTAATGTTAACCTTTGACCTTTGACCATACCCTTTGTCTTGCTATCTGCCAGAGAATGACCCATGCCAGCAACAGGGCGTCTGCAGTGTACATGCCCACTGCAATCATACGTCACGGGGGAAACACACATGCGAATGTTTACCCGGTTACTACGGCGATGGAGTGGAATGCTATCCAATAAACCGTTGCCAGCAAGAGCCTCCCGTCTGTCCTCCACCGTCTTCCAAGTGTGTCTTCGATGGTCCGATGCGGGTGCGTAGACAACACAATTATATTTCTTTAAATTCCATGTAAAGAAAGTTTGAAATTTACCCTTCAAAGTTCAGCTGACTAGACACAACATCCCATAAAGAAGACCATAAACATGCATTCTTCAACTTTGACACCAATGACTTCCAACAAATAGGGATCCGTGAGACTTGAAATATCAAGGTGTTGAATTGTTTTTGTTTAAAATACCAGCAGGAATGACGCTCATAAAACAGTATGACGTCCAGACAATGGGAGAGCAAAGACAAGTTTTTGATTTATGAGGTTGACAAACACGAGTGTACGTGGGTAAGGTATGCACATTGAAACTGGGGACCTAAAACAAAAGAGACCAATAGTGTTCCTGCAGCCGATTTCACGAAACGTTAGGATTAATCCTATCTCGAGTTAGGACGAGTAACTAGTCCTAACTTAGGATTAATCCTAAGGTTTACATGTTACAGTGCAAGGCTGGGACTTGTCCTAAGTCCTAAGATTAATCCTAAGTTAGGAAGAGTTTGGTGAAATCCATGGCTGGTTGGTTTGATTATTGAAGGTCCAGTGTGTACAAAGCCAATGGGAGCTGTTGCTAAAAAAGTTCCAAACAAAAGAAGGACAATGGGAGGTCCGTGATTGCAGGCGTTTGCACACTTGTGTGTGTGGGCTTTAGGGAAGGGCCCTTGCGGGATCTTTTACACAATGGAACAATTGACACCCACAAAGTTTGTCTTTGTTTAACTTGGACCCCACAGGGGAATTCTTTATCAAATTGGTTCAGCTGAGTCACTTGAAGTTTTCAAGAAACACTCTCAAACCTTTCCTGTTCAAGGGTTGATTGCTAAAGACAAACTGTTTTCCCATTATTAGTGCCATTGTTTATTTGCTTATTGTTCTGTTTCTTGTTTCTTGTAAAGAGCTGTGGTACCCTGTGTAAGAGCGCTCTATAAATGCCTGTTATTATTATTATTATTTAGAAAAGGGAATTTTAGAACAACACTAGCAGGACCCCCACAAACCCGATCCGTAAGGTTGCGTGTGTGAGTTTGTCTACTTTAGCAAACTGGAAACCAAGGATGCCCTTGATTTTTGCTTTTGTTTAAAACACCAACAGCAATGTTGCTAACAAAACAAAATCAAGTCTAAACAATGGGCGAACAAAGAGAAAGTCCTTAATTTACCGGGTCAACAAACACAGGTGTGTGTGCCCATTCAAGCCCAGACATTGTATCAAAAAGGACAACAAAGATTCCCAGTACAGAAGAATTAATTTTACACCATATCCAGGTGAGGGTAGGGACTTGTGAATCTATTGAAAGAAGAGTGCATCACAAAACCGATTCGATCTACATGTAGCATCTCCTCTTTAACACAATTGATTTATCAAGTCTAAACAATGGGCGAACAAAGAGAAAGTCCTTAAATTACTGGGTCAACAAACACAGGTGTGTGTGCCCATTCAGGCTCAGACCTCATATCAAAAAGGACAACAAAGATTTCCCTTGTCATTATAGTACAGGGGATTAATTTCAAATTCGATTAAAAACTGAAATAAGAATGTGTGAGTGTGTCCTACAGTTCCTAATAAGCCATTTGCGAGTTGGATTTGAATAATGTCTGGTACATTGACTTGTGGAGGTAGAAGTTAACCCTTAAATTTGAATTCCTCAGACTAACGGATTAGCTAGAACATGTCTTTTGTCACATCTGGTTTAAGTTCACTGTTGTGTTAATATTTTATTCACTCAGTTTGTTTCCACCATCATCTCAGTGAATTTACCTGTGTCAAATAATCCAAGTGTGAACACTGGTAAGATTTAGCTGTTTGAATGTTACCCATGATCTCGGTTGTTGTCTTAATCCAATGTGAATACAACTTTTGTCTTCACCCTAAAAAATTTACCAATTAAACATTTTGTCCAACAGTATCACTGCGATTGCACGGAGGGGTACGACGACTACTTATTTCCAAACGGCTGTCAGCAAATCGATTTGTGCGTCTCTACCCCGACGTACAGCCCACCTCAGTGCCCGCCTCATTCTGTGTGCTCTATGATGCCAGGTGGCAGTCAAACTCAATGTGAATGCGAGCGGGGGTTCCAAGGAGACGGGGAGGCTTGCTATGGGAGTATCTTACAGGTAAATTAAAAAAGGAATTCGCCGTCGTAGCTAGAGCTAGTTTTTTTCATTTAATTTCATTTCATTTTTTAGTTCTGGTTGTGAAACCGAGGACTCAGAAATGGAACTTTGTTGTGTGCTCGGAAGAAGGGCATAAGGCTCTACATGTATGTAAGGATCTTACTGTTACCAGGCCTTCATTTTAATAAATCTGAGGAGAGCTGTGCATCGCTCTCCTTAAATCAAAAGGTGAATTAAGGAGAGCGATTTTAAAATCGCTCTCCTTAAATCAAAACAATGAATTAAGGAGAGTGATTTGCCCAACTCTTTGGCATTTTTATCTATTACAAAAATACCCACCGCGCCACAGCTTAGGTAAATGTGAATCCGAAATCCGGGCTCTTGCCGCCTGTGTGATATTCTAAGACCCGCTAGCGTGCCCCACTCAGTTCCGTTTGTGTGACCGGCTGCGGTAAACATCAGGCATGCGGGCACGCACACACAGTCAAAACATACATGTACTTGAATAGGGCTCGTTTACCACTTTCAATTAACAACATCAAGCAGCAGCTAGCTTATTTACAACAATCGAGGGGAAACAAAAAGAAAAGCGTGAGTTCTTTAGATGTTGCCACCTCCAACTCTGAGACTCAAGCCGCTTACTTTTTTCAACAATTAGCGTTTTGAAAAAAATGCTCTTGTTGAAATTGTAAGGAGCGCTTTTTTTTGCTCTCCTTAAAAAATTTAAGGAGCGCGGAGGAGCGCGAGCGCGATCGCGCTCCTTTAAAATGAAGGCCTGTGTTACAAAAATGTAATAGTACTGCCATGTTTTTTTTGTTTGAGGAGCCATTTTGTTGCTTACGGCCTTTTATTACTGAAAAAAGTACTTTGTGTGCCTGGAACAAGGACGTAAGGCTCTATGCTCTTTCTTCGGGGCACACAAAGTTTTTTTTACGCCCTTCTTCTGGGCACAGTAGTTAGATTTGATTCTCAACATGTCTGCCAGCCTGATGAACAACTGCATTACGTACATAGTTAAGTGTGACGCAGAAGATAACGTTTTGTAGTGATTGGCTCAACGTTGCATTTTGCGAAGCGCACGCCAGCTAATTGTAACAGTTACGCGACTCGAACACCAATGGTGACCAGCAAAAAGGCTGCGCTGGTCGGTGACGTCATGTGCCTTAGGTCTATCTCTCAATCGAGACATCATCTCTATTTGATGATGTTGTTCACTTGCAGGTGTTACATGACCTCAACACCGACCTTAATGGGCCGACGGCGGGAATGTTCGACATTTCTATGATGTTGTTAGAGATGACTATGGGGTACTTGGTGAGCAGTGGGGGCCTCTTCACTGTCTTTGTACCCACGGATGAAGCGATTCAAGAAGTTTTCTTTGACGAGGTAAAGTAGCCATTCTTTAATTTGTTTGTTTTTCAGGGGAAGAGAAATGTCAAATTCAATTTTGTGGATGTACTAATTTTTCCAATAGAACATAGTTCTTATGTGAGTGAGGAAAAAAATGGCAAGTCTCCAACCTCACGTTACAATGGTGTCATTTGCATTCAACACCCTTCCAGTGCAAATGTTGTCAACATTTAAAACATCCGATGACATCATTCTGAGAAAAACGGGTCTTGTCATTTTTGTACGGGATGTTTTTGGTTCAATCCAATATACGAGATACGACCTTATGAAAGTTTCAATCTCGCGCCTAACACAAGTGCTATTTTAGGAGATGCAGCGTTTTTTGCACTGGCATGACAAAATATGGACAAATGAAAAAGCTTGGGGACTGGTGAAACGACAAGCTAACTTGTCCCACCTGGCAAATCCTTGTGGAAAATGTTACCAAGTTTGGGTTTCAAGGAAGGTTCAAAATATTTTGTCATTTTTTATGTTCAGTCCGAGCTGAAAGGAGATGTAGAGCTTGCACGCTACTTGATGAAGCTTCATGTTATACCCACATACTTGGACACCTTCACACTTAATAGTACAGGATCAATCTACACGCTGACTGGTATCATGGCTGAAGTCACACCAAAAGATGGGGTAAGAATCAAGCAAGGTGGAAACCCTCTATGGGGTTTCGTAATCCGTTTAAAAAAAATAATTATTTTGTTTTATTATGAGATATTACCTAACATCACAGTAGTCCGGTGGCTTAATGGAAAAATTGTGACACGCCGGATTAAAGCACCAAACTTTGCACACTTGTTTTAGGGGTCCCATAGAAGCATATTAGAGGGGGGTGCCCGGCCTGTCATCTCCAGGTCAGTAAACTAATGGGATCAACTTTTTCCACATAGCTCTGCCTGAGTGTCTGAAATAGAAGCTGCATGGTCATTTGTTATAAGTTTTAATGATATGCGGAAGCAGCCCTCTATTGGTGAAAAATTGATAGGCAGTATTATAATACCACAGGAATTTGACCTCAGCCTGACCTTGACCTAGGTCACCTAAACTGGGCACCCCCCTCTAGAATGATTCTATGGGACCTCTAGAATAGCTGTACAAAATTTGGTGCTTTAATCCAGCGTGTCACGATTTTGCCAAAAATTGGCCCTAAGCCACCGGACTACAGGGGTGGGCGGCCGCTTTAAGGTGAGGGCAACTCTTAAATGATTTCGGCTGTCGGACCCGCAAAAACTTGCCTCTGTTGCCTCCATGAAGTATCAGGCCTACTGATAACATAACTGTTCTACCAATCTATTGGAACGTTTCAAGGGGCACCAAAGCAATGATCAGGGGCAATAGAGCCAATTGCGTCTGTTGCCCCTGGTCGTTGCTTAGGTTTTCTCCTTGGTAAAGGGTCCCTTTGAGGAAATTGCAAATTTCTATTGGACTATTTCAAGGGGCACCGAGACAATGACCAGGGGCAACTGGGGCAATTTTCTCTGTTGCCTCCACGAAGTATTTTACTCGTTTACTTTTCACATTTAAGTATGAGTTTGTGGTTTTGATTCGCCACTCTGAAAAGCAACAGTAATTTTGCAGTAGTCCAGTAAAACGTTCATTTTGATGTTTTGACTGAAATTTGTTGTATGCTCAGAATCCAGAGGTCCTGAGGTACAGAATTGAAGGAAGTAATGAGAAGGGGAAGCTGATCTATCAGGACATCCCCGCTGCTAATGGAGTGATCCATGTGATCGACAAAGTCCTTTATGAACCGCCCTTAGTAGACAATAACCTAGAGGTAAGACCAAGGCCCAATTTCATAGTGCTGCTTAAAAAAAGTAGGTAAGCACAGTTACATTATGCTTACTAGATTAAAGTTACCAACCAAAATACCATTTAACATGTACAATTTTTTGACCGGTATCCTGCACATTTTTGCTAAGCATAAAAAGTAGGTAAGCACAGCAACATTATGCTCACCAGATTAAGGTTACCAGCCAAAATTACCATCTAACATGTATGATTTGTGACTGGTATCCTGCACATTTTTGCTAAGCAGAAAACTGTGAAGCAATATCTTCTGCTAAGTAGCTGTATGAAATTGAGCCAAGTGCTTGAATTTGGAGGGAATATCTACAGGACCCCAAGGCGTGTAAATGTTTACCAGACCCGGAATTGTTTGACAAGACCAGAAACAAAATAAGAGAAACACTTTTACGTGTGTTACATGTAAACTGTTTTTATTTGAACACCACAAAGAGAAGATTGATCTCATTTTTCATTCGGGCAAGTTTGCTTTGATACTCAACAGAATTGAGACATGTTTGTCAGGCTGAAAGACAATATGCGAACATGAATTTTTTTTTATTAAAGATGTGAAACAGTGAGGTAGTACTATTCAAATAAAGAACACAAGACCATCCGACTTGTGAGTTTTCTAGCTAAGGGCTAAAATCACTGGCTTCGGGCCTGTGGTCCTGTATTAATTTTGAGGGTTAATTTATGGTTTTTTAATCACTACTCACTAACTACAACACACTGTATGTGTTTTTAGTGCATGGACAACTTGGAGCAATTCCAAAAAGTAAAGAACCGAAGATTGTACTTCCCTCATTTTCTCATTTGTGTTTTCTTTCTTGTTCATGTTGCCAGGAGTCTGTAGCTAGCATCATCTCCACCACAGGAAGGTTTAATCGCATGCAGACCTTGATGCTGGTGAGACAATTTAACATTGACAGAGAATAGATCGTGCAAGTCTTGTGCGAATTCGAACTTCTGGGATACAGTTGGTCCGAACCATATTGAGTTTTACTTGTGCGCGATTCTGTTTCTTCAAATACTTTGGTTTAACGTAATTTATGGCTTTAGCCATTGTGTTATATTGTTGGGAAAGTAAAATTTAGCGATGAAATGTATGCAAGTAAAACAAGTTTAACAAATCAATGAAGAAACCTTGAGAATAAGACCTGACCTCAGTTTCCGGCTACTTATAAGCAATTACGAATTTTGCCCAACTGATGTTCATGCAACCATTGCATATGATAATTGATAACACTTATCATATGCAATGGTTGCAAAAGTGCAAGTGTGATTCGCAAATGGGGTTTCTAAATGAAAATCATTCATTTCAAACATCCTTATAATGCATGGTTGATAGCATTAATTCATCTGGTAAAAAGTAACCTCGTTCTAAGTTTTGTTACAATGTTAAATAAACACAAAATTGCTGGGAGTATTTTTATTTTCAAGAATTTTGTTTAAATATAATTTAAAAAGAAGAATTGTTTTCATTAACAAAATATAGTCTTCATTGGACTTGTTTTCTTGTTCCGATCAAGCGAGACATGTACAGTCTAGAAAATATTTTACAACTTTCACGAAATCCAAGGACTGATTTCACAAAGATCTATGATTGATCTTAAGATATGGTACCAATCTTAGCTGCTTCAATCAGTATGCTCTGATCGTCACTCTACATTCTCCTGAAGACGATCAGAGCATACTGATCGAAACGTCGAGCTGTCAAAACCACCGTTTCTTCTCAGAACCACCACTACTCAAAAAGAGATTTATGCGCACGGTGTCACTGCAAACCCCACTTGATCCTTTCACCTGGCAACGGCTAAGCCATGTATCTGGGCTACTCCTCTCTACAGTTTTGTGTTTTGGTCTTTAATTTTGTTTTTCATTTCTGTGCAGCTCATTTAGATTTCCTTCAGCTATGTTTTGCATGGCTTAACATTATTATAAAGTCTAATGACGTCTAATGTGGATTTTTTTTTCAGAGTGTTGGAATCAGTAACGTGATCAGACCTAATGGCTATTTTACGATTCTAGCACCAATGAATAAGGCGTTTAACCAGCTACCAGAAGGCTCCATTGACTACTTAATGTCTCTTGAGGTAAAACATTTTTTCTGAACAGTTTTCCCTGACGAGGACTAGAGAAGATTAGTTTACAATATTGAGAAGACCAGTGTGGTTCTTGTAGGAACTGTATCTGGTAACAGTTCTTGTAAAGAACCATTCCAATCATGGTCCTGTAAAGAACCATTCCAATCATGGTCCTGTAAAGAATCATTCCAATAATGGTTCCTGTAAAGAACCATTCCAATAGTGGTTCCTGTAAAGAACTATTCAATAATGATTCCTGTAAACATTGATAAAGAACCATTCCAAATAAAGTTTATGTAAAGAACTTTCCAATACCAGTTCCTGTCATGAATCAGTCCAATACCAGTTCTTGTTAAGAATCATTCCAATAACAGATAATGTGAGTTATTATCTATGTTTTGACTTTCTTTTCAAACTCTACCAGTCAAATTCTTTCTGGTTCTGCCAGAGTTTGGTGCATTCGGTACTGCTCTCCCAAATCAGGCTGGTGTTTTTCTGCTTGTCAGCTAGCTGGGCCCAATGTCATGGCTCTGCGTACCGTGGAATCCTGTGCTTACAGCACGTGGAATCACACGTTTTACAAGGCGCCATAAGCGAAGAATTCTGTGCAGGGGTGTGTTTTTTTCAGGATTTTTTGTGGCGTGTCGTGGCCAAGCGGATAAGAGCACCGAACTCAAGCTCTGGTGTTTCCGACTCGGCAGAGTGTGGGTTCGAGTCCCGGTCGTGACACTTGTGTCCTTAAGCAAGACACTTAACCATTATTGCTTCGTCCTTTGGATGGGACGTAAAGCCGTTGGCCCCGTGTGTTGTGCACTGCACGTAAAAGAACCCAGTGCACTTATCGAAAAGAGAAGGGGTTCGCCCCGGTGTTCCTGGTTTTTATTGGCTGCATATTGCGCCACAGCACCTTGTAAACCATTACATGGTGCTATGTAAAGGAGTAGGTCTCATACTTCAGAAACATTGCCCAAAATACCTTGCAGGAAAAATACTGAATGTTTAAGCACTTAGAGCCTGGCCTGCAGTAGGCGCTATCCAATATACGCTATATTATATTATTATTTTAAGATTTTCTCTTAATCTCTTTGAGCCTTCTAATTTTCTTGAAAGAAGTAAAGTAGTCACAAAAGGAGAGAAAGAAATAGTGAACATAGTGTCCAAACCTGTAGTTCTGGTGATGCACAGAGCCTGCAAACCTCCTGAATTGTAACATCTGGGAGGTTCTTGTTCTATCGTAAGCTGGAACCCCGGCCAGCAAGCCTTTTTCCAGGAACCTTTGCATCCATCAAATCTTATCTCTGTCTTTGGTAAGCAGTTCCATGAAATTGGAACCTGGTAATAATGCCGGTAAATAGAAAAGGAAATTCAAATCATCCACCAAATATTTTTTTTACTTGCAGGGACGTTCTAAGCTTATTGCTCTTCTGCGAAACCATGTCGTTCAGGATCAAACGGTAAGCGAAGTTGAATTACTTTATTATCAGAATAACTGGTTGATTTCATATTTTGTTGTGTCATTGCAACAGTAATACGCCAGGTAGGTGTTGGGATTGTGCCTTTGATGCTACAAGCATGGAATTTGGATCACAGAATATGTCATGTGAAAGATATTTGGCTGTAGGGTTGTTGCAGATTTGAATTTTAAAAAAATATTCGTAGAATAACAAGCAATGGCAGCCATTTTGCCAATTTTGAAAATTGCTGGTTAGTTTACCTATATTTTTCAAAATCCAATTCTGCAATGGCCCTGTAGCCAGATATCTTTCGTGTGACACACTCTGACTGTGTGCCAAATTTCATCATCATCACCATCTAGCGGTCGCAACCGAGATCTCAACATCACGCCATGAGTCTTGTTCCATCATCGTGTTTGTAAGGTCCTCAATTCCATATTCTGTGTCTCTACCAATCACGCCAATGTAGTTGAGAGGTCTACGTCCTCTATTAGGGCACGAAAGTCTCCAACATAAAGAAATCATAACACCTTCATTTAGCTGAGCAGCGCGTGGTTATATCAACTAGCTCTCATATAGCGCAACGCCCTGTTTCATTGGGCCAATAACATTCCCTTAATCTGTCTCAGCTCCCTGGAGAGTGTACAGCCTGATCTGCGGTGGCACTCCAAAGGCTTTTTCATACACAATATCAACCTCTACCCTCGCAGGTACCCATTTATACTCCTAGGTGAAGAGAAGCAATTGAAGTAAAGCATCTTGCTCAAGGACACAAGTCTCATGACCGGGATTCGAACCCACACTCCGATGGCTTAACCACCAGAACTTGAATTCGATGCTCTAAACCGCTCGGCCATGAAACCCTATATTGGTTGAATAATAATAATAATAATAATAATATATTCGATTTATATAGCGCCTAATATAAATTTATCTCTAGGCACTTTACAAAACTCAAAAAATAACCTGTTAAATTATGGACAATTGACTGAATGATTAACACACAAGCAAGGTAATTAATGCTGTATAGAAAAAAGGTGGGTTTTCAGGGCACTTTTGTATGATTTAAAGGAGGTGATGGAACGAATGTGATGTGGGAGATTGTTCCAGAGAGTAGGTGCAGTAACGCTGAATGACCGGTTTCCGTAGTGCTGTGTGTTGAACCTTGGAATGTGAAGGAGATGTTGGTGTTGTGAGGCACTACTCCCATCAGCTTTATTGCAAAATTCATTGCTATAAAGAATAAGGTGAGGTTTGCGGTGACACCATGTGTAAAATCTCTTTTCCAGAACCGGTGGGTTTGACAACTCGACGTTTCGATCAGTGTGCTCTGATTGTCTTCAGGAGGAGATTTTACACATGGTGTCACCGCAAACCTCACCTGATTGTACTCCCATCATGCAAAGTTTCAAATCCTACTTGCTGCGGAGAACTTGTGCCCTTCTTTCTAAAAAATTAATTTATGTTTTTCCTTTAGTTAATGTGACATCCACTATTAATGACATTTTGTGACATCTGTGTTTGTAGTTCCTCATGCAAGATCTGATCACAAGAGGTGGTGTGACCTCACTACATGGTTCAACAACCAACTTTCAGATTAGGTCCAATGTAAGTACGAAGTACTTCCTGTTCATGTATTTTTTATTATATTCTTTCACAAAGGAATTTCATGTACTTTTTAACATGTAAGATTTTGAATTGAATTGAATGATATTGTAATTTTGCTTCTGCAGTTTGATTTCAGCAGACCTTTTTGATGAGTATCTTTTGTTTTTATCTTCCACCAGGGCTTGATTCAATTGGACGGTCAATCAAATATGACGTTTTCAGACATCGTCGCTATAAACGGCTACATTCACAGTATTGATGGACTGCTTGTACCGCCTGATATCGTCCCACTGATATCACATAGATGTGACACGGTCACTTACACCAACATTACGGTAAAATAACATTTGACTAGAGAATTGTGTTTTTCATTTCTTTGCGTTAAAATTTATATCATGTCACTCAGCATTGCTTGTTTTGGATAATATTTGTATCATTCGAAACCTCAGTGGATGATATTGAATGGTCAGACAGTTGGAGGGTTGATTGTGTACTGTGTAGATGCATTCACCACATGGTGTCATTGTGGGCTGGCACAGTTTATCTGTCATTCGAAACCACAGTGGATGATATTCAATGGCCAGACAGTAGGAGGTTTGACTGTGTACTGTGTAGATGCATTCACCATATGATATCATATTGCAGGCTGGCATAGCTTCTTTCACTCAAAACCACAGTGGATGATATTGAATGGTCAGACAGTGAGAGGGTTAATTAAAGTGTTATTTTATTGCAGCCTGTTCAATACACAGTTGAGAACCTTCATTCAAATGTTGAAATAAATATTTGTTTTGCTCTACTTGCACAGGTTTCTTGTGTCTATTGTGATAACACGACAGCTTGCCCACCAGGAACTACGTTTGTAAGTTTACTTTTATTTGACATTTTACCTAGAACCTGAACCGTACTTCATGCGAAAGCGAAGCAAATTTGATATCACAATTATCATAATTATATTTGCGGCGAATATTTCGTAGGAATTGAGCATACTTTAACATCTGAGAGAAATGTTTGCTGCAGATTTGTGACATCATATTCATTTCGCATTTGCATTTGCGTGAAGTACGGGCCGGGCTTAAGTTGACAGAAAATCAGCGATTACAGTTAAAGACATGAGGAGAAAGGTTACTATTATATCAGAATGTTGTCATGTGCGTGGAAGAGGGATGTATGAAAAGTTACCGGAAAAAAAGGCATAAGTAATTAATGTGCAAAATTGTGTTTCAAGACAACTCAGTGTGAAAGATTGATCGGTTTCCAGCCAATAATAAGTCATCATAGGAAGGTTAAATTCTGCTTGGAAATGAGAAAACCTGTCTTTGGGGTAATACTAGCAACACAACTGTAAGAGTAATGCCACTTTCTGGGGGTCAGGAGCCATTTTATTGCTTGTGGTGTTTTGTTACTGGAAATAGGTATTTTGTTTGCCTTGAAGAAGGGCATAGATAGAGCCTTGCGCCCTTCTTCTGGGCCCAATTTCATAGAGCTGCTTAAGCAGAAAATATTGCTTAACAATTGTCTGCTAAGCAGAAATGAGCGGGATACCAGTCACAAATTGTACATGGGACATGGTAGTTTGGCTGGTGACCTTATTCTGGTAAGCATAATTTTGTTGTGCTTAGCTACTTTTTGTGCTTAAGCAGCTCTATGAAGTTGGGCCCTGAACAGACGACGAGTTCTACTGAAGGGGCTGTGCCGCCATGATCAAAGCTGGCCTGTGGCTGTACATGGTATTATAAACTCTCAAATGATTAGCCTCCCAGATTATTATCATTATTATATACGTTTTATTAAATACATATTATTACTATTATTATTATTATTATTCAGGTCGGACCAATGGGAGTGAACACATGCAATTCTGGGCTGAGTTGCCGCTACACATGCAAGAGGGCGACAGCGGTAGGTTAAAGTTAGGTCAAAGTTCAATTAGGACTCTCCAGTCAGGTTAAGTTTATTCTCAACTTTTA
The DNA here is from genome assembly GCA_023634235.1 of Pisaster brevispinus. Classification (NCBI taxonomy): domain Eukaryota; kingdom Metazoa; phylum Echinodermata; class Asteroidea; order Forcipulatida; family Asteriidae; genus Pisaster; species Pisaster brevispinus. The sequence continues at coordinate 22,376,802 of JAMKCF010000004.1, forward strand.
ACGTCGAGGTAAGATGAGAGTCCAGGGGTTGGTTTCACAAAGCACTAAGATTCCTGTTTAGATGAGTTGTCAGTATTACCATAGTACCATTGTAGCTTACTGATTTAAGAGTGATTTGTGCTTAAGATCAATTTGAGCTTTTTTTGTGAAATCGAGCCCAGACCGTGTTGAGTGCCCCCTAAGACAGTAAAGTTCAATACCATTCAGATCTCATCTGTCCTTATTGTAAATCCCCAAATCAAACTCATTGTTTGTTGCAGAGCTGCCAACTCGCCCTGGGGTCGATTTCACAAAGATAGTCCTAACTTAGGTCTAGTCCTAGGAGTTATTAAAAACTTAAGGCTAGTCCTAAGTAAGGACGAGTAACTCGTCCTAACTCGAGATAAGACTAGTCTTAACTCTTTGTGAAATCCACCCCTAATTCTGCAGAAAGTTCCCTGAAAATAAACCAATATTTCCATGTTCTGATGAACCAATTTGAATATCTCCCTGATGATGGAAACTTGTTCTCCTATTATGTTGAACGTAGTTCTAAATATCTCCCTGATTGTTGTAGAAAACCTCCCTCATTGCAAGTTGTAAATGTTGGCAGCTCTGTTAGTGTAATAATTGCACCAGGAATAAAAAAAGTTATATTATTTGTTTTGCCCTTACACTGATGAGTGATAAGTGCTGTGTACTCTGGAGCTTTTTAAGTCCTGCAAAAAAACCCATTGAAAACAAACAAACGTTAGGTTACTGTGGTGTGATTCTAGCCCACAAATAAGTACTTTTTAAGTCCTGCAAAAAAAAACCCATTGAAAACAAACAAACATTAGGTTACTGTGGTGTGATTCTAGCCCACAAATAAGTACTTTTTAAGTCCTGCAAAAAAAAACCCATTGAAAACAAACAAACGTTAGGTTACTGTGGTGTGATTCTAGCCCACAAATAAATACTTTTTAAGTCCTGCAAAAAAACCCATTGAAAACAAACAAACTTTAGGTTACTGTGGTGTGATTCTAGCCCACAAATAAGTACTTTTTAAGTCCTGCAAAAAAAACCATTGAAAACAAACAAACGTTAGGTTACTGTGGTGTGATTCTAGCCCACAAATAAATACTTTTTAAGTCCTGCAAAAAACCCCATTGAAAACAAACAAACGTTAGGTTACTGTGGTGTGATTCTAGCCCACAAATAAGTACTTTTTAAGTCCTGCAAAAAAACCCATTGAAAACAAACAAACGTTAGGTTACTGTGGTGTGATTCTAGCCCACAAATAAATACTTTTTAAGTCCTGCAAAAAAAACCATTGAAAACAAACAAACGTTAGGTTACTGTGGTGTGATTCTAGCCCACAAATAAATACTTTTTAAGTCCTGCAAAAAAACCATTGAAAACAAACAAACTTTAGGTTACTGTGGTGTGATTCTAGCCCACAAATAAGTACTCTTTAGGTTGTGGGCTTGAATCCCATCCGAGCAGCCTGTAGAGTTTATCTTTATTTTTATTACTATCTGTTCCCGCTGTGCATAATTTCAAATTGTATGCGACAACATATCTTTATCATTACAACCATTTGGGCAATAGACCTTTATCATGGTGCGGCCATCTTGATTTTATCCCACTCAAACCAATGTAACCAAACTGAGGCTGGAAGGAGAAATAGTCTGGTTCCTTTCTGTACAATGAATATTAGCATTCCATACAGCTGTTGGATACAGGGAACATGACCAAGATGGTGGCAGCACGATAAAGGTCTATAGTTGTCATAAGTCAATATGAGATTTAGTGTTAACCTATTACATCTTAACAGGTACGACAATGCTGCCCTGGTTTCTACGGTGAGAATTGCCATCCTTGTCCAGGAGGCTTTGCTATACCATGCAACGGCCACGGACTGGTAGGTTATGCAACAATTATAGTAATCATAATATGAATAATAATGCATACTTATAAAGCGCACACATCCGCCTAATGAAAGGCGCTCATGGCGCTGCAAAAAGAAAATAACTAATTAACAAAAACCAGTTATAGTACATGTATATGTACAGTCTGACCAGCAGGTGGAATTTATGCTCTGGTCGATTCTAGCCATTATAGATTTCTTCACTGATAATAGATGTAATTGATAGGTCATTAGTCTAGCTCAAGGTCACTGACCTTTGGGAAGTGAAGGGGCCAGGGGGCATTGTTTGTAATTACTGAACTAATAACAGCTGATAAGATTCAGGATGAAACTGGTTTTTAAATGAATTGTTTTTGGCTAATGGGAGTTTCATGTAATGAGTTCTTAAGCAATTTTTTGCAAGTTGGGAAGGTAGTGCTTTCTCTGTACCAGCCAGGCTCCTAGTGGATGACACCTATGCCTATACCTTATGGACTGTGAAGGGGGGTAACCCTGTTTCAGCCCCAGGAGTAGGTGGCAACATGCCCCTGGTGACAGTTGATTCAGGTTGACAGTCCAAATCAGTTAAGTGTAGCCCTCACCTTGAAGTGGCCGTCTGGCCTTGTGATATTAATAATAATAATAATAACATTACGTTCTTATAGAGCGCATTTTCAGTTCTGAGAGAACTCTCAATGCGCTTATTATTACCCCTGGTCACTGGGCCTTAATTCATTCCTTAAACCATCTCAGCTCCCTGGGGAGTATACAGCTGCCTGTGCAACAATTAATAATGCGCTACTCAGCTAAATCAATCACAAGAACCATCTCTGCCCTCACAGGTACCCATTTACCCCTGGGTGGAGAGAAGCAATTATAGTTAAGTGTCTTGCTCAGGGACACAAGTGTCACGACCGGGATTCGAACCCACACTCTGCTGAACAGAAGCACCAGAGCTTGAGTTCGGTGCTCTTATCCGCTAGGCCACGACACCCTACATTAGGCGATGTCTCATAAACAAAATTGTTGTCTCCATTTATGGTTTATTTATGCAGTGTGCTGATGGATGGTTGGGGAGTGGTAGATGCACATGTGATGAAAGCTTCCAAGGTACAGCCTGTGAACTCTGTGATGCTAACCTGTTTGGCGTTGGGTGTAACCAAAGTAAGTAGTTTTGAGTTCTAGACAAACCCCCCCCCCCAACCTATAAAGTAGAAGCTGACAAAACAAATCTTGAAGCCTTGGTATGGGAGGCTATCCCATTCACGCTCTCCTGTAAAATTATTTCAACAATTGCATATTTAGTGTCGGACTAGATCATTTTCACTCCCGCCATCACAGAGATCGAACGATGGAACTGTGTATGTGTGTCTGCGCTACGCACAAATCTCAGCCAAGGATTGGTCTGCTTATGACCCTCAGTGAGGGCGCTGTTTGAGCTTCGACGCCATATGGACAATAATCTTGTTGGGGCGTTGCGGATAAAAGCATCAAACTCAAGCTCTGGTGTTTCTGATCAGCAGAGTTTGAGTTTGAGTCTCCTTCGTGGCTCTTGTGCCCTTGAGCAAGATACTTTACCATAATTGCTTTGTTCTTCAGATGGGACGTTAAGCCATAGGTCCCGTGTACTAGCATTGGTAGTGAAAAGAACCCCGAAAGCTTGCCATGTTAGAATAGGGGTTAACCTCAGTGTTTCTGGTTCACATAGCAAGCACCCTTGTTTACAGGTTTCCTCAGGCTTGCGAGCTACAGTGGTTAAGTTCACTTATGAGGCATCCGTGGTTTAATTACCAGAAATATATAAAATAATAAACAATGATAACGTTCTCTTTGACAGCATGTACTTGCATCAATGGGATATGTGGCAGCGGACCAACGGGTACAGGACAGTGCATCGGAGGATGCAACTACGGTTACACTGGACCCAACTGTAACATTCCCATTGGGGGCTGCGGAATCGAGTTCCATGTTTGTCATGAACATGCTGTTTGTGAGTCCTCCGGAAGTGAATTAAGGTAAGTTATTTGCCGACATAACTAGCTCTGGTAAATAAACAAGGTCATGCTGGTAAATGAACATGGTCGTGGTTTTAAATAACAAGGTCATGGTGGTAAATAAACAAGGACGTGGTGGTAATTGAACACATTCGTGGTGGTAAATAAAAAAAATCGTGGTGGTAAATAGACAAGGTTGGGTGGTAAATAAACAAGGTCGTGGTGGTAAGTTAACAAGGTTGTGATTGTAAAAAACAAGGTCATGGTGGTAAATAAACATGGTCGAGGTGTTAAATAACAAGGTGTTGGTGGTAAATAAACAAGTTCGTGGTGGTAATTAAACAAGTCCGTGGTGGTAAATAGACAAGGTCATGGTTTCAAATTAACAATGAGAAAAGAGTGCTCTATGGAATGATTAGCTATTGAGCCTTTTACCTGTTTTCATGAGTTCTTATTTAAGTCATTAACTGTACTGACAACTAGGTAAGGAAACGAAACCCAAAATAGGGAAAAACCCACGCAATCAGAAACTGAAATCCAAATCCACATGCAAGGCTCCGGTGTGTGGTCTGATACGAAGCGGGGTCCACACAAGTAGAAGACGGGGAAAGAAATCACTGAACCATTCTGATATCCCCGAATTGATTGACCAACATCCACTCCACAGAGACTAATTGGGTCTTTTGGGTCTTTTTCTCTGGATGTATTTAGTTGTGTTTGCCAGGCCGGCTATCTTGGATCGGGTCTTCATTGCGAGCCAGTCAACCGTTGTACCTTACCGGAACGCGGAAACTGCCACCAAGAGGTGAGTGTCAGGAGGACTCTGTCTTCCTCATCTTTGAAGCATGGACAAGTTTGAACATTTCAATCAACGTCACTGAGTAGAATTTTAGACTGCACGGTGAGAACATCATTAGAGAGGTTTGTGGTAGCACCATGGAAATATCTCTTATGAGTTGTGTTGGCTCTGACAAGAGCTGGTGGTGTAACAACTCACAATCTAGAGAGGTTTGTGTTAGCACCATGGAAATATCTCTTATGAGCTGTGTTGGCTCTGAAAAGATTCAGGGATGTAACAACTTAAAGATTGGATGAGCTTGCAGAATTAGGTCGGCGAATTTCCGAATTGGAAACAGAGAAAGGAAAACTAAAGTTGTAAAAACAACTCTGTTTTGGGGTTTTGTTTTGTTTTGCATGAAGGCTGTCTGCTCCTACACTGGCCCAGGGTTAAGTACTTGCACATGCAACAACGGATGGTCAGGAGACGGCTTTGTGTGTACTGCAATAGATCCCTGCCAATCTGAAGACAGGGGAGGGTGTGGAGCTGGAGCTATCTGTGCCTACATCAGGCCTGGCAGGGTAAGACTAGTTACTTCTTATTGAAAGGGCCATAGATTGGTAAATACTTAAAAAATTAAATGGTGTTTAAAGCTTTGCATGGTGTGAAAAATGAGAAGTAACTATAAATACATAAATAGTAAACTTGCGGGTACAACCATGTATAAAATCTCTTTTGAGGGAGTGTTGGCTCCGAAAAGAGCCGGTGTGGTCTTGACGTTTCGAACAGTATATAACAGTATTTGGAGCAGAGTATACTGTTCGAAACGTCAAGACCACACCAGCTCTTTTCAGAGCCAACACCCCCACAAAAGAGATTTTATACATGGTTGTACCCGCAAGTTTACTATTTATGTATTTATAGTTACTTCTTACTTAAAGAATTAATGACTATAAGAACTTACTTCGTGAGAAGCACTGCAGCTGTTGATAGTATAAACTACTTTGAGAAAGGACTCCCTACGAAGTAATATGGTTTGGATAATTTTTCACCCAAAAACATTTGAATCTGAGAAACGATTCATGCATGAATCGTTTCTCAGATTTCTCGTGGTATTCTCTTCTTGGTGATGGTTATAGATAAGAACTAAAGGTGAGGTTGGACTCGATATTTCAACTAGTATGATCAGTTTGTCTTCAGGAAAAGCTGAGAGTGTCTTTATTCTGATGGTCGTTTCATTCCATTTGAGTCATACCTAAATGGCATATCGACACTGATTTCGTGTAAATAAAAAAAAATGCAAAAAATTAGTTAGTGGCCTGACGTTTCTACCCTAGCAGAGTCTTTCTCGAAGGCTAAAATTAAAAAACCTGGATGGAAATTTATACTTTTTAATTTTATTTTCAGAGTCAGTGCTACTGTAACCTTGGTTACTATGGTAACGGGACCTATTGTGAACCCATCAATCCCTGTCTACTGATGACAAATGGTGGATGTCATGCTCAGGTAAACAATAACGACCCAAAACAATAGAAACCTTAAGAAAGAGTCAACCTTTTTAACCTCTTGCAAGAAAGTGTGCTCTTACCAGATTACGGGGTACTTGAACAATACTACCCCACAAAGGAATTTCAAAGAAACAATACTACCCCACAAAGGAATTTAAAAGAAACAATACTACCCCACAAAGGAATTTCAAAGAAACAATACTACCCCACAAAGGAATTTCAAAGAACAATACTATCCCACAAAGGAATTTCAAAAGGACAATATTACGCCACAGAATTTCAAAGAAATTCAAGGAATTTCAAAGAAACAAAACTACCCCACAAAGAAATTTCAAGGAAACAATACTACCCCCAAAGGAAATTTCAAAGAAACAATACTACCCCACAGAGGAATTTCAAAGAAACAATACTACCCCACAGAGGAATTTCAAAGAAACAATACTACCCCACAAAGGAATTTCAAAGAAACAATACTACCCCACAAAGGAATTTCAAAGAAACAATACTACCCCACAAAGGAATTTCAAAGAAACAATACTACCCCACAAAGGAATTTCAAAGAAACAATACTACCCCACAAAGGAATTTCAAAGAAACGATACTACCCCACAAAGGAATTTCAAAGAAACAATACTACCCCACAAAGGAATTTCAAAGAACAATACTATCCCACAAAGGAATTTCAAAAGGACAATATTACGCCACAGAATTTCAAAGAAATTCAAGGAATTTCAAAGAAACAAAACTACCCCACAAAGAAATTTCAAGGAAACAATACTACCCCCAAAGGAAATTTCAAAGAAACAATACTACCCCACAGAGGAATTTCAAAGAAACAATACTACCCCACAGAGGAATTTCAAAGAAACAATACTACCCCACAAAGGAATTTCAAAGAAACAATACTACCCCACAAAGGAATTTCAAAGAAACGATACTACCCCACAAAGGAATTTCAAAGAAACAATACTACCCCACAAAGGAATTTCAAAGAAACAATACTACCCCACAAAGGAATTTCAAAGAAACGATACTACCCCACAAAGGAATTTCAAAGAAACGATACTACCCCACAAAGGAATTTCAAAGAAACGATACTACCCCACAAAGGAATTTCAAAGAAACGATACTACCCCACAAAGGAATTTCAAAGAACAATACTATCCCACAAAGGAATTTCAAAAGGACAATATTACGCCACAGAATTTCAAAGAAATTCAAGGAATTTCAAAGAAACAAAACTACCCCACAAAGAAATTTCAAGGAAACAATACTACCCCCAAAGGAAATTTCAAAGAAACAATACTACCCCACAGAGGAATTTCAAAGAAACAATACTACCCCACAGAGGAATTTCAAAGAAACAATACTACCCCACAAAGGAATTTCAAAGAAACAATACTACCCCACAAAGGAATTTCAAAGAAACAATACTACCCCACAAAGGAAAAGTCAAATGCTTTTGGCTGTGCTCCTTGGTGGTCATTGATGTGGCTGGGTGCCAAAAGGCTTCCTTAAATGCTTCAGCTCTGACACATTGTAGCCGCATTCTTCGCAATTCAGCTTCTCAGCTGCAAGTAAGGATGATTAGCCTCCCAAATTATTAGTGTTATTATTATCATTATTATGGAGGAGAATTACAGTATAATGTCTTCTACTCAAACTCAATCTTATTCCATAAAAATCAGTTTGGCCATGGTTGATGAAAATGGTCTGTAATGACACAATTAGTGTTGTTTATAAACAATTTTACACCTCTTTTTTCTTTCTTTTTTCTTTTTATCTTTAAGGCTGATTGTATTCAAACAGGGCCGGGTACCAGTGATTGTCAGTGTAGAGATGGATATGGCGGCGATGGTTTCCGTTGTTATCTAAGCTTACCAATGGTATGTCTTACACTTTGAACTATAAGGGACCATGGAAAAAGTAAATAGGGAAGCCCACTGGAAAATGATTAGGGAAACCCACTGGAAAATGATTAGGGAAACCCACTGGAAAATGATTAGGGAAACCCACTGGAAAATGATTAGGGAAACCCACTGGAAATGATGAGGGAAACCCACTGGAAAATGATTAGGGAAACCCACTGGAAAATGATTAGGGAAACCCACTGGAAAATGATTAGGGAAACCCACTGGAAAATGATTAGGGAAGTCCCTGGAAAACTGGTAGGGATTCCAGCGGAATTTTTTTTTTACAAGGCCTTGTCACACAGGGCAATTTTTGCAGGTAACTTGGAGGCCAACCTCGTTCCCAGGGGTGACTGATCCTGCTGCACCATTTTTATTTCCCAGCACACGCTGCTTGTTCATAACCCCTGGTATTGGTGAAATAAAATGTGATTGTACGTGGCACATTTTATCAGGCCTGTGGCCGATCCACTGTAGGCGTGTGCTCAAGTATGGTAGCCTGAAAAAGAGGCATCAAGTCAAAGAGCAACTGGTCCCCTTCTCATTCTTCTTTGATCTCTTAACATGTTCAATTGTAGACAGTTCGGGGTGACTGTAAAAACATGACTCATTTAAAATGGACGCCAAAATACCTGCATTTTGACATGAACGTAGTAAGCGTCCTACAAGCACCATACAAGTACTTTAGACTTTTTAGCAAACGTGCGCGCAAATCAGTCACTTTTAGTAGCCAATCGGCATCGTTTCTCAGCACGTCCCTATCGGGGGGTTAGTAACGGGAAGTATCAATATGGCTCGCTGCTTGTGGTAGAGATATTGATTGGAGGCCAACAAATGCATTACCTGCAAAAGGTACACTCCAGTAATAAAACAGAGATTCTTCTTTTAGTGGGAGAAAATTGTGATGTGAATTATTTTTTGTCTTGCCTTGACCTTATTGCCCCGGCCCAACTTTATATAGAGGTGCTTATGCTTAACATTTTCCTGCTTAGCAGAAATGAGCAGGGTATATGAGCAAAGGTATTTTACAGGATCGGTAATGATAAAAAACATTGTTAAATTTTAGTCTGAAAATAAATTAGAAATAAATTCTTTTCTTTCTGTACAACTGCTTTTGCTTTTCTTTTTTGTAGGAAATATCCAAAATACAGCAATTGGGAAGATTCTACGAGCTGATAATGGTAATAATAATAATAATAATATTAATAATAACAATAAAATTGCATTTTATAGCACAGTTTACAATTTAAAACTACAAAAAACCTTTGCAGGATCCCTACTGCCTCAATCCTCCAAAATCAACCAATATGAGTTTATGTAGGATTTCTACTGCCTCAATCCTCCAAAATCAACCAATATGAGTTTATGTAGGATTTCTACTGCCTCAATCCTCCAAAATCAACCAATATGAGTTTATGTAGGATCCCTACTGCCTCAATCCTCCAAAATCAACCAATATGAGTTTATGTAGGATCCCTACTGCCTCAATCCTCCAAAATCAACCAATATGAGTTTATGTAGGATCCCTACTGCCTCAATCCTCCAAAATCAACCAATATGAGTTTATGTAGGATCCCTACTGCCTCAATCCTCCAAAATCAACCGATATGAGTTTATGTAGGATCCCTACTGCCTCAATCCTCCAAAATCAACCAATATGAGTTTATGTAGGATCCCTACTGCCTCAATCCTCCAAAATCAACCAATATGAGTTTATGTAGGATCCCTACTGCCTCAATCCTCCAAAATCAACCAACATGAGTTTATGTAGGATCCCTACTGCCTCAATCCTCCAAAATCAACCAATATGAGTTTATGTAGGATCCCTACTTCCTCAATCCTCCAAAATCAACTGATATGAGTTTATGTAGGATCCCTACTGCCTCAATCCTCCTAAATTAACCAATATGAGTTTATGTAGGATCCCTACTGCCTCAATCCTCCAAAATCAACCAATATGAGTTTATGTAGGATCCCTACTGCCTCAATCCTCCAAAATCAACTGATATGAGTTTATGTAGGATCCCTACTTCCTCAATCCTCCAAAATCAACCGATATGAGTTTATGTAGGATCCCTACTGCCTCAATCCTCCAAAATCAACCAATATGAGTTTATGTAGGATCCCTACTGCCTCAATCCTCCAAAATCAACTGATATGAGTTTATGTAGGATCCCTACTGCCTCAATCCTCCTAAATTAACCAATATGAGTTTATGTAGGATCCCTACTGCCTCAATCCTCCAAAATCAACCAATATGAGTTTATGTAGGATCCCTACTGCCTCAATCCTCCAAAATCAACCAATATGAGTTTATGTAGGATCCCTACTGCCTCAATCCTCCAAAATCAACCAATATGAGTTTATGTAAGATCCCTACTGCCTCAATCCTCCAAAATCAACCAATATGAGTTTATGTAGGATCCCTACTGCCTCAATCCTCCAAAATCAACCAATATGAGTTTATGTAGGATCCCTACTGCCTCAATCCTCCAAAATCAACCAATATGAGTTTATGTAGGATCCCTACTGCCTCAATCCTCCAAAATCAACCAATATGAGTTTATGTAGGTTCCCTACTGCCTCAATCCTCCAAAATCAGCTGATATAAATTTGTGAAGGATCCCTACTGCCTTTAATATTTTAAGAGACCCACACTCTTTGGATTTTGTTTAACTCCCATCTAATTCTAACCTTTTTGTTCAAGATGGCCCAGATGGACTGGTCTCTTGCATTGCATCCGTCTTTGACTGTCTTCGCTCCGACTAATGAAGCCATCAGCCAGTTTTTAAGATCTGGCAATGTCCTCACACGCCTTCGAGCAATTGAGATTGTCGAGTAAGGATCTTTGTGTTTATTCGAACCCACACTCCAATGACTTAACCATGAGAACTTGAATTTGATGCTCTAAACCGCTCAGCCATTATTTTCTTGCAACTTTGATGACCAATTGAGCCCAAATTTTCACAGTTTTGTTATTTTATGCTTGTGTTGGGATACACCAAGTGAGAATACTGGTCTTTCACAATTACCAAAAGTACACCCTGTCTTTAAGCACCTTGCATCCTTTGGTAATTTGTCTTTTTGTAAATCTAGTCATCATTATATGTTTTCCCGGCCAATTTCAGCAAAAAATTATGCAATTTCATCAACACGCATTCAAATTCACTCATTTTTCACTAATCCAATCAAACTAGGTTTTTGTGTGTGTAAGCTATTAATGCATTCAATTTTGTTTTTCTCATTCGCATTCGTTCAGTCCTTCTATTTCATTTATAGGCATTCAAGACTACACTGTGACCGTTCTTAAGTTGAATTTCTACAAACCTATTTACACTTGGTGAAATTGAATGGTTGATGAACAGCTCTCGCTGCTTGCTTTTTATGAAATTGAATGAGTCTTGTGGCCTAATGAAATTTAATGATCTTATTTGATCAATGAACATGATGAATGCTAAACTGGTGAAATTAAATTGCTCCTTTTGACTGTTGAAAGCTGATTCAACGGAGCATTCATTTTCAAACAAAATTTAATGAGCCAGGTGTTAAAATTAATGGATTTTTGTTGAAATTGGCCAGGATCACCTATATTATTGTTTGTGTTGCGGAATAAAATGCTGTTTTAGTTTAAAATGTTCAAACTTGGCAATTTCCTTGTTTTTCTTCTTCTCTAGAATGCACCTTGTAAACGGCACCTTCAGCGAGCGTGATTTGTATCGGCTGGCTTTCGATGTAGATCAGAATATCCCAACTCTCTTTCCGTCCTTTGAGATCATCGTCCACGACTGTAACCAGGTGAATTGGTTTTGTGAATACCCTAGAGACCTTTTTTTGCATTTCACGTCACTGGAGTAGAGCGCCCTCTCTCATAGGGGTTCATAGACTCCCTCGTGCACTGTGGGTACATAGCTGTTGTAAATTTTAATTGTTCCGCCGTTGTTTTACCTCAGGGCTCACCTTTAACACTAGCCCCGCGTACATTGGCTCGTAAGAACTGGGCAAGTGAACGCCACTTCTCAACTTGCTCCGTGGGCTTCTTTAAAACTGGTCCATACGCTCAGGTGCTGCCTGCTGTGCCCCCATTGCTTAGACGCTGGCAGTGCTGGTTTTGTACACAAAGACGGGGATGTGAATTAGGTGTCTTTCTCAATGATTTTCACAGTTTCCTCACGGCTAAAAAAGATTGGTCTATAATACTCATATTTCTTCCTTTTCATGTGAATAATACAGTGTAATATTTTTTTTTTTTTAAATTTACTTTTGAGTGTGCGAATGCAACTTCACCTTTGGTGTGCTAAAACATCTTAAGGGCTGAGGGGTTTCCACAGCATCGCTGTTATTCTTCTATCAGTATCTTACTATCCACGTGAAAAGTAGAATATGAACGCTCTCTGTTCTTTGTCTGTAAATTGACTCATGTGGAGTGGCCACAACATGGCGTTGAGATCCCGTCATTGTGTAAGGTATATTTCTTAGGTAACTTATACCTGCTCTGACCTGTAAACAACAATGAACAAAAGTGGTTTAATAAAATGTTGACTCAAAGTTTACATGTGAAATGTTTGTGAAAAAACTAGAATTAGCTGTTGCAAACTACCTACTAATCAAAAGGACCTATGGTTTAAATGCAAAAAAATAGTTAACAGCCTGATGTTTCGACCCCAACAGGGTCTTTCTCAAAGGCTAGAAACGTGAAAGATTTGTGTTGAAGGGTTTGCGCAAGTCTATCTGTACATAGCATTTGCAGATGTTTGACAATGAAAGCTCATTTTGATGACAGTATTGAGTCATTGTCATTCTTTGTGAGTGTACTTCGGGCACTTCCGTAAGGCCACCATCAAAATAAATTATGTTTCAGGCAAAATCAATTATATAGGAAGGAATTAATCTGCACACTCTCTTTTATGGATGTTATCTTTGTCCACAGCATCTTTGTGTAAATGGTATACCAGTTAACGTATCGGACATTCCTTCAACAAATGGACTAATCCACATCGTAAATGAGGTAAGAAGTAGTTTTAAAAAAATATATATCCTAGATGCAAATTTAACATCTATTCTATTGAACTGTTGCAGTACTGGCTGCTAAAATATAGGATTCAAACTGCCTCTAGAAATCTGAGAAACAGTTCATCTCAGATTAAGATAATTTTGGGTGAAAAATTATCCAAGTCATATTAGTTTGAGGGGAATTTTTTCTCAAAATAGTTTATACTATCAACAGCTGCAGTGCTTCTCACCAAGTAAGTTTTTATGGTCGTAAATCTTTTGAGTATTTACCAATCTGTGACCTTAACTTCTACGATCATTTTGCTTCTAAAATTTTAGCAAACGACATCACTGCATGGTGTCTGTTGACCTTTGTATTTTGATCTTTGACACGATATCCCATGCTGCCTTCCATCCAGGTTTTGGCTCCGGCATTCAGCGAAGCTGACGAGGGTATTCTCCCATCAGGAACGGCACCCGTGAACAAAACTCGTCTGCTCTCCTTCAGCCAACTTGTCAATCAAACTCAGCCCAACTCTGCGGTCTTGGACCTCCTTCAGGTAAGCATAAACATTTTTCAGAGTTCCTTCAGCAGAAAGTATCCCCTTAACATATCTGCTGAGCAAAAATTAGCGGGAAACCAGTCACAAATGGTGCGTTTCACATGGTATTTTGGCTGGTAACCTCATACTGGTTGGCAAAATTGTTTTCTGCTTAGCTACTTTTTTGCTTGAACAGCTCTAAGAAATACTGCGCCTGGATTCATTCTCTTCTATTATTTGTTGTTGCCCTTACAGTGACTCGCGAAAAGGCTGCTTTCGGCGGCCTTTTCGTGAGGCTGTTAGTTTCTCTGACAAGGCAGCATCCGCATGCAAAGCAGCATAACTCATGTGGCCAGAGGAGGTCAGATGACGACGCAGGCACCCATCATACACGGGCCAAGTTCGCACACGGACCATTTGCCGATTGCTGGAGGTCAACATTACCTGGTACCCAACAGGGCCCATTTTCATGGCTCTGCTTACCGCCGAATTCTGCGCTTATGATCACCATTCTCCGCTTACGTGCAAGCGCCAAATTTCTGCACTAGTTGTGTAAGCGAAGAATGCCTAGTATCGTGGAGTTTGCACGTGCACAAGCAAAAATTCCCTGCTAGCTCGTGAAATACGCTTGACGTAAGTTTGGAATTCCCTGCTTCCGTAAGCGCCAGTTCTTTGCTTATGGTAAGCAGAGCCATGAAATTGGGCCCAGATGTTGTACCATTTAATATCGGCGTAATAATTTATGCACAATGAATGGTCCGTGTGTGAACTTTACCCAAATGGGAGAGCGGCCGGGTTTGCGGGTGGGTTGCGGGCCAGGTTTTGCTGCCGCAAGTGATTCGTGCCGCACGTCAACATTGTTTTCGTTGCGCATGTTTTTGTAAATCATCAGCCGCGCTTTCATACCTTGCGTTCGTTCATCCCCTTTCAAAAAAAATATGTGAAATAAATCAAATTTTGAAATACGAAGAAAATAAAACAATCGTACCCCCTTAGTATGATCACCGGACCGAAAAAAAGGACGTACGAAAATTTGCAGCCCGATCTATACAGGCACCTGGGAGTTTTTCTTACACAAACAGACACGTTACTTGCATTAGTATATGGATGGTGTGTAAAGCACTGTATTCAAAACACAGTCAATAAATTTAATTGAAAATCAAAACTCCAAATTTCTGTATCTATATTTTGCAGCAAAATGGTCTTTTGGATGACATCAGGGCGGCGACATCTTACACAGTTTTCCTACCATCAAATGATGCAGTCACGTTATTCAACGCCTCCAGAGTAGTAAGTTGAAATTCTAAATACATTTTGAGTTAATCACAGTTCGCTTGGTGGGTCCCGGCCGAGCAGTCTCTACTGCATCGGACTCAAGTTCTGATGGTTGATTCATCAGAGTGTGGGTTTGAATCCTGGTCATGACACCTGAGAAAGGCACTTAACCATAATTGCTTCTCTTAACCCAGGTGTATAAATGGGAACCTGAGAGGGCTGAGGCGGTACTGTGTTGGATTAACCCCTTATCGCTAGTTAAAGCAGAATGGGGTTGTATGTTCCCCAGGGAGTTGAGAAAGTTAGAGGAATGGTCTCAGTATGCCTGATGAACAGGGATAATAATGTTGTAAAGCACCTTGATCTAGCTACTAAGATATGTGCGCTATATAAGAACCAATTATTATTGGGGGTTTCGGCCATCAGCCGAAACCACCTTTGTTTTCGTTGAGATTTTTTTTTTTTTTTTTCACTATTATTATTCTTCTTTCCGAAAAAGTCTCATAGCATTTACACGTGAAATTTGTTACCGTTCGATCTCAGGAACTACAGTCTTAAAAGACACAAACAATACATCAAATGAAAGCCTGTGCTCTAACTTAGATCAAGCAGCAGCTCGATCGAGGGTTTTTAATCATCTGTTTACGATATTAACGATTTAAAAACACGTATCGTCAACAAAGCACGATCGTCTTGTGTGTGTACATTGCACGTAATTCACGCTGTACATCGCATACGGCCATACTCACACAGAGCCCATTGTCCACGCGCGTGGCATCGTTCGACCTTTGTACCTTTCATTTTGGTTCACAACTTCGCTTCTACAGTTAATGGTGAACCTGTATAGCGCCCTCTTGTTTGTGGAGAGTCCCCGAACTATTAAAATACGGAAGCGTTTGGGGATATTAGTAGCGGTTTGTTCTCACGCAATTTCAATGCATTCTCCCACCACAATTTATTTCAAGGTCTGTGCAGTATAGCTTATTAATAACTTTAGCATTGGCATGGTAGTTTATTGTTTACAATTGTTTATTATTTAAAACTTTATATCGTCTGAACCATAACGTAAAAGAGTTATAATTTTTGTACCGTCTTGTAGCTTATCACAACGTTCGTACGAAAAACGTGTTTTCATCATCGTGATGTCATCAGGTGTCAAATTAATTATAACATTAATTCAACATTGACAACAAAGCCGAAACCCCAGTGTTTGTTCGTTACAAACTCGTATCTAGTTATTATTATTATTACAAAGATATTTACAAATAGCTGGAAACCTTTTTAGAGTTGTAAGCTAAATCACCTCTTTTTTTTACAACTCGTTAAAACTTGCTTGAGAATTGCAGTCAAAGCATTACCAAAAGTGTGTTTAGACTTTTTCAGGACCCTTATTCTGACACTGCTTAACCAGGGCCCAGTTTCATTAGAGCTGCTTAAGCAGAACTTACTGCTTACACATTTTCTGCTTAGCAAAAATAAGCATGATACCAGTCACAGATTGTACATGTTACATGGTATTTTAGCTGAGAAAAATCCAAAGCCAGCGTTCTCGCTTAACAGTGGTCCGCTCGGCAAAATGCCAGTTAAAACACCTAAGGACCAGTCAAACTTCACTCCAAGTTGTCCTGCTGGATAGTTCAATGTTGGAAAGCAATCTGAATCATGGACAAGTGCAAAAGCTAGTGGACCAGTGAAATGAAAAGCTTATTGGTCCTGCAGGCTGGTCACTGAAAAAGTTATGGGCAAACCCTGAAAGTTATTCCGGGCGTTTAAAACGTCCGCCGTAAGTCTGTCATCCAACGCCAAGTGGCTACAACAAAACTTTATTTCACATTCATAAATACCCCAGACAGTTTCGCTATTCCTATTGGTGGAGAGCATGTCACGTTGGGGTGTTTAAACGGCTGATAAAAACATAGCTGGAGCTGTTTAAAACCGGCTGGCTTCGCGTGTTGGGCGCGCAAGCTCATGTACAACAATTTAATTACGCGGAACGCAATATATAGCTATTAGTACCAGTGCGTAATCTATTTTTACACGCGCGTACACACAACCCAACGCGCACCGAACATAACTTTTAAAAAGTTTTTGAAAATGTACAAATGTACAAAATTCACTGCGAAGCAGATTGTCACAGATTGTCTATAACATTTTTTCACTTTGTAACAAAAGGGCATTTATAAGTGGGAATAAAAGAGTAGTGACTCGTTTTTAAACGGCCGTTTAAAACCTTGCAGGGTCGTGGCCGTGCGATAAAGGCCCGAGCCGAAGGCAATGTCCTTTATCGCACGGCCACGACCCTGCCGGTTTTAAACGGCCGTTTAAGAACTCGTCGCCACTCTTTTATTCCCTTATTTATTGTCAATTCTGAGCATTGTTTCCTTTCCTTGCAGACGAGAGATATTCTGCGATACCACGTTGTCCTCGGTCGAACCTGGGCTAGTGCTGATATCTACAATGGAATGCATATCGACAGTGGTCTAGGCCACAACTACCAACTACGCTTCAGGAAAGATTCTACCAATGTAAATAACATACAGTTGATGATTTCTAACAGTTTTGCCGTATTTTTATCTCTACAACATATTTTATACACTTACTTTTTTCTAGTCATTTATATCTTTTTGTTATCATTTAATGTCTGTTTTGCCACATTTTGTACGCATAATTTTGTTAACCTATTTGGAGTTTTTGGTTTACTCCCAGATCAGGCGTGTGACTTCTCAGGATTTTTTCCTGATTTCGGGATTGTCTCAAAATCTCCTTGAGCCTTCAAACTTTCTTGAGTGATTAGAAAGCAGCCACTAAAGGGAGAAAAAGTATCCACTTTGTGTCCAAATCTGTAGTTTTCTATTTCTGGAGATATACAAAGTCTTTACACCTCATGAATTGTAACATCTGGGAGGTTCAAGTTCTAGACTAAGGGCAACCCCACATCGGCAAGCCATTTTTTCAGGATTTTTTATATTTATCCCAACCTCATACCTGCTAGGTATTTGTATAGAGCTCTGTAAGTGCCACCAACTTTGTTGAGATCCTGACATAATTTACTGCACGATGACAACATCATGAAGGAAAGATGACCACATCCTAAAACAATTTATCTTGGGATGACGACATCTTGAAAGTAGAATGTTGTGTTCCAGATGCATTTAATCTTGGGATGACAACATCCTGAAAGTAGGATCTTGTCTTCCCAAGACAATCTATCTTGGCTTCTCAACATTTTCAGGATGTTATTATCCTCTGATAATTTATCTTTGGACTTCGACATCTTACTTCCATGATGTCAACATCCTTAGATAAACTATATCAGAAAGACGACATCTTACTTTAGGATTTCGCCGTCCTGAGGTAAATCTTCTCGTTTCTGATGTCATCATCCTCCAGTAAATTATCTCAGAAGCTCAGTATGTGGGATGGCACTCTCCGAAATCCAGATATTTGTTTTGCCTTTTGATAATTTAGAAATCTTGTGTGCTTTCTTCGCTCTTTTTTCCTGCAGTTATTTGTGAATAACGTTCAGGTTGTGTTTCGGGACCTCTTGACTGATAGAGGAGTGGTCCATGTCATCTCTGACGTTCTGTTACCTCTGCCGAACCACTGTGATATTAATCATACAGTTACTACACTGGTAAAAACAAAAACGGCTTTCAATAAAACAAGTCTACTTCATTATACTTACCTGTAGGGCCACTACTAATGCATTTTCCCTAACCGACAGGTTTGATCTGCTAAAAGTTTTGAGTACCCGCCATGCCCCCGCGGTCTCGCCGCCATGTTATCTCCGTCTTTTCCTTTAGCGCCTCCAGACTTGTTTCAGATTTGCTAAGTACAATTTTATATTGTTGCATTCTTGCTTGGAGAATATTAGTGTCATTAATTCATGTCATTGTGTCAGTTCAACAAGGTCAAACAATAATAATTATAATAGTAATGGCTTTGTATATAGTGCTCAAATCTGTCACTCAGTGACACTCATGTCGCTCCAACATTATTACCCCTGGTCACTGGGCCATTTATTTCATTCCTTAAACCATCTCAGCTCCCTTGGGAGTATACAGCCTGTGCTGCCAAATATGTAGCGCACCAAGCTAAATCAATCACAAGAACCATCTCTGCCCTCAAAGGTACCCATTTACTCCTGGGTGAAGAGAAGCAATTGTAGCTAAGTGTCTTGCTCAAGGACACAAGTGTCATGACCGGGATTCAAACCCACCCTCCAGTGACTCTGCCACTAGAGTTTGAATTTGATGCGCAAGACCACTCGGCCACGGCAAGCTACAATCGTAATCCTGCAGAATTCAGGATTAAAAGCTGAAACATGCTCTGTGCAATTTTTTTCTGTCAGGGTTTCATGTCTTGTTTTGGTTTTGTTTCCAATTTTACAGTTCCCAGAATGCTGCAGTGGATTCTATGGCCAGGAATGTGCAGGTAATTGGTTTAGAATGTGTAATTCCATGGTCACAGAGAGGCTCCAAGGTCAACCTTAGATTTGTGATCCACTCATTTTCCAAGAGATAAAGGCATTACGAAAATACGGGAAAAACTCATGTTAACCTCATGTTAAAATGGTGTAAAATGCCTCTGTGTTTGATAACCTTCAAATGCAATTTTTTTGTCAAAATCCAAAAACGATCGATGACGTCACATTTCAAATACACGGTCTGTACATTTTTGTATAGAGAATTTTTAGTTCATCCCAGAATATTGATGATACTCAATCAAACCAGCATTGGATTTGACCTTTTGACCGGCGCAAACAAATTCCTGTTTGTATTGTACAGACCCATTTTCTTGTGTGATGTTTGATGACGTTGCGTTTAAAATTTCGCCATGAAAGAATATCGGATAAAATTACATTTTCACCATTTTAATGTGAGGTAAAGAGACCTGTAGTTTTTCCTGACTTTCACGCGGACTCCGCCGTTTGGAAAATGAGTGCATCACAAAACTGACCTTGACGTTGAAACCCCCTCTAACATTCTTGTTTTAAATAATGGGCGTAAGCTTAGTGTTGTGACATAAAAGTCTGTGTTTATTGTTTGTGTGTAGAATGTCCAGGTGGGTGGTCATCTCCATGTAATAACCATGGTCAGTGCAGCGACGGCACCGATGGGACAGGAACCTGCAGTTGTTTTTCAAACTTCAACGGGACGGCTTGTGAGCTGTGTGAAGCTGGACACTACGGCCAGCTCTGTGATGGAGGTAGGTTAGGTACCATACCTGATATTCTGCGATTAGTAATAACATAATAATACTATCGTAAACTTGGGTGTGATCCCTGGCTACACGGCAGCTTACGGTTGAATGGCTTCTGACTGGCACCGCAAACAAAGATACTGACTAATTGGGAGACTGCCAACATAGGGCTGGATAGCTCAGTTGGTAGAGTGCCGGTACGTTAATCCGGAGGTCGTTGGTTCAAGTCCCGCTCCAGTCAATTTTTCTTTGTTCAAACCCAAATTATATAAAACACCCAGTCAGTTTCCTTTGTGGTTTACTACTTGAAAATAATAATATGAGACATTTATACAGCGCATAATGCAGGAGCCTCTGTGCGCAACACAAAGCATAAATCAATGAAATATATCAAGCAATTTGTTAACAAAAATGTAGACTAAAACAGGTGAGTCTTTAACAATCCCTTGAAAATCATAACAGAGTCAGCTTGGCGAGTATGAACTGGTAAGTCGTTCCACAGTAAAGTTGCAATGAAGTTGAAGGCTCTTTGACCTTAGAATTCTGTTGAAACAGTAGTTTGCGTCAGGGCTATTTTTTTAACATTGTACAAGGCCCTGGAATCGACCAACCGTGGGCACGATCAAAGTAATGTACCCCATTATTATTGTTATTATTCATTTATTTGATTAACACAATGCAAAATGTACAATAAATATACAAATGCACGTAATAGTCATTATGAAGAAATTAGCAAGAAAGCAAACACAATAAAATAATTTACAAAACGAAGAGAAACACAAAGAACCTAAACACCTTAAAAGGGCCAATACAAAAATAAATACAACGAACTGTGGAACAAAATGTAAAAACCAAAAAACAACAGCGGCTATGTGGGTCACTGGCCGCAAAAGTGAAATAAACTACTATTACCCGTAGGTATGCAGTCCCGCACATAAGAAATGACAGTGATGACGCGACTATAGATCTTTCCATTGTTGATAAACAAACTGCGCTGGTTGGCATGGACCGCCGAATGTTATTAAAACATTCAATCGTGTTAACAGATGTTTTAACAAAATTCAACATTTTCGGCAAACTTCTAATTAAATAAAATACCTCCCATGATCGGTTGCTTTGTTTCCAATAAATTCAACACTATTTTTGAATATTTGTGTAACATTGTTACAAACTGTAGCTATCTGTTTTTGTTTTGCATTTATGGCTTTTCATAGTTTTCCAGCCTGGGTTGGCAAAATCTTGGGCTGTGACGTTGCAAAAGAAAGGTCTATACAAAGCACACAAAACTACAAAAGACTAATACTCTACAGAGGCCCAGAGCACATGACCAAAAGGCAGAGGAGCACTGTGTAAAGGCATTTTACTACTTGAGGTACATCACTCATGCTCCCCTGAGCCATGTACATGCATCTTCGCAGCACATCACGTGATTGGTTCTTGACCAATCATATTCACAATCTATTGCTGTGGTACGACAAGCTTGTTTGAAGTAAAACACAGGAATTGTATTACTTCTTGTTTTAGGATAAACTGGAAGATTTTTATTTGATGTTTTTTGCTGAACTAGCTGTTGATGGTTTTGTTTTTTCTGTTGTTGTTTTTGTATCAGTGTGCAACTGCGTGAATGGACGTTGCCGGGATGGTATCCATGGTGACGGGAGATGTATGTGCGACAGTGGAAACACTGGATTACAATGTGACATAGGTACGGTACAACATCGTTTCTCATGTTTGGATATTTGGCTCTGGATTTCAGAAATGAAATATAATAATAATAAATAATGGCTTCTTATATAGCGCTCATATCCGTCACTCAGTGACGCTCAAGGCGCTTCAACATTTATTTTTTTCCTGCAAGGTATTTGGGGGCTACATTTGAAGTATGTGACCTACTCCTTTACAAAGCACCATGTAATGGTTTACAAGGTGCTGTGGCGCAATATGCAGCCAATCAAACCAGGAACACCGGGGCGAACCCCTTCTCTTTTCGATAAGTGTACTGGGTTCTTTTACGTGCGTTACACAACACACGGGGCAAACAGCTTTACGTCCCATCCGAAGGACGAAGCAATAATGGTTAAGTGTCTTGCTTAAGGACACAAGTGTCACGACCGGGACTCGAACCCACACTCTGCTGAGTCGGAAACACCAGAGCTTGAGTCCGGTGCTCTTATCCGCTCGGCCACGACACGCCATATCAAGGCAACTTGGGTTTCCGGTCAGGTTGGTGTAGTGGTATCTTTTCTCACCTTCCACTTCTAGGACCCTGGTTCGAATCCCACTGGGGGCACTGAGTGGATTTGGTTTTCAGTCCCTGCCTGATTGCGTGGGTTTTCGCTGGAATAATTCTCTGGAGTTTTCCTCCCACATCTAAAACTGAAACTTCCTTCTTTTTATGTCTTTCCCTGTAAGTGTTAGCAAGGTGCTGCGGCGCTTTCAGCAGCCACTGCCAGAAACACCGGGGCAAACCCCTTCGCTTTTTAGTGATAAGTGGAACTGGGTTCGCTTACGTGCATTACACAGCACACGGTACCTACGGCTTTACATCCCATCCAAAGGACAAAGCAATAATGATTAATGTGCCATACTTAAGGACACAAGTGTCAAGACTTGGACTCTAACCCACACTCTGCTGGTCAGAAACACCAGAGCTTGAGTCTTATGCGCTTGACCGCTCGGCCACGACATGCAGTAATGTAAAACTGGAACGACATTCTATCCACGATATAGCTTTTTTCAGTTAAATATTCATACCCTATTCTAACATTTTAAATGAACTTTTGCATTCATTTTTCCTTCATAGCCAAAACTTCTTCAAACCAGTGTTCAGAGAAATGTGATCCAAATGCGTAGTAAGTAGAATTAAATTATTTCAATTTTTACTCATAGTAACAATTTTATTCTGCCTGATTTCAAACATCACGTTAATGATATTCAAGAATGTGTACACTGATAAGACAATACACAGCATAAAAATTTACCCCAAAATGGCAAAAATAATATATAAAGCCTCCTAAAAGATTGAACAATTTGGGCTCAGAAGTTGAGGACATAAAAAACGGGAATTGAGGAGAGTTTGAAAAAACAAAAACTCTGACCCTATCTTTGTCTAAACCATTGTTATTTGTTTGATTCCTAGCTGTCTTGATCAGCAATGCCTTTGCTACAACGGTTACGTCTGGAATGGCACCCATTGCGATGGTAAGTTACTAAAAGTCTCTGATTGAATTGACACTTGACTGAAAATGCCTAATCTTTAACCACTTCAGGTTGGTATGTTGAACAATTTTCTGTGCCTCTGTGTGGTATTATTTGTCGGAACTTTTTGGAGCTTCTGGAGTAATCATTTTCCTTGAAAATACAGTGATCACAATGAAACCCTGACTTGGCAAAGGAAAGACAGCAAAGGCTCGCATAATAAGCACCGGGATTTGTTGTTCTCTCGTGAGAAAATACGTGTATGCACTCGCCATGAGTCTCAGAGCTGTTGCTGTGAGCTGCGGTTGATAATCTGCCATGGTTTGCTGGACTCTGGGAATGCTCAAACTTACCTCCCATTGAGCTGAATACGATGATAAACAATGGTGGCAGCCTGTCCATTCTTTATATGCCACATGTGTATAACAATAGGACAACGGTCTGGAATCCAGGGTTACACAATAACCCACGGAAAAAGGGAGGTTTCCGGTACTTTTCCTCTTTGTATTGTATTGTTGAAACAAAGCGTAGCACAATAGGTATTGGAATGTCCGGGTGGATATTCCCGACAGTCATCTGACCGACTGCGAAGAATTGAGGGCGCTGCGAAGTTGCTCCGATCAGTTGACGAATCAAAAGAGCTGAAGATTAAATGCAAAAATTTGACTCTCTTTGATATTGCCTAAACATCTAGGTTCCACTGAACAACAAATCTCCAGTATTCATTTTAAAATACTTGTTAAAATCACGACAGTATGCAAATAGCCCGTATGCAAGTCCCAATGTGCATGACCGGCGTGCAAAGGATTCTGGGTGAAGTCCAGGTCTAACAAACACACCAGCAACCATCATGGTGCTCTGAGTTTGAAGCAGTGCGGTACACAACTATAAAACCTGACATAGCAACATGTGTAATACAGCGTGGCACCCATCTCGGCAGCTTGGGATAGCCTTTAACTATACTCCGTTTCCCAAGATGCATTGCAGTATATTTTCAAAATGGCGCTTGTGCAGATGGGCTATTGTAACTTTTTACTCAACAAGTTCCCGCTCTTTCTGTTATTATTAGTTTACGACCCCTGCAGTGAAGACGGCATCTGCTCTGAGCATGCTACTTGTCATTCCCTCACCGGTGGACGTGTTAACTGTCTATGCTCTGAAGGTTACCAGGGGGATGGTTTTTATTGTGGTGGTAAGGTCTCCAAATTTATTCAATAATAATCTGGGCAAATATTCACTTTAGTGTCATAGATTGGTAAATACTGCTAAAATTATTGACCGTAAAAACTGACTCGGTGAGAAGCACTGCAGCTGTTGATAGCATAAACTATTTTGAGAAAGGATTCCCGTTGAAGTAATATGGGTCGGATAATTTTCCCCCCCCAAAAAACTTTTGAAACTGAGAAACGACTCATGCTTGAATCGTTTCTCAGATTTCTGAAAGTTGGTGTCTGTTCGCGAATGCTGCGGCCAGAGATGCAGTTGGCCCCCGCTGTCACCTCGCTATACAGGGATGTTTTCGACATTCTTGTGAAAATGCTGTGACTGTTTTTGGGGGTGTTTTCTCAGCAATTAGACACTGTATTCGGCTGAAATTTTAACATGTGCCTTTTACCGTATCTTTCTTTTGAATTTTTTCTATAAATAAGCACTACGTTGACAAAAACCAATCTATGACCCTACCTTTAAATTAACTGCACACAAACTTATAAAATGACTTGGTAGGTACTGTGCATTGTCCCTCTGTTATTCTTTTGCTTTGTCGGGTTAAATACAACAAGGGAAACTTTGTGGGATCCAAAAGCTTAAGTACCCAAATCTTAAACAAATGTTCTTGAATCTCAACCGAATGTGTAAAATTTTACTAGATTACGCACGTGTAACTTTATATTTACTCGCGTGTACTGACAATACTAAAAGTGCAGTTTGACGCGTTGATGATGCGGTGATTGCGTAAGTGGTGGAATGTTGTCTGACCGCTGTTTGTTTTTGAGCAAAAGTGAATTCATTTGTGCAGAGTGCACTTGTGTTCTAACTCAGACGCTTATCCATCTTTTCAGCTGTTTTCAGTTTCAATTTCTTTGAGTGCAAAGTGGATACAAATTTTGTATTCTTGAGGGAAAGTGTAAGAAAAATTGTCTGCAAGCCTCTAGTCAAACTGGATACTGGTTGGCTTTTTATAAATGTTTGGACTGTGCTTCAAAAAAAGTTTACAAGGAAATTATATTTCTTGAAATCAGAGGTGAACCCTTGTCTAGAAGAGGACGACGGAGGATGCCATGAACTAGCTGAGTGCATTCACACTGGTCCAGCTATGGTAAGTACAACCTAGCTATTCCCCTCCTATTCCCCTGCTAGATGAATGCATTCACACTGGTCCATCTATGATAAGTACGTACCCCAGCTATTCCTCTGCGAGATAAGGTTATTCACACTGGTCCAGCTATGATAAGTACATACCCAAGATATTCCCCTGCTATTGAGTGCATTCACACTGGTCCAGCTATGATGAGTACATACCCGAGCTATTCCCCTGCTATTGAGTGCATTCACACTGGTCCAGCTATGATGAGTACATAACCCAGTTTTCCCCAGGGCTACCTCACCTTTTTATTTTGTACGCAGAAATGTTGCAAAGCAAAAAGAGGTTACCAACCAAAATGCCTCACAGCATTCAGTACTCACAGTTGGTCCCCTGCTGATAAAGTTGCAAAGTACTTTTCAATATCGTAATGGTAATAGCCCATATGCAGGCCCCAATGCACATGATCAGTGTGCAAAGAATCCTGGGTGAGTCCGAGCAACACCGGCAACCATCATGGCGCCCTGATTTTGAAGCAGTGTGGTACACAGCTATAAAACCTGGCATAGTTACATGTAAACTACAGCATGGCGTCCATCTTGGCAGCTTGACTTATTTTTTGACTGTACTCGGGTTTCCCAAGAAGCATATAGTTTTGGTATAGTTTTTAAATGGCACTTGTGCGTATTGGGCAACATTTGAAGAAATAATTGATACTTGGTTTGACCTCTTCGTTCATTCCCAGAGTGCCTGCCATTGCCAACCAGGCTACGAAGGCAACGGACGAACACGATGTAGTCCCATCAATCCCTGCTCGGACAACAACGGAGGCTGCAGTGTGAGGGCGCACTGTGTGCCAACAGGCCCAGCGCTCCGTAACTGCACATGTTTTGTCGGACACATCGGTAATGGTTTCGAGTGCACCGGTAACATCGCTGAGGTGATTATAGATTTCGTTTTGACTTGAGAATTTTCTTATCCCCGTGAAGTAGGGCAAAGTTGCAATAACTTGTTGATTTCGCCCCAACCCAACCTCAAGAGAAAGACCCTACTGAGTGCTAAAAGACTGGTTCATACTTCACACAAATGGCAAAAGTGAAGCGAATATTTTCTGTTAAAAAATTTGTTATGAGAGATCACCTAACATCTCAAGGCCAGACAGCCACTTCAAGGTAAGGGCTACACTTAACTGATTTGGGCTGTCGACCCAAATCAACTGTCACCAGGGGCACGTTGCCACCTACTCCTGGGGCTGAAACAGGGTTACCCCCTTCACAGTCCATAAAGATGGGTATCATATACCAGGAGCGTGGCTGGTAGAGCAGAATGCACTACCTCTCCAACTTCATCGCAACTGGAAAACAGCGCGTACCTGATTTTTTGCATCACATAATTCACTTTGCATTCACTTTCGCAAGAAGTATTGAGCCATGTTCATGCTCAAACAATGAAAAATTTGTTTGAAAAACAGAGCTTTAAATTAATCCCCCCCCCCCCAACTGACCACTGCCCTTTGAGCATTCCTAAGTATCTATGCCATAATGCCCTTCACTAAACCATGGTACATTTGATATTTTTTTCACTGTTTTCTCCAAATGACAATGCCCTATGGGGGTGTCAAAATCCTTGATATCCTAGACTGGACCATTCCACATATCTAAGAGAGGGATTAGGTCCCAGAGTTGTGTGTTTGTTTGTTTTGGTATTAAACAAAGTTTACTCAGATCCTCTGTGCACAGAATTGTACAGACATACAAACCTAACCCTCTGATAAAGTGGAGCCATCTGTTCTTTGCAGCAGGCTTCCAGATGTCCTGCTGACAGATTGTGCTAGTTTCTGTGGCTTCCAACACCCCTGCCCCACCAATCCTACTTTTTGGCTTACTAGTGGAGCTTCCTGCATTTGTGTAATAGCCGGGTTTACTCCGCACTTTGGGGCTTAAGGCCCTCCCATCCCTCCCCACTTCCCCACTACACGTTGACTGCCGGTCATAGATTCGTAGGGCGTTCCCAGTTGCCAAGTGTTGCGAAGTGTGGTGCGCATGCGCGCATACCAAATAGGTACCTTTTTGGTGTCTACATGTTGTAATACAAATTCTAAGGATGTATGTCCTCACCACTGCCAGACGCGTATTTGTTGCGTTCTCAGTGATGCCAGTGTATTCAATTAACAATACAAAGACCTTTCATTCTCAACGAGTATACTCGTAGTGGCAGAATCCGTTACACCTGTTACTACGAATATACTCGTGGGCGGCAGTCAACGTGTTAATGAGTATACACATATTGACCTCTTGATCCAACGTCACTCACAGCTACATTCTACCCCGTTTGCAATTTTGGGAGTCAAATTGTGTGTAAAAATATGGTAAGCGTGTAAACGCAGCATCGCCTAAAATGATCTCTCTATACTGTAGAACACACAGGAACGTCGACTCCTAAAATGGCACAACCAAATTATTGTGACCGTGACGTCAGTTGAACAATGTCAATCGACTTGTTCATTACTTGTATAAAAGACATTATTTTCAAAGTTGTCCAGAAAACTTCCAATCTAATTGTCATTCTTTCATTATTCCTAAGGGATGTAATCCCAGTTGAAATCCACATTTTTCTCCTTCTTTTTCCGGTTCTTGCAGGAGCTGTTTCTGAATAGCAACTTCAGTCAATTTGTGAATCTTTTGAAGGCAAATGTAAGTAGATGAAGTTGACCTAATTTTCTCCCTTTTGAAGAAAAGGTCACTGTTTTTTTTTCACAATATAAGAAGAAATCCAGTTCTTTGTATCGTCTTCTCTAGTGCTGAAGATACTGTTCCCAAAAGCTCCCTGAAATCTCTAGGGGTTATCAAAAGGTGGAAGTATTTCAACATACCTCCTAATATTTGGAGCATGGTTTCATTTCATTTTCATTTTGTTTCATTTATTCTGGTGGTGAAGCCAAGGACTCTCAGAAAAACCAGACTTAATCACTTTACTAGCCCAGAATCCCTTGGACAGAAGACAAGATAAAAACAGCTTTCAAGACTGTGGCGTTCTATCACAAGAATTGGTCTGCTTGTTTCCTTTTTGAATCTGTGTATAATAAACCAAGAACCCCATGGAGAGAAGACGAGGAAGGAAATTTTAGAGGAAAACCTTAGAGAATTACTCCAGGGAAAACCCACGCAGTCAGGCAGGGACTGAATACCCAATCCACACAGCGCCCCCCGGCGGGATTCGAACCGGGGTCCCATAGGTGTGATGGCGAGGGACAGATACCACTACGCCAACCCGACAACCCAGCCATTTTAGTTCGTGATGACGCTCATTGCTGTTTCTCAAATAGCCACTGGCATCTCTCTCTGTCTAAACAAACCAAATGTTGAGCTATTCCTACATTCCTTCTTCTGTCAATTATTTTGAACAGCCTGATGTGTGGAGGCTGCTTGGGTCATCCCTAGCATCGATGACTCTTCTTGTGCCGACCAACGAGGCGTTTGAACACATCACCGAAGACCAGGTAACCAAGACCATTAAACCCCTTGTGCTGACGTCACACTCAGCTACTGTGTATGCCCATCATATGCCATTTAGTGGATTCAAATAGCATGTAAAGAGATCATGTCTAAAGGTGCTTTCACACGAGCACCAGTAACAAAGGTCCCCGGTGATGAGTGTCGGCTGTCTGTCACTTCGTTCAATTGCGATTATTTAACAAGCTTTCACATGACCAACGTCCCTTGTTTCACAGGGGGTGGGGGTAAAGGCCATTATGGTTCATTTACAGAAGACTTTCATTTACTAGTGACACGTTCTGTGCATAAGAATAATGATATCGCCCTAGCAAGGGTTCTTGGTTATGGCACAGTAAATCGGTTCGCACTACATATTGTGGTGATTTTAACATGGTTGCTTTTTTTTGGAGGAGGTCTGGATCTCTGGTAAAAAATAACAAGGGTCCTTGGTTATTATGTAACAAGGATAGCTTTCACATGACTGAAATTTGCTACTTTTAACACCGATGTGTTTTAGTCAAGGTCTCTTGTTAAAAATTGTCTCGTCCGAAAGGGCCTTAACTGTATGCGCAATGCCCCCAATGCACCCTGCGCAGTAACAGACAGGGAGTTTGACTCCCAATATGTCGCCACCAAGATTTATAGGGTGATGACGACAGGTGAATTGGGCCCAATGGGAGACTTTTGGGGACTCTAGGTAGCAGCAGACTAACCAGGTATATCCATTGTACTTGGAAATGTGAGCATGCTCAGAACGACATAAACAATGGAAATGTGTCTGCTGCCACCTAGTGTTCAAAAGTCTCCCATTTCATAGGGCTGCTTAAACACAAAAAGTAGCTTAGCAAAATAAAAAAATGCTTACCAGAGTAAAGGTTACCTGCCAAACTATCATGTCACATGCACAAATTGTGACTGGTATCCTGCTCGTTTCTGGTAAGCAGTAAAAATTGTTAAGCAATATTTTCTGCTTAAGTTGCTCTATGAAATGGGGCCCTGGTTTTTAATTGTATTGTATGTTGGTATGATTGTTAGCATGTTAAATATGCTAACTGTAATTAAAATTTTATTCTCACAAGAGGCTTTGTTTGTGATTTCTTTAAAGACTATTGAGTGGAGACAAAACAACCTGATGAAAAGGATATTAATGCACCACATCGTCGGTTGTACTGCCCTCGTCAGTCCGCATGTCAATGGATCAATGACGTTGGGAACACTCGCTGCGCGGCAGATTCGTATCGATTACTCCACTGTAAGTTGGGACCTCTGTACCCTCCTATTTTCCGTATCAGTTTATTGACCAAGCACAGCGTGTGTGCTGCCTCTGAACGCAACATTTGGTAACAAGTCTTGTTTCGTTATCTTTTTGTTTCGTTATCTTGTGCATTTTAAAAAGTGATATGTGCTTTTGAGAATTTTTATGTAATATAATTATTAAACTACTATTATTATCATGATGTTTGAAATGATGCCAAATAATGATTATTTTGTTATTAAAACTATTATTGCTATGTTGTGTATTTTGATCTTGTAGGGTGAAGGTCTGACCGTTAACGGAGAGGTTCACATTACAGCACCAGACTTTGAGACAAGTAATGGTGTTATACACACCATCGACAGGATCCTTATCCCAAGTAGGCTGGGTGCCAGACCTGGACACTTAGAGGTATGAACAACCTCGTTCCCAGTTGTGTACGATCTCGTCGTGCCTTGCTCGCTCGTAACCCCTGGAAGTGTGACTTTGAAATATCCAAATATTTTGGATATTTTAATTAGCCCTGTGGTTGATCCATTCTGTGTTACAGACGTACGCAGAGCGTGCTGTCAAAAGACGCATCAAGACATAGAGCAACTGGTCCCCCTCATTCTTTTTCAATCTTGTGATACACCCAACTGTATGCAGTTTAAGGTGACCACCTAAAAACATGATTTATTTGAAATGTATTACGTTGAAATACATCTATTTTCACAAACGCACACTTAGTGCCTGACAAGCGCCCCACCAGCCCTCAATTTTTTTTAAACAAGCGTGTACGCAAAACAGTAACTTTCGGTTAGCCAATCAGCGTTGTTTTTCAGTGTTTCCCTTCCAGGGGTTAGCAACTAGAGGTACCAATACGGCCCCGCTGCCCATGGTATTGAGGCTGAGGTGACAGTCTCTAGTCTTGTTAATCAATGTCCTCTTTATGCTGGTGAAACGAAGCGTTGGCTCGGTGCACGCTCCGTAGTGGAAGGCAGAGCTGTGTATCGAGAGAGATGCGACATAGAGGGACCAGTGTTCTCCCTACCCTTCTCCAGTGCTTTTCAGAAAGATTTTTGAAAAGCCTGTGACATCACTCATGTTACATCATTTGTGGGAGCTACGTTTTGTACAGCCACTTTGTTGCAATAACAAAGCAGCGTCCCACAGATGGCGTCAAAGTATTGCCATTTTGACTCGCGCCCTCAACGGCAGAAGCGTAGCTAGTTTTTCAAAACCTTCAGGCTAAGGCCTAATTGTTTGATCGATAATTACGAAAGATTCAGAAGTGTAAAGTTATCAAAACTACAATTAAATGATAAACAAACACATTATAAACAAATTTAAATAGCATTCTTGTTAACAGTTTTTGCTCAAGTTGCTGCTTAATGACCTTGTCAGTGTTTTAACTCAATGTTTGTCTGCTCCAGTCTTCGTCAGGAGATGCAGACAACATTCAAATAAACGTGCCACAATTTATTGTCATTTTGAATCCTTTCTTGTTCTCTTCATTCTCTACACATCACAGCAGCTACCCCTTGAGTTAGTCGCCCCAAACGCCACATACAGCATCTTCATTGATCTGATGGAGCGGTCCGGCCTCCTGGAGATGTACAATAACCCCATGCTACTTCCCCTGACTGTCTTCATGCCAACCAATCAAGCTTTTAGGAGTCTGTACCCAGGCAAGCTCGCTGAACTTCGAGATTCAATAAATATCGAGACCCTGAGGGAGTATTTGAAATACCACATCATATCCCACCGGAAGGTAAAGAACACAGCCAATAAGCCGATTGCGAGTTTGATTTTAATAGCGTCTGGTACAATGACTTGCTTAGTCACAAGTTACCGCTTAAATTTGAATTCCTCAGGCTATAGAGACCGTTGCTATGTCAAATGGTTCGGGGCAAGTTTTTGTATAGCGGCCTCCAGGTGGGCAAATCCCTTGAACCATTGTGCCTACACATTCAGTGTGAGACCAAACTATTAGAAGAAAAAAATGTTGTCTTTGCCCACGCTAATAAAAACGTTTAGTTATGCCACTGATGATATGGAGGGTTTGACTTCAAAAATTTGTGCATGAATTTTTTTATCTGTACCCTCCCAATTCTTGCGTTGTGAGATCCCGAATAATGTGAGTTTATTTGAAACCTCTTTTCAGGAATGAGTATGAATAAAAGTAAACTGTTCTCGCCGTGATTTTGTTTGACAAAGGAGAGTGCAATGAAAAGCTTGGTACTGTTAATATTGAAATTATTAATATTGTTTTTTTCTTTATACTCTTGTTTTAGATTCAGACGACTCAGATGGCTTTAAGGGAAATACGAGAACCAACTTTACAAGGGTCCAATATTAGTATGGCATGCCAAACAAACCAGGTAAGTTTATATCTCCATAACCTGTGGTATAGAACTTACAAGGGTCCAATATTAGTATGGCATGCCAAACAAACCGGGTGAGTATATATCTCCTCAACCCATGCTACACAACTTTCCAGGGTCCAAACAAACCATTGCATAGAAATTTCTTTTCTTTACAAACACTGACAACTGCTTTGTACAAAATGTGTTACTGGGTCGGCTCAATCTGGCCTTGGCATTAAATGCAATTAAACCTTAAAAAAAGAGAGAAGAATATGTGTTCTTTTTGTTTTGGGTATCACAGTTGATTTGATAATTAGACAGCATTATTGTATTTATGTGGCTTGTCGTGGCTGAGCGGTTTAGTGCATTTGACTCAAGTTATAGATGCTAAAAGTCATCAGGGTGAGGGGTCATATTCCGGTCCTGACACTAGTGTCCTCGAGCAAGACACTTAATTGCTTCTCTTCACCCAGGAGTAAATGGGTACCTGTGAGGGCAGACATGGCAGAGACAGTTGTTGTGATTGATTTAGCGTGGTGCGCTACATGCTTGGCAGCACAGGCTGTATAGATAGGTTGCAATATGACGTAAATCGGCCATCTTTACGGGCAATTTGGAACACACAGTCATGCGTTTCGCGTGAGAACGGCGTTCAGCACGCGCACATTTCACAAAACTCATTGCAGGATTGGTTAGTAAACTGCGCGGCTGCGTTAATAATTTGAGCGCTTGACGCGCCTGCAAGCCAAAATGCAATTTGCCCGTAAAGATGGCGTCTATTGGGAACTATCTATACTCCCCAGGGAGCTGAGATGGGTTAAGGAAAGAAATAAATGGCTCAGTGACCGGGGTAATAATATTTGAAGCACCATTTGCGTCACTGAGTGATGGATTTGAGCGCGATATAAGAAGCCACTGTTATTAATTTAGGACTATTTGTAAACTGTTTAATTGCCTTTACTTAAAAAATATGAAATTTGATGTGTTTGTATTTTGAAGGGTGTGCTGATTAATCGAGACAGTAAGATCGTTGAGTTTGAGACGGCGTACCGTGATGGACTCTTCTACGGTCTAGACACAGTCCTGGAGCCTCCCAGCATCGGAGGGAGATGTGACGAGATACAAAATATCACATTCACAGTGAGTAACATCCTGGGCTGGTTTTCCTAATAATTCTTTTGATATTTATTTGTACCTCTCTGGTAATGAAACCAAGTGCTCCTCAAAAAAGGACGGCACAATTGTATCAGGTTTTGCCCATCTGGAGGTTGCTATACAAATATCTTGCCTAGAAACGTTTGAAAAAGCAACATTGTGTTTTAGTCTGGGGAATTCAAATTTAAGCGGTCACTTGTGACTCGGAACATTCAGTCATACCTGAAAGTATATACAAATCACCCAAAAGGCTTATTGGTCAGATTCTTGACTTCACTTTACTACCTTTCACCTTTCACCTTGGCATTTCATGGCCGAGCGGTTAAGAGCACCGGACTCTAGCTCTGGTGTTTCTGATCAGCAGAGTGTGGGTTCAAGTCCCGGTCTTTGTACTTGTGTCCTTCGGAAGGGCCATTGGTCCTGTGTGCTAGGATTGTTTGTGCATGTAAAAGAACCCAGAACACTTATCGTGGAAGAGTAGGGGTTAACCCCAGTGTTTCTGGTTCACACAGCAAGCACCCTTGTTTACAGGTTTCCTCAGGCTTGCCAGTTACAGGAATTAAGTTCACTTGTGAGGCATCCTTGTTTTCATTACCAGAAATATATAACAATAATAATAATAATAAGCTAATCTACAATTTTTTTGATAGACAAATTTGATATAAAACTTTGATGTGCTCAAATAAATTGTTCCTGTTCTTTTCAAATGAACAGACAAACTGCCATCCCTGCGGCCGAACCATCCCATGCCCAGCTGGCTCAGTAGTGGTTGTAAGTATCCCGATATAACTCGGGTCTCTTGTTAAATCTAGCAAAAGTGTGAAAATAAAACAACCAAACAAGATCCTAAACGATCATCTGATGCCGAGGTTTGAATCATAAGCTTCTGCTGTAAGCATTGATTTTGTTGCGGTGTTTGTTTAGCCTGGCGACTCGTCCTACCTGGGCCTAATTTCATTTCAATGGGGATTCAAAGACCAGCCGTCGATTTCACCAAACTCTTCCTAACTTGGGATTAATCTTAGGACTTAGGACGAGTCCCAGCCTTGCACTGTAACATGTAAACCTTAAGATTAATCCTAAGTTAGGACTAGTTACTCGTCCTAACTCGAGATAGGATTAATCCTAGCGTTTCGTGAAATCAGCTGCAGGACCCAATTTCATAGAGCTGCTTAAGCAGCAAATTATGCTTAACAATGTCCTGCTAAGCAGAAATGAGCAGGATACCAGTAACAAATTGTACATGTGACATGGTAGTTTGGCTGGTAAGCTTATTCTGGTAAGCATCATTTTATTGTGCTTAGCAATCTTTTGTGCTTAAGCAGCTCTATGAAATTGAGCCCGGGGCCCACTTTCATAGAGCTGCTTAAACACAGAAAGTAGCAAAGCACAACAAAATTATGCTTACCAGAATATGGTTACCAGCCCAACTAGCATACCGCAAGTACAATTCATGACTGGTAACCTGCTCATTTCTGCTTAGCAATATTTTCTGCTTAAGCAGCTCTATGAAGTTGGGCCCAGGGAAAAAAAAAGGTCTCAATTAGCCTGCTCAATTAACCTGCTCATTTCTGCTTAGCAATATTTTCTGCTTAAGCAGCTCTATGAAGTTGGGCCCAGGGAAAAAAAAAGGTCTCAATTAGCCTCAGCATACTTCACAGGTTAGAAAATATTTTTTGTGGGTACGTTATGTTAATGAACATTCTTTGCTTACACAGTTTGTTGCTGTTTTCTCAGCAAGTACACACTGTATACACTGTATTCAGCTGAAACTTTCTGATGTGACTTTTATTGTACCTTCTTTATTTTTATGTGTTGACAAACGGTAATCAAATTTCATTCCTGAATTAGTCAAATTAAGTGACACTTTACATCATTTTATTGTGAGGTTAGAGACTTGTAATTTTGCCCCCGTTTTCATGAGGACTCTATCTATTAGAAATTGAGTGCATCACAACACTGAATTTTACCCTCTTGAAAATATTACTATTTTCTCTTTGGAGACCATTCATTTTTTATTTAATCCTCACCACAGGCCCAGACATTGCTAAATTTGTTGATTATTTGTAGTTGTTTTCAGAAAAAATGTCAGGAAAATTATTGAGAAACAGAAATATATGGTTTAGTTTCGGAATTGTACATTGTATGTTTACATTGGAAACATTGGAAAATGTAAATTCGGTCAGATACCTTGTCTTTGACACTCTTGTTTGAGCGAAAGTAGGTCAAATCTTGTCGTCGCTGGGCATTCTGGTACAAGCCACTTGCGGCCGCTATGGTCTTCAACATGAGAGGCCGTAGCAGCCACAAACGGCTTGTACCAAAATGACACTTAATAAGTAAACAACAATTCACTCCTGTTTTACACTGATTGGTTTGTTGGTTTGCAGGTAATCAAACATCATTATCATCATCATGTCGGTTTTAACCCTTTCCTTACCATTGGTGACTTTAGTCGACCAAGCTGGCACCCCAAAAAACACTCAAGCCTGAGCACAAAGGCCAGTTGTAATAAAGCTGTAGTTTTGTCCATGTTCACCCTCCATACCCAAGCTTACCATCATTGGAAAGAGAAAGATCGGATCTTTCCAATGGTGGTAAAATAAAATAAGGTTGCTAATATGCAATCTCTTCAAATTGGAGTTGAAAGATCCGAAATGGCAAACACCTACGGAGTGCCAAATGGTTGTGTACAAAAAAGTGTTTGAGATTACAGATCGCACTGAGGAAAGAAAGACCAAGAACTTTGACATTTATTGACCAATCTCAATGAGTTTTATATTATATGAAAGGGAATTCAATAAGCAAGAACTTTGTTATTACTTATTTCTTCAAGGAGATAATGGAGTTTGTAAAAATGGCCTTTGAACAAAAGCTTTCTGTTGTGCTTCACGCTTGAGTGATCAAACAATGCTGTCACCATTGGTTGTTTATGTCCAAACAATTCAGTAATGAAAGGGTTAAGGCCATTGTCCAGTCTGTTCTGGGTTGGCCTGCTTTCTCCCTATGGCTCTTCTCCACTTGGCCCTGCCCGGTTGCATCCCTTGCATTGATAAAACATAAACATAAATGTGATATTAATGCTGGTTGCTACATTAACTTTTTGGGGGGTGATTTTTGTTTTTGTTTCAAAGAGCGGTAACTTACGAGATTGTTACTATTCGGTTGGATGGTTTGACTATCAGCGTGGATGTGTACGTCGCTGTCTCAGACAACAGAGACAGCCAAGATGTTGTGAACGTCACTACGGCCCTGACTGTAGAGGTAGGGAAAAAAAACTAACCTTGTCGGCCCAAAATATTGTCATCTTTTCCTTA
The DNA here is from genome assembly GCA_023634235.1 of Pisaster brevispinus. Lineage (NCBI taxonomy): Eukaryota > Metazoa > Echinodermata > Asteroidea > Forcipulatida > Asteriidae > Pisaster > Pisaster brevispinus. The sequence goes on from JAMKCF010000004.1 coordinate 22,413,936, forward strand.
AAAAAAAAAATGCATTTTTCATTTGCAGCTTCTTGCTCAGAGTTTTCTTAAAATCTTGATTGATTTTGAAACTAACAACTCTTTTGCATAATCTGTTTATCGTTATTCGAGAGGTTTCGCAAGCGTACGGATACGGATACAGATACAGATACGAAAACTGCATCCGTTTATGTTGGATGCGCGTAAGATGCTGTTTTGCGGTCATAGAGTTGTGTGGCCAAATTTTACATACAGGTTAACACTATTAGCATAGGTTTTGCGAGCAAAAAAAAAATAAAAAAAATCCAAAAACATTGTGTATATGTTCTTGTTACATCAGAGAGTTGGATTGAGTTGTATTTTTGTTCAACTGTTCATTTTCAGACCCATTCGTTAAAAGCATGTTAAGAAAGTTTCCACTCAGCATTGCAAAATAGAGACCCTGTTTGCACTGCATTTTTCTCATTTTATGCTTACAAATGACTAACACATTTCTATCCATATCATGAATGACACTTTTAAAAGCAATACCATTGAAATTTTTTTAAAAATCTTGAGCAAAAATGCAACTCAAATCAGCAAACCGGTATCCATTATTTATCGTATGTGTGTGAAATACCGAATGCGTTGTTAACGTCTACGCAAAACATCGAAGCCGCGGTTACGCCTCACGAGAACACGTTTAAGTGTTGATGTATCTGCGTCTGTAATAAGATATCCATAGACTTGTGCAAAACACTTTATTAATAATAATTACTGAAAATCTTTTGCAATGTCTCTCCAAAGAGTGCCCAGGGGGAGTGCGCAATCCGTGCAGCTGGCATGGGGTATGTGACGACACATACACTGGCAGCGGAAGGTGCATGTGTGACCAGGGCTTTACCGGTGTAGCTTGTGAGCTCTGTGAACCTGGACGATTTGGACCCGATTGTGATGGTAAGATTAGGCCCCAATTTCATAGAGCTGCTTAAGCACAAACAATTTGCTAAGCACAATCAAATTTTGCTTAACAAAATAAGGTTACCAGCCAAACTACCATGTCTTGTGTACAATTTGTGACTGGTATCCCGCTCATTTCTGCTTAGCAGGAAATTGTTAAGCATTATTTTCTGCTTAAGCAGACAATTTTGCTTACAGATTGTGTGCTAAGCGAAAAACTAGCAGGATACCAGTCAGAAATGGTGCGTGTCATATGATATTTTGGCTGGTCACCATATTCTGGTAAGCATGATTTCGTTATGCTTGGCTACTTTTTTCTGCTTAATTGAAATTGGGCCCAGGGATGAGGAATGCCAGACTTCTTTCGGAGTTCGGACCCTTTTTAATGTCTACCTGGTAAAAAAGAAAATGCTGTGTCTTTCTCCCAATAAAATATATCCTGTTCTTCGATCTACTTCCCTAGCACTGAGGATACTGTTCCCAAAAGCTCCTTTGAATCTATACCTCAAAAGCTGGAAATGCCATCATTTCAATGTACTTCCTAAGATGTGGCAGGTCGTGGGCGAGCGGTCTAGGTCACCGAGACCAAGCCCTGGTGTTGTCAGCAGCAGAGTGTGGGTTCGATACCCGGTCATGACACTTGTGCCCTTGAGCGAGGCACTTAACCATAATTGCTTTGTAAAATATGTTGGAAGGCAGGGCATTCTGCTCTACCAGCCAGGCTCCTAGTGGATGACTGCCTACATCCTTACTTCGCTTACTTCACATAACCACAGTCCAATTTCATGGCTCTGCTTAACGTGGAATTATGTGCTTAAGGTGCCCTGTAAAGCACGTACTGTTTTGGGCTGTAAGCGCAGAATTCCGCGGTAAGCAGATCCATGAATTTGGTCCCAGATCATCTGATCCCATAACACCTCTACTACACACGCTTCATTGGCTTTCATTAAAAACAGTGTGTGATTTAAATTCTGCTGAATCTAATTTTGAAATTCTGCTGCTGTCTTCCGAAGCCATTCATGGTCTATCTCCATCCTACGCACAAGACCTCTTGCAAAGCCGAAACCTGTGACCGGGCCTCGGATCTGCTTCATCACTGATACTCTCTGTTCCTCACACTCGTCTGGCAACCTCAGGAGTCTGGCATTTTCCAGCTTTGCACCATGTCGCTGAACTCCTTGCCAGATGAGTGGAGGACATTAAACAATCTTTTGTTCTTTTGAGCGCCATCTCAAGCTAATACTTTCAATCCTTGATTCAATATAAAAGTTTTATGGTGTCTTTGAATTGTTCACCAGATACTGTGCACCTTATAAATACTTTTTTGATGGTTATTATTTTGGTAATGTGTGGTTAAACCTTGGGGTTTTTCCCAAGTTATCGCTCGTTTAATTTTGCATTCCTCCCTATACTAAAAGAAGAATCACAATGTAGAGAATTGTTGGTTTGAGTCTAAGCAAAGCACCAGTGTATTTCTTCTTTAAAGAGGGTCTTCAAGATCAAATTCGGTTTTGTGATGCACTCATTTTCCAATGGATAGAGTTCTTATGAAAATAAAAAAAAAATTGCAATTCTCTAACCGCAGGTTAAAAACGGTGTAAAATGCCACTGTTTGATGCACTTCAAGTGCAACTTTTGTCAAAAACCTAAAACGCTTGATGACGTCACTTTTGAAAAAAATGGTCTACATTGTTGTAGAGAGAATTTTCAGATTATTCCTGAATTTTAATGATACTCGATCACAATGGCACTGAAATTGACATCTTTATTGGGGCAAAATTCCTCTTTTGAATGGACTGACCCGTTTGTTTTTGATGTCCGATGACGTCATGTTTCACGTTTGGATCTGAAAGAGTATCAAATAAAATTGACATTTGACACCACTTTAATGTGAGGTGAGAGACTTGTTAACTTTTCCGCAGTTTCATGAGGACTCTATCTATTGGAAACTGAGTGCATCACAAACCTGAATTTGACCTCTCTTAAGAAGCCACAGATAAATGCAGACAATCTGAAAATTAAGAAGTAACTATAAATAGTGAACTTGCGGGTACAACCATGTATAAAAACTCTTTTGAGGGAGTGTTGGCTCTGAAAAGAGCCGGTGTGGTCACGACGTTTCGAACAGTATACTCTGCTCGTCTTCAGGAGAAATCTGAAAATTCTACAACATATCATGCAATAAATAAAATGAATAAAAATAAAATGATTGAGTGCACCCTCAAAACTGAATTTGACCTCTTTAACACGTTGACTGCCGGTCATAGATTCGTAGGGCGTTCCCATTTGCCAAGTGTGGTGCGCATGCGCGCATACCAAATGGGTACTTTTTGGGTGTCTACATGTTGTAATACAAATTCTAAGGATGTATGTCCTCACCACTGCCAGAAGCGTATTTGTTGCGTTCTCAGTGATGCCAGTGTATTCAATTAACAATACAAAAACCTTTCATTCTCTACGAGTATACTCGTAGTGGCAGAATCCGTTACACCTGTTACTATGAATATACTCGTAGGCGGCAGTCAACGTGTTAAGAAGCTGCAGATAAATGCATGAACAAATCTAATGGTGTTTGTATACCAACTATAGTAGTCCAAGGAATCAGCTTCGTTTGTAAGAGTTCAAGAAACTACCTTTTGACACAGATTTGATGATATGTTGTAGAATTTCAGAAAGGGAAGGGCACCTTATTTTATGTGGTTCCCAACGGCTATGCCTAGTATATAGGTATAATTTTGCAGCAATAATCCTAAAGCAACAAACAGAAAGTAAGTTTACTGGCAAAGAACTTCATTTGTGTGTTATTTCCAGAGTGTCAGTGCACAGCAAATGGTCAGTGTGAAGACGGTGTGTCTGGCACCGGCCACTGTTTCTGTGAACCAGGCTACAGCGGCATCCAGTGTGAGACCCCCTTCTCGGTGATACCAACCTGTGACCCGCCATGTCACATGAACGCAGTGTGCCGTCAGAGGAATCAGTGCCAATGCCGGCCGGAATACTATGGCAGTGGCTACTCCTGTACAGGTAGATTCTCCTAGTTTGGACTCTATTTGGTAAAGTTTTGAAACTTCAATTTGCGGAACCGTGGTCACTGCCTCTATGCCCCTGGTCATTGCCTCCACGCCCCTGGTCATTGCCTCCACGCCCCTGGTCATTACCTCCACGTCCCTGGTCATTGCCTCCACGCCCCTGGTCATTGCCTCCACGCCCCTGGTCATTACTTCCACGCCCCTGGTCATTGCCTCCACGCCCCTGGTCATTGCCTCCACGCCCCTGGTCATTGCCTCCACGCCCCTGGTCATTGCCTCCTTGCCCCTGGTCATTGCCTCCATGCCCCTGATCATTGCCTCCATGCCCCTGGTCATTGCCTCCATACCCCTGGTCATTGCCTCAAATTTTTTGAAGATTCCCAAATGAAATTTAAATGGCAGAAAGGGTTATAACAAGGCATGTTTTCCAACACCTGGTCTCCCTCTTTGTACTGGTGAAACAAAGTGCTGCACAGGAGATGTATACCTGTGCACGCTACACAATGAAATTTCGGGTGGATATTTCCATCGGCTGTCCACCTGTCAACAAAAATCGGTCATAATAAATCGTTAGTAAGTCCAGAAAAATCTGGCATGTATACACATCATCCAACGTGTAAACACGTCAACCGTTGTGAAGTAGTAAGAAAGGGGGAAAAAGATAGCTACATTTACCTTTACTATCCCCTCATTACCATATTTATCTGGCCTTTTAAAATAATTACCCTTTTTAAAAAATGTTTACAGTAATCAACCAGTGCATCAACAACAATGGCGGATGTAGTATGTATGCGAACTGTACACAGGTGGGCACCGGAGTGGATTGCCGTTGCCACACCAACTATGAAGGTGACGGCCATGTTTGCCAACCTGTAGATCCCTGCATGGTAAATAACGGTGGATGTCACTGGGGCGCTAGGTGCAAGCTGACTGGTCCGGTGAGTCAACAACGTCTGAACTCAAAAACAAATTTGCACCTCTATCAGTTTCCAATTATTTGCTAAGCATAATCTGCTGCATCTCAAGAAAGCGTGACCATGTGCATTCCATGGCATTTTCTGGCAGGCGAGAGGCTTCACTGGTCTTATGAAAAATTTAGTATTTTGTATCATAATTACCACATTAAAATCACGAAAATTAAAATAACAGCTGAACAAGTTTCGAGATAAGCAGCCTTTCTTTGAATCAAAAGATGATCTCGATCATGTGAAGCAGTTTACATGCTATGTAGAAATCATGTGCTGCTGGGTTTACAGAACACACTGAGAAAACAAAGATCAAGAACCTAGAACAGTTATTGGCAGATAGATCGCAATGATTTTTGGATGATATGAAAGGAAAATCAATAATTAAGACATTATATTTTACTTATTATGGTCTAAAATGAAATCTTCAAAGTAATAATAGACTTTGTAAAATTTACCTTTGAATACGAGCTTTTTGTTGTGTGAGAATGTGTGTTTCACGTTTGAGTGGTCAAATGAGGTGGGCACCAGCGGTTGTTTATGTCAAAAGACTTTGGTAACGAGAGGGGTAAGGAATCCTAATATTGCCCTTTTGTTATCCATACTCAAGTCAAAGTTGCTTAAGAAAACCTTCTGATGTTTGTGACAAGCAATTTACTATTTTTTATTCTCTTTTCGCATTCTTTTTCTGCAAAGAATTCCAGATCTTGTACATGTAATCCCCCTCTTCAGGGAGATGGAATAGTCTGTTCAGAGCCAAGCGACCGACCCAGCTCAGGCTGTTCCATTGATAATGGGGGATGTCACATAAATGCCATCTGTATAGATGAGACTAATGATCCTGGTAAGATTTTCGACAATTCTTAAAGATTTGTAGGTGATAAATATATTATTTTCATTGATATATCACACTCAAAGATCCCTGTTGGCATCCTTTATTTTGCCATGTATTTACTGCCTCGACGCTCCAAAACTTAATATTGGACAGGCTACCATCCAATATGATATTTATTGGACGCTTTGGAGCGTTGTACTCAAAATAATCATTCCCCACCTGTTTGTCCAGCTGAGACAAGGTCATGTCACAGTGGACAAGGTTGGTGTCAACATGAAGTTGTCTACATTGTTTACAAGGTTTTCTTTTTAGAATTTTCAGAGTGTGGGGTCGACAAGTTCTCATAATGTCTTTTTGTGTTTATTTCGAAAAGTGTGTGAGTTATATAAAACAAATATTGAAAGCATTCCGTTCATGTATTGTTGCAGAATATAAACACTCGGTGAAATCTGGACTGTTCCATTTCACTCGGGTTCACCTAAGGAAATGGAACAGTCCAGATTTCACCGAGTGGTTATATTCTGCGACAATGCACTCATATGCATCCACTATTTGTGTAATATTTACTTTGACCCTAATGGCCTGGGCTCAATTTCATGGCTCTGCTTACCAATGATTTGTGCACTTGCGGTCACCATTCTTCGCTTACAGGGTAAGTGCCGAATTTCTGCCATAGCTGTGTAAGCGAAGAATGTCTGGTAATTTGGACTGCACACGCGCACAAGAAGAAATTCCAGGCTATCCCGTGAAACACGCTTAACGTAAGCGCAGAATTCCCTGCTTCTGATTCTTAGCTTATGGTAAGCAGAGCCATGAAATTTGGCACAGACTTTGAGAAAGACTCCGCTAGGGTCAAACCATCAGGCCTTTATTTTTGTGTGTGTAAACTTTAAACAATGAATCATTCTTGAAAAGTGAACCTTCTTTACCTGGCCCTCTACAGTTGGTCCACCTCTCGACAGAGGGGCATCCCAAGGCCCAGGAGGTCCTGGGCACTCACCCCCAACCATATCTACGGGTAGAATCCCCCTTGATAGGGATGGTCTACCGCCCTCTACTGGTAGTGGGGTGAAATGCAAATGCAAAGATGGCTATGTCGGTACCGGACTGTTGTGTAATGGTAACGCACTGGAGACGCTGTCTAACATGAGGAACTTGTCCATGTACTACCAAGTGAGTGTTTTGGTTCACGCTTTTATTGCTGTTCGTCTTGATTACTGTTAACCCGTATCTGACTAACTATGGGAGTTCCTATAGAGCGCACAAGAGCTTCTAGCCTCTAACTATGGGTAAACCCGGAGATGAACAAGAAGTAAAGTGTCTTTCTTTATCCTCTAAATACTAGTGGCTATTTGGCAGTTACAGGTTGAACGACTTCCGACTGGCGCCCCCAAACAAAGATTTTAACGAAATAGGGAGACAGCCAATTTAGGGCTAGAGAGCACCGGGAGAGAGCTCCTAACTTTTCCTTTTTCTCACCCAAAATTGATTAGAAAAAAAAAATAAATAAAAACAAATCATAAACAAATATCCAAATGGATCTTACCATAATCTTGAAAACGTAATGGCCTAATGTGATGGAATTTACAGGTTGATTATGATCAGTGTCTCCGAAAATAAGTGTACTCGTTCTAAAATCCTGTATGGTTTAGTTTTAGTTCTATGTAAAACAAGGCCACTTTCAGAACACTGTTGGTTTCCCAATTTAGCTTGGCTTCTTTCTTTTATGTGTTTCTTCCTCGTTGCCAAACTTTTGTGTTGTGTAAAATTCATGTCACTCGGGGCAATTTGTAATTTATTTTGTGCGTATCGGCCGAAAATTTGCACGTATCGACCCCTATATGCAAGCTTGTACATGGGGAGAACCCTGCTGTAAATTGTTTCGGGTTGTGTTTGTCAGTGGGCATTTTCAATACAGGCCTCCTATTGACTTCTGAAAATGCCCGCATATTTGTCTGCTCCTAATCCGTTTCATTATTTGATTGTTTGTTCTTTAATAATAATCTGTCTTTCTTTTTCACCACTATGGATATAAATGTAGAATTGAATTGAAATGAATTAAATTGAATTGAATTGAATTGAATTGAATTGAATTGAATTGAATTGAATTGAATTGAATTGACACGCACAATTTTTTTCTTCTTTCTTGATTAAACCAGGCACTCGTTTGGTTTGCAAACCAATCTACAGCGGGAGTCAAGTTAGCCGATTCCATGAAGAACGCTAATTCTAAACTCACCTTGTTTATTCCAGTCAACTCTGCTGAATTAGCTAACACCGTAAGTGAGAGACTCTCCAATAAGCTCTGTTCACACTACTGCGCTGATTTCTAAGGAATACCTGGGGAATTTTAACCCCAGGACCACACCAAGTTTGTTTCACACATACAGTTTTTCTGGAGAAAAACGAACACTCATAATGCTTACATGACACTACTCCTAAGCAGTGGTAGCCATTTCCAGGGAAATTGCTATTTCCCTGAGTTAGTCAGGAATAGCAATTCAAGTTTGAAAAGGTCGACCACCTAGGAATTGCCCAGGAAACTTGTCCAGTGTGTATGGGGCTAGAGATGTGTATACACCATCCGAAATAATTTCATTCAAAATGGATAAAATCTATTTTGTTTCAATACTTGAAGTATCACCAGGGTTGTTCAATAAGCCATTTGTGAGTTAGATTTGAATAACAAGACAAGTTCTGGTTATTTTTCTTTTCAGACCTTCACTGGTATGTTGATTGGTAACCACATTGTAACTGGTAAGACGTTGACCAGGAACCAGCTAGTTAATGGGAGTGATATGACCTCGTGGTCAAAGGGCAAGCTGGTGGTGGAGATTTCAAAAGTGGATGTAAGTATTCTCTTAGATACTGCCTACTTTCAACTTCGACCCTAAATGGCTGGTAACATAAGTCTTAGTGCCTGATTTTGTTGCGTACATGAGTACCAGCTAGCCTGCATTCTGCACCAATTCAACCAATGAAATGCACTGACTGGAACACAAAGAGCGTGATCATATCCCAGACTGGACGTAGACAGAGAACAAATTTTCTCTTTTAAAACATGTAAATTAAATGATTTCTGACACAACATATCCTTTTTTTGCTCTCCCAAAAAATTATTTGCCCTTGTCTGCTGAAACCCAACGCAGCAATAGACTTTACAAGTCTTGCGCGATTAGACCTTCCAGGACCAAGTTGGTCCCAACCGTGTTGATTTTTACGTGTGCACAATTCTGCTTGTTGAAATACTTTAGTTTATCGTAGCTTATGGCTACAAACATTATATCACATTGTTGGGAAAGTAAAATGTAGCCATGAACTATAAAGTAAAGTACATTTAACAAATCAGCACTTGACCTTCGTTTCTGGTTACTTGTATGCAATTCAGAAATTACATGTTCATGTTGTCATTAAACCTATGTAATGACCACACAAATTCAGGCATGATTAGCAAATGGGGTTTCTAAAAAAAATAAGCATCCTCGCCCAAGGTTTTAATTTGGTTTCAACGTTAATTTTAACAATTAATTTATATTATGTACACATTTCAATTGTGTTTTTTAAGAAATTGCTCTGGGTATTTTAGTGAAGATGACTCATGTGTTCTAACTTTTCTTTCGTGGCTGAGCGGTGTTGTCAGCAGCAGAGTGTGGGTTCGAATCCCGGTCATGATACCTGTACCCTTGAGCATGGCACTTAACCATAATTGCTTTGTAAACAAGTTGGGAAGGTATCATTGCATTCTGCACTACCAGTCGGGCTCCTTTCAGAATGTGAAGAGGGTAACCCTGTTTCAGCCCTAGGAGTAGGTGCCAACGTGCCCCTGGTGGCAGTTGATCCGGGTTGACAGCCCAAAATCAGTTAAGTGTAGCCCTCACTTTAAAGTGAGCGTTCAGCCTTGTGGTGTTAGGCGATATCTAATAGAAAACAAAATGTTTTCCTTTTTCGACAGAAATCGGTGAGAGTCAATGGCGTACCGATTTCAGTGTATGACATTCCTACAACGAATGGTATTTTATACATCACTTCTCTTCCAATCAAAGTTATCAAAACAAAGAAGTCGGATGATAATTTCGTAAGTAGCTTTTTTTTTTAATGTTAAAGGTATTATACAGGATTAGTAGAGCAAAATAGTCAAAGACAGTGTTTGTGTTTTGTGTGATAAACCATATGCATGAAATAACAAACCTGTGACAATTGGGCTTAATCTGTTGTTTGAGTCAGGAGAAAATAGTGAAAAACCATGGACTTGGCATAATATTATCTCCAAACTTGGTGTGTGGATTCGTCGTGGGATCCCCTAAAAGCCTATTATTTTTGGACCACCTCGGTCAAATGTCAAGAAATGGACTGGCTTGCTTGTCATTTGTGTTTACAACATGACTTTTCTTTCTTTTCTTTTTCTTGTTCACATCCTTGGATAAATGTTTTTGTCTTTTTCTTCAGGAAACATCGGCCGTGCACTCCGGAAGCAGACTCTTCGCCAGTGTCCTCATCACAATCTTTGTCGTCATCTTTGTCTCCATCGTCATTTTTATCATCGTCCTAAAAGTAAGAAGAAAAAAGAACTCCGGTTCCAGACATGTTGTGTCACGATATCGTGTGGTAAGTCAATGAACAATTAGTCTGGTGCCAGTTTTGTATCGAAAGAAATCCTCTCTCGAAGTTTAAGGAAATCTGCAAAAGAATTTTGCCATGTAAATTTTAACATCTCTCCTTCTGGAAAAAGTTTGCGTCCAAATTTCAAACTTGAAGTGATTACTTTTTTCTGATAATATATGACTAATATTGGTCAGAGTAAAAAGTAATACCCCGTAATTAATTTATTCGGTGTTGAACAAAGACAAATTGTATTTCTGATTTGATTGGCTGCATGTTGCACCACAGCACCTTGTAAGTCATTACGTGGTGCTATGTAAAGGAATAGGTCTCATACTTAGGTCTCATACTTAGGTCTCAAAACATAGCTCCGCATATCTTGCAGGATAAATACTGTAGAAATGTAGTAAAGCACGGTATAACAAAAATAGTCCCAGACAGTGTTCATGAGTGATCAACCATATACATGAAATAACAAACCTGTGAAAAGTTGGGCTTAAGCCGTTGTGTGAATCAGGAGAAAATAGTGAAAAACCATGCACAATTTTCAGCATGCAAACACATTGTTCTTAATTTTGGTTGTTACAACCACCAAAACAAATGTTGCTTTTTTTTAAAGGTTTTCAGATACAGTTTTCTTCACTTCAGAGGGAAATATTTTCACAGAAAAAGGTGGTTCTAGTATGAACTTCTTAATCAGTAAGCTTTCAGACTAAAATCAAATAATAGTGTTTTTTATCCTTACCAATCTTGTTTATCACCTTTAAATTTTGTCTACAAATCAGAGAGATAATGACGAAGGAAATGTCACGTTTGCTTGCCGCGGTGATACAATAGAAGAGGAAGATGAAGAAAACTCTGAGCCAGTTTTCCCCAATCCAACATTCCATAAGAGGTCTTTTGAATCCACTGACATGGACGACGATACAGTAGGTTTTGCAGAGGTAAGTCCAGAAGAAGAACAAAAGGAAAGTCTGTGAAATTTCAAACTACTTTTGCGCACTGGCTAATAGTTGTTACCCTTTAAATTGTCAAATATGTGTTGCACATTGATAAAGCAGGGACATATATAGTTGAGTTTTATTACATTTTGTTGCTTGCTGTCTTAAAGGGGTTGTGTCGTCAAAGCAGTACATGCTGGACATGAACTCTCACCCAATTACTGCACGGGCATGCCCTCCTTCCGTATCATATCTATGGAGCGCGCTTGTGCAGTAACTGGGTGAGAGTTCATATTTCCATGTACAGCCACATGCCTGCTTTGATCATGACGACACAGCCCCTTTAACATCATAAAAAGAATCAATTTCACTAGTGTTGTCTCGTTCTTTTTTTATTATTTAAGAACCCAACAAATTTGAACCTATTTAAGAATTTGTTTAGCCTTTGTTACGTTTTGTGGTGGGTTTTTTTTTTAAGATAAAAAATCCAAAGTATTGAGTCCTTCTCAGTTGTTTACATTGAACATGATTTATTTATGAATAGTCTGGTTTCCTGACAAAGGTTTACTCTATTCCCTGTACACAGGCTTTTGCTATGACTATGACCATGACCATGACAGTGACCATGACTATGACATTAATGACCATGACCATATCTACCTCATTGCTCAATATTTTCACTTCAGCCTAAAACAAAAAAAAAACCAAAAATAATATTGCTAGAACATAAAATATCCTCATTTCTTTAAGTGTAGTGGTCGCCAGTGCCAAGTTTGCAGATTTATGTTAATGGTGTCATAACAATTGTTTCTATACTAACTTAACGGATTTAGTAGCAAACTTATAATGTGAGTTCATAGATAGAAAAGCTTAGTTAGAAAAGTGTGTATTGACGACTAACAAAATCATTAGAGAGCTGAATAGGTTCACAAGTAACAAACCTGAGATTCAAAATCTCTGTTTAGAGAAGTGTTGGTTCATACATGTACCAGGGTCGAGGTAGTAGAGTCTAGACATTTTTGAGTTCTGCACATCATCTTTTGTGTCTTTTCCTGAAGACGAGCAAAGCACACGGTTTGAAATGCCGAGATTCTACTGTACGTTTGGGTGGGCATGGGTTGCAAGTGCGTGAAGTGGGTTTGAAATGCCGAGACTCTACTGTACATTTGGGTTGTCATGGGTGGAGTGCTCACCACTTTGTCCCTGGTTCGATTCCTGGCTAGAAGCCATATCTGAGTAGAGTTATGCGTTGGTTCTCTCCTATGCCTTGAGGGTTTTTCTCCAGGTCTCCAGGTTTTTCCTTCCCGCCGGAAAAATCAAACACTTTCTAACTCGGACTGTGTTCCGTGGTCATATAGGTTGTGGTCATATAGGCAGCACCCTTGCATGCCTGCGGCTCGAACACATTATAGCCGCGTCCTTCACAACTTAGGTTCTCAGCTGCAAGTAAGGATGGTCAGCCTTCCAAGTTACTGTTATTATATCTCAACCCTGGTTCTTCTCTCAACCAACTCTTCTCCCAAAAAGAGATTTTAATCACATGGTTGTTACCCATAACCTCATTCAGTTCTTAGTTTCTACACCATAGGGAGCTTCAAATCTTATTTAAAACGAGTTAGGTAACATGGATTGTGAGGTGTTTTTTTCCAAGTCATGTAGACGTTACTTGCACATTATTTTAGTTACGTTTCATTCTTAAGCTAGGAACTTGTTTACAGAAGTTGGTTGGCAACCATGTCCAATGCTCAACTGCCTTAACCAGGGCTCGAAGTTAACACTGGACCACAGGCCCAAGGCCTGTGATTTTATCATTGGGCCAGTAAGCTCACAATGGGACAAGCCGGGTGGTCTTGTGTTTTTCAATTGAATAAAATATCTCATTGTGTAATATCTTTGTGACAAAAATGTCGACTGTGAATGTGAGAATTATCTTTCAATTCTCTTTCATATAAAGACAAATGAAATCGACCTTCTCTTAGTGCTTGTTCAACTCATTTACATTCTTGTCTTGTAAAATCAATTCTGGTCCAGTAAAAAAATTTGAGCTACAAGTACTGCAGTCTTTTGGGTTTTCCCCAAAAATTCAAGTCCTGTTAACCATCCCTACAGCGCCCCCTATGACAACCAAGAAAGGGTGTAAAAGCAGTTGAGTGTTGGACATGCTTGCCAGTCTGACGAAGGTCCTAGCTTAGGAGTGAAACATACCTAAAATAATATGTATGTAACATCTACATTTATTTAGAGTCGATAAAAACGAACCTCGTAATCCACGATTTGTCAACAATCCAGATGAACTTATTTATTGGAAGTTAGTCAGCAAAGCAATTGTGGAAAAAATGAATTAAACTAAAGAACAAATGGAACACAATTTACAAACAGGCCGCTAATTCTGAATTTGAACAAGGTACACTTCATGAGTTGAAGCTTTGATTCCCAAAACAAGCAAATTCATTATAGATCCTTTAAAATAAAACTCATTATTTGCTTTCAATTTTTGATTATGAAGGAAAGAAAGAAGTTGAAGCATTCACTAACCCATTTTGTTTGATTGTAGAACTGCACCAGCTTTAACATTTCCAGTCCCGTCACTCTTTTTCTCTTTTTCCTCTCTGCCCTGTCATCTTTTCCAGCTTGATTTCAACAGAGCTTATTAAGATCAACAGCCGGCATCATTAACATATTTAATTGGTGTGAGGTAATGAACTGTTTTGTGCTCTAAACTTAGGCCGTTTCCGAATTGACGCCTACAGTTAAGGCTACAGCTAGATTTCCGTGCATCATCGTGCGTTGAAGCTTAGTATGTCCTTAGCAACACCCAGCAACAGTTGTAGCCATAGCTGTAGCCGCCAATTCGAATACCGCCTAAATGTTCTCCTTGATGGACAGCACCCTCTATTGATGAGAATCTATGAAGAACAGTCATGGTGACAAAAGTTGCAAACAATATATAAATAATTCTGAAAACAACATTTCTTGCTTAAGCAGCTCTACGAAATTGGGCCCTGCTGCCAAGCAAGTTTTTCTGTGCTTAGCAAGTTGTTATGCTTACAGGCTTTAGGGAATTGGGCCCTGTTTGGGTGTTAATGATGAAATGGTAGAAAGCAGAGATTGTTCTTGGAGTAATGTGTGTTTTGAAAAAAGATGAGGCCGTTTTGACAACCAAGATTCGACCACAAACCTAAAAGAAATCATTTAACAATGTTGCCATAATCAACACCTTTCTGTTTGCTTTTGCCTTGAAAATTTAGGAGTCATTGTTTTAGTCCACAAATGAAAATTTATGTGGGTTTTAGAAATTAACCTGAATAAAACTCTTCTGTTTTCAGGGGTTGTGAAACTGGATATGGAAGAGCCTTGCAGCAGGGTGCTATATTTGTAAAATAGTTTGAAGAAAAAAAAAATCTCGGGCGTGTTTTAACTTTATCCAGAGTGGACACAAGACTGGAGATTGTGACTTCTTCATTGTCCACCATGATAAGCATTGCTTGGAAATTTCCTCTACCTTGGAAAGGGTTTTTCAACTTTTTGTGAAACTCGTCAGACCCACCTGTGCATTTCACTCTTTTTGGTGTCAGTGTAGCCGCATGAAGCTTCTGGTTGGTGTTTCTATTCTTCATTCCTGATAGGAGTGTCTTCATTCCTGATAGGAGTGTCTTCATTCCTGATAGGAGTGTCTTCATTCCTGATAGGAGTGTCGACAAACGGCTACAATTACAATCGGAAATTGCTCAGTAATAAATATGGGAATGTTATCTTCCTTTGTTGTCTAAAGGTGGGGATCCATATTAGCAGAAAAATGTTAGAAGACTCTAATCTTTTTGAGGAATGAAAATCTTCACTTTTTGCTTGTAGGTGAAAATTCACGGAAACTAAACATAATTTGCAAACTCATAATTATGCACCTCTGTTATGAAACAGATTTCTTGCGTATCTTCCTGTTAAACGTTATGTAACCAAACAGGGCTTGATTTCATTGAGCTGCTTAAGCAAACATGTGCAGGATACCAGCCATAAATGGTACATGTGACATTGCATTTTGGCTGGTACCGGGTTCTTTTGTCTTGTGCTTACCAGGAGTTACTTTTTTGTGTGCTTCAGCAGCTCTCACTAAAAGGAAAACAAATGAGTCTGGCCCCTTTTTAAAATAAATGTCTTTATATTGTTAGTATGCAAGGTATAAGACAGAGACGACCACTGGTCTGTAACATGTCTTCCTATGAACTGTTCAGTGAAACTCTCTCCATTTCTTAAAAAGAAAGTGTCTACCGTTTGTATTAATTCCCAAGAGATGTATATAGCTAAAGTTAAATAAGACATTGTAAATTGTTATCTTAAGCCTCCATATAATTGTAATTATTTTTTTTTAATATGCAAATGTGAAGTTTAATATTTTGGTCTTATTGGTTGGTATTTTGATTCCGTGTACAGTATAGCGGATATGAAGAAAAAGCCAAGTGTATTTGGTACTAAACGAGAGATGCATGAGTACTGAGTCGTGTATACAAACTGTGCGTATGTTTCCAGCTCTTAAGATTTTTTCTGAACATCTTTGCTTTATAGGTAGGGTCTTTTTTTTTTTTCAACATAATGCGTGTTTGTTAGCAAAATTATCAAGGTTTCAATAAAGATGACTTGTGAAAGTTTCAGGTGAATACATTGTCTACTTGCTGAGAAAACAGCAAAAACTGTCATCGTATTTTCACAAGAACTTCAAATCCATCCTCGACTAGCGAGGTGACAGCGGGTACCAACCGAGGTCTTGCTGCAGCATTTGCGAACGGACACCAACCCTCAGATATCTGAGAAACGATTCATGCATGAATCATCTCTCAATTTCAAATTTTTTCCAAACCATATTACTTCGAAGGGAGACCTTTCTGAAAATAGTTTATACTATCAACAGCTGCAGTGCTCCTCACCAAGTAAGACTTTATGGTCATTCATTTTTGGAATATTTACCAATCTATGACCCTACCTTTAAGTGAAAGTTCAGATTAATGTTAACTATCAAAAGCTCATCGTTAATGACTGCTTTTATTTGATAAAAAAAACCAATTTCTGATCCCTAACCCTGTTTTGTTTATTTCTTATTAAAGTACTTAATGTAATTTGAAAACAAGTATTTAGCAATTTCCGAAAGATACGAAACGTCTTTCTAGCTAAAGATACCAAAATGACTTGGGTGTATCGCATAAAGCAGAGCACCACAATATTTTGTGAGTAAAGGAAGTGACGGGTTACCAAGCAAAATGGCAGTGATATTCAGTCGACTCTCGTTATAACAAGATCACTGGGACTGGCCAAGTGACCTCTTTATAGCAGGAACATTGTTATAAGAGGACAGTAACACAAAGAAAACCAAAGTAGAAATGAGATTCGGGACTTCAGAATGTACTCTTTATAAGCAGAACCTCTTTATAACTGCTCTTTATAACATGGGTTGGCTGTATATCAATATGACTGGTAGTCTGTCAATATTTATGCTTAATTGTTTAATTCTGGGTGAAATTTATCTCAGCCTAACCCACTAGAATGAGTTTAACCAAACTGAAGCAGCTGGCTGGAAACAACTTTCCATTTTAGACCTGTTTGGTCCTCAGTACAATGCCTTAACACTTCTAAATGTTTGAATACCTGCGAGGCTTGATCAGCTGCGATACCTGCGAGACTTGACCATGACTTAATCATTCAAGTATTTACAAACTAAAGAAATTGAGAAGATGTCACTTCTAGCTTTTAAGAATTCAAAGTCTTTGATTTTGAGGTAACGGACGTGTCGTGATCTATATTTACAGTTTTACATCTAAGATAAATGGGTTTAGTTTAAGATAATGAAAAATAATTGTCCAATATTTTTACGAGTCTTATGGATATATATGGTTTGTTTACAAAGTGCTTCTCTGGTTTGCATTCGACTTGTCATCAGCAAACCAATAATCTGGTTCTGAGAGCCCTATGTTCTGATAACCCCTCAAGATGTACACGTTAGGGTTAGGGTTAGAGTGAGGGTTAGGGTTGGGTAAATATATTAGTAGGGTGATGGAACATAGGGGTGTCGGAACATAGTGGTGTCGGAACATAGGGGTGTAACCGTTGGCGTTTAGTTTAGGATAATGAAACAGAATTGTCAAATTTTGTTGTTATAACAGATAATTTATATGGAATATGCTCCTGAAATGCATGACTGGTCACCAGCAACAAACATTCTCTGAATTGTTTGTTGTCAGAATTGTTTTGTTGTGCTTAGGACTCTGTTTTTGTCCTCTTAATCTTTGTTCATTACTACTTTTTGCTTTACTATTAAGTGCAATAATAGCGGTTTGAATGATTTTGTTTGGGTCAAAAGACCAGTATAGCATGATTTATTTTATTGATTTGTATATTTAAACTAATTTGATTTCTGATTTAAAGGCGCTAAGTTTTTGTTTATGTCAATTTCTTTGTAAGACTTCAGCTGAATTGATTTTTTCAATTTCTCACAACATGATTGCAAAAGTGTTTCAGCAGGATCATCAGATTACAGAGACAGCACTGTTTTCATGGTAAAACAGCTCATTCCTTGTTTAAAAAAAAAAACTTACTATGGGGTTGGATTATGTACTTAGGTTTGTGATTGTAATTATGGTTGTTTTTTTAACTCTGAAATTACATATTTTTTTATCATTTGAAGTTCATACCTTGCTATTTATTCGGACATTATGCTGCTCCTTGTATTTCTTTGCTAACGGTGCACGAGTTAAACTTGTTTCAGTTATTAATGTACACATCTCATAAAAGGTTAATTTTTGTTTTATAGAATTGTGGTATTTTTTGCAACCATATATATTTTTTTTAGTAATTATACATTTTTTATCCCTGTTATTCATAGAAGTTCCTTTTAGAAACTAACCATTTAAGTCACAATTCCTCTTTTAGCCTTTGAGAAAGACTGTGCTAGGGTCCAAACGTCAGGTCACATTAACTATTTTTTGCATTTGTACCATAGGTCTTTTGGGTTCTTAATTTTTCAATTCCTCTTTTACGTTAACATGGCTTTGTTTAAATACGGAGTGTGATGGTACGACAAAAATTACAAAAGTTTCACCCACAAAACTTAAATGAAATAACTTGCAGAGTCAGACGTCCGTTGCTACTTTGGACTGGACATTTTGTGAGGAACTTGACAACTGACAAACCTTTCCTAAAGTATGTATGTAAAATTGTAAAAATAAGTATTTTTTATCAAAGTGATATAGCAAAATATTTCACAGGCCACAAATCCTGTGAGAATAATTTTAAATAGTATTTTGAATAGATTATCAATGATGTGATAAATACTAGATATTTGATAACAATTTCTGTCACAATCAAATTAATAACATTTTAATTGGCATCATAAAGTGAACAATATCGATGAGTACATGCAAAATGTTACTTGCCCGTTTGTTCACTAATTATTATGGTAGGATGGAAATAGGTTGGGGGGGGGTGGCTGCTTGCCATACTATAAACCAGGCCCATTTTCCTGAAAGATATTCCAAAATTGATTCGTTGTCTGTTAAATTTCACTTGTACATGTTTTGATGCCATTAATATTTTTATAAGCAGTATTAAAGCATGAATGCATGTAAAATGAAATTTTGACTACATCTGACTGTTATTTTATTTAATCTATTTGTTTGTTTTAGTTTGTTGGCAGGTAATTTGTAGAATCTGTCTTAAATGTACGATGTTTGTAGGAGTCATAGAGTTACATAATAGAGCTAGAGGGCGTACAAAACTATGTGACACGGCCCAACAAGAAGCATTTTTCGCTGTTGAGAAAATAGTGCTGACCCATCTTACAACGCAGGTCACACAACCAATATTTTGTAAGTAGACATCTGTATGTAATTTACTCATGGGGATACGAACCCATGGTGGGCCAGCGCGGTTACGTGTGTGTAAGTAGAGTGCTCCCTCTAGTGATATTATATAGCTTTGTGGTAGGAGAAGAAATTACAAGAAACCTGTGAAGATATTTAGTCTGGGAAAAGTATCACAGGTTGCCTGTGGTCAAGTGGTTAGACTGCAGGACTTGCAATCACAAGGTTGTGGGTTGGAATCCGACAAGGCTAACCACTGATTTCACAATGACTAGAATAAGTGTCGTCGTCTAGTTACTGAATCACAATTTAGTGATTTGTGCAATTCATAAACATAGGCGTTAAACCAATGTTTGTATGAGAGAGATTGGCTGTTGTCAGCTTGGCGTTTATATTCCCTTGTGGGAGCTTTGCCAAGTTCTCATGATGGGATTATCCAAACACACAAACAACAAATGGAAAGTTTCTCTTTTGTCTAACTTTATAGAAATTTTTCTTTATCAAATAATTTTACTACAAAGTGCAACATAAAAAGTCCCCCAACAGCTAAGTTTTAATTGTGGGTTAAATTTTAAAAAAAATGAAAAACGAAAATGCTCTTCCCAAAATCATAGTGTAACATTTTAGTATATATAACAATTTAGAAAAATAGTTTTCAGTCAACTGAACTGAAGTAATGAAATATCAAGACCCTCTGTTTGTTAAAAAACATGTTTTTGTATTAGCAGACGACATGTAGCAGACGACGTGTAGCAGACGACATGTAGCAGAAAAAGAAAAACTGAAAAGTGCGCGTCTCTTGGTGGCGGTAGACTTTTTGTTTCATTTACGCATAAGCGTGCTCTATAAGGCGCACAGAATTTGCCAGTCCCCTATTACCGTCCATACAAAATTTGGGCTTCATGCACGGAGAATGACGTCAGACTACGAATAATGGAGGTTCAGATGGCTGGAGGGTTAGCTGCAAAAAGGGGTGGCGGATTGCCCAAATTACGAGAGCTACTCCGTCGACAAAGGAGAGATTCAGATGTAAGTTATTCACTAGATTTGAAATAGCGTTATGTAAATAATCCTCAGAAATGATTTTGAAGCTTAACGACAACAAAATGTCCCTTTTACCTTTTCGTTTTGACACTCTTCTTTGACACAAATGTCGCATGGATATGTGTGATGTGATAGAGTAAAGTTTAAGTCACTTTTCCTTCCTCCATGCATGGTTCACCCACTCCCAGCCAAACTTTGGCCATGGGCATGGAGGAAGGCGCCAGCATATTCCACTAATTTCTACTTCAATGGCCATGCACAAGTCAAAACAACAACTCTAGTCTAGTCTTGTTGAATTGTCATTGAATGTGAAAGCATGGAGGAAGGAAAATAGTTTGTGCTTTATAAAAATAAGATTAAGAATTTCAATTTATTGATAAAAATACTGTGCTGTCATAATTTCGTCAATAATTTGGGTGGGAAAATGTCTCTAAATAGAATAGTACTAATAATACTATTAAAATAGGCCTTGCACTTAAGCGTTTTGTGCAAAGTAGCCCACCAGGATACTAAACTGTGCATTTTTACTTGCCCCCAGGAAGTCTTCGGAGACTACATTTAAGTTTTTTTTAAAGAAGTTACATTCACACGCGCAAACTCCCCAAAGGTAATGATAACTCTTCTTGAACAAATTTGTTGTTCACATCTGAAAAGGAAGAAATAAACAGCAAGTAGATTGCACGTTTTTAAGTAGCCCCATGTTAGTGTGGCCACTGTGAACCCTTGGCCCCAGCCACACCCATTCATTTCTCTTTTTTTATTCTTGCCCCCTCTCCATCTTTCCCTTCCCCCTAGCCCCACTTGTGTGGCCAAGGAACAGGAAACCTGAATCCTTGGCCACACGTCCGGACCCATTTTTTTAAAGCTCACCGGGTGCCGCCGGGGGCAGGAAACTGCTGAAAACCCTAAACAATTAACAGTCTGCTCCGAATGGATAATTGGGCTTTGTATTCTCCTCATTTATGGCCTAACAGATAATTTTTTTATAGTTTTTTTTAATGGCTACAGCACATGCGTTCATGGTTTTGTTTTTATCGCGTAGTTGAAATTGAAAACCGTGCGGGATGGTATTTCGGTATTTCTAAAACAGCTCTCGGTATTTTCGGTATTGAACAAATACTGTGACTACTCGGTAAAACCGAATAACCGCCCAAGCTTACTACTTCCCTGTTTGTGTTGATGGATCGCTGCCATTTCGAATGGACCCACAATGCAAAAATCCATCTCAAAATGCATCACCGAGGAGGCGGCGCAAACACAATTCAACAGCTGTTTCATGTGACAGCTGCATGCACTTTGTTGGACTCAACTTTGTGTACATGTGGTACCCACCTCCGTAATGCAGCTCGCTTAGCTGTAGCTGTCACATGAAACAGTCGTTGAAATGTGTTCGCACTGCTCCCTCGGTGACCCAGGCAAACATACCCGTCTTCCCCTGTGTTTCAGTGATTTGCTATGATTTTTCACACATCCACTTCCCAATGTTTCCCAAATGACAAAAAACAAACATGATGAAATGGCTGGAAAATCACCCTACTGGCTTCTTAACACATATCAAACGGAATCAAACTGGACACTCTGTGCCTGTCTGATAAATTATGGGATCTGAATGTTGAGTGTATGTACTAGTTTTAGATTGTGTACATCTGTAGAATGCCTTCAACATCCAGATCTCATAATGCATCAGAAAGTTATTTTTAGAGTGTCCTGCTTGATCCCATGCCGTAAAGACATGATTTTGGTCTGAAAGCATTGAATTGAAGCACAGAAAATGATTGTGAGTACATTTAAATGCATTGTATTTCATCTTTCACTAATTGAGAAGCTAGTAGGCAATTTTACAGTTATTTTAGTTTTTTTAGTCATTTGTTTGGGAAGGGATTGTGGAGAAAATCATTGCAAACCTACTAAACACAGAGGAATCAGGTATCTTGGGCACTAGGGTATGACCGTTGAAGTCAAATCTTTGAAAAGAGGAGTACAGTGCTCAAGTTACTGGGTCTAAAGTGGCGGTCCAATTCAGCATTCTTTTCTGCCATTCAACATTTTCAGAAAGAAAATGGCAATGTTTAACATGTTATCCATGTTGGACAAAATTTATAGAATGTGTATAATTAAAGTTCTATGGCTGAAGATAATTTGATGAATGTATATTTGTTCCCGTTTTCTTACAGAGTCAGAATGATAGTCCTGATCTGGACTTTGAGTACAACGATGCTAATAAATACACACAAGAAATAGCAGGTGAGTGTATAAATTAGATCATACACTCTTATGCCCTACTCAACGATGAAGTATGAGGAAGTCGTACAGTGGTCTCCATTAGCCTCATAGGTCTAGAAGTACTCATACCCTAAATAGAGCGCAAGTATCGAGCATCTAAACTCATTGATACGGGAGGATCTTACTTGCATTATTCTCATTAACTATGTGACATTTTGATAATTTTCTTTATAACAACACTCTCAAAATTATTGTCTATGACTCTACATCACTAAATCTAAATTACGTAAATGGTAAACTGGTCTGCTTCTTTAACTTTGGCAAAATCTTAACATTTTAAGTGTACCAAATTGGGTACATGTACAACATTGAAAACAAAATACAAACAAGGTTTGCCAAATTTTATCACATGGGTTGCGTAGGTCTTTGGTCTAAGGACGTGACCAAGAGCTACAATTATAGACTCTGCAAGTCTTGCTTGTTTTCAAACTTCTGGGACCAATGATCCCAACCATAGTGAGTTCTACTTACGTGCACAGTTCTGTTTCTTCAAATACTTTAGTTCAACGTAGTTTATGGTTATAAAAATTGTAATCATAGTGTTGGGAAAGTAAAACTCAGTGACTTTCAAATCAACAAAGAATACATGAGAAGAAGACTTGACTTTCATTTTCAGTTATTTGTAAACAATTAGGAATTTTGTCCAACTGATGTTCGTCATGTTATCATTTGACCCATGTATTGGTAGGACAAATAAGGGAGTGATTGGCAAATGGGGTTATAAAAAAATTAAGCATCCTCAGCTGAAATTTTCAGCCCAAATTTTGAACTTGTTTCTGTGCATGTTAATTTTAAATCATCGTAATTGTATAAAAATTTAAATTGTGATTATAACAACTTTCTACTGGTATTTTTATTTTCAAGAATGTTGTATTTTTAAAAAGAGTTGTTTTCTCGTTTTCGATACACGTGAGACTTACAGAGTCTATTGCAACAATAAGATGTCTAATAGATTACAGCTTTATTGTAATACACTGGGGAAATATTAAATATGTTGTTTCCTCACATGCACATTAAAGCAATGTACATGGGAACCCAAGGCTCCTAAAAATGTTTGAATATGTGCAAGACTTACATTGTCTAATGCAGAAGACCCCTCAACTCTAAAAGCCACAGCTGGGGCTGTTGTGTTGAGTGTTGAGCGTCACGCGTCATGCTTGATCGCTTTATCTGGCTGCACAAGTAATACCGTTCTGCGGAGATCTTTTTGATGTTGCTGGGTATTCTGCAATTATTATCAGTGAAGTACTTATAGCCAAAATGGTTTTAAAATTCCTCCTTTTGTACTAAATTTGTTGTCCTGTTTGTTCCCTGCACAGAGTTATACAGTTACACAGAGGAATCGGAGTTTGCGTTGTGTCAGAAATGTTTTGAAGAAGACTTCCACTCTTACAGTAGGTTATTTTATCAGGCCCCTGACCCACTTGCCACACCCATTCCTACCCCATTTCTCCAACATAGTGAGTATCCTCTCCAAAAGCTCCTGAATTACCCATTTCTTGAGCCTGACCCATCCCAGGCCTCAAATTACACAGCGGCCATGATGGCCAGTGCCGTCGATGCCCTTGTAACTGGCCGAGGTGCCACTCAAAAAATTACCTTCTTCAAGGCCATAATTGCCATGCCTTAATCTCCGTTGGCCATCGTGCGCTTTTTTAATAGAAGTTCAATATTTTCATACATTTTCAGTGTTGTTAAGAAGGGCTGCCTGCCGGTGATTTCACCGGCAACTTTGTATTATCCAGTTGTCAATGATTAAGAAAAAAAACAAACTTTTCTACCCAAACGAAGCCGACAGTAATTTTAAAAATCTGGCGATCCTTTTTTTTATTTAGTGTTAAACCCAGACACTATCCACACCTATCCTGGGAGAATTATTGACACTCCTATTGAGATCTAATTACGCCTTATGTTAATCCTCTGCACTTTTTTAAATACATGTACATATGTGCACATTGTTTTAGTTTGGAAATTTACGTGTTACATTTATGTAATACTCTTGCTTCACTCAAAAGACAAGATGCAGTGTCTTTGTGGTTTTATGACCTGGTTTTTTTACCCTTGGGAGTGGGTATTGTGGTCATTTAAACACCGAAAGTGTGTCGACAATTTACATCTGTTGGTTTATTTATGGTTTGTTTATGAATAAGATATGATTTATCAATATCTTGTTCATGCAAATTGTTTCATCGGGTTTACCACCCATGGGGGAACCTCTGGCCAATTTTTGTATTTTATTTCAAGGGTAACGAAACTTATTCAATAAATTGTTTTATTTAATTACAAAATAGTCATGCATTATGGTTTTATTTTGATTGACAACTCATAGTTTAATGGCCTTCGTGCCTTTTCTATTTGTTCTGTTTGGCCTTGGTGCCCTACACGTATCTACTGGCCTTGGTGCTCTCCAAAACTTGGTTTGCTCCAAGGCTAAAGTGGCCTTGCCCTAAAAATGTTGTAATTTGAGGCCTGCCATCCTTCACCAACCCGTATCCCTGTACCCTCTTACCATTACACCATGTCCTTCTGATTAATCTATTTGTAGTATTTATTACAGTAATGAGAAGGGTTCACAACTTAGTCACAATCAGCAACTTGTCCTCCCTGTCCCTTCCCGTCATCACCCCTCTCAACAGCTCCTGAATTAGCCATTTCTTGAGCCAGACCCATCCTTCACCAACCCGCATCCCTGCGGCCTATCACCTTTACACCATGTCCTTTAAATGAATCTATCACAAAAATTTATTACAGTAAATGAGAAGTGGTCACAACTTAGTCATGATCGGCAGTACATGCACATTCTGCGTCTTCTGAACAGCATAGAAAGTGCAAAGCATGAGCAGAGGATGAAGAGTGCAAGGGCCCTGTTATACCTAGCTCAAGGTATGTCTTTGTCTTTTACTGGTTGCAGAGCCATTGACAAGTAGCCAACATCTAGATGTCTACTCGTGACATCTAGAGCTGCTTAAGTAGAAAATACTGCTTGCCCGTTTCGCACTCATGTTTTTGCTTAAATTTGAGTAAGAAGGGACGCCATGGGTCAGATCAAATGTAATGACCTTGGACATCACTCCTTAACCAAATTTATGCAAAGCATCATGTGTGTGCGCACACTGCCCAGCAGATTTCAGTAGAGGGCGGTTCAGGCCAGAAATCCGTGTGTCTGTCATGTGTTTTCCTTTAAAATGAAAATACACGCCAAGTAATGCAAATTTTTTTACGGGTAACGCAGTACGCAATACAGATACATGGAATTATGTGGGTTGCTTTGCGTGCATTTTCGTATTTACGCCATTGTTGCTTATTACATATAACAGAACATGCATGACGGACACATGGATTTCCGGCCTTCGATGTAAACAAAGGGCACATGGTATTTCATGTTGGTATGGTTCCAAGACAGCCAATTAAGAACTATACATAAAATCATAACGTGAAAAGTACCGGGCTATTTCTTGATTACCGTGTCAACAAAGTAATGATTCCATCACCCTCCAGAGTGAGGATCTACCAATTTCAATTTCGTGTATGACTTTTTTTTTTTACATTTAGGATGTTTCAGTGAGTGTTCCAGCGAAGATGAACAAGTGAAACGAGCCAGGGAGAACTGCTTCTTGCTGTATGAATGCTCCGTCTTCACTACCTTCGTGGAACTCCTTAGTATGGAGGCAGAGTAAGTCTTTTAGGAATTTCTTTTTTTGTGTGCAAAACTAGCAATAATTTGGGGTTTAGTAAAGAACAAAATTGACTAGAGTGGGATTTGAACCTGCAGCCTCCGGATTAACCATGGTTCAAGCTATTCGGTTATCGGCAGTTGTTCAGTCAAAACAATATGATAACAAGAGAGGTAACGAGCCTCATCATTTGAAAACCCACAAGACTTAAAAGTCTATTGCAAGTGAAAAGAGGCATACAAATATTGTGCCAAACATCCAAAACTGGTTTGTAAACTAGCTTGAGAAATTTTGTTGACTACATACAGTGTGCGCATAATGTAGACTTTGGTACTAACGATCTGCATGAATGCCCATGGTCTTATTTGACATTCTAAAGCCGCGTTTGCATTGATTTAATATTTAATGGAGACCATTGGTAACATTCCAATTGGTAAGTCCTACCGGTGTCCGCACTTGGATTATTTGATGTATGTAAACTAACCAAGACGATGGTGAAACAATGTGACTGACTAAACATGAACACATGAGGGCACTACGCCAGTGACCTTTAACTGGATGTGACAAAATTCATGACCTAGCTTGTGAACAATGGTTGAAGAGAAGCACAGCAAATAAAGAGTAAGAAAAACAACGCAAGCAAAGGGACAGTTTCTAAGTTCTGTATATCGCCGCGATAACAACATGAGTGTGAGCATCACAAGTACATGCATGTTGTAGATTCACTTCCATGTGTCATGTCATCATGGCTGTGCAGCTTGGTATTCTACTGGCCAGTTTTACCAGGATGATAAGTCCGCACTGCGGTTAGTTTTGACCAGGTTAGTTTACCAGAAGGTGGCCGGTTAAACTACCCATTGGACTCAGTTAAGTTATCTGGGTGAAATTTTCCTGGGCTGTTCGCACTGGACTTACAATGGTTAAGTTACCCATTTGCTTGGTTAGTTTACCCCCAAAAAGTTCAATGCAAACACGGCATAAGTCAGTTTAGATCAGTTTTCTTTCTTACTTACCTTTCCCACAGGAACTCCGTAGCAGCATCCACTGCTCTGAGGAAGCCAGCTGTGTCTATTGTAGACAGCACTGATTTAAGGTAGGTGCCTGTTTTGACCTGCATCAATCATGTCAAACACAAATTTCCAAAACATTTAAATAAAGCAAAACTTTGCTAAAATTGTTCGATCCTCCAATTGGGCCTGGAAATTCAGCTTTGAGAGGGCAAGGCCATTTTCATTTTTGCAAAGGGCACTTAAATTTAAATTTTGTAGTCTATGAGAAAATTTCGAAGAGGCCAAGACCAGGGGAACATAGGTATTGCTGGATATTTACACTGGACCACAGGTCCAAGGCCGTTGATTTTAGCATCTGGCCAGTAAACTCAAGTTTGGACAAGTTGGCAGTCTTGTGTTTTACAATTGAATAATAACACCTCACTGTGAAAAAAACTTTAAATAAATAAAAAATCATGTAAAATGTTGACATCTTTCAATTCTGTTGTGTCTTGAAGTATACCTACCCGTAAGACGAAGTGAGATAACTCTTTTCTTAGTGTTGTTCAAATAAAAGCAGTTAAGGACAGTCTTTTCTCATGTTGATTCTGGTCTTGTGAAAAGAATTCTGGGAAAGTAAAAATGCTGAGCTACCAGCCCTGAGGCCTTATGGGTTTTTCACCCAAATTCGAGCTCTGGGAGACCATGTAATTTCAGGCGTGACATTATAAAGAATGTTACTGTTTGTCTGAGGAGGGAGAAACTGTGGATTAGGCGCCTCTAGCCCATTCAACCCCATTGTCTGAACATCCAAGAAGGAAATGACCAACAACTCTGTCTTTGCATTCTCCTTTTTCCCATAGATATCCCCCTTTTCAGTCTGTCTCACTCACTAATTAATCATTTGTTTTCCCTCTTCCCACCTTTGATTTTTTTCATTTGTGTTTCCAACCTCTTGTGGTTAAACCAGCCCCCTTCCCTCTACCCCTCCTTTTTGTCTTCTTCATTGTTCATCCCTTGCTTTTTCTGTGTGCTTTCTGCTTCTCTCTCTTTTCGTTTCTTTCCACTTGACTGCTTCTGTTACATCAGTTTACCTGTTTATGTGTGTTGTGTTGTCATTTAGCCTTCAAAAAAGACTCTGCTAGGGTTGATACATCTGGCCATTGACAAGTTTTTTGTTGGATTACATATTAATTTTTTTATATTGATAACCTCTCTCTGCCTCCTCTGCTCCCGGTCTAATCCCAGGGTCATACTCAGTGTGCTGTACATCATGGTTGAGACAATGAGAATGGACAACGAGAAGGATACCGACTCGGAAAAGATGCAACGAGAAATCTTCACGGCAGAGTTGGGTGAGTTCAGACCCTTTTCATTTCGCATTTCTTCACATTTGATTTCTGTTCACCCTGCTTCAGAATCTGGTTCCAACTTCATAGAGTACTCAACTGCTTAAGCACAAAATGATGCTTAAACTTTCTGCTAAGCAAAAACAAGCTGGGTACCAGTCACAAATTGTACATGTGGCATGGTAGTTTGGCTGGTAGCATTATTCTGACACGCATAATTTTGTTGTGTTTAGCTTCTTTTTGTGCTTAAGCAGCTCTTTAAAATTAACTGGGCCCGGTTTGGAAATGGTGAATGGCATCTGGAGCAGTGGTCAGACTCCAATGAGGTTTTTGTTGTTTAATGTGAAGGAGATGGTTAAGGATAGGTCATCAATGTTGTTCTTACTCGTGGTGTTTCAATCACCCTCATTATCCTATGTTAACTTTTCTGGACTGGCCTACGACGGATGTTATGTTTCGACCAGAACTTTGGGGCGCCCTTAAGTTTTTACCCACAGCTGGGCAGCTGGGCAGCTGGGCAGCTGGGCAGCTGGGCAGCTGGCGCGAATATCCACCTGGACAATTGATTTTGTATCGTGCACAGGCATGCACTTACTGTGGTATGCTTCGTTTCACCCGTACTGGCACAGGCCTTGAACTTCGCTCTTGAAGGGGCACAGCAATTTTCCTCTGGTCAGGGGCACTCTATGAGGAAAATGTAAATTTGTATTGGAACATTGCAAAGGGCACCACAGCAAAAGCACGGGGCACCACGGCAATTGCTGTGGGTGCTGTGGGTTATTTCAAGGCCTGCTGGCTGGCAGTCATGCCTTGTAATGTCCCATCAGCCATTTACTTAATAAGCCTTGTTAGTTTAGACATATTTCTATCATTGCATACACAGTCTGGTTTATTTTCTTTTTTTTTTTTGCATTAGCTATTTGTCTTGTCTCCATGTTTTTGGCTTGTCTGTCTTCTACAAGCCTTGGCTTAATTTGACAGTCTCATACTCTCTTTAATTTTGGTCTACATAGGTGAAATCCTTCCCCTCCATCTTCTGTGCGTATATTTCGCTTATCTATGTAATATTTTGTTTTATTATGAGAAAAGTAGTGAACAATAAATGTTGTATATTCAGTTTGTGGTGACACCGTGTATTCTCTGAGAACTTGTCCTGCAAGTTCAGAGTAGTCTCCCGAATTTCAAAATTCGGGAGACTACTTAATTACTTTCCTGCTTTTTAACTACTGCCTGGGCGAAAATGCAGGAAATCGGCCAGGACTACTACTTTCGCTCAGTGGATCGAGGGGACTTCTCATTATCAATTTTACCGCTGTGGAGTGAAGTCTAATTGGTTTTGACTAAATGTTGTTTTAAATTGAAGTAATTTGTTTTTTATATATTTTCCAGGACAACCGATTTGTGGGGAGGATTCTCTGGCTATTATACTCTTCAACATGGCTACAAAGTTTTGCCGTGGCCACGCCCCTCACTTCCCGATCAAGAAGATTCTGTTGCTCCTCTGGAAAACCTTGTTGGTGAGTCAAAGCCTTGGTTTTGTCATCTCATTTAAATTTCTTGCAAAATAGGGAGACCGCCAATATTAGGTCTTTATAGTTCAGTTGGTAAAGCACTTGCACATTAATCCGGAGGTCGCAGGTTCCAGTCCTGCTGCAGTCAATTTTTCTTTGTTCAATCCAAAATTATTTTAACTTTACCCAGTCAGTTTCCCTTGTGGTTTATTACTTGGTAAGTGTTTTTACAGGCCTTAATTGACACATCTCAAGTCGAGTTTTTCTGTTCTGTTTTAAAATATCGTCGGTCTGAAACAAAATGAACACTTGATGGAGAAAGTGGAAGTTATTTGAACTATCAGCAGCTATTTCACAAAGAGCTACTAAGATTGATCTTAAGATGTGTATCAATCTCAATTCCTAAGCAAAGTGTGGTCTTGAGGTGAATACAGGGCAGTTTTACAGGCAACCAGTTTCAGGCAATCAAGAAAAGGAATTCGCATTTTAATTTTCTTGGGTATTGTAACACATCGTTAGAAAATTGACTCCTGTGCTACACATGTACCAAAGTGTTTCTTTCGCATGCAGCACAGTTGGTAGCCTCCAGTGTGGCATGGTCCTAAGTGCTTGTGAAATTGAGTCCAGGAGGAAGTACAAAGTTGTCTTCCCAGATTGACCTCTCAAATCGTCCTCCCAAAATGACCTCCCAGATTGACCTCTCAAATTGACTATGACTGCCGTTAATTTCCCTCGTCTTCTCCAGTTCTCCCTCGGCGGCCTGAATGAGTATAAGATGATGAAACAGAAGGCCAGAGCGGCTGCAGGCCTTGACCCTGTCAAAGAAGACACGATTCAGGTAACTAAGACGATGAGAGCGTCTTCCCCTCCTGCCTCCACGGGGGATGGGCTTCAGGAGAGACGCCCGAGAGGTCAACCACGTAGGGTAAGTCCACCCCTCCTCCTTATCCCCTCCTCCCATCACAACAACCTCCTACCCTTGTTATAGCGATTAGATTTCAACCTAGAATGACCAATGTATTGCACGTTATTCAATTTAATTTACATTTGTTACTACAATTTTTACTTTGTGGCGTGTCGTGGTCGAGCGGTTAAGAGCATTGAACTCAAGCTCTGTTGTTTCAGTAGAGTGTGGGTTCGAGTCCCAGTCGTGGCACTTGTGTCCTTGAGCAGGACACCTTAACAAAATTGCTTTGGGACATTATGCCATAGGTCCCAAGTACTAGGATTGGTAGTGCACGTTAGGGAACCCAGAACACTTATCGTGGAAGAGTAGGGGTTAACCCCGGTGTTTTGGTTCACATACATGTAGCAAGCACCCTTGTTTACAGGTTTTATCCGTCTTGGGAGCTACAGTGATTAAGTTCACTTATGAGGCATTCTTAGCTTCATTACCAGAAATATAAAATAAAAATAACAATGATAACCCCAAGACTTTATGTTTACAAACATGACATCTACTCAAGGAAATGCATGACAATCTAATTCATGATAAAACATATAACAAATCATTACAAACTGAAAAACTGCTGTTTTTCCAGATTGCTGAGTGTCCCACTGTACTTTAGTTTTGTGTTCTATCCATTAAAATTTGTTCCTTTCTTTTGTATTTATTTGACTCTGCATATAAACATGAAATCATTGTGTAAGAATAGAACTAACATCTTTGCATGATGCCAATTTATCTAACATAATTGATTAAAGGTAGGGTCATAGATTGGTAACTATTCCCAAAATTAATGGCCATAAAAACTTACTTGGTGAGAAGTACTGCAGCTGTTGGTAGTATAAACTATTTTGAGAAAGGATTACCTTTCGAAGTAATATGGTTTGGATAATTTTTTCACCTAAAAACATTTGAATCTGAGAAACGATTCATGCATGAATCGTTTTTCTCAGATTTCTGAGGGTTGGTGTTCGTTCACGAATGCTGCGGCCAGAGATACGGTTGGTACCCGCTGTCACCTCACTAAACCTGGATGGATTCGACGTTCTTGTAAAAATACCATGACAGTTTTTTTGCTGTTTTCTCAGCAAGTAGACACTGTATTCAGCTGAAACTTTTACATGTGACTTTTGTTGTATCTTTCTTTATAGTTTTGGCTATAAATCAAAATTACAATGACAAAAACCTAATCTATGACCCTACATTTAAAAAGGAATATTTGTATTTGACATACTGAAATACAAATTCTCAGAGCAGTATCCGTTTTCCAGAATCATTCCTACATACAAAAAATCATAATTTTCCTTTGCTTTCATCATTCAAAATTTGACATGATTTGCTCGCCAATGTTCAGTATTTATTAAATTTATTTCCACAACAATCAGCCATGAAAATTGGACGAAGAAGAAAGGAGTTGAACAAGAAGTAGAAAATATGATTCTTATTATTTCAAAAGTAGTGAACTGATAAAGTTTCTATTGTGTTTTTTTTTAATTTGCATATATTTGAATGAATCTTTGCCATTGTTATTTTTTTTGTCCCTGATACAGTGTTGTTGTTTTTCAATGACTTGAATCATGTTGTTTTGTATGCCCCAGTCTATTTCAAATGATGGTACAACTTTGTTTTGTTTTTGTTTTTTGTTTTTTCGGAAGACTGCGTGGTAGTAACAATGCGAATGTATTATGCACTTTCCACGCCTGGTAGGCCCGTCAAAGCGCCTCGCACCATTATCACCCCTGTTCATTGGGCCCTTAGCATTCCTGAAACCATCTCAACTCCAGCAAGCAAGTTGGGCATATACAGGCTGCTTAATCATTCACAACAATAATCTCTACCCTACCAGGTAGCCATCTACTCCCGCGTGATGAGAAGCAATTATGGTTAAATGGAGTAAGGGACACATTGCCTTCAAATCTCTCAAAGTTTTGCTGTTTGGAATTGCTCCTTATCCTTTTTAAGAGTTATTCACGCACACAAACACCTACAATGTGCTGTAATCATCGAGTAGTGATTAAACAAACATAAATTTGCCACTTGAAATACACCAAAACTACTGTGTTCTGTCATGAAATTACACAAAAACTACGCAATTTCAGGGGATATTTATGTGAGTCATTACATTCTAGTTTTTAAATATCTTTCCATCTATCTTTCCAAGTTCGAGTCCTGGTCTTGACACTTGTGTCCTTAAAGCAAGACATTTAACCACTATTGCTTTGTCCTTCAGGTGGGACGTAAAGGCCGTCTCGTGTAATGCACGTAAAAGAACCAGTTAAACTCATCACAAAGAGAAGGTGTTTGTCCCGGTTTTTCTGGCAGTGGCTGCTGAATGCGCTGCAGCTCCTTGTAAACCATTAATTAGTGTCATATTTCAAAACATAGCTCTGTTTATCCTGTTGAAAACCAAATAATGAGCGATTTGATACGCCCCTAGGGGTGTGATAAAGCGCTATATAAGAAGACAGTCTTATGTTGTACCATCACTTGAAGACTGCATTTCTTGAATTGCATTTTGTCTTTACTGTAAACATTTTTCTAAATGTGCAAGAAAAACTTCCGCCAATAACTTTGCATCGTTGCAATCCATATATTTCTCTCTCTCCCTCTCTTATATATATGTTAATGGCCGGGTCACTTTTTTAACGATTTTACCTGCGAATGATGTACTGACTCGCCGTGGCATCTCCATTCCGTCACGTTTCGTCCGTCACATGACCCCATCGTCCATCCGTCCATCCGTCCATCCCATCCCTTTCACCATGTACGAGAGAAGTAGAATGCTGTAGACTTACGAGAAACCTGCTGTAGTTTGAATACTATGCAGACTTTTCATTCGTTGAGTTGTTTGGTTTTTGGTGCTGGGCCATGCACACTTAAAGGAAAGAATTTGGTTTCGTATCACTGACATGAAATCTGTTTTGTAAATTACAAGCGCCATCTTAAAATATATCGCAATGCATCTTGGGAAAGCTGGTACAGTTTAAAAATAATTCAAGCTGCCAAGATGGAAGCCATGCTGTAGTTTACATGTGACTATGCGAGGTTATATAGCTGTGTACCACAATGCTTCAAAATCAGGGCGCCATGATGGTTGCCGGTGTTGTTTGCTTCACCCAGAATCCTTTGCGCGACCATCATGCACACAGGGACTTGCATATGGGCTATTGTTGTCAATTTTTGATGTTCGTGAACTCTGCATATGTCATAGATGAATGTGTTGAACCGCTAAAATACGCGATATTGCGCCTTAACGTTCAAGCAAGTTGCGAGGCAACCCACGGCTATCAAAAGTGTCAACAGACTAGCAGTCGAGTCAAAAACAGAAAAACAATGTCAAATAGGTACGATTAGTGCCTCTTCTTTTCAGTTGTCATGATATGAGACATTTCCTTTAATTGTTTGGTAGCTAGTCTATTTTTCATGCACTCCGTATAGTTCTTACATATCATTTGCTTGCCTAGATTCCACTTGTATCCCCATACCTCCACATGACCCGACAAAAGATTGACGTAAATACTAACCGTTTCTTCATCAATCGTAATGGTTCCCAGGTATTGTGAGTATTTGTCAGGTTTGGCCTGACGAGATAAATTCATCGTTAATCAAGCCTGGAGGCCTTCAGTGCCGTTGGCTCGGCCTTGGTTCTCTAAAAAAAATGCCATATTGTCGCCTCAGTTCTGTAATTTTCAAAACTGCAATTTCATATCTGTAATGATCAAAAGGACATTTACAAGAAAAAAAAATTGTTTATTTTGAAGAAACAGATCAAAAATCCGCAAATAAATTATTTTTGGAGAATATGATTGGATCTTGATAAATAAACTCCAGGAGCTCCAAAATATGCAAAACCAATTGTAAGAAATGCACATTGCCTTATAAATGTACCTCACAGTACTGAGCTGAAGTTATACACTTTTGTAAACTTCTTGTTGAAGGTCACCCTGCCCATTTACGAAGAAAACTCCAGGCTTGATTTCCGCAACCATTTATAAAATAATCACTGAATGCATTCATATCATGCTTGAATCAAACCGTGCACTCCCACAATTCCACAGAAAAACACTAACTCCTTGCATTTTTTTTTTTTTCACTTTTGTAATTCTTAAAATATCCTTGAGCTGTAAATATTGCTTAACAAATCTGATTGCTAAAATAGCAGGGAACCAGTCTGGTATGATAGTCATCACCTGGCTTTTTAGCTGGTAATCAGTTTCTGCTGTTCTGGTTAACGTACCTTGAGTTAGCTAACATTTACAAACTGACTTAGAGTGGGGCAGATAGCGGAAATGTGTGGGGGTATTGTACCATTGATGATACATGGATGAAGCATGGAATTTTGTACACAGTCAGAGTAAGTCATGAGAAAGAAATAGGGCCATCGCAGATTTGAATTTTGAACAAATATATAGGTAGAATGACAAGCAATTCATTAAAAATTTTCAAAAGGCTGCCATTGCTTGTTATTCTACAAAACACAATACAAATCTGTGGCGGCCCTATAGCCAAATATCTTTCCCATGACACACTCTGACTGTGCACCAAGTTCCATGCTTGTATCATCAAAGGCACCATCCCCATCACCTATCTGCCGTACTGTTAGTATCAAAGAGACTGACTTCATATAAGAAGGGCTCAAAAATAGATTCCTAGGCTTTATTCTGCATCCCTTGTAGTCCACCTATCTGTACCCTGATTTCCTTTAACATCCACCCTTCATAAAACCCCACCCTCTTTCCTACACTGTCACACCCATCTACCCATCCCATATACTTCATTTCACTCGCCAAAGCATTTGTCTTTATAAACCATGTTATAGTAGTTCAAATTACAAGTCCAATGCTGATAGAAACCTTAAAATACGGACTAGTGAAAAAGCTGACAGACTAGTGAAATGAAAAGCTGACTGATCCTGCTGACTAGTCACTGAAAAAGTTAAGGGCCAACCATGGGTTGGCATGAAACATCGTTTTCACCCTGTGGGTTCTTTGAAATTGTTTCACACTCAAAAGTCCATTTTTATATATGTGATCAGGGCTCAAATTTTACACTGGACTGCAGGCCCCGAGGCCAGTGATTTTAGTGTAAGGCCAGTGATTTTAGTGTCAGGCCAGTGATTTTAGTGTCAGGCCAGTGATTTTAGTGTCAGGCCAGTGATTTTAGTGTCAGGCCAGTGATTTTAGTGTCGGGCAAGTAAACTCACGACTGGACAAGTCCGAAGGTCTTGTGCTTTTCAGTATCTTCATTTTTTTTAAACAATGATGCTCAAATGTTGACTTTGATTCTGATAAAAATCTTTCAATCATGTTGAGTATCAAATTCTACCTACCCTTAACACAAGTGAGATCCATCTTCTCTTAAAACAAAACAAAAACAACACAGTTTTGATTCCTGTTTTACACGTCGTTTCTTGTTTTGAATCTGGTCTTGTGAAAAAAAAATTCCGGTTCAGCGAAAATTTTGAGCTACAAGCCCTGCTGTCTTGTGGATTTTTCCCCCAAAGTCGAGCCCTGGACTGATGAAAGTTTGACTCTTGTGAGATGCCCCGCAATGTTTGGACTCGAATAGAGTCCTCAAACTCACAACCATCTTTACATTTTTGATTGGTGCAATAATAGTATGGGGGTTTTTACCCTTGCACCAATAATGATATGTGTTGTGTGCTCAGAACTGTAGCACTCTGGAGTTTGTCCATGGGACTCGGGGGGAAAACACTGAGTGTACAGTGCTTATCTCACATCGGTGTCAGGGTAACATCCAAAATTACCCCCATCTTACGACTTGCCCTTCTGATCCTTCGTATCTTTTATCAATCACTTCTACTCTAACATTCAAACCACCGCCATTCATACATCACCATTTCAATTTCATCTCACGATCACTTTTGTTCGTTCTTCATCATTTCTAAAACCATCATTCATTTTTAAATTTCCTCTGGCTCCTCTAGACGAGAAACAAGTACTAGTTCTCTGAGAATAATTTGAGTGAATTTTTGTACCAGGGCCTTGTCAAACAGAACGGTATTGATGAGCCTATGCCGGAGGATCCAGACCGGAAGGAGGAAGACAACAAGGAGGAACAGCTGAATGGAGGGAGCGAGGAGGAAGACGAGAACGGCTCTCAGCCACCACCCACCCCAAGGGAGCACAGAGCATTGCCATGGACACCAAAAGTCCGGTATGGGAAGTCTTAATACTTACACTGGCGCAAGTCTTATCACTTGTCTTGTCTTATCACAAGTCTTATCACTTGTCTTGACTTTTTGACATCCAGGTCTTGAGTTTTGATCTTCAAATGTTAAAGTTGAGTCTATTTAAAATGTGTTTGTTTTGTTTTTCAGGCAAAAGGATCTGGACATTTTTTTGGACCACACCAGAAGAAAGTTTGTAGGTTTTCAAGTACCAAGGTAAGAACCTTTTTTCTTTAGATTGTTTTTTTTCCCCCTGGCTATACAGGCTGTACGACTTCTGGCTGGCACCCCCAAACAAAGATATTGTTAGGGCTAGATAGCTCAGTTGGTAGAGTGCCGGCCAATTAATCTGGAGGTCATAGGTTTAAGTCCTGCTCCAGCAAATTTTTTCAAATTTAACCAGTCAGTTTCCCTTGTGGTTTATTACTTGATATTTGGTATAAAAAGTTGCATCCCCTTAAGGTGATCCTTAGGCTGCCGCTTCCAAGGTTGTGTCGTAAACTTGGGTGTGATCCCTGGCTACATGGCAGTTACAGGTTGCATGGCTTTTGACTGGCACCCCTGAACTAAGGTGTTGACAAAATAGGGAGACCCCAAACGTTAGGGCTAGATAGCTCAAGTGGTAGAGCGCTGTCACGTTAATCCAGAAGTCACAGGTTGAAATCCCACTCTAGTAAACTTTTCTCTGTTCAACCCAAAATTATTAAAAAGCTTACCCAGCCAGTTTCCCTTGTGTTTTTTTACTCGACTTTATTTCAACATTCTTCAAAATTTCTTATTAACTAAAGAAGTTTTACCTTCAATTTGACTGGCCTCGTCCTTGATTGTAGTTTTTAGTAGACTAGACACGCACTGTGACCATTCACTGTGACTCTTTATTCTTGTTTTCCATGCAGTGATCGTAGCACCCTTGCCGGCCTTCCCCAGCCCATTCATGAAGGAGTAAATGTCCTGAAAAAGGTACGCTAAATATTTGGACTAAGGGACCTTGTCAAAATTAGCCCAAGACAATCAGCGGATAAGTGCCATCCAGGACAAGCTTTTTTGTTACCTGCTGTTAGTTCGCCGTGTTAGAAATTGGGTGTCAGAGAAACCATGGGAGAAGTTCACAGTGCCTGGGGTCACATTTGTTTACAAACGTGCAGAGACTTAGTTCGCTATCTACTTGAAAACAAGCAGAGTGTCTCTACATGGCTTGCAATAATAAACTCCTCTACACTGCACATCTTAGTTAAAATAATAACAACCCCAAACCTTCCAGATCACTCCAACACGACAAGTTTGTTTACACTACATTTAAGCAGCCAGTCAAACCGCAGAGCACTCAGCAGGTTGCATTGGCATGGGGCTTGTCTTTTGTGCATCGGAGAACTGTGTGCCTTTCAGCAAGTAGTCCTAGTAAAACCAGATCTGTCATAGAATTACAGTCCGACGGAAATCCCCCCAAAAATATGACATAGGATAATAGTTATCCGACTGCTTGTCCTGAATTAATTTTGACAAGACTCCTAAAGTAACTGTGCACCAGCACATAAACTCTGTCAAGTCGGGCTTTCGTTGTGGCAATGATATTTCCAAAGGGGGACGTTTACTGCAGAAGCTAAAAAAAAGTCAGAAAAATAGTATGGCTGGTGTGCACAGGCAATTTTTGTTTATACCAAACCTGAAATGGTTAATCAGCAAGCTTATATCTCTGCTGGCTTGTGGATGTTGCTGTATCAGTTGACACTCTTTCTTTCATTCCTTACATGAAACTTTCCTACTATTTGTTTTGAATTGTGGAACTAGTCCTAAGACTGCTGTCTCAATGTTGATCACTTCTGTAATCTCTGTTAAATGTGTTGGCCCAAGCTTAGTAGTAAGGCACTCTGTGATATTAATTGATGTATTAATTGATATATGAATTGATTCCACACAGCATGTGTATGTGTCGCTGTCGGAGGTACAGATCAGAAGAGAAGAAGAAATCAATAAGAACCCAATCTCAAAGGTGAGTTTAGATTCCTAGGTCTGTCTCCTGATCTTCACCCCAGGGTTAGATCTAACTCAATCTGTACCCAAAGGTAGGGTCATGGATTGGTAAACACTCCAAAAAATTTATGACCATGAAAACTTACCTGGTGAGAAGCACTGCAGCTGTTGATGGTATAAACTTTTTTGAGAAAGGATTCCCTCCGAAGTAATATAGTTTGGATAACTTTTCACCTCAGCACAATTGAATCTGAGTATCGAATTGAATGCTGCGGCCAGAGATGCGGTTGGTACCCGCTGTCACCTCACTAAACCAGTATTGATTCGACGTTCTCGTGAAAATAGATGACAGTTTTTTTGCTGTTTTCTCAGTTTTTACCATGGCCTCTGTTGCCCCTGGTATTGGCCTTGGTGCCTCTTCAAAAGTTTCTTATAGACTTGAAGATTTTCCAATGGAAATGCCCTTTCCAAAATGAAAATGGCCTGTTTTTACCCATACACCGATGTGTGTAAAGCACTGTATACTTAATATTTTCCCCTAGTCCTGTGAAATCCTTGCAGTACCCGCTGCTTCTAGCTACCAGGCGAGCTCGGTGGTCTCTAGACGAAATATGCCTGTGGATTTATTTTTGCAGGACTCTGGGAAAGTACCGAGTATACAGTGCTTTACACACTTCGGTGTGTGGGTAAAATACAAAACAGTGCCCTCAATCTTGTCATATAAAACAAGAAAATGAACAAATGTTTGCTAATTGTTTTCTTCTACAGGGAGATGAGGACATCCCACCCACAGCAGTAGAAGTTCTTTACCAGGCGATGCTACCCAATCTACCACAGTACATGGTATGTAATGTACAATACACAGGGATGTGATTTCTCTGGGTTTTTTTCCTGAAAATTCAGGTTTTTTTTTCACCCCCCCACCAAAAAAATATATATATATGTAGTATTATAACCAGTATTAAGGTAAAGGTTTATTCAGCTCCTTGAACACCTTTTTGGTGGATGCGTGCGCTATAGAAGACTCCATTGTTATTGTTGTTATTGTTGTTATTGTTATTTTGCGTGGATTTTGTAATGTTCACTTTATATGTGGTTGTGATTTGGTTTCTTGAAGATCTCTCTTCTGAAGATCCTTCTTGCAGTAGCTCCGACATCTAAAGCCAAGACTGACTCAATCAACATCTTAGCTGATGTTCTTCCTGAAGAAATGCCGTAAGTCTTTCTACACAAATGCTCCCAGTTTGACAATAAGTTGAATTTTTAGATAGATGGTGCTTTACAAATTGTGTATTATTATTATGTATGGAACCCAAGTGCGCCCTCAGTGTTCAACTGTTTAATTCAACTTTGTGATTATTATATTTACTGTGAAATGTTAAGTTTGGGGTCGCGACCTTCAGGCTCATTCTTTTTTTTCTTTTTTTTTTTTAGCTGTGAGCAAAAGAGAGCACATTTATTTTCTGTATATATTTCTCTCTATATTGTAGGGAGCATGGCTCTGGCCATGCTCCAAATACTGTTTATCTGGGAGGGATAATAGCGTAGAGTTATCTGTGAGTATTGTGTTTTAAAATCGTATTGTTATCAGAGAAATATTGTCATTTTTAGGGAAACTTGTGTGTGGCCAGCGAGCCTCGTGCCTTGTTGACCTTTTGCCCTTAATAACATAAGTGACTGTGCTGTGCATTGTGTATTGTGTGCTGTAGTATTGGACTTTCGGAGGATTACAAATAGTACAGGAGATTATTATATATTTTTGACGTCATATAAATTTTGTATTTTGGTGTATTCTGGTGAATGCTTGTCCTTTTTAAATAAAAGGCCGGCCTCCTTCCCGTGTCTTTACAGTTATTATTAAATAATTCATTTCCACCTCATTGATTGATGTTGTATCGATTTGTTTTTTTCTAGAATCACCGTTTTGCAGTCTATGAAGCTTGGTGTGGATGTGAACCGTCACAAGGAGATTATTGTCAAGGCAATATCCGCTCTGCTCCTACTGCTACTCAAACACTTCAAACTGAACCACGTTTACCAGGTAATCAGTCGAGCGGTCAAGCGCGACAGACTCAAGCTCTGGTGTTTCTGAAACATCAGAGTGTGTGGGTTCGAGTCCAGGGCCTAATTTTATAGAGCACAAAAAAGTAGCTAAGCACAACAAAATTATGCTTTACAGAATAAGGTTACCAGCCAAAAATCATTCCATATGTACCTTCTGTGACTGGTTTCCTGCTCATTTTTGCTCAGCAGAAAATTGTTGAGCAGTATTTGCTGCTTAAGCAGCTGTATGAAATGGGTCCCAAGTTGTTGCTCGTGTCCTTAAGCAAGACGCTTAACTGTTGTTGCTTCGTCCTTTGGATGGGACATAAAGCGATTGGTCCCATGTGTTGTGCAATGCACAGGAAAAAACCGAGTTACACTTATATTGCTGAGAGGATGTTTCTTGCAGTGGCTGAATTGATAGATCCCATTTCTTATTTTGTTACAGTTTGAGTTTATGAGTCAGCATCTAGTGTTTGCAAACTGCATCCCATTGGTTCTCAAGTACTTCAATCAGAACATCTTGGCGTACATCAGTACCAAGAACAGGTACGTAACTTTTATCTTTGAATCTCAGACCTTGCCCTTCCCCCTTCATTGCACTAACCCCCAGGAGAAGTGAACTGTGCTTTTTAGTGGCTTTCATGCAGTTTTTCTGGTGCAGTTTTTAAACACATTGTCAAAGCGGCTGTGATTGCAACGGCAGAGCTACCAACTCACCCTGATTCTGCAGAAAATTCCCTGAAAATGAACCAATCTTTCCATTTTCTGATGAACAAATTTGAAAGTCTCTCCGATTATGGAAACTTTTTCCCTGTTATGTTGAATGTGATTCTAAATATCTCCCTGATTGTTGTATAAAATTGTCCCTGATTGTTGTACAAAATCTCCCTGATTGCAAGAAACAAATGTCAGCAGCTCTGCAACAGGTATTTTTGCTTTAAGAAAGTTACATGTTTGTGAATCCCGTAAATTAAGGATTTTTCTTTGTTCTCCCATTGTTTGGACTTGTTTTTTTTTTAGCGACGTCCCCATTGGTTTCGTACGCAAAAGCGAAGCGTGGACGTCCTCGCTCTGTCAAACACAGGGATCCCTTTTGTTAAAGTCCTTTGTTTCAATGGTAGACACGCTCACACACACAAATAAGTATTTTAAATTCTGAAATGAAAAAATAGGAAAGTTGTAAACAGGTGCATATTTTTTAGTAGCCCTCCTGGCAAGCTTAGAAGTGCAGTGGATTTTACTAGATAGTGAAGGCCGGGGTTTAGTGCAAGGGTGTGCCCTAAATATGCATGCCTTCTGATTTGATGGTAGTTGTATTAATCAGTTCACCTCGAAGGACACAATTACCCGCAAAACTCTTACGCAACACACAGCGAGGGCCTTAAAAACTGGTATTCGAGTTTGGTGTGTATTTATCGGTAGTCATGTCAACACGCCAGGAGTGGTGAGGCAATGTGGTGGGTAGCGTGTACACAGGCAATAGTCCCTATGGTCATGGTTCTTGAGAAAGACTCCAGTTGAAACGTCAGGCCATTAACTATTTTTTAAACTATCTTTTATCTGGCACAGAAGTTGGTCTTGTTTACTGCTAGTCCTTCATATAGCTTATCATTCTTAGCCGTTTGCAATAATTGATCTTTTTTCATTTGAATTAAAGGAGGACTGGTGTTATGATCAAAGCAGGCCTGTGGCTGTACATGGAATTATGAACTGTAACCCAGTTTTTGCACACGCACGCTAGCCGGCCATAGATCTGATACGGCAATGAGTGGGTGCATGCGCAGTAACTGGGTGACGTTTGCATAGTGCAGATAGTTACTGCACATGTAAACGCCACCTAGTTACTGCACGTGACTGGGTGAGAGTTCATAATTTGCATGTACAACCACAGATCTGCTTTGTTCATGAAATTACAATTGCATGATATTTCTGTTGTTTGTTTTTTTCTCTACAGTATCAACGTGATTGATTTTCCATCATGTGTGATCGGTGATCAGACAGAACTAACTGCAGACAGTTTGGTAAGTCATCACCATTAGTCATTCAAACTACGATATTCAATAACGGACAATTTTAAACTCAAATTCAGAAAAAAAAATAGAGTTGAAAGATACTGTGCTTGTTCCACTCCAGGGCCCAACGTCATGGTTCTGCTTAATTCTGCACTAACCAGTCTTCGCTTCCAGTGCAAGCGCCAAATTTCTGCGCTAGCTGTGTAAGCAGAGAATGCCTAGTAGCATGTAGTACGCACGGGCACAAGCCATACATTTCCTGCTAACCTGTGAAATACGCTTGACGTAAGCGCAGAATTCCCTGCTCTGCTTCCGTAAGTGCTGATTCTTTGCTTACGGTAAGCAGAGCCATGAAATTGGGCTTGGTTGTGTTCTTAATAATTTTTCTTTTTAGTAATTTTTGGTAAAAGATATATAATTAAATTTCATCTGTATGTTTTTGTGTGTACACGGAGTTTCCTTAACAGAATTTTTTTTTTTCTTTGAGGCAATTTGATGGGCTCTAGTTGGTTTAATATTTCTTGTCAATGTTACAATTGTTATTTATATGTTTGTGCATAGAATTGTACTTTTGTAATAAAAACAAATGTCAATCAATAAACTGTGTACTGGAGAACATGGTCAGGAGATTGCTCCTGCTGATTTACTCTCTTTGTTCTCCTTTTATGTGCTATTTTCAAAACTGCATTTACCATATTTCACCTGCTCTATCAACTATGCTAGATGTGTTAAAATTTGTAAATTACATCATGTCTTCAGGAGTATGACTAGTGACGAAAAATGTATGTTGCTTATGTCTTCTCAAGAAGCAAGAATTGTCACTTGCGTTGCAAAATATATTTTCATGTTCAATGAGCTGAAAGAGCGGCAAAATGTTTGAAAGTGTAATGATTATTTCTTACTACCATGTAAACTTGTTGCTGTTATGTATATCATTGTTGTTACCCTCCCCCATGGTTATGGGGGTATGTTCCTGAGTTTGGAATAAAACATCCAGTCAAACTTTAATACTGAATGTAATTTAAGACATTAATTTTCATTTGTGAATCTTTTTATTCCTCTCCTGTGAAATGAACAAATTAAATTTATGGAATAATAATCAAAATAATTTGCTGGTTTTGTTTATAGGAAGCTGGTGACACTTCCCCGTACTGTTGGCGGAATCTCTTCTCTTGCATCAACCTACTGAGAATTCTCAATAAACTCACCAAGTGGAAACACTCAAGAACCATGGTAACCCTGTCGGCATAATCAAATCAAAAAATGACATTTAATGAAGGGTTGAACAAAAACAAATGAAAAAGTTGCATCCCCTTTAAGTGATCCCTTGGCTGCCGCTTCCCAGGTTGTATCGTAAAC
Source organism: Pisaster brevispinus (assembly GCA_023634235.1). Lineage (NCBI taxonomy): Eukaryota > Metazoa > Echinodermata > Asteroidea > Forcipulatida > Asteriidae > Pisaster > Pisaster brevispinus. The sequence goes on from JAMKCF010000004.1 coordinate 22,458,441, forward strand.
TTGGGTGTGATCCCTGGCAACACGGCAGGTAACGGTTGTATGGCTTCTTACTGGCACCCCGAACAAGAATGTTGACCAAATGGAAATACTGCCAAAATTAGGGCTAGATAGTTCAGTTGGTAGAGCACTGGCATGTTAATCCACAGGTCATAAGTTCAAGTCCCACTCAAGTCAAGTTTTCTTTGTTCAACCCAGAATAGTTAAACAAAATTCCTAGTCAGTTTCCCTTGTGGTTTATTACTTGTGGTTTAGTACATATCAGTAATACTCAAAAATTACTTGAATTATTTTCGATAATTGAAAACATTAAAACATTTGAACATGTCGTGGCCAAGTGGAAAAGTGCACTGGACTCAAGCTCTGGTGTTTCTGATCAGCAGAGTGTGGGTGTCGGGAGTTCAGGTCTTGATACTTGTGTCTTTTAAAGCAAGACACTTCACCGTAATTGCTTTGTCCTTCATATGGGGCATAAAGCTGTAGGTCCTGTGTGTTGTGTAATGCACGTAAAAGAACCCAGTGCACTTATCAGTTAGAGAAGGGGTTTGCCCTGGTGTTTTCTGGTAGGGTTGGCTGTAGATTGCACCATTGCATCTTGTTAACCATTATATGGTGCTATTTAAATAAATGGGTCTTATATAACTTCAAACATGGCTCCGTATACCTTGTAGAAAATATAATGATTGCTTTGAGATGTTCTCGGGTGTGATAAAGTGCCATATAAGAAATGTGTATTACTATTAGTCTTCTTTGACGTTATTAGATGTTGGTTGTCTTCAAGTCTGCGCCGATCTTAAAGCGAGCCCTGAAGGTCAAGCAGGCCATGATGCAGGTCTACGTTCTCAAACTCCTCAAGGTGCAGACTAAGTACCTCGGAAGACAGTGGCGTAAGAGTAACATGAAAACAATGTCTGCAATCTATCAGAAGGTTCGGCACCGTCTGAATGATGACTGGGTGTACGGCAACGGTGAGAATCTTTTTTCTTATGGGGCTACAAAGATGTCAAGAGTCTGCGACGAGATCGTAAACAGCTGTTTAACCCTTTCCTTACCATAGGCGACTTTAGTCGACTGCACTCCTACCCCCTCTTCCTTACCATTGGCAACTTTAGTCGACCAAGCTTGCACACAAAAAAGCACTCAAGCCTGAGCACAAAGGCCATTTGTAATAAAGTTGTAGTTTTGTCCATGTTCACCCTCCATACCCAAGCTTACCATCATTAGAAAGAGAGAGATCGGATCTTTCCAATGGTGGTAAAATAAAATAAGGTTGCTATTATGCAATCTCTTCAAATTGGAATAGGAAGATCCGAAATGCCAAACACCTACGGAGCGCCATATGGTTGCGTACAAAAAAGTGTTTGAGATTACAGATTGCACTGAGGAAAGAAAGACCAAGAACTTTGACATTTATTGGACCAATCTCAATAAGTTTTAAATTATATGAAAGGGAATTCAATAAGGAAGAACTTTTTTTATTACTTATTTTGCTGTAAAACAATATCTTCAAGGAGATAATGGTGTTTGTAAAAATGGCCTTTGAACGAAAGCTTTCTGTTGTGTAAGAATGTGTGCTTCACGCTTGAGTGGTCAAACAAAGCGGTCACCAGCGGTTGTTTATGTCCAAACAATTCGGTAACGAAAGGGTTAAGACCTGCAAGGTTGTGGCTCACGGCCAAGACCCTGCAAGTTTTTAAACGGCTGTTTCAGACCGAGGCACTACTCGTTAATTCCCATTCGTGAATACCCTTTTTTGTTAAAAAGGGTAAGGATGAAGAAAACTCTGTGAAATTTTTCTGTTTATTAAATTTTCAATTCCTGTCATGTCTTCAGGCTTTGTTTTGCTCTATTTCAAAATTGCATGCGACTCTCAATGGTTGCGCTATTGTGCGCTTACTAGATGTTGCATTCAGTACAAGTTTGTATTGATTGCGTTATTGAGTACAAGTTTGTATTTATTGCATTATGCATCAATTAGAGCCTGCGTAAGCTTAGGCCCAACATTCAGTTAAACAGGGTTACCGTGTCTGACTACACCTTTAAACATGGCCACGTCATCTTTTCTCGACCAGTCAGAATGGATAAACTTTCTGGGGTATTCATGAATAAAAATTCCACTCGCAGAAATTGTTTAACAGGCTAATTATTTGAAGAAGTTGATCTGATTTGTGTAGGCTCCTGAATAATCTTAGGTTTGATTCTATATATTTACTGTGATTTTTACTATGATTTTTAAGTGTGATTTTTGCTGTGTTTTTAACTGATTTTTACTGCATTTTTAACTGTGATTTTTGTCGTGGTTTTAACTACGATTTTTACTGTGTTTTTTATGTGATTTTTACTGTGGTTTTACTGTGATTTGGGGTGAGATTTTTACTGTGATTTTTCTGTGATTTTACTGTGATTTGGGGTGAGACTTGTGATGTTTACTGTGATTTTTTGTTTGTTTTTCACTGCGATTTTTATTGTGTTTTTCACTGCGATTTTTACTGTGTTTTTAATGTGATTTTAACTGTTATTTTGGGTGAGATTTTTACTGTGATGTTACTGTGATTTGGGGTGAGACTCACTTTATTTGCTGTGATTTTGTGTGTTTTTCCTAGATTTCCCATTAAGATGTGTGTATATTTTTATGTCAATATTGTTTGACGAGGCTAAAGAATACTAATGTTTTTCAAACACACCACTGCTATGTTTTCAACATTGGGTGGGCTCACCGAAAGTCGAGTTGGAAACTTTGTATTCCTCTTCAACATAATCACAACATAACAGATATGTGAAAAGACATTGACCATGCGTATGTCATCCATGTGTTGCATTTATACGTACATGTAGTAATTTTGCTTTAGCCTAGGTGCAGTCCATGCTTGCTGCATGTAGAGAGAACCAGAGATCAAAACTCCTTAAGAGAAAGTGCTCTGGAAAACCAGGCAAGAGTGGTAATAATGATGCCTACCAAAGTTGGATGATTCAATAGAAAGGAAAAAAATTGACTCCTGCCCCAGAACACATCACTGTTGTACCCATCTGGGCAGTGGAGTAATAGCTGCTAAGAACTACTTTTTGCACTAATTCACTTCCCCCCCCCCTCCCGTTCAACCGTACGAAAATAAATGTGTTTACTGTTAACCACAACTTGTCTAATTGTCTCTCCACTACGCAGAGTTTTAAACTTCTTAAATTGTTTTTTACATGACTTCATTTTAATATTGTTTATTTGTTGTGAACTCTGACTTCTGGCATTTCTACACTGTTAGCATTAGTATATACCAATGCAAAACTGCCATAAAATAGAGTATTTTTATGATGTATATATATTATATATATTTGTATCAGTTTACAGTTTATTTGTCTTTTATCTTACTTTAAACTTGTTAAATGCTTGTTGTTGTTGATAATCATCCGTTTTATTTGCTTGATGACTTTATCTTATCTTTTTTGTAGTAATTGTTTGAAACACGCTAAATGCTTCTTTGGCAACAAGATGGAAGTTTTGAAATTCATCAGATTTTCTTCCCAATTAATCTCAGATATGGATGCGCGACCGTGGGATTTTCAAGCTGAAGAGTGTGCCCTGCGTGTTTGCGTTGATCGTTTCAACACCAGACGCTACGATCAGGCCAACACTAAAGACCCAGAGTACATGCCCGTCGACAACAACCTGCAGAGTGTTCTCAGCCAGAAGATTGATCTGTCAGAGGAGTTCCGACACTTCTACGAGGTGTGGTTGGATCGGGAAGTCTTTACGACGCAGATCAACTGGGACCTCCTGCTAAAAGACAAAATCTGCACTTAGAAATTGAAGCTGTATCGAGAAGTATTAACAGCGCAGATCAACTAGGACCTCCTGCTGAAATACAACATCTGCACTTAGAAGTGAAGCTAGATTGAGAAGTCTTTAGAATGCAGATAAACTGGAACTTCCCGCTGAAAGAAAAAAATCTGCACTTAGAAGAGAAGTTATCGAGAGGTCTTAACGACGCAGATCAACTGGGACCTGCTGAAAGACAAAATCTGCACTTAGAAGTCTAGCTGGATTGAAAAATCCTACAACCCAGATCAAAAGACAAAATATGCGCTTAGAGAATTGAAGCGAAATTGAGAAGTCTTTATGCATGCAGATCAAGTGCAACCTGCTGCTGTAAGACTCAATCTGCACTTTGAAGTGAAACTGGATCGAGAAGTCTTTTAGATCAGCTTCCTGCTGAAAGACTTAGAAGTTTCTTTCTTTGGGTCTTACTGATGTGTAATATGAATCATTAGTTCGGTCATGATATTTTGTTGACTTGAGGGCGAGGCAAGTTTTCCTTGGTAAAAGAATGACTCTGTGAAGGAGGGGGTCGATCTCTAAGGAAATGTTTCAGAGGGCACCGAGGCAGAGAGTAGGAGCATGTAGGCAAATTGCCTCTGTTGCCTCTGTGTAGAATCAGGTTGGCTAGTAAGCTTTAATGTCTACCTTGGATGACCAGTGGCGTAACCAGAAGGGGGTAGGGGTTGCGGGAGCCCCCCTCCCCAGTCAGATCCCTTGCCCTTCCCCGAAAAAATAAATAAATAAATAAATAAATATAAATAAAGTAAAAAACTTGTTGTATTTGTATATTATCTTTTACTTATTTATTGATTGATTGTGGTTGTGAAGCCAAGGATTCTCAGCTTTTCTCAGAAAAGCGAACTTGACTACATACTAGCCAAGAACCCCATGGCGAGAAGACTTCAGTTTGAGATGTGGGAGGAAAACCCCAGAGAGTTATTCCAGGCAAAACCCACACAATCGGGCAGGGACCGAAAACCAAATCCACAGTGCCCCCAGCGGGATTCAAACCAGAGGAAAGATACCACGATGCCAACACAACCACCGTTTTTCCCCCCACCCCCAACTCCCCCAAACAAAAAAATCTGGTTATGCCACTGAGTTATGACCTCAACATAAAGTCTCTCGTCGAGTAGATTTGGTAATCATATCAGATAAGAATAGCTACATTTATTAGGTCGCTGGTTCGAGTCCAGTTGGAGCCATTTGTGAGGCTTGTATCTATTAGAAATATAAACATGTAAATAGCTTTATAACTGAGGACATCAAGAGCATGAAGTGGTGGATTGCAGCATACACCGAGTAAATGATGCAGAGCTTGTAGGACCGACTTAGAGACCTTGAATTCTGTGGCAAAAGGGGGGGGGGGGGGCGTTGTCTTGGGTAGATATAATGATACCATTCATATATGGTCGATTTACCATCACAGCAGTAGTGAAACGGAGGGGGGGGGGCAGTAGGGCCCCCCCCATGAGATGAAAAAATGCACATATGAATGGTTGATACATTGAATAACACCCCCCCCCCCCCCCAAAAAAAAAAATGTCTGGTTGCGCACCGCCTCTCAGATCCCGATTCATTTAGAGCGGAAGGATTTGCGAGATTAAGGATTTATTGGCAAATCAACAGGGGAATGTTTTCTGACGTCATTTACTGTCAAGTAAACTGTATAAACTAATATTTATGTCGTGTGCAATATTTAGTGGTTATATCTGATGTTACATTATATTTCCATGCCACAGGATTCTAATCTGGCCTCAGTGCATTCTTAATCTATGTAAGTTAATCCACTAATCTGCAATATGTAGTCTCTCCCGCTGGGAATAATTATGTTTTGTAGAATTTGTAACCACTTTATACTCGCACATACAGAACATTGAATGGTTTGACAGTAGGAGGGTTGACAGTGTACTGTCTCTGCAGTGTATCATACTGCAGGCTGGCATAGTTTATCTATCAGTCAAACCACAAAGTGTTGTCGCTAAGTTGCATGTCCTTATGTGAAAGTTGAAAGTGAAATTATTTCTCCAACCAGGGTCAAATTTCATAGAGCTGCTTAATGGCCGATTTTGTGCTTGCTGAGCGAGTTTCCATTTCATAGCGCTGCTAGCCGTAAGCACATGCAAAGGCATGCTAACCTTCCGGTGCTTACTGTATGAAAATGAATGACGTAACAATGCAAATTCATGGTGAACACATAAGCCTGCTACATAATTTTCTTGTTAACCTGTGAAACACGCTTACGCTTTTAAAGCAAATTGTCCTGCTAGTTAGCATGAAATATTGCATACCATTAAGCAGCGCTATGAAATTAGCCCCAGGGCTCAACTTCATAGAGCTGCTTAAACACAAAAATAAGCTAAGCACACCTAATGATACCAGAATAAGGTTACGAGCCAAAATACCATGTCACTTGTACCATTTGTGACTGGTATACGGCTCATTTTTAGCTAAGCAGGAATTGTTAACCAATATTTTCTGCTTAAGCAGCTCTATGAAATTGGACCCAGTTTGTATATTTGTACACAATGTGAATAAACTAGATGAACGAAGCTAAATTTTTATTCAGATTTGTTATTTATTTGTAAGTTTCCACAGTGGTAATACAAGATAAATAAACTGTTATTTCTCAAATGTTTTACAAATTCTAATAGTCTATGAAAGCTTGATTCCTAAAATGGCAACACTGCACTGCAGCACCGCCAGAAATGTCATACACCATAGGGAGCGTCTCAAAAGTCACATGTGGCGTCACAAGCCCAAACAGTGCCCTCACTGAGGTCAAAGGAATACCTATCATTGGCTGAGACTTGTCCGCTTCCATTGTTTGACCTCAGTGCAAGGCGTCTATTGGATCCGGTAAGTATTCTGGCGCGCACTCTTGGATCGTTCCATTGAACCGGTGGAACGTTAAAAATTCTAATGCGCATTTTCACTCCTGATAGGATTGCTCCTGTTGATGAGGTCCAACGGAACATTCTGGCAGTCCAATGGATTGCGTGTGCCCAACGGAACGCTATTTTGCGCCTAGAACATGCTCAACTTTTGAGATGATCCCTTATGAGGGCAGCCATTTTGTTCGGCCTCCAACCAAACAATTGAGTTGAGGCTGGAAGTGAATGTACTACAATTTTATCGGAAAGAATAGAAAAATATACTTTCCAATATTACCATGATAATTAAATACCCATTTCCAAAAAGTACTTGACATAAAATATAATTACATGTAAGGATTTATCAAACACTGCATATTCGAATATGACAATGCTGATTAATAATATGGTTAAAGTTCCCTGATTTGCCCTCCATTGATGTAACTGTAATTAATCTTGATTTGATCTGACTTGATGCAAATAATTTGAAAGGATTTCGAAGGTGGTTTCACTGCTGACAAAGAAGTTTTAAACTTGTACAAAATACTACGACACACTTTTAAACACCCTACCCTTATCAGTCTCCTTACAATCAAACTGGAGCACTGCATGCCCAGACGATTTTGAAAAACGCTGGTTAAATCGTAGATCGGTGTGATCTTTACTTTGAATTCTTTTTGTTCCACTCTTCCATCTTCTTCTCGTACTCTTTCTTGAGGGTTGCTGCTTTCGTTGTGTACGGTTCCTTCTCCTCGTCAGTCATCCCTCTCCACCTCTCTCCAGCAAGGCTTGGAATCTTCTGTCCAGTCTTCAGTTTGTCCTTCATCTCCACCCTAAAGTCTGCCAAGAAAGCAAAGTAGGCCGTGTACGGGCGCTTAGGTTTTTCTTGCTCAGCATCTCCGTCCTGTTTTAATCAAAGTTGGGGAGAATCGACGTGACAAAATATAATGTTTGTAGAAATTGCAAGAACAAATGGACAATGGCCAGCTTGGACTAAATGCACATGAAGTAGTTTTACATACAACTGCATCAAAATTATGAATTCTTATAATATCAGAGGGCTGGTGTTATGCTTCATGCGCTGTAGAAAACTTTTATGAGAATTGGTGTACATGATTGTCTATTGCGGCCATAATCTGTTGCAGGGCCTTTATGAGCTGCAGGTAGGACTGCTAAGCACAGCAGTGCCATAATCATGGGTAGCAGCTGATGGGTAGGGCTATTATGTGCTACAGGGCCACTATGCACTGCAGTACAATGCTGCAGAGCCCTCGGGGGCCATTATTAGCTGCAGGGTCATTACACACAGCAAGGCCATTATGGATGGGTAGAGTCTTTGTGCACTGCAGGGCACTCACATGTTGCAGGGCCCTCGCATGCTGCAGGGCCCTTACACGCTGCAGGGCCATTATGAGCTGCAGGGCCATTATGAGCTGTAGGGCCATTATGAGCTGTAGGGCCATTATAAGCTGCAGGGCCATTATGAGCTGCAGGGCCATTATGAGCTGTAGGGCCATTATGAGCTGCAGGGCCATTATGAGCTGCAGGGCCATTACAGGTAGAGCTCTACTACAAGGCCATTATCTAACCCCCTGCCCTCACCCCTTCTCTACTGACCTCAATCTCTGGTTCGGGTGCTTCAGCTGCCACAACTTTCTTGGAACGCTTTGCTTTTGATGCTGTGTGGATATATAAGAAATAAGACATTCAATTCAAGAAGTTTAAAATATATAGCATTGTCCATGATGCAATTTTGATGGCACTACCTGCTCTCAAAATCTAAAGATCATTGTTACCCAACATTTAGTGATAGTCCCAGTAGGACAAGGGAAATCTTTGAGTAATTTAGTTTTTTAACATCTGCATTTGTCCTGACGATGCTGGTTTAGTCGTAACCTCGGCCCTTCCGATCTCCCTCTTCAAGTTCCTTATCCCACCCTACCCCTTTCTGCTGTCCAGCTTCATTTTGACTTAGTTTTTGTTCTTCGCTCATTTGTTTCTTTTTACATGTACTCGTACTTGTTGTAGTTTATTTATCATTAAATAATATTTAGATTATAAAGCAATAGTTATGACCCAAAAAGCACTTTTAACAAAATTGGCAGTGGTGTTCCATTTTCCAGTTATTGTTTAATCATCAAAATATACAATTTTCTTTATTTTTTTATCCTTGTTTTTAAACCTGATAACATAGAGTCTGGACTACTCCCCCCCCCCTCCTAAAAATAATAATATTATTCTGGCTACATTTTGTCACAATTTACAATTTAATAAATAGAGGGAACACAAGAGGGCTCCTGTCAAAATGATGCTTAGTCACGTGACAACTTGGTCTAATTAATGCTGGAATTGGCGGGTGACTTCATTGTTCAAGCTGTTATTCGTTTAAGAACTAAATAAAGGTCATCACTTGTGACTTCATAGTAAGAAACCCACAATTTGTTGGTTAGTAGTGTTCAAAGAAAGAGCTGCAAAAGAAATAGTGGCGGAACGTTTGAGATAATGGATGTATTTTCCCCACTCGCAGTGACCTATTTTGACTAAAATCTAAATTTTCACGAGGCTTCGTTTCACTTGTCATAATAAAATAATCTTTCGTTTCGTTTAGCCTTTTTAATTATGTTTTACTACTTATCCTTAAATTATGACTACTGCACTTGCAGAGAAGTCGAACATAAATATAACTTACCCATGACGAACTAAGGGAAGAGCCGGTCTAAATCAGAGTGTTTGTTGACTTGTCTTTAGCTTGGCTGTGTGAGTACGTAGGCGAGTGCTGATTTTGCATTGGCGCTTGCTTCGTTGTAAACGGGTTAACGTTAACAAAGATCGGGACCCAGAAATCACACAACAAAAGAGAATTATTTTGATAATAGCGCCCTCTGTCAATCGTGCTGTGAAAGGGCAGGTGTGGGGGCGGGGGCTAAACTACTGGTCCCCTGTCTTTAGACAGGCACTGGTCTTGCAGGACCAATGGTATCAGTGAATAATCTTGCAGTGACGTAAACTTTCAATTTCTGTGCTATGATTGGTCTACTCGGAAGGTGCGACGTCAGATGTTCGGGCTAGGGGGGGGGGGGGGGGCTACAGCCATCTAGTATTAGACTTGTTGACATCAAACTGTGATGTCCGCGTTTTGGATGCTGTGCCTGTTTGGGAAATATCCCTAGCTTGGTGTGAAGGGTGTAGGTTGAGGGGGCCCAATGAAAAACAGGCTACATGTAATGTTAGAGAACTTAATTGTTTTGTTTGGCTATCGCGCTGCTCCCCTAATTAAAATGATGTCCAAAAGATTTCAACACTAAACCGACTCTCATCAACTTAAGATTATTTTACATTTCCTTGGAGAGCAGAAACTAGGGGGGGGGGGCATAGCCTTATAGACTATAGCCGCCAAAGCCTAAACGATGGCGTTGACAACACTAGGCCGTAAATCTTTATGGGTGCACCCCACTAAATAGGGAGTAACCAGAGCGCCGGCCTCATTAATTTTTTGTAGGCCCTCAAAATATTATAGTCTAGACAGATTTGAGAGCCCAAGTAAAAAAAGGGATACAGTGTAAAAATTGTGCCAAATATTGTGACCTGTTGTTGACTTCCAACTTGAGGTATTTTTGATGACCGTAGGTCCTGAAATAAATGTCCTATTTGCCGAGAGGTGTAGGGAAATTTTTTAACAAGATTGATGCTCGGACGTTTGGAAAATGACACCTGTGTAGGGGTGTTTTTTATTTGGAGGGAGAATAACTCGATGGGTCCTGGGACTCCCCATATTAAATTGAGCAGAGGATTAAAGTTCAAGGGTCAATGGATAGTTTTCCCCTTGACTGTAAAAAGCTGTGAGACTTCTAAGTATTGTTCGTGTATTTTTCAATTGTTTATATTTATAGCATTTTGCACTGTATATGCTATGGGAGTTTATTAATGGGGTGCACCCTTATGGCCATTGAGGTAATAGCCGCATAAATCGTGACCATTAAAAGACAAAGCGCCCTCGCTTAGCTTTAAACTAAACGCAATCCGTGACCATTAAATTGGCATAGCGCCCTCACCGGCTGTTTTTCCCACTTCTAGCCAATAATGTTTTCTGACAATTAAATTTCATTTTTTTATCCTTTCAATTAAGCCGGTTAGCCGTTCAGCTTTTGAGCTAGGCTCATCCGAAATAAAAAAAACGCCCCGACCGAACTAGTAAACTGGCCAGACCTATTTTGGGAAATTTACCCAAACACGTAGTCAGCAAAATGGGTTCATTTTTTATAGGGCAAGTGTATCCAAAACGCTCTAGGTTGAATAGTCAACAACCCCAGAGGTACAATTATATTGGACCATTTTCCCACAACCCATAAAAGCCATGACCATTTAATGATCTATGATGTACAGAAAAAGTTGTTGGCATACCTGCATGTAAGACTTGCTCTCTACTTTAGGGGGTTGAGGTGGCAGAAGGGGGGGGGGGGGGGTGGGGTGCACCATTTTTCAATAGCCAATTAAAAAGATAGTGATGCCCCCTTGTTGAGCGCTCTTGTAAGCCATTTACTATAATATAAACATAATCAGACTGGAGGTAAAAACAAATACATTGTCTGTAAAAAGAGCAAAACAGACTTTTGTTGGGGTTGAACACAAACAAAATTACTAGCGGGATTCGAACCCATCGACCTCCTGTTTAACGTGCCGGCGCTCTACCAACTGAGCTATCTAGCCCTATGTAAGCAGTCTCCCTATTTTGTCAATGTCTTTGTTCGTGGTGCCAGTCAGAAGATTACCCAGTCAGTTTCCCTTGCGGTTTGATGTGACAAGAAAACATGTAAACACACTGAAACTACTACAAAAACCTTTTAAATGTAGCATATTTTATTCTGGTTGGTTTTTGGTGGCTAACAAGGCCATAATACGTAAAACCACCAAGCCCCTGGCAACATTCTTTCGCGCGTGGTCGGTTGTTCACATCCCATTGATCAAACTACCGTCCCACAATGCACGTGGATTTGTTTGCCTTATAAGAATTAAAATTGGCTTCGGCAAGCACCAACGCAGTTAGCTCGGTACGATAAGGCGCTGGTACTATCTCAGAATTGAGAATCGGGTCGCTACCGGTTCTCGGTTCGAACCCGGCTCCCCCCAACATTACGAAACAAGGCAATTTTACTGGGAATGGCACCAGTATGGTTCGGGAGCCGCCTTGTTTACCCTGAGGGGGGAGGGCCCGCGGTGCCAGGGTTCGGAGGTAGGGAAGGACATGCGGTGAGTCGGTTGTCATACCAGAAGGGTCCTATATGGAAGCCGGTAAGGGGCCTCTATTCGTGGTTTACGCGTTTCGACCGTAAACTCCGGTAGGGGAATAACCCCAAATCGCGGCTCCTGAATGCCTGACAATCACCGCGTAACTTTTTGTCTTTTTGTCTTTTATTTTATTTATTTATTATTATTAATTCAATTTGTATATTTTACTTAAACAATAAAATCGATGACAAAGAGAGGCACACTGGCAAAACACATAATTAAAACGACCAAAATAAAGTGATAAAAAAGTATTTATCTTTCCAACTAATTTTCATAAAGAAAAGATAGAAACTTAGACGCTATATTTTACTATGTCAAGCAATAAAAAAATCATCCAACCGATATTTTTGTTAAAACCCACAAGAAATACCTTTAAAAGCTGTTTCCAAACCGAATAATATTGTGCTCTCCTCTAGAGCTGCCATCACAAGTGTCCATCACCAAGTCGAGGCTGAGAGGGAACAGCCTGTCTCCGAAAGGGCTTCAATGAGCTCTGTGCCGGCGGGGCAGAGAAGCCCCCACCCCCCCCCCCCCACTCACACACACACAATCTGCAACATGATATTTTTTCTCTCTGTGCTCTCACCTTTCTAGTGTTCAAGATCTTCATAAGACGGCAGCGAACACATGCGCTAACGAATAATAGTCCAACCTTACAATCCAAATTAACCTGGGGAAAATAAATACATACACGCACAATGTATTGTGTGCTTGCAATTTTTACAAAACTTGTTTGTGTTTTTATCGCAGTGGTCCTCTGCTCCCTGCGCTGTAGTCTCGCGCAGTCAGTGACTGCACCATTCATTGTAAACAAATATTGTGTGTTAAACGCTGCCCCAATTACAATTTTATTTTCAACAAATCGACTCATCAACTTATGGTTAGTTTTTGCATTTTCATGAAACCTTAAACTGATTGTAAGAGGACACTAGCATCATAGACTGTAGCCGTCCAAATCTTGAGTGGCGGTGACAAAGTGCATTACGACACTTTTTTGGCTGTAATTTTGTGATGGCCCCTCGCGATGTCCGTACCAAAATTGGGACCGTTAAATTGGCATAGCGCCCTCACCGCGCTCTGTTTTCCCTCACGGTGCGCTGCGTACATGAAGTTGATGGGATTCCACAAGGACCAAATGGGCCTACTATGTTTTGTGTAATTCATGATGCATGTAATTTTATGCAAACTCTTGACTTGGCAAATAATATACGAACATCAAATAACTAGAGGAGAACTGCAAGACTTTTCTGCCCCTCTCTTAAGTTTAACGCTGCCCCAAATTATTTGGTAAACAAACTGACTCCTTAAATTGTTGGTTATTTTCTCATTTTCTTAAGAGCGGGAACTGATCTCAAGATAAAACTAGCATCCTACGCAGTAGCTTCAAAAATTCTAGTTATTGACAACATTGCCGACATGCAAGGCTTGGGTGTGTGTGTGAGTTTGTTTTCACATTCAAACCGGGGACCTATAACAAAAGAGGACAATAGGGTCCCGGTTGGGTAAAGGTCCCCAGTTGGAAATTGTGTACAAAACCAATGGGAGCTGTTGCCAAAAAGTTAGAGTCCAAACAAAAGAGGGACAATAGGAGGTCCCCGATTGGAGGTGTTTACACACTTGGGTGCCCTTACACATGCCAACTTACGGGGTACTTTTAACAATGGAACAATGGACCCCACGAGGCAATTTCAATAGGAACAATAGGGCCCCACGAGGGAATTCTTTAGAAAAGGGAACAATAGAACAACAATAGCAGTACCCCACAAACCGGATCTGTAAGGTTGGGTGTGTGTGTGTGTGTGTGTAATGTCCGTTTGAATATCCGTACACAAAACATGACCGTTAATAAGACATAGCGCCCTCAGTTTGCTTAGTTTTCCCGGCTTGATCCATTGTTCTTTTCTGTGTGCTGCATTTATGAAGTTAAAGGAGTTCCACAGAGACCAATGTGATTTTGACTTGAAGTTATATGCAATTACTTTTAACGCTTGCAGAACTCATGATGCATGTAACAGTCATACCGTGATAACGTTGTCAGGTCAAGCTTCAAAATACGTGCTTTTAAATCTGCCACCTGGCATCTTTTCGTTTGCAATTAAACCTATCTTCAGAAAATTTTAACAAGTTCACCGTGGAAAGTTAGGACTGTCATTGTAAGGCGAATTCATGACTTTACGCATATACCAACGGAGAGCCGAAAATCCAGCAAGGAAACTAGGCTGAAATTTTAGGCGGTAGAAGAGGGGTGCACTATATTTTTTTCTAGGAGGACTTCTGACCAGTTCAACTTGTTCCTTTTTTCCTTAAACAAACCCCTTTTAAGCTCTCATGTATTGCATTTAATAAGATAATCTGATGTGAAGGTAAAAGCAAATACATTTTCTGCGTGTGTCATATTGAAAAAAAGATCATGAGGAGAAACACCCTAAGTCAAGTCAAGGAGAAAATACTGACAGTGATGAATCTTTGTATTGGAAACCAAATAAAGTGTTACTTGAAGCTAAGGTCAGCCGGATAACTGACACGACAAAAGCCACTTAGCCTCGATTCTGACATCGGCCAATATTTACATTAACAATTTACGAAAAGTCGCTATACTAACATTTGATTTCAAATCTAGTTGGCAGAAAACCTAGAAACAAATACTGTACTTATTCAAATAAACTTAAAATGCGTTCAATAATAAAGTAAGTTCATCTCAGGTAAATCGGACCCGTAGAACCTTGACCTTCTCCCGGTATCTGATTTCCCCTAAGACTATAAACGAAATTCTATCTCTAATTCTCGGGCAGCAGGAAAGCAAAATATTGAAGTGTCTCTCCCGGTCGACTGTAGTGTTTTGGTGACCGTTAAACTAACATACCGCCCTCTTGAGGATTAGTTTTCCCGGATTTAGCCATTGTTCTATTCAGTGTGACGCGTTCATGAAGTTGATGAAGTTCCATAACGACCAATGTGATTTTGGCTTGAAGTGATGCACTTACTTTTAACATTTTACAGAACTCATGACTAATGTAACAGTTTAAAAAATTTATGGACATCTGTAAATCTAAGGTTAACCATCCCATGACACTTGATTGATATTATTCATGTTTTCCTCTCAGCCTCAATTTGGAGGCTTGATACTTGCGAATGCAAAATATTGGTGTTCGGATGAAGAAGTTGACAAATATTCAGAAGATTAAATTTGTCTGTACGAGGGGTGTATGGATGTGTGTTTGTGTGGTTGCCCAAAGTGCTTGAAGTGTACAGGTCTATCTAAACAAAGGTTTATGCCGTCGAAGCCGAAAACATAAATTGAAGAAAACTATTTTGAACTCTTTAGTAAACTAATACCAGGCGACTCTTCAAATTCTCACTTGTTTTACCAAGAAGTAAATTCATTTGTTATATTATTTCAATGCTCTTTGTAATGTTAGCCTCAACACGGGAATGCAATAATTATTGTTTCTCTCTTCATTGAAACCAAATTATCCAAACCGAGGCTGTGGGGGAAATTAGTCTGGCCCTGAAGTGTATCGTTAAATCCGTATGTTTCATTTTGTTTATTGCAGATAGGAACACGACATGATGAAATGTTGGATGCTCTCATATTCTCACAGATTGTTAGGGTAAGTTAAAACTGTTTTCGTTTTCTTCAAATGATTAAAATAAAATCGAAGGGCATCATATTCTAGTTATTGCAGTGCCATAAACTTTGTTGTTCCATTTGTAAAATGTATCCAAACCGATGCTGGAAAAAACACCTGCCTGACCCGATAGTGGTTCATTGGTAATCACTTTGCATGTGTTTTTAGGGACCGACCGTAGTAAAAATTTGCATTTCGATGACTGCTGAAACTTAGCATTTTATTGGTCCTTCAACAAAAGCAGCCATTGGAATCCCGCAGTGAGTGGTACATTAGTCCATATACTCTATGCAATGAGAGTTATATAACACTCAAATGGATGGCTTTTGTTGTCATGGTTAAGCTGTAATCAATTTACAGAATTCAAAATCCATACAGTACTTTGCCAAGCAAACCGGCGGGTTAACCTATGACCTGGATGCCTGGGTTCTTTGTGAACCACATCGAACGACAAACTAAAATTCGAACACATTGCACTCTATGTCTCCCAAAACAATGGCCCGCTTGCCAAATGCAATGTTATATAACTCAGAGCTATGCATAATTGCTCCAAATGCTCCAGGTAGCTAGCTCATGTAAACCACTGCCTGCACAGAAAAGGTCCTTATGGCAGGCTATGGGAGAGTTTTTCGGGCCTTGGCCGAACGCTTCTCTCCAACTGTCCCACCAAAAAAGAACAAATTTCACCTATATACGACTGTCTAATTAAAAGAGAAACGAAGGCAATCCTTTTGAAAATGTTCAGTTATAAAGTTAAAAAATTGGATAGCATTAAAAAACTATTTTTTTTATACTGAAGTTTTAAATAAAAAGATAATATCTGAAGCAATTTCTGAAAGCTCGAGAAACGCGGTTCTCTTTTTCTTGTAGGTTTTTCCCTCAGTTTCTTGAAACACCCCCTATAAAAAATAATAACCTTGCGTCTTTTTATTAAAGTTAAACAAATATATATCAAAACAGATTTCAAGTAATTTCTGAAAAGTTTGAAACATATTTTTGTCTCTTTCTTCTTTTTGTTGTTGTTTGCTTATTGAAATAATACGCAGGCATATCCAAACCGAGGTTGGAAGGAAAATTGCCTGGCCATAACTTGGTTCAGTAAAGGGCACTTTTATTTAAAAAAAAAAATAATAATTGCTGCCGGGGACCGTCTATACGGCGCACAATACTTATAAGCTGCTGCGACTTGGCATTTCACTGGTCATCCCCGAATCAATGGAATCTTTTGTCGAATGGTCACCTTACATCTACATTTCCATACAACGATAAATGTTATATAACACTAAAATGGATGGCTTCGGTTGCCATGGTTAAGCAGTAATCAATCTATAGAATTCCAAATCCATACAGTACTTTGCAAAGCAAATCGGCAGGTTGACCTATGACCTGGATGCCTGGGTTCTTTGTGAACAACATCAAATGACAAACTAAATTCAAACACACTCCACTCTATAGAGGTCTCCCAAAACAATGGCCCGCTTGCCAAATGCAATGTTACAACTCAGAGCTATGCATAATTGCTCCAAATGCTCCAGGTAGCTAGCTGCCTGCACAGAAAAGGTCCTTTGGCAGGCTAGAGAACAAATTCCACCTACCCGACTGTTAAAATTAAAATAAAACGAAGACAATCCTTTTGAAAAAGTTCGGTTATAAAGTTTAAACTTAGGAAAGCATTAAAAAGTAAACAGTTTTGACCTAAAAACTCGTCTTTTTAAGCTAAAGTTTCCAATAACAAGACAATATCTGAAGCAATTTCTGAAAGCTCGAAACACGCCTTTCTCTTTTTCCTGGAGGTTTTTTCTCAGTTTCTTGAAACACCCCCTAAAAAAAACCTCGCGTATTTTCATTAAAGTTTCAAATAAAAAGATTTCTGAAAATAAAGCAATTTCTGAAAAGACTGAAAAACATTTTTCGTCTCTTTCCTCTAGTTTTTTCTCTCTTGAAATAATAATTATGTAGGCTTATCCAAACCGAGGTTGGAAGGAAAAATGCCTGGCCATAACTTGGTTCAAATCAGTAAAGGGCACTTTCATTAGTTGCTGCCGTGGACTGTCGCCACTAAGGGATCGTCGCAACATTTTGAGGGCACACAATACTATAAGCTGCTGCAACTTAGCATTTCACTGGTCATCCCCGAACGATTGGAATCTTTTATCGAATGGTTACCTTACATCTACATTTCCATACAACGATAATTGTTATATAACACTAAAATGGATGGCTTTGGTTGCCATGGTTAAGCAGTAATCAATCTATTGAATTCCAAATCCATACAGTAATTTGCCAAGCAAACCGGCGACCTATGACCTGGATGCCTGGGTTCTTTGTGAACAACATCAAATGACAAACTAAGAAAATTCAAACACACTGCACTTTATACAGATCTCCCAAAACAATGGCTGGCTTGCCAAATGCAATGTTATATAACTCCGAACCAGTACATAATTGCCCCAAATGCTCCTGCTGGCCAGCTCATGTAAAACTACGTTGCCTACACCGAAAATGTCCTTTGGCAGGCTAGAAAGAGTCGCTCAGGGACTCGAAAGACCATCCCCGCCCCATTGAAAGAACAAATTCCAGCAACGACTGTTAAAATAAAAATAAAACGAAGACAATCCTTTTGGAAATGTTGGATTGTAAAGTTTCAAATTTGGAAAGCATTAAAAAGTAAACCGTTTTTACAAAAAAAAATAAGAACATGATATTTAAAGAAATTTCTGAAAGCTCGAAACACACGTTTCTCTTTTTCCTATTGTTTTTTTCTCAGTCTCTTGAAACACCCCCCCCGTAAAAAAAATCGCGTATTTTCAAGTTTCAAATAAAAAGATAAATATTTCAAGCAATTTCTGAAAAGCTTACAGTAGGCCTACATTTTCGTTTCTTTCCTCTAGTTTTTTTTCTCTCTAAAACTAATATGTAGGCACATTCAAACCGAGGTTGGAATGAAAAATGCCTGGCCATTACTTGGTTCAATTCAGTAAAGGGCACTTTTATTAGTTGCTGCCGCAGACCGTTGCCACTAAGGGATTGTCGCAACATTTTGAGGGCGCACAATACTAAAAGCTGCTGCAACTTAGCATTTCACTGGTCATCCCTGAACGATTGGAATCTTTTATCGAATGGTTACCTTACATCTACATTTCCACACAACGATAATTGTTATATTACACTAAAATGGATGGCTTTCGTTGCCATGGTTAAGCAGTAATAAATCTATAGAATTCCAAATGCATACAGTACTTTGCCAAGCAAACCGGCGGGTTGAACTATGACCTGGTATGCCTTGGTTCATTTTGAACAAAATCAAATGACAAACTAAGGAAATTCAAACACAGTGCACTCTAAAGAGATCTCACAAAACAATGGCCTGCTTGCCAGTAATGTTATATAACTTAGAACCAGTACACGATTGCGCGAATTGTTCCTGCTAGCCAACTCATGAAAACCACTGCCTATATAAAAGCTATTAAAGTCGCTATTAAAATTTGACTTTGAATCTTTTTGGGAGAGAACTTTAAAAACCAGTGAGTACCTTGACCCTCTCCCATTATCCGATTTCCCCTAACGAAATTTCTAGGTCTGATTCTCGGGCAGCAGAAAAAATAGTATTGTAATGTCGGTTCCGGTCGTCCGTCGTGTTTTGACGACCGTTAAACTAAAATTATATACTGCCTATTCGAAGCTTAGTTTTCCGGATTTAGCCATTGGTGTGACGTGTTCATGGAGTTGATAGGGTTCCATAACGACCAATGTGATTTGACTTAAAGTGATGCGCTTACTGTTAACATTCAGGACTCATGATACATGTAGCAGTTTTATTTAAAATGAATACATGGTCATCTGTAAAATTTATGGTGAACCAATCCATGGAAGATCCCTACTTAGCCTTGATTGACTATATTCATGTTTTCCCCTCAGCCTCGATTTGGAGACTCGCCCTGCGAATGCAAAAGATTGGTGCCAAGTTATCGAAGTAAATGAACAAGTTGGGCATTTTATTAAGAGGGTGAAATGGTCTGTACGGAGTGTATGTACGTTTGTGAGTTTTCCCGCAGTCCTTAAGGTGTAGGCCTAAGCGTATTTAAACAAAGTGTTATGCCTTCGAAACCGAAGACATCAATTAAGACCAGTCCTTTTGGTGCATGATTACGCAATACTGGATCTCACACACGAAACTTTTTCACAGTCTGGGAAATCACATTACACCCGGGGTAAGAAGCTTTTTCACTTCATTATAAAGCCTGATACCCCTCAGAGGGGCTAGAGATGTTCATTCCCTACAAAAAATGGAATACGCTTGGTCTTTTTCTCCTCAGGCTTTTATTTTTAATGAATGATTGTGGATTGCCGTGACGCAAGATCTAAAATAGACAGACCCTGGCATAAAGATCTCCCCATTGCCCAGGCTATTTGTGATGTATACAAACTAACTAGGAACATTCGTTGTGTTATCAAACCACCACATGCTGAGACTGAAATGCTTACAGAGCGAGGCCTGTGCACAGAGTAATGGGAACGTGTACAAAAGCAACGGAGAGTGCCTGGCTGCTTAAGTGGAAATGAGGGTTCCAAAGTTTAACCCTGAGGCCCTGAGCTCCTGTAGCGTGTTCGTTGAAGGTGTGATGGCGGAATTGTTAAAAATTTAGCAAAAGCCTACTGGAAACTTAACAGGCGAAACTCAGGAAAACAATTGAATGTGAGTTTTGAGGCATTGCAGGGTTATGCATTAATGTTTATTTCGTTTGCAGTATTACCATGTTTATTTACTACTGTGCTTTGCTGTGTACACAGAGATACATGGTGTTACCGCAAACCGATATGTAAAATTTTGTATACAACTAACTGGGCGAATCTTCAATTTTTTACTTGTTAAAAAAAAATGTAGATTGATTTGTTACTATTTCAGCAATGTTATTTTGTATTGTTCCTGAATACGGTAACACCATGTTTTTATCCCTCTCTACATTGAAACCAAAGTAACCAAATCGAGGCTGCGAGGGAATTTATTCTGGTCCCTTAATTGTATTGTTTGAATCGGTGTGTTTCATTGTTATTGCAGATAGTAACACGACAAGGACTGTCCCGATTTAAGGCACGGTGGAAGATTGACAACGTTGGTTGCTTTTTATGTACTCAGGATTATTATGGTAAGTTCAAACAACATTTTGTTCCTTTTGCAAACGTTTTCAAACCGAGGCTGGAAACACATTTACCTGACCTGATATTGGTTCATTGGTAATCACTCTTCATGTGCTTTTAGGGACTGGATATGGACCGTTATAACAGTTTGCATTTCGAAGACTGCTGAAACTAACTAGCATTAAAAAAAATAGCGGCCATTGTAATTCCGCAGTGAGTGGTACAGTATGTTGATAATGTTCTATGCAATGAGAGTTATATAACACTCAAATGGATTGCTTTGGTTGTCAAGCCGGAAATGTACTGCTTGTGCATTGTGCTGCCCGGGATTGTAATTTGGTGGTGGTAGTTGCCCTACTCTCTTGTCACTGGTTTCGCCTATATAATCGCTTGGACTACAAATTTAATACAGATTGGAGCTCTTGAAATGGGCTTTCTAATGTTGTAAAACTTGTGCAATTCAATCATTATTCTGAGGGTGATGTGTCCGTTCTTACTTAGACTTGTCTTTTTGGCTGCTCTGTGTACAAAAATCCCGTTCAAGTTGCTTTGGAGGAGCGTTTGTAGTATCTTCACATGCCGGTTTTTCAGGTCTGAAGATGGCGGAAAGTCACGCTAAAAGTCCGATTTTTGGATGCAGGGATATGTAAGGAAGAGCAAGGATTAATTGCGTCCCACTAGCTTGCCTAGTTAAGAAGTTATTGGCAACCATACCCCAGAATTTGTTTCAAACTATTATTCGGCCGGAAATGTACTGCTTGTGCATTGTGGAGCCCGGGATTGTAATTTTGTGGTGGTAGTTGCCCTACTCTCTTTCCCCTGGTTTTGCCTATTAAATCGTTTGGATTACAAAAAAATTGAGGTAGGAGTTCTTGAAATGGGCTTTCAAATGGTATAACGCTTGTGCAATTCAAGCATTATTCTGTAGGTTATGTGTCCGTCCTTACTTATACTTGTCTTTTTGGCTGCTCTGTGTACGAAAATCCCGTTCAAGTTGCTTTTGAGGAGCGTTTGTAGTATCTTCACATGCCGGTTTTTTCATGTCTGAAGATGGCGCAAAGTGGGCCTAAAAGTCCAATATTTGGGTGCAGGGATATGTAAGGAAGAGCCAGGTCTTAATTGCGTCACTCTAGCTTGTTTATTTTGGGAGTTATTGTCAACCATACCCCAGAATATATTTCAAACTATTATTCGGCCGGAAATGTACTGCTTGTGCATTGTGCAGCCCGGGATTGTAATTTGGTGGTGGTAGTTGCACTACTCTCTTGTCACTGGTTTCGCCTATATAATCGCTTGGACTACAAATTTAATACAGATTGGAGCTTTTGAAATGGGCTTTCTAATGTTATAAAACTTGTGCAATTCAATCATTATTCTGAGGGTGATGTGTCCGTTCTTACTTAGACTTGTCTTTTTGGCTGCTCTGTGTACAAAAATCCCGTTCAAGTTGCTTTGAGGAGCGTTTGTAGTATCCCCACATGCCGTTTTTTCCGGTCTAAAGATGGCGGAAAGTGGCCCTAAAAATCCCATTCATGGATGCAGGGATATTTAAGGAAGAGCAAGGTCTAAAGTGCGTCCCTCTAGCTTGCTTAGTTCGGGAGTTATTGTTAAGCATACCCCAGAATTTGTTTCAAACTATTATTCGGCCGAAAATTTACTGCTTGTGCAATGTGCAGCCCGGGATTGTAATTTAGTGGTTATAGTTGCCTTAATACTTTGTCTTTGTTTCTTTGACAGCTCTATGTACAAAAATCCCATTGTGGATGCTTCTGAGGAGCGTTCGGAGTAGCCCCACCCGTGGTCATTTCCGGTATGAAGCTTGCCCTCCGGGTCGCTAAAAGTTTGATTTTCGGATGCAGGGATATCCAAGGCAGACTCAGGTACAAATTTTGTCTCTCTAGCATTTCTAGTTCATGAGTTATTCCCAACCTTAGCTCAGAAATTATTCCGGACCTTTTTGTGCCGGCTTTTTCTCACTGGCGATGACGTAGGCATGTAATATAGTGGAGTTTCGGGCAGCCCTACTTCCAGGAGGCTGGCCTCGCCTACAAAATCCTGATCTTAACGAAATTCACGGTAAAGAGAGCCCTTGAGACGGGCTTTCCAATAGTGTAAAACTTGTGAAGATCCAGTATTATTCTGAGGCTGATTTGACCGTCCTTACTTTGTCTTTGTTTCTTTGACAGCTCTGTGTACAAAAATCCCATTGGGGATGCTTTTGAGGAGCGTTCGGAGTAGCCCCACCTGCTGGTCATTTCCGGTATGAAGCTTGCCGTCCGGGTCGCTAAAAGTTTGATTTTCGGATGCAGGGATATCCAAGGCAGACTCAGGTACAAATTTTGTCTCTCTAGCATTTCTAGTTCATGAGTTATTCCCAACCTTAGCTCAGGACTTATTGCGGACCTTTTCGTGCCGGCTTTTTCTCACTGGCGATGACGTAGGCATGTAATACAGTGGAGTTTCGTTCAGCCCTACTTCCAGGAGGCTGGCCTTGTCTACAAAACCCTGATCTTAACGAAACTCACGGTAGATAAAGCCCTTGAGACGGGCATTTTAATAGTGTAAAACTTGTGAAGATCCAGTATTATTCTGAGGCTGATTTGACCGTCCTTACTTTGTCTTTGTATCTTTGACAGCTCTGTGTACAAAAATCCCATTGGGGATGCTTTTGAGGAGCGTTCGGAGTAGCCCCACCTGCTGGTCATTTCCGGTATAAAGCTTGCCGTCCGGGTCGCTCAAAGTTTGATTTCCGGATGCAGGGATATCCAAGGCAGACTCAGGTACAAATTTTGTCTCTCTAGCATTTCTAGTTCATGAGTTATTCCCAACCTTAGCTCAGGACTTTTTGCGGACCTTTTCGTGCCGGCTTTTTCTCACTGGCGATGACGTAGGCATGTAATACAGTGGAGTTTCGTTCAGCCCTACTTCCAGGAGGCTGACCTTGTCTACAAAACCCTGATCTTAACGAAACTCACGGTAGAGAAAGCCCTTGAGACGGGCTTTTTAATAGTGTAAAACTTTTGAAGATCCAGTATTATTCTGAGGCTGATTTGACCGTCCTTACTTTGTCTTTGTATCTTTGACAGCTCTGTGTACAAAAATCCCATTGGGGATGCTTTTGAGGAGCGTTCGGAGTAGCCCCACCTGCTGGTCATTTCCGGTATGAAGCTTGCCCTCCGGGTCGCTAAAAGTTTGATTTCCGGATGCAGGGATATCCAAGGCAGACTCAGGTACAAATTTTGTCTCTCTAGCATTTCTAGTTCATGAGTTATTCCAAACCTTAGCTCAGAAATTATTCCGGACCTTTTTGTGTCGGCTTTTTCTCACTGGCGATGACGTAGGCATGTAATACAGTGGAGTTTCGGACAGCCCTACTTCCAGGAGGCTGGTCTCGCCTACAAAATACTTATCTTAACGAAATTCACGGTAGAGAGAGCCCTTAAAACAAGCTTTCCAATGGTGTAAAACTTGTGAAGATCCAGTATTATTCTGAGGCTGATTTGACCGTCCTTACTTTGTCTTTGTTTCTTTGACAGCTCTGTGTACAAAAATCCCATTGGGGATGCTTTTGAGGAGCGTTCGGAGTAGCCCCACCTGCTGGTCATTTCCGGTATGAAGCTTGCCCTCCGGGTCGCTCAAAGTTTGATTTCCGGATGCAGGGATATCCAAGGCAGACTCAGGTACAAATTTTGTCTCTCTAGCATTTCTAGTTCATGAGTTATTCCAAACCTTAGCTCAGAAATTATTCCGGACCTTTTTGTGTCGGCTTTTTCTCACTGGCTATGACGAAGGCATGTAATACAGTGGAGTTTCGTTCAGCCCTACTTCCAGGAGGCTGGCCTTGTCTACAAAACCCTGATCTTAACGAAACTCACGGTAAAGAGAGCCCTTGAGACGGGCTTTCCAATAGTGTAAAACTTGTGAAGATCCAGTATTATTCTGAGGCTGATTTGACCGTCCTTACTTTGTCTTTGTTTCTTTGACAGCTCTGTGTACAAAAATCCCATTGGGGATGCTTTTGAGGAGCGTTCGGAGTAGCCCCACCTGCTGGTCATTTCCGGTATGAAGCTTGCCGTCCGGGTCGCTAAAAGTTTGATTTTCGGATGCAGGGATATCCAAGGCAGACTCAAGTACAAATTTTGTCTCTCTAGCATTTCTAGTTCATGAGTTATTCCCAACCTTAGCTCAGGACTTATTGCGGACCTTTTCGTGCCGGCTTTTTCTCACTGGCGATGACGTAGGCATGTAATACAGTGGAGTTTCGTTCAGCCCTACTTCCAGGAGGCTGGCCTTGTCTACAAAACCCTGATCTTAACGAAACTCACGGTAGATAAAGCCCTTGAGACGGGCATTTTAATAGTGTAAAACTTGTGAAGATCCAGTATTATTCTGAGGCTGATTTGACCGTCCTTACTTTGTCTTTGTATCTTTGACAGCTCTGTGTACAAAAATCCCATTGGGGATGCTTTTGAGGAGCGTTCGGAGTAGCCCCACCTGCTGGTCATTTCCGGTATAAAGCTTGCCGTCCGGGTCGCTCAAAGTTTGATTTCCGGATGCAGGGATATCCAAGGCAGACTCAGGTACAAATTTTGTCTCTCTAGCATTTCTAGTTCATGAGTTATTCCCAACCTTAGCTCAGGACTTTTTGCGGACCTTTTCGTGCCGGCTTTTTCTCACTGGCGATGACGTAGGCATGTAATACAGTGGAGTTTCGTTCAGCCCTACTTCCAGGAGGCTGACCTTGTCTACAAAACCCTGATCTTAACGAAACTCACGGTAGAGAAAGCCCTTGAGACGGGCTTTTTAATAGTGTAAAACTTTTGAAGATCCAGTATTATTCTGAGGCTGATTTGACCGTCCTTACTTTGTCTTTGTATCTTTGACAGCTCTGTGTACAAAAATCCCATTGGGGATGCTTTTGAGGAGCGTTCGGAGTAGCCCCACCTGCTGGTCATTTCCGGTATGAAGCTTGCCCTCCGGGTCGCTAAAAGTTTGATTTCCGGATGCAGGGATATCCAAGGCAGACTCAGGTACAAATGTTGTCTCTCTAGCATTTCTAGTTCATGAGTTATTCCAAACCTTAGCTCAGAAATTATTCCGGACCTTTTTGTGTCGGCTTTTTCTCACTGGCGATGACGTAGGCATGTAATACAGTGGAGTTTCGGACAGCCCTACTTCCAGGAGGCTGGTCTCGCCTACAAAATACTTATCTTAACGAAATTCACGGTAGAGAGAGCCCTTAAAACAAGCTTTCCAATGGTGTAAAACTTGTGAAGATCCAGTATTATTCTGAGGCTGATTTGACCGTCCTTACTTTGTCTTTGTTTCTTTGACAGCTCTGTGTACAAAAATCCCATTGGGGATGCTTTTGAGGAGCGTTCGGAGTAGCCCCACCTGCTGGTCATTTCCGGTATGAAGCTTGCCCTCCGGGTCGCTCAAAGTTTGATTTCCGGATGCAGGGATATCCAAGGCAGACTCAGGTACAAATTTTGTCTCTCTAGCATTTCTAGTTCATGAGTTATTCCAAACCTTAGCTCAGAAATTATTCCGGACCTTTTTGTGTCGGCTTTTTCTCACTGGCTATGACGAAGGCATGTAATACAGTGGAGTTTCGTTCAGCCCTACTTCCAGGAGGCTGGCCTTGTCTACAAAACCCTGATCTTAACGAAACTCACGGTAGAGAAAGCCCTTGAGACGGGCTTTTTAATAGTGTAAAACTTGTGAAGATCCAGTATTATTCTGAGGCTGATTTGACCGTCCTTACTTTGTCTTTGTATCTTTGACAGCTCTGTGTACAAAAATCCCATTGGGGATGCTTTTGAGGAGCGTTCGGAGTAGCCCCACCTGCTGGTCATTTCCGGTATGAAGCTTGCCCTCCGGGTCGCTAAAAGTTTGATTTCCGGATGCAGGGATATCCAAGGCAGACTCAGGTACAAATTTTGTCTCTCTAGCATTTCTAGTTCATGAGTTATTCCCAACCTTAGCTCAGAAATTATTCCGGACCTTTTTGTGTCGGCTTTTTCTCACTGGCGATGACGTAGGCATGTAATACAGTGGAGTTTCGGACAGCCCTACTTCCAGGAGGCTGGCCTCGCCTACAAAATACTTATCTTAACGAAATTCACGGTAGAGAGAGCCCTTAAAACGGGCTTTCCAATGGTGTAAAACTTGTGAAGATCCAGTATTATTCTGAGGCTGATTTGACCGTCCTTACTTTGTCTTTGTTTCTTTGACAGCTCTGTGTACAAAAATCCCATTGGGGATGCTTTTGAGGAGCGTTCGGAGTAGCCCCACCTGCTGTTCATTTCCGGTATGAAGCTTGCCCTCCGGGTCGCTAAAAGTTTGATTTCCGGATGCAGGGATATCCAAGGCAGACTCAGGTACAAATTTTGTCTCTCTAGCATTTCTAGTTCATGAGTTATTCCAAACCTTAGCTCAGAAATTATTCCGGACCTTTTTGTGTCGGCTTTTTCTCACTGGCTATGACGAAGGCATGTAATACAGTGGAGTTTCGGGCAGCCCTTCTTCCAGGAGGCTGGCCTCGCCTACAAAATACTTATCTTAATAACGAAATTCACGGTAGAGAGAGCCCTTAAAACGGGCTTTCCAATGGTGTAAAACTTGTGAAGATCCAGTATTATTCTGAGGCTGATTTGACCGTCCTTACTTTGTCTTTGTTTCTTTGACAGCTCTGTGTACAAAAATCCCATTGGGGATGCTTTTGAGGAGCGTTGGAGTAGCCCCACCTGCTGGTCATTTCCGGTATGAAGCTTGCCGTCCGGGTCGCTCAAAGTTTGATTTCCGGATGCAGGGATATCCAAGGCAGACTCAGGTACAAATTTTGTCTCTCTAGCATTTCTAGTTCATGAGTTATTCCCAACCTTAGCTCAGAAATTATTCTGGACCTTTTTGTGCCGGCTTTTTCTCACTGGCGATGACGTAGGCATGTAATACAGTGGAGTTTCGGGCAGCCCTACTTCCAGGAGGCTGGCATCGTCTTCAAAATTGTGATCTTAACGAAACTCACGATAGAGAGAGCCCTGGAGCCGCGCTTTCCAATGGTCTAAAACTTGTGAAGATCGAGTATTATTGTGAGGCTGATTTGACCGTCCTTACTTTGTCTTTGTTTCTTTGACAGCTCTGTGTACAAAAATCCCATTGGGGATGGTTTTGAGGAGCGTTCGGAGTAGCCCCACCTGCTGGTCATTTCCGGTATGAAGCTTGCCGTCCGGGTCGCTCAAAGTTTGATTTTCGGATGCAGGGATATCCAAGGCAGACTCAGGTACAAATTTTGTCTCTCTAGCATTTCTAGTTCATGAGTTATTCCGAACCTTAGCTCAGGACTTATTGCGGACCTTTTCGTGCCGGCTTTTTCTCACTGGCGATGACGTAGGCATGTAATACAGTGGAGTTTCGTTCAGCCCTACTTCCAGGAGGCTTGCCTTGTCTACAAAACCCTGATCTTAACGAAACTCACGGTAGAGAAAGCCCTTGAGACGGGCTTTTTAATAGTGTAAAACTTGTGAAGATCCAGTATTATTCTGAGGCTGATTTGACCGTCCTTACTTTGTCTTTGTTTCTTTGACAGCTCTGTGTACAAAAATCCCATTGGGGATGCTTTTGAGGAGCGTTCGGAGTAGCCCCACCTGCTGGTCATTTCCGGTATGAAGCTTGCCCTCCGGGTCGCTCAAAGTTTGATTTCCGGATGCAGGGATATCCAAGGCAGACTCAGGTACAAATTTTGTCTCTCTAGCATTTCTAGTTCATGAGTTATTCCAAACCTTAGCTCAGAAATTATTCCGGACCTTTTTGTGTCGGCTTTTTCTCACTGGCTATGACGAAGGCATGTAATACAGTGGAGTTTCGTTCAGCCCTACTTCCAGGAGGCTGGCCTTGTCTACAAAACCCTGATCTTAACGAAACTCACGGTAGAGAAAGCCCTTGAGACGGGCTTTTTAATAGTGTAAAACTTGTGAAGATCCAGTATTATTCTGAGGCTGATTTGACCGTCCTTACTTTGTCTTTGTATCTTTGACAGCTCTGTGTACAAAAATCCCATTGGGGATGCTTTTGAGGAGCGTTCGGAGTAGCCCCACCTGCTGGTCATTTCCGGTATGAAGCTTGCCCTCCGGGTCGCTAAAAGTTTGATTTCCGGATGCAGGGATATCCAAGGCAGACTCAGGTACAAATTTTGTCTCTCTAGCATTTCTAGTTCATGAGTTATTCCCAACCTTAGCTCAGAAATTATTCCGGACCTTTTTGTGTCGGCTTTTTCTCACTGGCGATGACGTAGGCATGTAATACAGTGGAGTTTCGGACAGCCCTACTTCCAGGAGGCTGGCCTCGCCTACAAAATACTTATCTTAACGAAATTCACGGTAGAGAGAGCCCTTAAAACGGGCTTTCCAATGGTGTAAAACTTGTGAAGATCCAGTATTATTCTGAGGCTGATTTGACCGTCCTTACTTTGTCTTTGTTTCTTTGACAGCTCTGTGTACAAAAATCCCATTGGGGATGCTTTTGAGGAGCGTTCGGAGTAGCCCCACCTGCTGTTCATTTCCGGTATGAAGCTTGCCCTCCGGGTCGCTAAAAGTTTGATTTCCGGATGCAGGGATATCCAAGGCAGACTCAGGTACAAATTTTGTCTCTCTAGCATTTCTAGTTCATGAGTTATTCCAAACCTTAGCTCAGAAATTATTCCGGACCTTTTTGTGTCGGCTTTTTCTCACTGGCTATGACGAAGGCATGTAATACAGTGGAGTTTCGGGCAGCCCTTCTTCCAGGAGGCTGGCCTCGCCTACAAAATACTTATCTTAATAACGAAATTCACGGTAGAGAGAGCCCTTAAAACGGGCTTTCCAATGGTGTAAAACTTGTGAAGATCCAGTATTATTCTGAGGCTGATTTGACCGTCCTTACTTTGTCTTTGTTTCTTTGACAGCTCTGTGTACAAAAATCCCATTGGGGATGCTTTTGAGGAGCGTTGGAGTAGCCCCACCTGCTGGTCATTTCCGGTATGAAGCTTGCCGTCCGGGTCGCTCAAAGTTTGATTTCCGGATGCAGGGATATCCAAGGCAGACTCAGGTACAAATTTTGTCTCTCTAGCATTTCTAGTTCATGAGTTATTCCCAACCTTAGCTCAGAAATTATTCTGGACCTTTTTGTGCCGGCTTTTTCTCACTGGCGATGACGTAGGCATGTAATACAGTGGAGTTTCGGGCAGCCCTACTTCCAGGAGGCTGGCATCGTCTTCAAAATTGTGATCTTAACGAAACTCACGATAGAGAGAGCCCTGGAGCCGCGCTTTCCAATGGTCTAAAACTTGTGAAGATCGAGTATTATTGTGAGGCTGATTTGACCGTCCTTACTTTGTCTTTGTTTCTTTGACAGCTCTGTGTACAAAAATCCCATTGGGGATGGTTTTGAGGAGCGTTCGGAGTAGCCCCACCTGCTGGTCATTTCCGGTATGAAGCTTGCCGTCCGGGTCGCTCAAAGTTTGATTTTCGGATGCAGGGATATCCAAGGCAGACTCAGGTACAAATTTTGTCTCTCTAGCATTTCTAGTTCATGAGTTATTCCGAACCTTAGCTCAGGACTTATTGCGGACCTTTTCGTGCCGGCTTTTTCTCACTGGCGATGACGTAGGCATGTAATACAGTGGAGTTTCGTTCAGCCCTACTTCCAGGAGGCTTGCCTTGTCTACAAAACCCTGATCTTAACGAAACTCACGGTAGAGAAAGCCCTTGAGACGGGCTTTTTAATAGTGTAAAACTTGTGAAGATCCAGTATTATTCTGAGGCTGATTTGACCGTCCTTACTTTGTCTTTGTATCTTTGACAGCTCTGTGTACAAAAATCCCATTGGGGATGCTTTTGAGGAGCGTTCGGAGTAGCCCCACCAGCTGGTCATTTCCGGTATGAAGCTTGCCGTCTGGGTCGCTCAAAGTTTGATTTCCGGATGCAGGGATATCCAAGGCAGACTCAGGTACAAATTTTGTCTCTCTAGCATTTCTAGTTCATGAGTTATTCCAAACCTTAGCTCAGAAATTATTCCGGACCTTTTTGTGTCGGCTTTTTCTCACTGGCGATGACGTAGGCTTGTAATACAGTGGAGTTTCGGACAGCCCTACTTCCAGGAGGCTGGCCTCGCCTACAAAATACTTATCTTAACGAAATTGACGGTAGAGAGAGCCCTTGAAACGGGCTTTCCAATGGTGTAAAACTTGTGAAGATCCAGTATTATTCTGAGGCTGATTTGACCGTCCTTACTTTGTCTTTGTTTCTTTGACAGCTCTGTGTACAAAAATCCCATTGGGGATGCTTTTGAGGAGCGTTCGGAGTAGCCCCACCTGCTGGTCATTTCCGATATGAAGCTTGCCCTCCGGGTCGCTCAAAGTTTGATTTCCGGATGCAGGGATATCCAAGGCAGACTCAGGTACAAATGTTGTCTCTCTAGCATTTCTAGTTCATGAGTTATTCCCAACCTTAGCTCAGAAATTATTCCGGACCTTTTTGTGCCGGCTTAATCTCACTGGTGATGACGTAGGCATGTAATACAGTGGAGTTTCGGCAGCCCTTCTTCCAGGAGGCTGGCCTCGCTTACAAAAACTTGATCTTAACGAAATTCACTGTAGAGAGAGCCCTTAACGCGGGCGTTCCAATGGTGTAAAACTTGTGAAGATCCAGTATTATTGTGAGGCTGATTTGACCGTCCTTACTTTGTCTTTGTTTCTTTGACAGCTCTGTGTACAAAAATCCCATTGGGGATGCTTTTGAGGAGCGTTCGGAGTAGCCCCACCTGCTGGTCATTTCCGGTATGAAGCTTGCCGTCCGGGTCGCTAAAAGTTTGATTTTCGGATGCAGGGATATCCAAGGCAGACTCGGGTACAAATTTTGTCTCTCTAGCATTTCTAGTTCATGAGTTATTCCCAACCTTAGCTCAGGATTTATTGCGGACCTTTTCGTGCCGGCTTTTTCTCACTGGCGATGACGTAGGCATGTAATACAGTGGAGTTTCGTTCAGCCCTACTTCCAGGAGGCTGACCTTGTCTACAAAATACTTATCTTAATAACGAAATTCACGGTAGAGAGAGCCCTTAAAACGGGCTTTCCAATGGTGTAAAACTTGTGAAGATCCAGTATTATTCTGAGGCTGATTTGACCGTCCTTACTTTGTCTTTGTTTCTTTGACAGCTCTGTGTACAAAAATCCCATTGGGGATGCTTTTGAGGAGCGTTCGGAGTAGCCCCACCTGCTGGTCATTTCCGGTATGAAGCTTGCCCTCCGGGTCGCTAAAGGTTTGATTTCCGGATGCAGGGATATCCAAGGCAGACTCAGGTACAAATGTTGTCTCTCTAGCATTTCTACTTCATGAGTTATTCCCAACCTTAACTCAGAAATTATTCCGGACCTTTTTGTGCCGGCTTAATCTCACTGGTGATGACGTAGGCATGTAATACAGTGGAGTTTAGGGCAGCCCTTCTTCAGGAGGCTGGCCTCGCTTACAAAAACTTGATCTTAACGAAATTCACTGTAGAGAGAGCCCTTAACGCGGGCGTTCCAATGGTGTAAAACTTGTGAAGATCCAGTATTATTGTGAGGCTGATTTGACCGTCCTTACTTTGTCTTTGTTTCTTTGACAGCTCTGTGTACAAAAATCCCATTGGGGATGCTTTTGAGGAGCGTTCGGAGTAGCCCCACCTGCTGGTCATTTCCGGTATGAAGCTTGCCGTCCGGGTCGCTCAAAGTTTGATTTTCGGATGCAGGGATATCCAAGGCAGACTCGGGTACAAATTTTGTCTCTCTAGCATTTCTAGTTCATGAGTTATTCCCAACCTTAGCTCAGGACTTATTGCGGACCTTTTCGTGCCGACTTTTTCTCACTGGCGATGACGTAGGCATGTAATACAGTGGAGTTTCGTTCAGCCCTACTTCCAGGAGGCTGGCCTTGTCTACAAAACCCTGATCTTAACTAAACTCACGGTAGAGAAAGCCCTTGAGACGGACTTTTTAATAGTGTAAAACTTGTGAAGATCCAGTATTATTCTGAGGCTGATTTGACCGTCCTTACTTTGTCTTTGTATCTTTGACAGCTCTGTGTACAAAAATCCCATTGGGGATGCTTTTGAGGAGCGTTCGGAGTAGCCCCACCTGCTGGTCATTTCCGGTATGAAGCTTGCCCTCCGGGTCGCTAAAAATTTGATTTCCGGATGCAGGTATGGCCAAGGCAGACTCAGGTACAAATTTTGTCTCTCTAGCATTTCTACTTCATGAGATATTCCATATCTTAGCTCAGAAATTATTCCGGACCTTTTTGTGTCGGCTTTTTCTCACTGGCGATGACGTAGGCATGTAATACAGTGGAGTTTCGGACAGCCCTACTTCCA
Organism: Pisaster brevispinus; assembly: GCA_023634235.1. Taxonomy (NCBI): domain Eukaryota; kingdom Metazoa; phylum Echinodermata; class Asteroidea; order Forcipulatida; family Asteriidae; genus Pisaster; species Pisaster brevispinus. The sequence continues at coordinate 22,491,561 of JAMKCF010000004.1, forward strand.
GGAGGCTGGCCTCGCCTACAAAATACTTATCTTAACGAAATTCACGGTAGAGAGAGCCCTTAAAACGGGCTTTCCAATGGTGTAAAACTTGTGAAGATCCAGTATGATTCTGAGGCTGATTTGACCGTCCTTTCTTTGTCTTTGTTTCTTTGACAGCTCTGTGTACAAAAATCCTATCGGGGATGCTTTTGAGGAGCGTTCGGAGTAGCCCCACCTGCTGGTCATTTCCGGTATGAAGCTTGCCCTCCGGGTCGCTCAAAGTTTGATTTCCAGATGCAGGGATATCCAAGGCAGACTCAGGTACAAAGTTTGTCTCTCTAGCATTTCTAGTTCATGAGTTATTCCCAACCTTAGCTCAGAAATTATTCCGGACCTTTTTGTGCCGGCTAAATCTCACTGGTGATGACGTAGGCATGTAATTCAGTGGAGTTTCGGGCAGCCCTACTTCCAGGAGGGTGGCCTCGCCTACCGAAAACTGATCTTAACAAAATTCACGGTAGAGAGAGCCCTTGAGACGGGCTTTCCAATGGTGTAAAACTTGTGAAGATCCAGTATTATTCTGAGGCTGATTTGACCGTCCTTACTTTGTCTTTGTATCTTTGACAGCTCTGTGTACAAAAATCCCATTTGGGATGCTTTTGAGGAGCGTTCGGAGTAGCCCCACCTGCTGGTCATTTCCGGTATGAAGCTTGCCCCCCGGGTCGCTAAAAGTTTGATTTCCGGATGCAGGGATATCCAAAGCAGACTCAGGTACAAATTTTGTCTCTCTAGCATTTCTAGTTCATGAGTTATTCCCAACCTTAGCTCAAAAATTATTCCGGACCTTTTTGTGCCGGCTTAATCTCACTGGTGATGACGTAGGCATGTAATACAGTGGAGTTTCGGGCAGCCCTTCTTCCAGGAGGCTGGCCTCGCTTACAAAACTTTGATCTTAACGAAATTCACGGTAGAGAGAGCCCTCAAAGCGGGCTTTCCAATGGTGTAAAACTTTTGAAGATCCAGGTCTATTCTGAGGCTGATTTGACCGTCCTTACTTTGTCCTTGTTTCTTTGAAAGCTCTGTGTACAAAAATCTCATTGGGGATGCTTTTGAGGAGCGTTCGGAGTAGCCCCACCTGCTGGTCATTTCCGGTATGAAGCTTCCCCTCTGGGTCGCTAAAAGTTTAGATGCAGGGATATCCAAGGCAGACTCAGGTACAAATTTTGTCTCTCTAGCATTTCTACTTCATGAGTTATTCCCAACTTTAGCTCAGAAATTATTCCGGACCTTTTTGTGCCGGCTTTTTCTCACTGGCGATGACGTAGGCATGTAATACAGTGGAGTTTTGGGCAGCCCTTCTTCCAGGAGGCTGGTCTCGCTTACAAAAACTTGATCTTAACGAAATTCACGGTAGAGAAAGCCCTTGAGACGGGCTTTCCAATGGTGTAAAACGTGTGAAGGTCCAGTGTTATTCTGAGGCTGATTTGACCGTCCTTACTTTGTCCTTGTTTCTTTGACAGCTCTGTGTACAAAAATACCATTGGGGATGCTTTTGAGGAGCGTTCGGAGTAGCCCCACCTGCTGGTCATTTCCGGTATTAAGCTTGCGCTCTGGGTCGCTAAAAGTTTGATTTTCGGATGCAGGGATATCCAAGGCAGACTCAGGTACAAATTTTGTCTCTCTATCATTTCTAGTTCATGAGTTATTCCCAACCTTAGCTCAGGACTTATTGCGGACCTTTTCGTGCCGACTTTTTCTCACTGGCGATGACGTAGGCATGTAATACAGTGGAGTTTCGTTCAGCCCTACTTCCAGGAGGCTGGCCTTGTCTACAAAACCCTGATCTTAACTAAACTCACGGTAGAGAAAGCCCTTGAGACGGACTTTTTAATAGTGTAAAACTTGTGAAGATCCAGTATTATTCTGAGGCTGATTTGACCGTCCTTACTTTGTCTTTGTATCTTTGACAGCTCTGTGTACAAAAATCCCATTGGGGATGCTTTTGAGGAGCGTTCGGAGTAGCCCCACCTGCTGGTCATTTCCGGTATGAAGCTTGCCCTCCGGGTCGCTAAAAATTTGATTTCCGGATGCAGGTATGGCCAAGGCAGACTCAGGTACAAATTTTGTCTCTCTAGCATTTCTACTTCATGAGATATTCCAAACCTTAGCTCAGAAATTATTCCGGACCTTTTTGTGTCGGCTTTTTCTCACTGGCGATGACGTAGGCATGTAATACAGTGGAGTTTCGGACAGCCCTACTTCCAGGAGGCTGGCCTCGCCTACAAAATACTTATCTTAACGAAATTCACGGTAGAGAGAGCCCTTAAAACGGGCTTTCCAATGGTGTAAAACTTGTGAAGATCCAGTATGATTCTGAGGCTGATTTGACCGTCCTTACTTTGTCTTTGTTTCTTTGACAGCTCTGTGTACAAAAATCCTATTGGGGATGCTTTTGAGGAGCGTTCGGAGTAGCCCCACCTGCTGGTCATTTCCGGTATGAAGCTTGCCCTCCGGGTCGCTCAAAGTTTGATTTCCAGATGCAGGGATATCCAAGGCAGACTCAGGTACAAAGTTTGTCTCTCTAGCATTTCTAGTTCATGAGTTATTCCCAACCTTAGCTCAGAAATTATTCCGGACCTTTTTGTGCCGGCTTAATCTCACTGGTGATGACGTAGGCATGTAATTCAGTGGAGTTTCGGGCAGCCCTACTTCCAGGAGGGTGGCCTCGCCTACCGAAAACTGATCTTAACAAAATTCACGGTAGAGAGAGCCCTTGAGACGGGCTTTCCAATGGTGTAAAACTTGTGAAGATCCAGTATTATTCTGAGGCTGATTTGACCGTCCTTACTTTGTCTTTGTATCTTTGACAGCTCTGTGTACAAAAATCCCATTTGGGATGCTTTTGAGGAGCGTTCGGAGTAGCCCCACCTGCTGGTCATTTCCGGTATGAAGCTTGCCCCCCGGGTCGCTAAAAGTTTGATTTCCGGATGCAGGGATATCCAAAGCAGACTCAGGTACAAATTTTGTCTCTCTAGCATTTCTAGTTCATGAGTTATTCCCAACCTTAGCTCAAAAATTATTCCGGACCTTTTTGTGCCGGCTTAATCTCACTGGTGATGACGTAGGCATGTAATACAGTGGAGTTTCGGGCAGCCCTTCTTCCAGGAGGCTGGCCTCGCTTACAAAACTTTGATCTTAACGAAATTCACGGTAGAGAGAGCCCTCAAAGCGGGCTTTCCAATGGTGTAAAACTTTTGAAGATCCAGGTCTATTCTGAGGCTGATTTGACCGTCCTTACTTTGTCCTTGTTTCTTTGAAAGCTCTGTGTACAAAAATCTCATTGGGGATGCTTTTGAGGAGCGTTCGGAGTAGCCCCACCTGCTGGTCATTTCCGGTATGAAGCTTCCCCTCTGGGTCGCTAAAAGTTTAGATGCAGGGATATCCAAGGCAGACTCAGGTACAAATTTTGTCTCTCTAGCATTTCTACTTCATGAGTTATTCCCAACTTTAGCTCAGAAATTATTCCGGACCTTTTTGTGCCGGCTTTTTCTCACTGGCGATGACGTAGGCATGTAATACAGTGGAGTTTTGGGCAGCCCTTCTTCCAGGAGGCTGGCCTCGTCTACAAAAACTTGATCTTAACGAAATTCACGGTAGAGAAAGCCCTTGAGACGGGCTTTCCAATGGTGTAAAACGTGTGAAGATCCAGTGTTATTCTGAGGCTGATTTGACCGTCCTTACTTTGTCCTTGTTTCTTTGACAGCTCTGTGTACAAAAATACCATTGGGGATGCTTTTGAGGAGCGTTCGGAGTAGCCCCACCTGCTGGTCATTTCCGGTATGAAGCTTGCGCTCTGGGTCGCTAAAAGATTAATTTTCGGATGCAGGGATATCCAAGGCAGACTCAGGTACAAATTTTGTCTCTCTAGCATTTCTAGTTCATGAGTTATTCCCAACCTTAGCTCAGAAATTATTCCGGACCTTTTTGTGCCGGCTTTTTCTCACTGGTGATGACGTAGGCATGTAATACAGTGGAGTTTTGGGCAGCCCTTCTTCCAGGAGGCTGGCCTTGCTTACAAAAACTTGATCTTAACGAAATTCACTGTAGAGAGAGCCCTTAACGCTGGCTTTCCAGTGGTGTAAAACTTGTGAAGATCCAGTTCTATTCTGAGGCTGATTTGACCGTCCTTACTTTGTCCTTGTTTCTTTGACAGCTCTGTGTACAAAAATCTCATTGGGGTTGCTTTTGAGGATCGTTCGGAGTAGCCCCACCTGCTGGTCATTTTCGGTATGAAGCTTGCCGTCCGGGTCGCTCAAAGTTTGATTTTCGGATGCAGGTATGGCCAAGGCAGACTCAGGTACAAATTTTGTTTCTCTAGCATTTCTAGTTCATGAGTTATTCCCAACCTTAGCTCAGAAATTATTCCGGACCTTTTTGTGCCGGCTTTTTCTCACTGGCGATGACGTAGGCATGTAATACAGTGGAGTTTCGGGCAGCCCTACTTCCAGGAGGCTGGCCTCGTCTACAAAAACCTGATCTTAACGAAACTCACGGTAGTGAGAGCCTTTAAAACGGGCTTTCCAATGGTGTAAAACGTGTGAAGATCCAGTATTATTCTGAGGCTGATTTGACCGTCCTTACTTTGTCTTTGTTTCTTTGAAAGCTCTGTGTACAAAAATACCATTGGGGATGCTTTTGAGGAGCGTTCGGAGTAGCCCCACCTGCTGGTCATTTCCGGTATGAAGCTTGCCATCCGGGTCGCTAAAAGTTTGATTTTCGGATGCAGGGATATCCAAGGCAGACTCAGGTACAAATTTTGTTTCTCAAGCATTTCTAGTTCATGAGTTATTCCCAACCTTAGCTCAGAAATTATTCCGGACCTTTTTGTGCCGGCTTTTTCTCACTTGCGATGACGTAGGCATGTAATACAGTGGAGTTTCGGGCAGCCCTACTTCCAGGAGGCTGGCCTCGTCTACAAAAACCTAATCTTAACGAAACTCACGGTAGAGAGAGCCTTTAAAACGGGCTTTCCAATGGTGTAAAACTTGTGAAGATCCAGTATTATTGTGAGGCTGATTTGACCGTCCTTACTTTGTCTTTGTTTCTTTGACAGCTCTGTGTACAAAAATACCATTGGGGATGCTTTTGAGGAGCGTTCGGAGTAGCCCCACCTGCTGGTCATTTCCGGTATGAAGCTTGCCATCCGGGTCGCTCTAAGTTTGATTTTCGGATGCAGGGATATCCAAGGCAGACTCAGGTACACATTTTGTCTCTCTAGCATTTCTACTCCATTAGTTATTTCCAACCTTAGCTTAGAAATTATTCCGGACCTTTTTGTGCCGGCTTTTTCTCACTGGCGATGACGTAAGAATGTCATACAGTGGAGTTGCGGGCAGCTCTACTTCCAGGAGGCTGACCTCGTCTACAAAATTTTGATCTTAACGAAATTCAAGCTAGAGAGAGCTATTAAAACGGGCTTTTTAATAGTGTAAAACTTGTGAAGATCCAGTATTATTGTGAGGCTGATTTGACCGTCCTTACTTTGTCTTTGTTTCTTTGACAGCTCTGTGTACAAAAATCCCATTGGGGATGCTTTTGAGGAGCGTTCGGAATAGCCCCACCTGCTGGTCATTTCCGGTATGAAGCTTGCCGTCCGGGTCGCTCAAAGTTTGATTTTCGGGTGCAGGAATGGTCAAGGCAGACTCAGGTACAAATTTTGTTTCTCTATCATTTCTAGTTCATGAGTTATTCCCAACCTTAGCTCAGAAATTATTCCGGACCTTTTTGTGCCGGCTTTTTCTCACTGGCGATGACGTAGGCATGTAATACAGTGGAGTTTCGGGCAGCCCTACTTCCAGGAGGCTGGCCTCGTCTACAAAAACCTGATCTTAACGAAACTCACGGTAGAGAGAGCCTTAAAACGGGCTTTCCAATGGTGTAAAACTTGTGAAGATCCAGTATTTTTCTGAGGCTGATTTGACCGTCCTTACTTTGTCTTTGTTTCTTTGACAGCTCTGTGTACAAAAATCCCATTGGGGATGCTTTTGAGGAGCGTTCGGAGTAGCCCAACCTGCTGATCATTTCCAGTATGAAGCTTGCCCTCCATGTCGCTCAAAATTTGATTTTTGGATACAGGGATATCCAAGGCAGACTCAGGTACAAATTTTGTCTCTCTAGCATTTCTACTTCATGAGTTATTGCCAACTTTAGCTCAGAAATTATTCCGGACCTTTTTGTGCCGGCTTTTTCTCACTGGCGATGACGTAGGCATGTTATACAGTGGAGTTTCGGGCAGCCCTTCTTCCAGAAGGCTGGCCTCGCCTACAAAATTTTGATCTTAACGAAGCTCACGGTAGAGAGAGCCCTTGAGACGGGCTTTCCAATGGTGTAAAACCTGTGAAGATCCAGTTCTATTCTGAGGCAGATTTGACCGTCCTTACTTTGTCCTTGTTTCTTTGAAAGCTCTGTGTACAAAAATCTCATTGGGGATGCTTTTGAGGAGCGTTCGGAGTAGCCCCACCTGCTGGTCATTTCCGGTATGAAGCTTGCCCTCTGGGCCGCTAAAAGTTTGTTTTTAGATGCAGGGATATCCAAGGCAGACTCAGGTACAAATTTTGTCTCTCTAGCATTTCTACTTCATGAGTTATTGCCAACTTTAGCTCAGAAATTATTCCGGACCTTTTTGTGCCGGCTTTTTCTCACTGGCGATGACGTAGGCATGTAATACAGTGGAGTTTCGGGCAGCCCTACTTCCAGGAGGCTGGCCTCGCCTACAAAATACTGATCTTAACGAAATTGACGGTAGAGAGAGCCCTTAAAACAGGCTTTCCAATGGTGTAAAATGTGTGAAGATCCAGTGTTATTCTGAGGCTGATTTGATCGTCCTTACTTTGTCTTTGTTTCTTTGACAGCTCTGTGTACAAAAATCCTTTTGGGGATGCTTTTGAGGAGCGTTCGGAGTAGCCCCACCTGCTGGTCATTTCCGGTATGAAGCTTGCCGTCCGGGTCGCTCAAAGTTATATTTTCGGATGCAGGGATATCCAAGGCAGACTCGGGTACAAATTTTGTCTCTCTAGCATTTCTAGTTCATGAGTTATTCCCAACCTTAGCTCAGGACTTATTGCGGACCTTTTCGTGCCGGCTTTTTCTCACTGGCGATGACGTAGGCATGTTATACAGTGGAGTTTCGGGCAGCCCTTCTTCCAGGAGGCTGGCCTCGCCTACAAAATACTTATCTGAACGAAATTCACGGTAGAGAGAACCCTTACAACAGGCTTTCCAATGGTGTAAAACTTGTGAAGATCCAGTGTTATTCTGAGGCTGATTTGACCGTCCTTACTTTGTCTTTGTTTCTTTGACAGCTCTGTGTACAAAAATCCCATTGGGGATGCTTTTGAGGAGCGTTCGGAGTAGCCCCACCTGCTGGTCATTTCCGGTATGAAGCTTGCCGTCCGGGTCGCTCAAAGTTTGATTTTCGGATGCAGGGATATCCAAGGCAGACTCAGGTACAAATTTTGTCTCTCTAGCATTTCTAGTTCATGAGTTATTCCCAACCTTAGCTCAGAAATTATTCCGGACCTTTTTATGCCGGCTTTTTCTCACTGGCGATGACGTAGGCATGTAATTCAGTGGAGTTTCGGGCAGCCCTACTTCCAGGAGGCTGGCCTCGCCTACCGAAAACTGATCTTAATAAAATTCACGGTAGAGAGAGCTCTTGAGACGGGCTTTCCAATGGTGTAAAACTGGTGAAGATCCAGTATTATTCTGAGGCTGATCTGACCGTCCTTACTTTGTCTTTGTATCTTTGACAGCTCTGTGTACAAAAATCCCATTTGGGATGCTTTTGAGGAGCGTTCGGAGTAGCCCCACCTGCTGGTCATTTCCGGTATGAAGCTTGCCCCCCGGGTCGCTAAAAATTTTGATTTCCGGATGCAGGGATATCCAAAGCAGACTCAGGTACAAATTTTGTCTTTCTAGCATTTCTAGTTCATGAGTTATTCCCAACCTTAGCTCAAAAATTATTCCGGACCTTTTTGTGCCGGCTTAATCTCACTGGTGATGACGTAGGCATGTAATACAGTGGAGTTTCGGGCAGCCCTTCTTCCAGCAGGCTGGCCTCGCTTAAAAAACTTTGTTCTTAACGAAATTCACGGTAGAGAGAGCCCTCAAAGCGGGCTTTCCAATGGTGTAAAACTTGTGAAGATCCAGGTCTATTCTGAGGCTGATTTGACCGTCCTTACTTTGTCCTTGTTTCTTTGAAAGCTCTGTGTACAAAAATCTCATTGGGGATGCTTTTGAGGAGCGTTCGGAGTAGCCCCACCTGCTGGTCATTTCCGGTATGAAGCTTCCCCTCTGGGTCGCTAAAAGTTTAGATGCAGGGATATCCAAGGCAGACTCAGGTACAAATTTTGTCTCTCTAGCATTTCTAGTTCATGAGTTATTCCCAACCTAAGCTCAGAAATTATTCCGGACCTTTTTGTGCCGGCTTTTTTTCACTGGCGATGACGTAGGCATGTAATACAGTGGAGTTTCGGGCAGCCCTACTTCCAGGAGGCTGGCCTCGCCTACAAGAAACTGATCTTAACAAAATTCACGGTAGACAGAGCCCTTAAAACGGGCTTTCCAATGGTGTAAAACTTGTGAAGATCTAGTATTATTCTGAGGCTGATTTGACCATCCTTACTTTGTCCTTGTTTCTTTGACAGCTCTGTGTACAAAAATCCCATTGGGGATGCTTTTGAGGAGCGTTCGGAGTAGCCCCACCTGCTGGTCATTTCCGGTATGAAGCTTGCCGTCCGGGTCGCTGAAAGTTTGATTTCCGGATGCAGGGATGGCCAAGGCAGACTCAGGTACAAATTTTGTCTCTCTAGCATTTCTAGTTCATGAGTTATTCCCAACTTTACCTCAGAAATGATTCCGAACCTTTTTGTGCCGGCTTTTTCTCACTGGTGATGACGTAGGCATGTAATACAGTGGAGTTTTGGGCAGCCCTACTTCCAGGAGGCTGGCCTCGCTTACAAGAAACTGATCTTAACAAAATTCACGGTAGAGAGAGCCCTTAAAACGGGCTTTCCAATGGTGTAAAACTTGTGAAGATCCAGTATTATTCTGAGGCTGATTTGACCATCCTTACTTTGTCCTTGTTTCTTTGACAGCTCTGTGTACAAAAATCCCATTGGGGATGCTTTTGAGGAGCGTTCGGAGTAGCCCCACCTGCTGGTCATTTCCGGTATGAAGCTTGCCGTCCGGGTCGCTCAAAGTTTGATTTCCGGATGCAGGGATATCCAAGGCAGACTCAGGTACAAATTTTGTCTCTCTAGCATTTCTAGTTCATGAGTTATTCCCAACTTTACCTCAGAAATTATTCCGAACCTTTTTGTGCCGGTTTTTTCTCATTGGTGATGACGTAGGCATGTAATACAGTGGAGTATTGGGCAGCCCTTCTTCCAGGAGGCTGGCCTCGCTTACAAAAACTTGATCTTAACGAAATTCACGGTAGAGAAAGCCCTTGAGACGGGCTTTCCAATGGTGTAAAACGTGTGAAGATCCAGTGTTATTCTGAGGCTGATTTGACCGTCCTTACTTTGTCCTTGTTTCTTTGACAGCTCTGTGTACAAAAATACCATTGGCGATGCTTTTGAGGAGCGTTCGGAGTAGCCCCACCTGCTGGTCATTTCCGGTATGAAGCTTGCCCTCTGGGTCGCTAAAAGATTAATTTTCGGATGCAGGGATATCCAAGGCAGACTGAGGTACAAATTTTGTCTCTCTAGCATTTCTAGTTCATGAGTTATTCCCAACCTTAGCTCAGAAATTATTCCGGACCTTTTTGTGCCGGCTTTTTCTCACTGGTGATGACGTAGGCATGTAATACAGTGGAGTTTTGGGCAGCCCTTCTTCCAGGAGGCTGGCCTCGCTTACAAGAAACTGATCTTAACAAAATTCACGGTAGAGAGAGCCCTTAAAACGGGCTTTCCAATGGTGTAAAACTTGTGAAGATCCAGTATTATTCTGAGGCTGATTTGACCGTCCTTACTTTGTCCTTGTTTCTTTGACAGCTCTGTGTACAAAAATCCCATTGGGGATGCTTTTGAGGAGCGTTCGGAGTAGCCCCACCTGCTGGTCATTTCCGGTATGAAGCTTGCCGTCCGGGTCGCTCAAAGTTTGATTTCCGGATGCAGGGATATCCAAGGCAGACTCAGGTACAAATTTTGTCTCTCTAGCATTTCTAGTTCATGAGTTATTCCCAACTTTACCTCAGAAATTATTCCGAACCTTTTTGAGCCGGCTTTTTCTCACTGGTGATGACGTAGGCATGTAATACAGTGGAGTATTGGGCAGCCCTTCTTCCAGGAGGCTGGCCTCGTTTACAAAAACCTGATCTTAACGAAATTCACGGTAGAGAAAGCCCTTGAGACGGGCTTTCCAATGGTGTAAAACGTGTGAAGATCCAGTGTTATTCTGAGGCTGATTTGACCGTCCTTACTTTGTCCTTGTTTCTTTGACAGCTCTGTGTACAAAAATACCATTGGGGATGCTTTTGAGGAGCGTTCGGAGTAGCCCCACCTGCTGGTCATTTCCGGTATGAAGCTTGCCCTCTGGGTCGCTAAAAGTTTAATTTTCGGATGCAGGGATATCCAAGGCAGACTCAGGTACAAATTTTGTCTCTCTAGCATTTCTAGTTCATGAGTTATTCCCAACTTTACCTCAGAAATTATTCCGAACCTTTTTGTGCCGGCTTTTTCTCACTGGTGATGACGTAGGCATGTAATACAGTGGAGTTTTGGGCAGCCCTTCTTCCAGGAGGCTGGCCTCGCTTACAAGAAACTGATCTTAACAAAATTCACGGTAGAGAGAGCCCTTAAAACGGGCTTTCCAATGGTGTAAAACTTGTGAAGATCCAGTATTTTTCTGAGGCTGATTTGACCATCCTTACTTTGTCCTTGTTTCTTTGACAGCTCTGTGTACAAAAATCCCATGGGGGATGCTTTTGAGGAGCGTTCGGAGTAGCCCCACCTGCTGGTCATTTCCGGTATGAAGCTTGCCGTCCGGGTCGCTCAAAGTTTGATTTCCGGATGCAGGGATATCCAAGGCAGACTCAGGTACAAATTTTGTCGCTCTAGCATTTCTAGTTCATGAGTTATTCCCAACTTTACCTCAGAAATTATTCCGAACCTTTTTGTGCCGGCTTTTTCTCACTGGTGATGACGTAGGCATGTAATACAGTGGAGTATTGGGCAGCCCTTCTTCCAGGAGGCTGGCCTCGCTTACAAAAACTTGATCTTAACGAAATTCACGGTAGAGAAAGCCCTTGAGACGGGCTTTCCAATGGTGTAAAACGTGTGAAGATCCAGTGTTATTCTGAGGCTGATTTGACCGTCCTTACTTTGTCCTTGTTTCTTTGACAGCTCTGTGTACAAAAATACCATTGGGGATGCTTTTGAGGAGCGTTCGGAGTAGCCCCACCTGCTGGTCATTTCCGGTATGAAGCTTGCCCTCTGGGTCGCTAAAAGTTTAATTTTCGGATGCAGGGATATCCAAGGCAGACTGAGGTACAAATTTTGTCTCTCTAGCATTTCTAGTTCATGAGTTATTCCCAACCTTAGCTCAGAAATTATTCCGGACCTTTTTGTGCCGGCTTTTTCTCACTGGTGATGACGTAGGCATGTAATACAGTGGAGTTTTGGGCAGCCCTTCTTCCAGGAGGCTGGCGTCGCTTACAAGAAACTGATCTTAACAAAATTCACGGTAGAGAGAGCCCTTAAAACGGGCTTTCCAATGGTGTAAAACTTGTGAAGATCCAGTATTATTCTGAGGCTGATTTGACCATCCTTACTTTGTCCTTGTTTCTTTGACAGCTCTGTGTACAAAAATCCCATTGGGGATGCTTTTGAGGAGCGTTCGGAGTAGCCCCACCTGCTGGTCATTTCCGGTATGAAGCTTGCCGTCCGGGTCGCTCAAAGTTTGATTTCCGGATGCAGGGATATCCAAGGCAGACTCAGGTACAAATTTTGTCTCTCTAGCATTTCTAGTTCATGAGTTATTCCCAACTTTACCTCAGAAATTATTCCGAACCTTTTTGTGCCGGCTTTTTCTCACTGGTGATGACGTAGGCATGTAATACAGTGGAGTATTGGGCAGCCCTTCTTCCCGGACGCTGGCCTCGTTTACAAAAACCTGATCTTAACGAAATTCACGGTAGAGAAAGCCCTTGAGACGGGCTTTCCAATGGTGTAAAACGTGTGAAGATCCAGTGTTATTCTGAGGCTGATTTGACCGTCCTTACTTTGTCCTTGTTTCTTTGACAGCTCTGTGTACAAAAATACCATTGGGGATGCTTTTGAGGAGCGTTCGGAGTAGCCCCACCTGCTGGTCATTTCCGGTATGAAGCTTGCCCTCTGGGTCGCTAAAAGTTTAATTTTCGGATGCAGGGATATCCAAGGCAGACTCAGGTACAAATTTTGTCTCTCTAGCATTTCTAGTTCATGAGTTATTCCCAACCTTAGCTCAGAAATTATTCCGGACCTTTTTGTGCCGGCTTTTTCTCACTGGTGATGACGTAGGCATGTAATACAGTGGAGTTTTGGGCAGCCCTTCTTCCAGGAGGCTGGCCTCGCTTACAAAAACTTGATCTTAACGAAATTCACTGTAGAGAGAGCCCTTAAAACGGGCTTTCCAGTGGTGTAAAACTTGTGAAGATCCAGTTCTATTCTGAGGCTGATTTGACCGTCCTTACTTTGTCCTTGTTTCTTTGACAGCTCTGTGTACAAAATCTCATTGGGGATGCTTTTGTGGAGCGTTCGGAGTAGCCCCACCTGCTGGTCATTTCCGGTATGAAGCTTGCCGTCCGGGTCGCTCAAAGTTTGATTTTCGGATGCAGGGATGGCCAAGGCAGACTCAGGTACAAATTTTGTTTCTCTAGCATTTCTAGTTCATAAGTTATTCCCAACCTTAGCTCAGAAATTATTCCGGACCTTTTTGTGCCGGCTTTTTCTCACTGGCGATGACGTAGGCATGTAATACAGTGGAGTTTCGGGCAGCCCTACTTCCAGGAGGCTGGCCTCGTCAACAAAAACCTGATCTTAACGAAACTCACGGTAGAGAGAGCCTTTAAAACGGGCTTTCCAATGGTGTAAAACTTGTGAAGATCCAGTATTATTCTGAGGCTGATTTGACCGTCCTTACTTTGTCTTTGTTTCTTTGACAGCTCTGTGTACACAAATACCATTGGGGATGCTTTTGAGGAGCGTTCGGAGTAGCCCCACCTGCTGGTCATTTCTGGTATGAAGCTTGCCATCCGGGTCGCTAAAAGTTTGATTTTCGGATGCAGGGATATCCAAGCAGACTCAGGTACAAATTTTGTCTCTCTAGCATTTCTTCTTCATTAGTTATTTCCAACCTTAGCTCAGAAATTATTCCAGACCTTTTTGTGCCGGCTTTTTCTCACTGGCGATGACGTAGGCATGTAATACAGTGGAGTATTGGGCAGCCCTTCTTCCAGGAGGCTGGCCTCGTTTACAAAAACCTGATCTTAACGAAATTCACGGTAGAGAAAGCCCTTGAGACGGGCTTTCCAATGGTGTAAAACGTGTGAAGATCCAGTGTTATTCTGAGGCTGATTTGACCGTCCTTACTTTGTCCTTGTTTCTTTGACAGCTCTGTGTACAAAAATACCATTGGGGATGCTTTTGAGGAGCGTTCGGAGTAGCCCCACCTGCTGGTCATTTCCGGTATGAAGCTTGCCCTCTGGGTCGCTAAAAGTTTAATTTTCGGATGCAGGGATATCCAAGGCAGACTCAGGTACAAATTTTGTCTCTCTAGCATTTCTAGTTCATGAGTTATTCCCAACCTTAGCTCAGAAATTATTCCGGACCTTTTTGTGCCGGCTTTTTCTCACTGGTGATGACGTAGGCATGTAATACAGTGGAGTTTTGGGCAGCCCTTCTTCCAGGAGGCTGGCCTCGCTTACAAAAACTTGATCTTAACGAAATTCACTGTAGAGAGAGCCCTTAAAACGGGCTTTCCAGTGGTGTAAAATTTGTGAAGATCCAGTTCTATTCTGAGGCTGATTTGACCGTCCTTACTTTGTCCTTGTTTCTTTGACAGCTCTGTGTACAAAAATCTCATTGGGGATGCTTTTGTGGAGCGTTCGGAGTAGCCCCACCTGCTGGTCATTTCCGGTATGAAGCTTGCCGTCCGGGTCGCTCAAAGTTTGATTTTCGGATGCAGGGATGGCCAAGGCAGACTCAGGTACAAATTTTGTTTCTCTAGCATTTCTAGTTCATAAGTTATTCCCAACCTTAGCTCAGAAATTATTCCGGACCTTTTTGTGCCGGCTTTTTCTCACTGGCGTTGACGTAGGCATGTAATACAGTGGAGTTTCGGGCAGCCCTACTTCCAGGAGGCTGGCCTCGTCAACAAAAACCTGATCTTAACGAAACTCACGGTAGAGAGAGCCTTTAAAACGGGCTTTCCAATGGTGTAAAACCTGTGAAGATCCAGTATTATTCTGAGGCTGATTTGACCGTCCTTACTTTGTCTTTGTTTCTTTGACAGCTCTGTGTACACAAATACCATTGGGGATGCTTTTGAGGAGCGTTCGGAGTAGCCCCACCTGCTGGTCATTTCTGGTATGAAGCTTGCCATCCGGGTCGCTAAAAGTTTGATTTTCGGATGCAGGGATATCCAAGCAGACTCAGGTACACATTTTGTCTCTCTAGCATTTCTTCTTCATTAGTTATTTCCAACCTTAGCTCAGAAATTATTCCGGACCTTTTTGTGCCGGCTTTTTCTCACTGGCGATGACGTAGGCATGTAATACAGTGGAGTATTGGGCAGCCCTTCTTCCAGGAGGCTGGCCTCGTTTACAAAAACCTGATCTTAACGAAATTCACGGTAGAGAAAGCCCTTGAGACGGGCTTTCCAATGGTGTAAAACGTGTGAAGATCCAGTGTTATTCTGAGGCTGATTTGACCGTCCTTACTTTGTCCTTGTTTCTTTGACAGCTCTGTGTACAAAAATACCATTGGGGATGCTTTTGAGGAGCGTTCGGAGTAGCCCCACCTGCTGGTCATTTCCGGTATGAAGCTTGTCCTCTGGGTCGCTAAAAGTTTAATTTTCGGATGCAGGGATATCCAAGGCAGACTCAGGTACAAATTTTGTCTCTCTAGCATTTCTAGTTCATGAGTTATTGCCAATCTTAGCTCAGAAATTATTCCGGACCTTTTTGTGCCGGCTTTTTCTCACTGGTGATGACGTAGGCATGTAATACAGTGGAGTTTTGGGCAGCTTTTCTTCCAGGAGGCTGGCCTCGCTTACAAAAACTTGATCTTAACGAAATTCACGGTAGAGAGAGCCCTTAAAACGGGCTTTCCAGTGGTGGAAAATTTGTGAAGATCCAGTATTATTCTGAGGCTGATTTGACCATCCTTACTTTGTCCTTGTTTCTTTGACAGCTCTGTGTACAAAAATCCCATTGGGGATGCTTTTGAGGAGCGTTCGGAATAGCCCCACCTGCTGGTCATTTCCGGTATGAAGCTTGCCGTCTGGGTCGCTCAAAGTTTGAATTTCGGGTGCAGGGATGGCCAAGGCAGACTCAGGTACAAATTTTGTTTCTCTAGCATTTCTAGTTCATGAGTTATTCCCAACCTTAGCTCAGAAATTATTCCGGACCTTTTTGTGCCGGCTTTTTCTCACTGGCGATGACCTAGGCATGTAATACAGTGGAGTTTCGGGCAGCCCTACTTCCAGGAGGCTGGCCTCGTCTACAAAAACCTGATCTTAACGACACTCACGGTAGAGAGAGCCTTTAAAACGGGCTTTCCAATGGTGTAAAACTTGTGAAGATCCAGTATTATTCTGAGGCTGATTTGACCGTCCTTACTTTGTCTTTGTTTCTTTGACAGCTCTGTGTACAAAAATACCATTGGGGATGCTTTTGAGGAGCGTTCGGAGTAGCCCCACCTGCTGGTCATTTCCGGTATGAAGCTTGCCATCTGGGTCGCTAAAAGTTTGATTTTCGGATGCAGGGATATCCAAGGCAGACTCAGGTACACTTTTTGTCTCTCTAGCATTTCTACTCCATTAGTTATTTCCAACCTTAGCTCAGAAATTATTCCGGACCTTTTTGTGCCGGCTTTTTCTCACTGGCGATGACGTAAGCATGTCATACAGTGGAGTTTTGGGCAGCCCTACTTCCAGGAGGCTGGCCTCGTCTACAAAAGTTTGATCTTAACGAAATTCAAGCTAGAGAGAGCTATTAAAACGGGCTTTTTAATAGTGTAAAACTTGTGAAGATCCAGTATTATTCTGAGGCTGATTTGACCGTCCTTACTTTGTCTTTGTTTCTTTGACAGCTCTGTGTACAAAAATCCCATTGGGGATGCTTTTGAGGAGCGTTCGGAATAGCCCCCCCTGCTGGTCATTTCCGGTATGAAGCTTGCCGTCCGGGTCGCTCAATGTTTGATTTTCGGGTGCAGGGATGGCCAAGGCAGACTCAGGTACAAATTTTGTTTCTCTAGCATTTCTAGTTCATGAGTTATTCCCAACCTTAGCTCAGAAATTATTCCGGACCTTTTTGTGCCGGCTTTTTCTCACTGGCGATGACGTAGGCATATAATACAGTGGAGTTTCGGGCAGCCCTACTTCCAGGAGGCTGGCCTCGTCTACAAAAACCTGATCTTAACGAAACTCACGGTAGAGAGAGCCTTAAAACGGGCTTTCCAATGGTGTAAAACTTGTGAAGATCCAGTATTTTTCTGAGGCTGATTTGACCGTCCTTACTTTGTCTTTGTTTCTTTGACAGCTCTGTGTACACAAATCTCATTGGGGATGCTTTTGAGGAGCGTTCGGAGTAGCCCCACCTGCTGGTCATTTCCGGTATGAAGCTTCCCCTCTGGGTCGCTAAAAGTTTAGATGCAGGGATATCCAAGGCAGACTCAGGTACAAATTTTGTCTCTCTAGCATTTCTACTTCATGAGTTATTGCCAACTTTAGCTCAGAAATTATTCCGGACCTTTTTGTGCCGGCTTTTTCTCACTGGCGATGACGTAGGCATGTAATACAGTGGAGTTTCGGGCAGCCCTACTTCCAGGAGGCTGGCCTCGCTTACAAAATACTGATCTTAACGAAATTCACTGTAGAGAGAGCCCTTAAAACGGGCTTTCCAATGGTGTAAAACTTGTGAAGATCCAGTATTATTCTGAGGCTGATTTGACCGTCCTTACTTTGTCTTTGTTTCTTTGACAGCTCTGTGTACAAAAATCCCATTGGGGATGCTTTTGAGGAGCGTTCGGAGTAGCCCCACCTGCTGGTCATTTCCGGTATGAAGCTTGCCCTCTGGGTCGCTAAAAGTTTGTTTTTAGATGCAGGGATATCCAAGGCAGACTCAGGTACACATTTTGTCTCTCTAGCATTTCTACTTCATGAGTTATTGCCAACTTTAGCTCAGAAATTATTCCGGACCTTTTTGTGCCGGCTTTTTCTCACTGGCGATGACGTAGGCATGTAATACAGTGGAGTTTCGGGCAGCCCTACTTCCAGGAGGCTGGCCTCGCCTACAAAACCCTGATCTTAACGAAACTCACGGTAGAGAAAGCCCTTGAGACGGGCTTTTTAATAGTGTAAAACTTGTGAAGATCCAGTATTATTCTGATTCTGATTTGACCGTCCTTACTTTGTCCTTGTATCTTTGACAGCTCTGTGTACAAAAATCCCATTGGGGATGCTTTTGAGGAGCGTTCGGAGTAGCCCCACCTGCTGGTCATTTCCGGTATGAAGCTTGCCCTCCGGGTCGCTAAAAGTTTGATTTCCGGATGCAGGGATATCCAAGGCAGACTCAGGTACAAATTTTGTCTCTCTAGCATTTCTAGTTCATGAGCTATTCCAAACCTTAGCTCAGAAATTATTCCGGACCTTTTTGTGTCGGCTTTTTCTCACTGGCGATGACGTAGGCATGTAATACAGTGGAGTTTCGGGAAACCCTTCTTCCAGGAGGCTGGCCTCGCCTACAAAATACTGATCTTAACGAAATTCACGATAGAGAGAGCCCTTCAAACGGGCTTTCCAATGGTGTAAAACTTGTGAAGATCCAGTATTATTCTGAGGCTGATGTCCGTCCTTACTTTATCTTTGTTTGTTTGACAGCTCTGTGTACAAAAATCCCATTGGGGATGCTTTTGAGGAGCGTTCGGAGTAGCCCCACCTGCTGGTCATTTCCGGTATGAAGCTTGCCCTCCGGGTCGCTCAAAGTTAGATTTTCGGATGCAGGGATATCCAAGGCAGACTCAGGTACAAATTTTGTCTCTCTAGCATTTCTAGTTCATGAGTTATTCCCAATCTTAGCTCAGAAATTATTCCGGACCTTTTTGTGCCGGCTTTTTCTGACTGGCGATGACGTAGGCATGTAATACAGTGGAGTTTCGGGCAGCCCTACTTCCAGGAAGCTGGCCTCGTCTACAAAACTTTGATCTTAACGAAACTCACGGTAGAGAGAGCCTTTAAAACGGGCTTTCCAATGGTGTAAAACTTGTGAAGATCTATTATTTTCTGAGGCTGATTTGACCGTCCTTACTTTGTCTTTGTTTCTTTGACAGCTCTGTGTACAAAAATCCCATCGGGGATGCTTTTGAGGAGCGTTCGGAGCAGCCCCACCTGCTGGTCATTTCCGGTATGAAGCTTGCCGTCCGGGTTGCTCAAAGTTTGATATCCGGATGCAGGGATATCCAAGGCAGACTCAGGTACAAATTTTGTCTCTCTAGCATTTCTAGTTCATGAGTTATTCCCAACCTTAGCTCAGAAATTATTCCGGACCTTTTTGTGCCGGCTTAATCTCACTGGTGATGACGTAGGCATGTAATACAGTGGAGTTTCGGGCAGCCCTTCTTCCAGGAGGCTGGCCTCGCTTACAAAATTTTAATCTTAACGAAATTCACGGTAGAGGAAGCCCTTGAGACGGGCTTTCCAATGGTGTAAAACGTGTGAAGATCCAGTGTTATTCTGAGGCTGATTTGACCGTCCTTACTTTGTCCTTGTTTCTTTGACAGCTCTGTTCACAAAAATCCCATTGGGGATGCTTTTGAGGAGCGTTCGGAGTAGCCCCACCTGCTGGTCATTTCCGGTATGAAGCTTGCCCTCTGGGTCGCTAAAAGTTTAATTTTCGGATGCAGGGATATCCAAGGCAGACTCAGGTACAAATTTTGTCTCTCGAGCATTTCTAGTTCATGAGTTATTCCCAACCTTAGCTCAGGACTTATTGCGGACCTTTTCGTGCCGGCTTTTTCTCACTGGCGATGACGTAGGCATGTAACACAGTGGAGTTTCGGGCAGCCCTACTTCCAGGAGGCTGGCCTTGTCTACAAAACCCTGATCTTAACGAAACTCACGGTAGAAACAGCCCTTGAGACGGGCTTTTTAATAGTGTAAAACTTGTGAAGATCCAGTATTATTCTGATTCTGATTTGACCGTCCTTACTTTGTCTTTGTATCTTTGACAGCTCTGTGTACAAAAATCCCATTGGGGATGCTTTTGAGGAGCGTTCGGAGTAGCCCCAGCTGCTGGTCATTTCCGGTATGAAGCTTGCCGTCCGGGTCGCTCAAAGTTTGATATCCGGATGCAGGGATATCCAAGGCAGACTCAGGTACAAATTTTGTCTCTCTAGCATTTCTAGTTCATGAGTTATTCCCAACCTTAGCTCAGAAATTATTCTGGACCTTTTTGTGTCGGCTTAATCTCACTGGTGATGACGTAGGCATGTAATACAGTGGAGTTTCGGGAAGCCCTTCTTCCAGGAGGCTGGCCTCGCCTACAAAATACTTATCTTAACGAAATTCACGGTAGAGAGAGCCCTTAAAACGGGCTTTCCAATCGTGTAAAACTTGTGAAGATCCAGTATTATTCTGAGGCTGATTTGACCGTCCTTACTTTGTCTTTGTTTCTTTGACAGCTCTGTGTACAAAAATCCCATTGGGGATGCTTTTGAGGAGCGTTCGGAGTAGCCCCACCTGCTGGTCATTTCCGGTATGAAGCTTGCCCTCTGGGTCGCTAAAAGTTTGTTTTTAGATGCAGGGATATCCAAGGCAGACTCAGGTACAAATTTTGTCTCTCTAGCATTTCTACTTCATGAGTTATTGCCAACTTCAGCTCAGAAATTATTCCGGACCTTTTTGTGCCGGCTTTTTCTGACTGGCGATGACGTAGGCATGCAATACAGTGGAGTTTCGGGCAGCCCTACTTCCAGGAGGCTGGCCTCGCTTACAAGAAACTGATCTTAACAAAATTCACGGTAGAGAGAGCCCTTAAAACGGGCTTTCCAACGGTGTAAAACTTGTGAAGATCCAGTATTATTCTGAGGCTGATTTGACCGTCCTTACTTTATCTTTGTTTGTTTGACAGCTCTGTGTACAAAAATCCCATTGGGGATGCTTTTGTGGAGCGTTCGGAGTAGCCCCACCTGCTGGTCATTTCCGGTATGAAGCTTGCCCTCCGGGTCGCTCAAAGTTAGATTTTCGTATGCAGGGATATCCAAGGCAGACTCAGGTACAAATTTTGTCTCTCTAGCATTTCTAGTTCATGAGTTATTCCCAATCTTAGCTCAGAAATTATTCCGGACCTTTTTGTGCCGGCTTTTTCTGACTGGCGATGACGTAGGCATGTAATACAGTGGAGTTTCGGGCAGCCCTACTTCCAGGAAGCTGGCCTCGTCTACAAAACCCTGATCTTAACGAAACTCACGGTAGAGAGAGCCTTTAAAACGGGCTTTCCAATGGTGTAAAACTTGTGAAGATCCAGTATTTTTCTGAGGCTGATTTGACCGTCCTTACTTTGTCTTTGTTTCTTTGACAGCTCTGTGTACAAAAATCCCATTGGGGATGCTTTTGAGGAGCGTTCGGAGCAGCCCCACCTGCTGGTCATTTCCGGTATGAAGCTTGCCGTCCGGGTCGCTCAAAGTTTGATATCCGGATGCAGGGATATCCAAGGCAGACTCAGGTACAAATTTTGTCTCTCTAGCATTTCTAGTTCATGAGTTATTCCCAACCTTAGCTCAGAAATTATTCCGCACCTTTTTGTGCCGGCTTTTTCTCACTGGCGATGACGTAGGCATGTAATACAGTGGAGTTTCGGGCAGCCCTACTTCCAGGAGGCTGGTCTCTTCTACAAAAACTGATCTTAACAAAATTCACGGTAGAGAGAGCACTTAAAACGGGCTTTCCAATGGTGTAAAACTTGTGAAGATCCAGTATTATTCTGAGGCTGATTTGACCATCCTTACTTTGTCCTTGTTTCTTTGACAGCTCTGTGTACAAAAATCACATTGGGGATGCTTTTGAGGAGCGTTCGGAGTAGCCCCACCTGCTGGTCTTTTCCGGTATGAAGCTTGCCGTCAGGGTCGCTCAAAGTTTGATTTCCGGATGCAGGGATATCCAAGGCAGACTCAGGTACAAGTTTTGTCTCTCTAGCATTTCTAGTTCATGAGTTATTCCCAACCTTAGCTCAAAAATTATTCCGGACCTTTTTGTGCCGGCTTTTTTTCACTGGTGATGACGTAGGCATGTAATACAGTGGAGTTTCGGGCAGCCCTTCTTCCAGGAGGCTGGCCTCGCTTACAAACTTTGATCTTAACGAAATTCACGGTAGAGAGAGCCCTTAAAGCGGGCTTTCCAATGGTGTAAACTTTGTGAAGATCCAGTTCTATTCTGAGGCTGATTTGACCGTCCTTACTTTGTCCTTGTTTCTTTGAAAGCTCTGTGTACAAAAATCTCATTGGGGATGCTTTTGAGGAGCGTTCGGAGTAGCCCGTCCTGCTGGTCATTTCCGGTATGAAGCTTGCCCTCTGGGTCGCTAAAAGTTTGTTTTTAGATGCAGGGATATCCAAGGCAGACTCAGGTACAAATTTTGTCTCTCTAGCATTTCTACTTCATGAGGCTGGCCTCGTCTACAAAATACTGATCTTAACGAAATTCACGGTAGAGAGAGCCCTTAAAACAGGCTTTCCAATGGTGTAAAACGTGTGAAGATCCAGTGTTATTCTGAGGCTGATTTGACCGTCCTTACTTTGTCTTTGTTTCTTTGACAGCTCTGTGTACAAAAATCCCATTGGGGATGCTTTTGAGGAGCGTTCGGAGTAGCCCCACCTGCTGGTCATTTCCGGTATGAAGCTTGCCGTCCGGGTCGCTCAAATTTTGATTTTCGGATGCAGGGATATCCAAGGCAGACTCAGGTACAAATTTTGTCTCTCTAGCATTTCTAGTTCATGAGTTATTCCCAACCTTAGCTCAGAAATTATTCCGGACCTTTTTGTGCCGGCTTTTTTTCACTGGCGATGACGTAGGCATGTAATACAGTGGAGTTTCGGGCAGCCCTACTTCCAGGAGGCTGGCCTCGCCTACAAAAAACTGATCTTAAAAAAATTCACGGTAGAGAGAGCCCTTTAAACGGGCTTTCAAATGGTGTAAAACTTGTGAAGATCCAGTATTATTCTGAGGCTGATTTGACCATCCTTACTTTGTCCTTGTTTCTTTGACAGCTCTGTGTACAAAAATCCCATTGGGGATGCTTTTGAGGAGCGTTCGGAGTAGCCCCACCTGCTGGTCATTTCCGGTATGAAGCTAGCCGTCCGGGTCGCTCAAAGTTTGATTTCCGGATGCAGGGATATCCAAGGCAGACTCAGGTACAAATTTTGTCTCTCTAGCATTTCTAGTTCATGAGTTATTCCCAACCTTACCTCAGAAATTATTCCGGACCTTTTTGTGCCGGCTTTTTTTCACTGGCGATGACGTAGGCATGTAATACAGTGGAGTTTAGGGCAGCCCTACTTCCAGGAGGCTGGCCTCGCCTACAAAAAACTGATCTTAACAAAATTCACGGTAAAGAGAGCCCTTAAAACGGGCTTTCCAATGGTGTAAAACTTGTGAAGATCCAGTATTATTCTGAGGCTGATTTGACCATCCTTACTTTGTCCTTGTTTCTTTGACAGCTCTGTGTACAAACATCCCATTGGGGATGCTTTTGAGGAGCGTTCGGAGTAGCCCCACCTGCTGGTCATTTCCGGTATGAAGCTTGCCGTCCGGGTCGCTCAAAGTGTGATTTCCGGATGCAGGGATATCCAAGGCAGACTCAGGTACAAATTTTGTTACTCTAGCATTTCTAGTTCATGAGTTATTCCCAACCTTACCTCAGAAATTATTCCGAACCTTTTTGTGCCGGCTTTTTCTCACTGGTGATGACGTAGGCATGTAATACAATGGATTTCGGGCAGCCCTTCTTCCAGGAGGCTGGCATCGCTTTCAAAATCCTGATCTTAACGAAATTCACGGTAGAGAGAGCCCTTAACGCGGGCTTTCCAATGGTGTAAAACTTGTGAAGATCCAGTATTATTCTGAGGCTGATTTGACCATCCTTACTTTGTCCTTGTTTCTTTGACAGCTCTGTGTACAAAAATCCCATGGGGGATGCTTTTGAGGAGCGTTCGGAGTAGCCCCACCTGCTGGTCATTTCCTGTATGAAGCTTGCCCTTTTGGTCGCTAAAAGTTTGATTTTCGGATGCAGGGATATCCAAGGCAGACTCAGGTACAAATTTTGTCTCTCTAGCATTTCTACTTCATGAGTTATTGCCAACTTTAGCTCAGAAATTATTCCGGACCTTTATGTGCCGGCTTTTTCTCACTGGCGATGACGTAGGCATGTAATACAGTGGAGTTTCGGGCAGCCCTTCTTCCAGGAGGCTGGCCTCGCTTACAAAAACTTGATCTTAACATTCACGGTAGAGAAAGCCCTTGAGACGGGCTTTCCAATGGTGTAAAAGGTGTGAAGATCCAGTGTTATTCTGAGGCTGATTTGACCGTCCTTACTTTGTCCTTGTTTCTTTGACAGCTCTGTGTACAAAAATACCATTGGGGATGCTTTTGAGGAGCGTTCGGAGTAGCCCCACCTGCTGGTCATTTCCGGTATGAAGCTTGCCCTCTGGGTCGCTAAAAGTTTAATTTTCGGATGCAGGGATATCCAAGGCAGACTCAGGTACAAATTTTGTCTCTCTAGCATTTCTAGTTCATGAGTTATTCCCAACCTTAGCTCAGAAATTATTCCGGACCTTTTTGTGCCGGCTTTTTCTCACTGGTGATGACGTAGGCATGTAATACAGTGGAGTTTCGGGCAGCCCTACTTCCAGGAGGCTGGCCTTGTCTACAAAACCCTGATCTTAACGAAACTCACGGTAGAGAAAGCCCTTGAGACGGGCTTTTTAATAGTGTAAAACTTGTGAAGATCCAGTATTATTCTGATTCTGATTTGACCGTCCTTACTTTGTCTTTGTATCTTTGACAGCTCTGTGTACAGAAATCCCATTGGGGATGCTTTTGAGGAGCGTTCGGAGTAGCCCCACCTGCTGGTCATTTCCGGTATGAAGCTTGCCGTCCGGGTCGCTCAAAGTTTGATTTCCGGATGCAGGGATATCCAAGGCAGACTCAGGTACAAATTTTGTTTCTCTAGCATTTCTAGTTCATGAGTTATTCCCAACCTTAGCTCAGAAATTATTCTGGACCTTTTTGTGCCGGCTTTTTCTCACTGGTGATGACGTAGGCATGTAATACAGTGGAGTTTTGGGCAGTCCTTCTTCGAGGAGGCTGGCCTCGCTTACAAAAATTTGATCTTAACGGAATTCACTGTAGAGAGAGCCCTTAAAACGGGCTTTCCAATGGTGTAAAACTTGTGAAGATCCAGTTCTATTCTGAGGCTGATTTGACCGTCCTTACTTTGTCTTTGTTTCTTTGACAGCTCTGTGTACAAAAATCCCATTGGGGATGCTTTTGAGGAGCGTTCGGAGTAGCCCCACCTGCTGGTCATTTCCGGTATGAAGCTTGCCCTCTGGGTCGCTAAAAGTTTGTTTTTAGATGCAGGGATATCCAAGGCAGACTCAGGTACAAATTTTGTCTCTCTAGCATTTCTAGTTCATGAGTTATTCCCAACCTTAGCTCAGAAATTATTCCGGACCTTTTTGTGCCGGCTTTTTCTCACTGGCGATGACGTAGGCATGTAATACAGTGGAGTTTCGGGCAGCCCTACTTCCAGGAGGCTGGCCTCGCCTACAAAAAACTGATCTTAACAAAATTCACGGTAGAGAGAGCCCTTTAAACGGGCTTTCCAATGGTGTAAAACTTGTGAAGATCCAGTATTATTCTGAGGCTGATTTGACCATCCTTACTTTGTCCTTGTTTCTTTGACAGCTCTGTGTACAAAAATCCCATTGGGGATGCTTTTGAGGAGCGTTCGGAGTAGCCCCACCTGCTGGTCATTTCCGGTATGAAGCTAGCCGTCCGGGTCGCTCAAAGTTTGATTTCCGGATGCAGGGATATCCAAGGCAGACTCAGGTACAAATTTTGTCTCTCTAGCATTTCTAGTTCATGAGTTATTCCCAACCTTACCTCAGAAATTATTCCGGACCTTTTTGTGCCGGCTTTTTTTCACTGGCGATGACGTAGGCATGTAATACAGTGGAGTTTCGGGCAGCCCTACTTCCAGGAGGCTGGCCTCGCCTACAAAAAACTGATCTTAACAAAATTCACGGTAGAGAGAGCCCTTAAAACGGGCTTTCCAATGGTGTAAAACTTGTGAAGATCCAGTATTATTCTGAGGCTGATTTGACCATCCTTACTTCGCCTTGTTTCTTTGACAGCTCTGTGTACAAAAATCCCATTGGGGATGCTTTTGAGGAGCGTTCGGAGTAGCCCCACCTGCTGGTCATTTCCGGTATGAAGCTTGCCGTCCGGGTCGCTCAAAGTGTGATTTCCGGATGCAGGGATATCCAAGGCAGACTCAGGTACAAATTTTGTTACTCTAGCATTTCTAGTTCATGAGTTATTCCCAACCTTACCTCAGAAATTATTCCGAACCTTTTTGTGCCGGCTTTTTCTCACTGGTGATGACGTAGGCATGTAATACAATGGATTTCGGGCAGCCCTTCTTCCAGGAGGCTGGCATCGCTTTCAAAATCCTGATCTTAACGAAATTCACGGTATAGAGAGCCCTTAACGCGGGCTTTCCAATGGTGTAAAACTTGTGAAGATCCAGTATTATTCTGAGGCTGATTTGACCATCCTTACTTTGTCCTTGTTTCTTTGACAGCTCTGTGTACAAAAATCCTATGGGGGATGCTTTTGAGGAGCGTTCGGAGTAGCCCCACCTGCTGGTCATTTCCTGTATGAAGCTTGCCCTCTGGGTCGCTAAAAGTTTGATTTTCGGATGCAGGGATATCCAAGGCAGACTCAGGTACAAATTTTGTCTCTCTAGCATTTCTACTTCATGAGTTATTGCCAACTTTAGCTCAGAAATTATTCCGGACCTTTATGTGCCGGCTTTTTCTCACTGGCGATGACGTAGGCATGTAATACAGTGGAGTTTCGGGCAGCCCTTCTTCCAGGAGGCTGGCCTCGCTTACAAAAACTTGATCTTAACATTCACGGTAGAGAAAGCCCTTGAGACGGGCTTTCCAATGGTGTAAAAGGTGTGAAGATCCAGTGTTATTCTGAGGCTGATTTGACCGTCCTTACTTTGTCCTTGTTTCTTTGACAGCTCTGTGTACAAAAATACCATTGGGGATGCTTTTGAGGAGCGTTCGGAGTAGCCCCACCTGCTGGTCATTTCCGGTATGAAGCTTGCCCTCTGGGTCGCTAAAAGTTTAATTTTCGGATGCAGGGATATCCAAGGCAGACTCAGGTACAAATTTTGTCTCTCTAGCATTTCTAGTTCATGAGTTATTCCCAACCTTAGCTCAGAAATTATTCCGGACCTTTTTGTGCCGGCTTTTTCTCACTGGTGATGACGTAGGCATGTAATACAGTGGATTTTCTTTGACAGCTCTGTTCACAAAAATACCATTGGGGATGCTTTTGAGGAGCGTTCGGAGTAGCCCCACCTGCTGGTCATTTCCGGTATGAAGCTTGCCCTCTGGGTCGCTAAAAGTTTAATTTTCGGATGCAGGGATATCCAAGGCAGACTCAGGTACAAATTTTGTCTCTCGAGCATTTCTAGTTCATGAGTTATTCCCAACCTTAGCTCAGGACTTATTGCGGACCTTTTCGTGCCGGCTTTTTCTCACTGGCGATGACGTAGGCATGTAATACAGTGGAGTTTCGGGCAGCCCTACTTCCAGGAGGCTGGCCTTGTCTACAAAACCCTGATCTTAACGAAACTCACGGTAGAGAAAGCCCTTGAGACGGGCTTTTTAATAGTGTAAAACTTGTGAAGATCCAGTATTATTCTGATTCTGATTTGACCGTCCTTACTTTGTCTTTGTTTCTTTGACAGCTCTGTGTACAAAAATCCCATTGGGGATGCTTTTGAGGAGCGTTCGGAGTAGCCCCACCTGCTGGTCATTTCCGGTATGAAGCTTGCCCTCTGGGTCGCTAAAAGTTTGTTTTTAGATGCAGGGATATCCAAGGCAGACTCAGGTACAAATTTTGTCTCTCTAGCATTTCTACTTCATGAGTTATTGCCAACTTTAGCTCAGAAATTATTCCGGACCTTTTTGTGCCGGCTTTTTTTCACTGGCGATGACGTAGGCATGTAATACAGTGGAGTTTCGGGCAGCCCTACTTCCAGGAGGCTGGCCTCGCCTACAAAATACTGATCTTAACGAAATTCACGATAGAGAGAGCCCTTAAAACAGGCTTTCCAATGGTGTAAAACTTGTGAAGATCCAGTATTATTCTGAGGCTGATTTGACCATCCTTACTTTATCTTTGTTTCTTTGACAGCTCTGTGTACAAAAATCCCATTGGGGATGCTTTTGATGAGCCATCGGAGTAGCCCCACCTGCTGGTCTTTTCCGGTATGAAGCTTGCCGTCCGGGTCGCTCAAAGTTTGATTTCCGGATGCAGGGATATCCAAGGCAGACTCAGGTACAAATTTTGTCTCTCTAGCATTTCTAGTTCATGAGTTATTCCCAACCTTACCTCAGAAATTATTCCGGACCTTTTTGTGCCGGCTTAATCTCACTGGTGATGACGTAGGCATGTAATACAGTGGAGTTTCGGGCAGCCCTTCTTCCAGGAGGCTGGCCTCGCTTACAAACTTTGATCTTAACAAAATTCACGGTAGAGAGAGCCCTTAAAACGGGCTTTCCAATGGTGTAAAACTTCTGAAGATCCAGTATTATTCTGAGGCTGATTTGACCATCCTTACTTTGTCCTTGTTTCTTTGACAGCTCTGTGTACAAAAATCCCATTGGGGATGCTCTTGAGGAGCGTTTGGAGTAGCCCCACCTGCTGGTCATTTCCGGTATGAAGCTTGCCGTCCGGGTCGCTCAAAGTTTGATTTCCGGATGCAGGGATATCCAAGGCAGACTCAGGTACAAATTTTGTCTCTCTAGCATTTCTAGTTCATGAGTTATTCCCAACTTTACCTCAGAAATTATTCCGAACCTTTTTGTGCCGGCTTTTTCTCACTGGTGATGACGTAGGCATGTAATACAGTGGAGTTTTGGGCAGCCCTTCTTCCAGGAGGCTGGCCTCGCTTACAAAAACTTGATCTTAACGAAATTCACGGTAGAGAAAGCCCTTGAGACGGGCTTTCCAATGGTGTAAAACGTGTAAAGATCCAGTGTTATTCTGAGGCTGATTTGACCGTCCTTACTTTGTCCTTGTTTCTTTGACAGCTCTGTGTACAAAAATACCATTGGGGATGCTTTTGAGGAGCGTTCGGAGTAGCCCCACCTGCTGGTCATTTCCGGTATGAAGCTTGCCCTCTGGGTCGCTAAAAGTTTACTTTTCGGATGCAGGGATATCCAAGGCAGACTCAGGTACAAATTTTGTCTCTCTAGCATTTCTAGTTCATGAGTTATTCCCAACCTTAGCTCAGAAATTATTCCGGACCTTTTTGTGCCGGCTTTTTCTCACTGGTGATGACGTAGGCATGTAATACAGTGGATTTTCTTTGACAGCTCTGTTCACAAAAATACCATTGGGGATGCTTTTGAGGAGCGTTCGGAGTAGCCCCACCTGCTGGTCATTTCCGGTATGAAGCTTGCCCTCTGGGTCGCTAAAAGTTTAATTTTCGGATGCAGGGATATCCAAGGCAGACTCAGGTACAAATTTTGTCTCTCGAGCATTTCTAGTTCATGAGTTATTCCCAACCTTAGCTCAGGACTTATTGCGGACCTTTTCGTGCCGGCTTTTTCTCACTGGCGATGACGTAGGCATGTAATACAGTGGAGTTTCGGGCAGCCCTACTTCCAGGAGGCTGGCCTTGTCTACAAAACCCTGATCTTAACGAAACTCACGGTAGAGAAAGCCCTTGAGACGGGCTTTTTAATAGTGTAAAACTTGTGAAGATCCAGTATTATTCTGATTCTGATTTGACCGTCCTTACTTTGTCTTTGTTTCTTTGACAGCTCTGTGTACAAAAATCCCATTGGGGATGCTTTTGAGGAGCGTTCGGAGTAGCCCCACCTGCTGGTCATTTCCGGTATGAAGCTTGCCCTCTGGGTCGCTAAAAGTTTGTTTTTAGATGCAGGGATATCCAAGGCAGACTCAGGTACAAATTTTGTCTCTCTAGCATTTCTACTTCATGAGTTATTGCCAACTTTAGCTCAGAAATTATTCCGGACCTTTTTGTGCCGGCTTTTTTTCACTGGCGATGACGTAGGCATGTAATACAGTGGAGTTTCGGGCAGCCCTACTTCCAGGAGGCTGGCCTCGCCTACAAAATACTGATCTTAACGAAATTCACGATAGAGAGAGCCCTTAAAACAGGCTTTCCAATGGTGTAAAACTTGTGAAGATCCAGTATTATTCTGAGGCTGATTTGACCATCCTTACTTTATCTTTGTTTCTTTGACAGCTCTGTGTACAAAAATCCCATTGGGGATGCTTTTGATGAGCCATCGGAGTAGCCCCACCTGCTGGTCTTTTCCGGTATGAAGCTTGCCGTCCGGGTCGCTCAAAGTTTGATTTCCGGATGCAGGGATATCCAAGGCAGACTCAGGTACAAATTTTGTCTCTCTAGCATTTCTAGTTCATGAGTTATTCCCAACCTTACCTCAGAAATTATTCCGGACCTTTTTGTGCCGGCTTAATCTCACTGGTGATGACGTAGGCATGTAATACAGTGGAGTTTCGGGCAGCCCTTCTTCCAGGAGGCTGGCCTCGCTTACAAACTTTGATCTTAACAAAATTCACGGTAGAGAGAGCCCTTAAAACGGGCTTTCCAATGGTGTAAAACTTCTGAAGATCCAGTATTATTCTGAGGCTGATTTGACCATCCTTACTTTGTCCTTGTTTCTTTGACAGCTCTGTGTACAAAAATCCCATTGGGGATGCTCTTGAGGAGCGTTTGGAGTAGCCCCACCTGCTGGTCATTTCCGGTATGAAGCTTGCCGTCCGGGTCGCTCAAAGTTTGATTTCCGGATGCAGGGATATCCAAGGCAGACTCAGGTACAAATTTTGTCTCTCTAGCATTTCTAGTTCATGAGTTATTCCCAACTTTACCTCAGAAATTATTCCGAACCTTTTTGTGCCGGCTTTTTCTCACTGGTGATGACGTAGGCATGTAATACAGTGGAGTTTTGGGCAGCCCTTCTTCCAGGAGGCTGGCCTCGCTTACAAAAACTTGATCTTAACGAAATTCACGGTAGAGAAAGCCCTTGAGACGGGCTTTCCAATGGTGTAAAACGTGTAAAGATCCAGTGTTATTCTGAGGCTGATTTGACCGTCCTTACTTTGTCCTTGTTTCTTTGACAGCTCTGTGTACAAAAATACCATTGGGGATGCTTTTGAGGAGCGTTCGGAGTAGCCCCACCTGCTGGTCATTTCCGGTATGAAGCTTGCCCTCTGGGTCGCTAAAAGTTTACTTTTCGGATGCAGGGATATCCAAGGCAGACTCAGGTACAAATTTTGTCTCTCTAGCATTTCTAGTTCATGAGTTATTCCCAACCTTAGCTCAGAAATTATTCCGGACCTTTTTGTGCCGGCTTTTTCTCACTGCTGATGACGTAGGCATGTAATACAGTGGAGTTTTGGGCAACCCTTCTTCCAGGAGGCTGGCCTCGCTTACAAAAACTTGATCTTAACGAAATTCACTGTAGAGAGAGCCCTTAACGCTGGCTTTCCAGTGGTGTAAAACTTGTGAAGATCCAGTTCTATTCTGAGGCTGATTTGACCGTCCTTACTTTGTCCTTGTTTCTTTGACAGCTCTGTGTACAAAAATCTCATTGAGGATGCTTTTGTGGAGCGTTCGGAGTAGCCCCACCTGCTGGTCATTTCCGGTATGAAGCTTGCCGTCCGGGTCGGTCAAAGTTTGATTTTCGGATGCAGGGATGGCCAAGAAAGACTCAGGTACAAAATTTGTTTCTCTAGCATTTCTAGTTCATGAGTTATTCCCAAGCTTAGCTCAGAAATTATTCCGGACCTTTTTGTGCCGGCTTTTTCTCACTGGCGATGACGTAGGCATGTAATACAGTGGAGTTTCGGGCAGCCCTACTTCCAGGAGGCTGGCCTCGTCTACAAAAACCTGATCTTAACGAAATTCACGGTAGAGAGAGCCTTTAAAACGGGCTTTCCAATGGTGTAAAACTTGTGAAGATCCAGTATTATTCTGAGGCTGATTTGACCATCCTTACTTTGTCCTTGTTTCTTTGACAGCTCTGTGTACAAAAATCCCATTGGGGATGCTTTTGAGGAGCGTTCGGAGTAGCCCCACCTGCTGGTCATTTCCGGTATGAAGCTTGCCGTCCGGGTCGCTCAAAGTTTGATTTCCGGATGCAGGGATATCCAAGGCAGACTCAGGTACAAATTTTGTCTCTCTAGCATTTCTAGTTCATGAGTTATTCCCAACCTTACCTCAGAAATTATTCCGAACCTTTTTGTGCCGGCTTTTTCTCACTGGTGATGACGTAGGCATGTAATACAGTGGAGTTTCGGGCAGCCCTTCTTCCAGGAGGCTGGCCTCGCTTACACAATCCTGATCTTAACAAAATTCACGGTAGAGAGAGCCCTTAACACGGGCTTTCCAATGGTGTAAAACTTGTGAAGATCCAGTATTATTCTGAGGCTGATTTGACCATCCTTACTTTGTCCTTGTTTCTTTGACAGCTCTGTGTACAAAAATCCCATTGGGGATGCTTTTGCGGAGCGTTCGGAGTAGCCCCACCTGCTGGTCATTTCCGGTATAAAGCTTGCCCTCTGGGTCGCTAAAAAGTTGTTTTTAGATGCAGGGATATCCAAGGCAGACTCAAGTACAAATTTTGTCTCTCTAGCATTTCTACTTCATGAGTTATTGCCAACTTTAGCTCAGAAATTATTCCGGACCTTTTTGTGCCGTCTTTTTCTCACTGGCGATGACGTAGGCATGTAATACAGTGGAGTTTCGGGCAGCCCTACTTCCAGGAAGCTGGCCTCGTCTACAAAACCCTGATCTTAACGAAACTCACGGTAGAGAGAGCCTTTAAAACGGGCTTTCCAATGGTGTAAAAATTGTGAAGATCCAGTATTTTTCTGAGGCTGATTTGACCGTCCTTACTTTGTCTTTGTTTCTTTGACAGCTCTGTGTACAAAAATCCCATTGGGGATGCTTTTGAGGAGCCTTCGGAGTAGCCCCACCTGCTGGTCATTTCCGGTATGAAGCTTGCCGTCCGGGTCGCTCAAAATTTGATTTTCGGATGCAGGGATATCCAAGGCAGACTTAGGTACAAATTTTGTCTCTCTAGCATTTCTAGTTCATGAGTTATTCCCAACCTTAGCTCAGAAATTATTCCGGACCTTTTTGTGCCGGCTTTTTCTCACTGGCGATGACGTAGGCATGTAATACAGTGGAGTTTCGGGCAGCCCTACTTCCAGGAGGCTGGCCTCGCTTACAAAAAAATTGATCTTAACGAAATTCACGGTAGAGAAAGCCCTTGAGACGGGCTTTCCAATGGTGTAAAACGTGTGAAGATCCAGTGTTATTCTGAGGCTGATTTGACCGTCCTTACTTTGTCCTTGTTTCTTTGACAGCTCTGTGTATAAAAATACCATTGGGGATGCTTTTGAGGAGCGTTCGGAGTAGCCCCACCTGCTGGTCATTTCCGGTATGAAGCTTGCCCTCTGGGTCGCTAAAAGTTTAATTTTCGGATGCAGGGATATCCAAGGCAGACTCAGGTACAAATTTTGTCTCTCTAGCATTTCTAGTTCATGAGTTATTCCCAACCTTACCTCAGAAATTATTCAAGACCTTTTTGTGCCGGCTTTTTCTCACTGGTGATGACGTAGGCATGTAATACAGTGGAGTTTCGGGCAGCCCTACTTCCAGGAGGCTGGCCTCGCCTACAAAGACCTGATCTTAACGAAATTCACGGTAGAGAGAGCCCTTAACGCGGGCTTTCCAATGGTGTAAACTTTGTGAAGATCCAGTATTATTCTGAGGCTGATTTGACCATCCTTACTTTGTCTTTGTTTCTTTGACAGCTCTGTGTACAAAAATCCCATTGGGGATGCTTTTGAGGAGCGTTCGGAGTAGCCCCACCTGCTGGTCATTTCCGGTATGAAGCTTGCCGTCCGGGTCGCTCAAAGTTTGATTTTCGGATGCAGGGATATCCAAGGCAGACTCAGGTACAAATTTTGTCTCTCTAGCATTTCTAGTTCATGAGTTATTCCCAACCTTAGCTCAGAAATTATTCCGGACCTTTTTGTGCCGGCTTTTTTTCACTGGCGATGACGTAGGCATGTAATACAGTGGAGTTTCGGGCAGCCCTACTTCCAGGAGGCTGGCCTCGCCTACAAAAACTGATCTTAACAAAATTCACGGTAGAGAGAGCCCTTAAAACGGGCTTTCCAATGGTGTAAAACTTGTGAAAATCCAGTATTATTCTGAGGCTGAATTGACCATCCTTACTTTGTCCTTGTTTCTTTGAAAGCTCTGTGTACAAAAATCCCATTGGGGATATTTTTGAGGAGCGTCCGGAGTAGCCCCACCTGCTGGTCATTTCCGGTATGAAGCTTGCCGTCCGGGTCGTTCAAAGTTTGATTTCCGGATGCAGGGATATCCAAGGCAGACTCAGCATTTCTAGTTCATGAGTTATTCCCAACCTTACCTAAGAAATTATTCCGGACCTTTTTGTGCCGGCTTTTTCTCACTGGTGATGACGTAGGCATGTAATACGGTGGAGTTTCGGGCAGCCCTTCTTCCGGGAGGCTGGCCTCGCTTACAAAAACTTGATCTTAACGAAATTCACGGTAGAGAAAGCCACTGAGACGGGCTTTCCAATGGTGTAAAACGTGTGAAGATCCAGTGTTATTCTGAGGCTGATTTGACCGTCCTTACTTTGTCCTTGTTTCTTTGACAGCTCTGTGTACGAAAATCCCATTGGGGATGCTTTTGAGGAGCGTTCGGAGTAGCCCCACCTGCTGGTCTATTCCGGTATGAATCTTGCCCTCTGGGTCGCTAAAAGTTTGATTTTCGGATGCAGGGATATCCAAGGCAGACTCAGGTACAAATTGTGTCTCTCTAGCATTTCTACTTCATGAGTTATTGCCAACTTTAGCTCAAAAATTATTCCGGACCTTTTTGTGCCGGCTTTTTCTCACTGGCGATGACGTAGGCATGTAATACAGTGGAGTTTCGGGCAGCCCTTCTTCCGGGAGGCTGGCCTCGCTTACAAAAACTTGATCTTAACGAAATTCACGGTAGAGAAAGCCACTGAGACTGGCTTTCCAATGGTGTAAAACGTGTGAAGATCCAGTGTTATTCTGAGGCTGATTTGACCGTCCTTACTTTGTCCTTGTTTCTTTGACAGCTCTGTGTACGAAAATCCCATTGGGGATGCTTTTGAGGAGCGTTCGGAGTAGCCCCACCTGCTGGTCTATTCCGGTATGAATCTTGCCCTCTGGGTCTCTAAAAGTTTGATTTTCGGATGCAGAGATATCCAAGGCAGACTCAGGTACAAATTTTGTCTCTCTAGCATTTCTACTTCATGAGTTATTGCCAACTTTAGCTCAGAAATTATTCCGGACCTTTTTGTGCCGGCTTTTTCTCACTGGCGATGACGTAGGCATGTAATACAGTGGAGTTTCGGGCAGCCCTTCTTCCAGGAAGCTGGCCTCGCTTACAAAATCCTGATCTTAACGAAATTCACGGTAGAGAGAGCCCTTAACGCGGGCTTTCCAATGGTGTAAAACTTGTGAAGATCCAGTATTATTCTGAGGCTGATTTGACCATCCTTACTTTGTCCTTGTTTCTTTGACAGCTCTGTGTACAAAAATCCCATTGGGGATGCTTTTGAGGAGCGTTCGGAGTAGCCCCACCTGCTGGTCTATTCCAGTATGAAGCTTGCCCTCTGGGTCGCTAAAAAGGTGATTTTCAGATGCAGGGATATCCAAGGCAGACTCAGGTACAAATTTTGTCTCTCTAGCATTTCTACTTCATGAGTTATTGCCAACTTTAGCTCAGAAATTATTCCGGACCTTTTTGTGCCGGCTTTTTCTCACTGGCGATGACGTAGGCATGTAATACAGTGGAGTTTCGGGCAGCCCTTCTTCCGGGAGGCTGGCCTCGCTTACAAAAACTTGATCTTAACGAAATTCACGGTAGAGAAAGCCACTGAGACGGGCTTTCCAATGGTGTAAAACGTGTGAAGATCCAGTGTTATTCTGAGGCTGATTTGACCGTCCTTACTTTGTCCTTGTTTCTTTGACAGCTCTGTGTACGAAAATCCCATTGGGGATGCTTTTGAGGAGCGTTTGGAGTAGCCCCACCTGCTGGTCTATTCCGGTATGAATCTTGCCCTCTGGGTCGCTAATATTTTTGATTTTCGGATGCAGGGATATCCAAGGCAGACTCAGGTACAAATTTTGTCTCTCTAGCATTTCTACTTCATGAGTTATTGCCAACTTTAGCTCAGAAATTATTCCGGACCTTTTTGTGCCGGCTTTTTCTCACTGGCGATGACGTAGGCATGTAATACAGTGGAGTTTCGGGCAGCCCTTCTTCAAGGAAGCTGGCTTCGCTTACAAAAACTTGATCTTAACGAAATTCACGGTAGAGAAAGCCACTGAGACGGGCTTTCCAATGGTGTAAAACGTGTGAAGATCCAGTGTTATTCTGAGGCTGATTTGACCGTCCTTACTTTGTCCTTGTTTCTTTGACAGCTCTGTGTACGAAAATCCCATTAGGGATGCTTTTGAGGAGCGTTCGGAGTAGCCCCACCTGCTGGTCATTTCCAGTATGAAGCTTGCCCTCTGGGTCGCTAAAAGTTTGATTTTCAGATGAAGGGATATCCAAGGCAGACTCAGGTACAAATTTTGTCTCTCTAGCATTTCTACTTCATGAGTTATTGCCAACTTTAGCTCAGAAATTATTCCGGACCTTTTTGTGCCGGCTTTTTCTCACTGGCGATGACGTAGGCATGTAATACAGTGGAGTTTCGGGCAGCCCTTCTTCAAGGAAGCTGGCTTCGCTTACAAAAACTTGATCTTAACGAAATTCACGGTAGAGAAAGCCACTGAGACGGGCTTTCCAATGGTGTAAAACGTGTGAAGATCCAGTGTTATTCTGAGGCTGATTTGACCGTCCTTACTTTGTCCTTGTTTCTTTGACAGCTCTGTGTACGAAAATCCCATTAGGGATGCTTTTGAGGAGCGTTCGGAGTAGCCCCACCTGCTGGTCATTTCCAGTATGAAGCTTGCCCTCTGGGTCGCTAAAAGTTTGATTTTCAGATGCAGGGATATCCAAGGCAGACTCAGGTACAAATTTTGTCTCTCTAGCATTTCTACTTCATGAGTTATTGCCAACTTTAGCTCAGAAATTATTCCGGACCTTTTTGTGCCGGCTTTTTCTCACTGGTGATGACGTAGGCATGTAATACAGTGGAGTTTTGGGCAGCCCTACTTCCAGGAGGCTGGCCTCGCCTACAAAAACCTGATCTTAACGAAATTCACGGTAGAGAGAGCCCTTAACGCGGGCTTTCCAATGGTGTAAAACTTGTGAAGATCCAGTATTATTCTGAGGCTGATTTAACCATCCTTACTTTGTCCTTGTTTCTTTGACAGCTCTGTGTACAAAAATCCCATTGGGGATGCTTTTGAGGAGCGTTCGGAGTAGCCCCACCTGCTGGTCATTTCCGGTATGAAGCTTGCCGTCCGGGTCGCTCAAAGTTTGATTTCCGGATGCAGGGATATCCAAGGCAGACTCGGGTACAAATTTTGTCTCTCTAGCATTTCTAGTTCATGAGTTATTCCCAACCTTACCTCAGAAATTATTCCGAACCTTTTTGTGCCGGCTTTTTTTCACTGGTGATGACGTAGGCATGTAATACAGTGGAGTTTCGGGCAGCCCTTCTTCCAGGAGGCTGGACTCGCTTACAAAAACTTGATCTTAACGAAATTCACGGTAGAGAAAGCCATAGAGACGGGCTTTCTAATGGTGTAAAACGTGTGAAGATCCAGTGTTATTCTGAGGCTGATTTGACCGTCCTTACTTTGTCCTTGTTTCTTTGACAGCTCTGTGTACGAAAATCCCATTGGGGATGCTTTTGAGGAGCGTTCGGAGTAGCCCCAACTGCTGGTCTATTCCGGTATGAAGCTTGCCCTCTGGGTCGCTAAAAGTTTGATTTTCGGATGCAGGGATATCCAAGGCAGACTCAGGTACAAATTTTGTCTCTCTAGCATTTCTACTTCATGAGTTATTACCAACTTTAGCTCAAAAATTATTCCGGACCTTTTTGTGCCGGCTTTTTCTCACTGGTGATGACGTAGGCATGTAATACAGTGGAGTTTCGGGCAGCCCTACTTCCAGGAGGCTGGCCTCGCCTACAAAGACCTGATCTTAACGAAATTCACGGTAGAGAGAGCCCTTAACGCGGGCTTTCCAATGGTGTAAACTTTGTGAAGATCCAGTATTATTCTGAGGCTTATTTGACCATCCTTACCTTGTCTTTGTTTCTTTGACAGCTCTGTGTACAAAAATCCCATTGGGGATGCTTTTGAGGAGCGTTCGGAGTAGCCCCACCTGCTGGTCATTTCCGGTATGAAGCTTGCCGTCCGGGTCGCTCAAAGTTTGATTTTCGGATGCAGGGATATCCAAGGCAGACTCAGGTACAAATTTTGTCTCTCTAGCATTTCTAGTTCATGAGTTATTCCCAACCTTAGCTCAGAAATTATTCCGGACCTTTTTGTGCCGGCTTTTTTTCACTGGCGATGACGTAGGCATGTAATACAGTGGAGTTTCGGGCAGCCCTTCTTCCAGGAGGCTGGCCTCGCCTACAAAAACTGATCTTAACAAAATTCACGGTAGAGAGAGCCCTTAAAACGGGCTTTCCAATGGTGTAAAACTTGTGAAAATCCAGTATTATTCTGAGGCTGAATTGACCATCCTTACTTTGTCCTTGTTTCTTTGACAGCTCTGTGTACAAAAATCCCATTGGGGATATTTTTGAGGAGCGTTCGGAGTAGCCCCACCTGCTGGTCATTTCCGGTATGAAGCTTGCCGTCCGGGTCGTTCAAAGTTTAATTTCCGGATGCAGGGATATCCAAGGCAGACTCAGGTACAAATTTTGTCTCTCTAGCATTTCTAGTTCATGAGTTATTCCCAACCTTACCTAAGAAAATATTCCGAACCTTTTTGTGCCGGCTTTTTCTCACTGGTGATGACGTAGCCATGTAATACGGTGGAGTTTCGGGCAGCCCTTCTTCCAGGAGGCTGGCCTCGCTTACAAAATCCTGATCTTAACGAAATTCACGGTAGAGAGAGCCCTTAACGCGGGCTTTCCAATGGTGTAAAACTTGTGAAGATCCAGTATTATTCTGAGGCTGATTTGACCATCCTTACTTTGTCCTTGTTTCTTTGACAGCTCTGTGTACAAAAATCCCATTGGGGATGCTTTTGCGGAGCGTTCGGAGTAGCCCCACCTGCTGGTCATTTCCGGTATAAAGCTTGCCCTCTGGGTCGCTAAAAAGTTGTTTTTAGATGCAGGGATATCCAAGGCAGACTCAAGTACAAATTTTGTCTCTCTAGCATTTCTACTTCATGAGTTATTGCCAACTTTAGCTCAGAAATTATTCCGGACCTTTTTGTGCCGTCTTTTTCTCACTGGCGATGACGTAGGCATGTAATACAGTGGAGTTTCGGGCAGCCCTACTTCCAGGAAGCTGGCCTCGTCTACAAAACCCTGATCTTAACGAAACTCACGGTAGAGAGAGCCTTTAAAACGGGCTTTCCAATGGTGTAAAAATTGTGAAGATCCAGTATTTTTCTGAGGCTGATTTGACCGTCCTTACTTTGTCTTTGTTTCTTTGACAGCTCTGTGTACAAAAATCCCATTGGGGATGCTTTTGAGGAGCCTTCGGAGTAGCCCCACCTGCTGGTCATTTCCGGTATGAAGCTTGCCGTCCGGGTCGCTCAAAGTTTGATTTTCGGATGCAGGGATATCCAAGGCAGACTCAGGTACAAATTTTGTCTCTCTAGCATTTCTACTTCATGAGTTATTGCCAACTTTAGCTCAGAAATTATTCCGGACCTTTTTGTGCCGGCTTTTTCTCACTGGCGATGACGTAGGCATGTAATACAGTGGAGTTTCGGGCAGCCCTTCTTCAAGGAAGCTGGCTTCGCTTACAAAAACTTGATCTTAACGAAATTCACGGTAGAGAAAGCCACTGAGACGGGCTTTCCAATGGTGTAAAACGTGTGAAGATCCAGTGTTATTCTGAGGCTGATTTGACCGTCCTTACTTTGTCCTTGTTTCTTTGACAGCTCTGTGTACGAAAATCCCATTAGGGATGCTTTTGAGGAGCGTTCGGAGTAGCCCCACCTGCTGGTCATTTCCAGTATGAAGCTTGCCCTCTGGGTCGCTAAAAGTTTGATTTTCAGATGCAGGGATATCCAAGGCAGACTCAGGTACAAATTTTGTCTCTCTAGCATTTCTACTTCATGAGTTATTGCCAACTTTAGCTCAGAAATTATTCCGGACCTTTTTGTGCCGGCTTTTTCTCACTGGTGATGACGTAGGCATGTAATACAGTGGAGTTTCGGGCAGCCCTACTTCCAGGAGGCTGGCCTCGCCTACAAAAACCTGATCTTAACGAAATTCACGGTAGAGAGAGCCCTTAACGCGGGCTTTCCAATGGTGTAAAACTTGTGAAGATCCAGTATTATTCTGAGGCTGATTTAACCATCCTTACTTTGTCCTTGTTTCTTTGACAGCTCTGTGTACAAAAATCCCATTGGGGATGCTTTTGAGGAGCGTTCGGAGTAGCCCCATCTGCTGGTCATTTCCGGTATGAAGCTTGCCGTCCGGGTCGCTCAAAGTTTGATTTCCGGATGCAGGGATATCCAAGGCAGACTCAGGTACAAATTTTGTCTCTCTAGCATTTCTAGTTCATGAGTTATTCCCAACCTTACCTCAGAAATTATTCCGAACCTTTTTGTGCCGGCTTTTTTTCACTGGTGATGACGTAGGCATGTAATACAGTGGAGTTTCGGGCAGCCCTTCTTCCAGGAGGCTGGACTCGCTTACAAAAACTTGATCTTAACGAAATTCACGGTAGAGAAAGCCATAGAGACGGGCTTTCTAATGGTGTAAAACGTGTGAAGATCCAGTGTTATTCTGAGGCTGATTTGACCGTCCTTACTTTGTCCTTGTTTCTTTGACAGCTCTGTGTACGAAAATCCCATTGGGGATGCTTTTGAGGAGCGTTCGGAGTAGCCCCAACTGCTGGTCTATTCCGGTATGAAGCTTGCCCTCTGGGTCGCTAAAAGTTTGATTTTCGGATGCAGGGATATCCAAGGCAGACTCAGGTACAAATTTTGTCTCTCTAGCATTTCTACTTCATGAGTTATTACCAACTTTAGCTCAGAAATTATTCCGGACCTTTTTGTGCCGGCTTTTTCTCACTGGTGATGACGTAGGCATGTAATACAGTGGAGTTTCGGGCAGCCCTACTTCCAGGAGGCTGGCCTCGCCTACAAAGACCTGATCTTAACGAAATTCACGGTAGAGAGAGCCCTTAACGCGGGCTTTCCAATGGTGTAAACTTTGTGAAGATCCAGTATTATTCTGAGGCTTATTTGACCATCCTTACCTTGTCTTTGTTTCTTTGACAGCTCTGTGTACAAAAATCCCATTGGGGATGCTTTTGAGGAGCGTTCGGAGTAGCCCCACCTGCTGGTCATTTCCGGTATGAAGCTTGCCGTCCGGGTCGCTCAAAGTTTGATTTTCGGATGCAGGGATATCCAAGGCAGACTCAGGTACAAATTTTGTCTCTCTAGCATTTCTAGTTCATGAGTTATTCCCAACCTTAGCTCAGAAATTATTCCGGACCTTTTTGTGCCGGCTTTTTTTCACTGGCGATGACGTAGGCATGTAATACAGTGGAGTTTGGGCAGCCCTACTTCCAGGAGGCTGGCCTCGCCTACAAAAACTGATCTTAACAAAATTCACGGTAGAGAGAGCCCTTAAAACGGGCTTTCCAATGGTGTAAAACTTGTGAAAATCCAGTATTATTCTGAGGCTGAATTGACCATCCTTACTTTGTCCTTGTTTCTTTGACAGCTCTGTGTACAAAAATCCCATTGGGGATATTTTTGAGGAGCGTTCGGAGTAGCCCCACCTGCTGGTCATTTCCGGTATGAAGCTTGCCGTCCGGGTCGTTCAAAGTTTAATTTCCGGATGCAGGGATATCCAAGGCAGACTCAGGTACAAATTTTGTCTCTCTAGCATTTCTAGTTCATGAGTTATTCCCAACCTTACCTAAGAAAATATTCCGAACCTTTTTGTGCCGGCTTTTTCTCACTGGTGATGACGTAGCCATGTAATACGGTGGAGTTTCGGGCAGCCCTTCTTCCAGGAGGCTGGCCTCGCTTACAAAATCCTGATCTTAACGAAATTCACGGTAGAGAGAGCCCTTAACGCGGGCTTTCCAATGGTGTAAAACTTGTGAAGATCCAGTATTATTCTGAGGCTGATTTGACCATCCTTACTTTGTCCTTGTTTCTTTGACAGCTCTGTGTACAAAAATCCCATTGGGGATGCTTTTGCGGAGCGTTCGGAGTAGCCCCACCTGCTGGTCATTTCCGGTATAAAGCTTGCCCTCTGGGTCGCTAAAAAGTTGTTTTTAGATGCAGGGATATCCAAGGCAGACTCAAGTACAAATTTTGTCTCTCTAGCATTTCTACTTCATGAGTTATTGCCAACTTTAGCTCAGAAATTATTCCGGACCTTTTTGTGCCGTCTTTTTCTCACTGGCGATGACGTAGGCATGTAATACAGTGGAGTTTCGGGCAGCCCTACTTCCAGGAAGCTGGCCTCGTCTACAAAACCCTGATCTTAACGAAACTCACGGTAGAGAGAGCCTTTAAAACGGGCTTTCCAATGGTGTAAAAATTGTGAAGATCCAGTATTTTTCTGAGGCTGATTTGACCGTCCTTACTTTGTCTTTGTTTCTTTGACAGCTCTGTGTACAAAAATCCCATTGGGGATGCTTTTGAGGAGCCTTCGGAGTAGCCCCACCTGCTGGTCATTTCCGGTATGAAGCTTGCCGTCCGGGTCGCTCAAAGTTTGATTTTCGGATGCAGGGATATCCAAGGCAGACTTAGGTACAAATTTTGTCTCTCTAGCATTTCTAGTTCATGAGTTATTCCCAACCTTAGCTCAGAAATTATTCCGGACCTTTTTGTGCCGGCTTTTTCTCACTGGCGATGACGTAGGCATGTAATACAGTGGAGTTTCGGGCAGCCCTACTTCCAGGAGGCTGGCCTCGCTTACAAAAAAATTGATCTTAACGAAATTCACGGTAGAGAAAGCCCTTGAGACGGGCTTTCCAATGGTGTAAAACGTGTGAAGATCCAGTGTTATTCTGAGGCTGATTTGACCGTCCTTACTTTGTCCTTGTTTCTTTGACAGCTCTGTGTATAAAAATACCATTGGGGATGCTTTTGAGGAGCGTTCGGAGTAGCCCCACCTGCTGGTCATTTCCGGTATGAAGCTTGCCCTCTGGGTCGCTAAAAGTTTAATTTTCGGATGCAGGGATATCCAAGGCAGACTCAGGTACAAATTTTGTCTCTCTAGCATTTCTAGTTCATGAGTTATTCCCAACCTTACCTCAGAAATTATTCAAGACCTTTTTGTGCCGGCTTTTTCTCACTGGTGATGACGTAGGCATGTAATACAGTGGAGTTTCGGGCAGCCCTACTTCCAGGAGGCT
This sequence comes from Pisaster brevispinus, assembly GCA_023634235.1. Taxonomy (NCBI): domain Eukaryota; kingdom Metazoa; phylum Echinodermata; class Asteroidea; order Forcipulatida; family Asteriidae; genus Pisaster; species Pisaster brevispinus. The sequence continues at coordinate 22,534,692 of JAMKCF010000004.1, forward strand.
GGCCTCGCCTACAAAGACCTGATCTTAACGAAATTCACGGTAGAGAGAGCCCTTAACGCGGGCTTTCCAATGGTGTAAACTTTGTGAAGATCCAGTATTATTCTGAGGCTGATTTGACCATCCTTACTTTGTCTTTGTTTCTTTGACAGCTCTGTGTACAAAAATCCCATTGGGGATGCTTTTGAGGAGCGTTCGGAGTAGCCCCACCTGCTGGTCATTTCCGGTATGAAGCTTGCCGTCCGGGTCGCTCAAAGTTTGATTTTCGGATGCAGGGATATCCAAGGCAGACTCAGGTACAAATTTTGTCTCTCTAGCATTTCTAGTTCATGAGTTATTCCCAACCTTAGCTCAGAAATTATTCCGGACCTTTTTGTGCCGGCTTTTTTTCACTGGCGATGACGTAGGCATGTAATACAGTGGAGTTTCGGGCAGCCCTACTTCCAGGAGGCTGGCCTCGCCTACAAAAACTGATCTTAACAAAATTCACGGTAGAGAGAGCCCTTAAAACGGGCTTTCCAATGGTGTAAAACTTGTGAAAATCCAGTATTATTCTGAGGCTGAATTGACCATCCTTACTTTGTCCTTGTTTCTTTGAAAGCTCTGTGTACAAAAATCCCATTGGGGATATTTTTGAGGAGCGTCCGGAGTAGCCCCACCTGCTGGTCATTTCCGGTATGAAGCTTGCCGTCCGGGTCGTTCAAAGTTTGATTTCCGGATGCAGGGATATCCAAGGCAGACTCAGCATTTCTAGTTCATGAGTTATTCCCAACCTTACCTAAGAAATTATTCCGGACCTTTTTGTGCCGGCTTTTTCTCACTGGTGATGACGTAGGCATGTAATACGGTGGAGTTTCGGGCAGCCCTTCTTCCGGGAGGCTGGCCTCGCTTACAAAAACTTGATCTTAACGAAATTCACGGTAGAGAAAGCCACTGAGACGGGCTTTCCAATGGTGTAAAACGTGTGAAGATCCAGTGTTATTCTGAGGCTGATTTGACCGTCCTTACTTTGTCCTTGTTTCTTTGACAGCTCTGTGTACGAAAATCCCATTGGGGATGCTTTTGAGGAGCGTTCGGAGTAGCCCCACCTGCTGGTCTATTCCGGTATGAATCTTGCCCTCTGGGTCGCTAAAAGTTTGATTTTCGGATGCAGGGATATCCAAGGCAGACTCAGGTACAAATTGTGTCTCTCTAGCATTTCTACTTCATGAGTTATTGCCAACTTTAGCTCAAAAATTATTCCGGACCTTTTTGTGCCGGCTTTTTCTCACTGGCGATGACGTAGGCATGTAATACAGTGGAGTTTCGGGCAGCCCTTCTTCCGGGAGGCTGGCCTCGCTTACAAAAACTTGATCTTAACGAAATTCACGGTAGAGAAAGCCACTGAGACTGGCTTTCCAATGGTGTAAAACGTGTGAAGATCCAGTGTTATTCTGAGGCTGATTTGACCGTCCTTACTTTGTCCTTGTTTCTTTGACAGCTCTGTGTACGAAAATCCCATTGGGGATGCTTTTGAGGAGCGTTCGGAGTAGCCCCACCTGCTGGTCTATTCCGGTATGAATCTTGCCCTCTGGGTCTCTAAAAGTTTGATTTTCGGATGCAGAGATATCCAAGGCAGACTCAGGTACAAATTTTGTCTCTCTAGCATTTCTACTTCATGAGTTATTGCCAACTTTAGCTCAGAAATTATTCCGGACCTTTTTGTGCCGGCTTTTTCTCACTGGCGATGACGTAGGCATGTAATACAGTGGAGTTTCGGGCAGCCCTTCTTCCAGGAAGCTGGCCTCGCTTACAAAATCCTGATCTTAACGAAATTCACGGTAGAGAGAGCCCTTAACGCGGGCTTTCCAATGGTGTAAAACTTGTGAAGATCCAGTATTATTCTGAGGCTGATTTGACCATCCTTACTTTGTCCTTGTTTCTTTGACAGCTCTGTGTACAAAAATCCCATTGGGGATGCTTTTGAGGAGCGTTCGGAGTAGCCCCACCTGCTGGTCTATTCCAGTATGAAGCTTGCCCTCTGGGTCGCTAAAAAGTTGATTTTCAGATGCAGGGATATCCAAGGCAGACTCAGGTACAAATTTTGTCTCTCTAGCATTTCTACTTCATGAGTTATTGCCAACTTTAGCTCAGAAATTATTCCGGACCTTTTTGTGCCGGCTTTTTCTCACTGGCGATGACGTAGGCATGTAATACAGTGGAGTTTCGGGCAGCCCTTCTTCCGGGAGGCTGGCCTCGCTTACAAAAACTTGATCTTAACGAAATTCACGGTAGAGAAAGCCACTGAGACGGGCTTTCCAATGGTGTAAAACGTGTGAAGATCCAGTGTTATTCTGAGGCTGATTTGACCGTCCTTACTTTGTCCTTGTTTCTTTGACAGCTCTGTGTACGAAAATCCCATTGGGGATGCTTTTGAGGAGCGTTTGGAGTAGCCCCACCTGCTGGTCTATTCCGGTATGAATCTTGCCCTCTGGGTCGCTAATATTTTTGATTTTCGGATGCAGGGATATCCAAGGCAGACTCAGGTACAAATTTTGTCTCTCTAGCATTTCTACTTCATGAGTTATTGCCAACTTTAGCTCAGAAATTATTCCGGACCTTTTTGTGCCGGCTTTTTCTCACTGGCGATGACGTAGGCATGTAATACAGTGGAGTTTCGGGCAGCCCTTCTTCAAGGAAGCTGGCTTCGCTTACAAAAACTTGATCTTAACGAAATTCACGGTAGAGAAAGCCACTGAGACGGGCTTTCCAATGGTGTAAAACGTGTGAAGATCCAGTGTTATTCTGAGGCTGATTTGACCGTCCTTACTTTGTCCTTGTTTCTTTGACAGCTCTGTGTACGAAAATCCCATTAGGGATGCTTTTGAGGAGCGTTCGGAGTAGCCCCACCTGCTGGTCATTTCCAGTATGAAGCTTGCCCTCTGGGTCGCTAAAAGTTTGATTTTCAGATGAAGGGATATCCAAGGCAGACTCAGGTACAAATTTTGTCTCTCTAGCATTTCTACTTCATGAGTTATTGCCAACTTTAGCTCAGAAATTATTCCGGACCTTTTTGTGCCGGCTTTTTCTCACTGGCGATGACGTAGGCATGTAATACAGTGGAGTTTCGGGCAGCCCTTCTTCAAGGAAGCTGGCTTCGCTTACAAAAACTTGATCTTAACGAAATTCACGGTAGAGAAAGCCACTGAGACGGGCTTTCCAATGGTGTAAAACGTGTGAAGATCCAGTGTTATTCTGAGGCTGATTTGACCGTCCTTACTTTGTCCTTGTTTCTTTGACAGCTCTGTGTACGAAAATCCCATTAGGGATGCTTTTGAGGAGCGTTCGGAGTAGCCCCACCTGCTGGTCATTTCCAGTATGAAGCTTGCCCTCTGGGTCGCTAAAAGTTTGATTTTCAGATGCAGGGATATCCAAGGCAGACTCAGGTACAAATTTTGTCTCTCTAGCATTTCTACTTCATGAGTTATTGCCAACTTTAGCTCAGAAATTATTCCGGACCTTTTTGTGCCGGCTTTTTCTCACTGGTGATGACGTAGGCATGTAATACAGTGGAGTTTTGGGCAGCCCTACTTCCAGGAGGCTGGCCTCGCCTACAAAAACCTGATCTTAACGAAATTCACGGTAGAGAGAGCCCTTAACGCGGGCTTTCCAATGGTGTAAAACTTGTGAAGATCCAGTATTATTCTGAGGCTGATTTAACCATCCTTACTTTGTCCTTGTTTCTTTGACAGCTCTGTGTACAAAAATCCCATTGGGGATGCTTTTGAGGAGCGTTCGGAGTAGCCCCACCTGCTGGTCATTTCCGGTATGAAGCTTGCCGTCCGGGTCGCTCAAAGTTTGATTTCCGGATGCAGGGATATCCAAGGCAGACTCGGGTACAAATTTTGTCTCTCTAGCATTTCTAGTTCATGAGTTATTCCCAACCTTACCTCAGAAATTATTCCGAACCTTTTTGTGCCGGCTTTTTTTCACTGGTGATGACGTAGGCATGTAATACAGTGGAGTTTCGGGCAGCCCTTCTTCCAGGAGGCTGGACTCGCTTACAAAAACTTGATCTTAACGAAATTCACGGTAGAGAAAGCCATAGAGACGGGCTTTCTAATGGTGTAAAACGTGTGAAGATCCAGTGTTATTCTGAGGCTGATTTGACCGTCCTTACTTTGTCCTTGTTTCTTTGACAGCTCTGTGTACGAAAATCCCATTGGGGATGCTTTTGAGGAGCGTTCGGAGTAGCCCCAACTGCTGGTCTATTCCGGTATGAAGCTTGCCCTCTGGGTCGCTAAAAGTTTGATTTTCGGATGCAGGGATATCCAAGGCAGACTCAGGTACAAATTTTGTCTCTCTAGCATTTCTACTTCATGAGTTATTACCAACTTTAGCTCAAAAATTATTCCGGACCTTTTTGTGCCGGCTTTTTCTCACTGGTGATGACGTAGGCATGTAATACAGTGGAGTTTCGGGCAGCCCTACTTCCAGGAGGCTGGCCTCGCCTACAAAGACCTGATCTTAACGAAATTCACGGTAGAGAGAGCCCTTAACGCGGGCTTTCCAATGGTGTAAACTTTGTGAAGATCCAGTATTATTCTGAGGCTTATTTGACCATCCTTACCTTGTCTTTGTTTCTTTGACAGCTCTGTGTACAAAAATCCCATTGGGGATGCTTTTGAGGAGCGTTCGGAGTAGCCCCACCTGCTGGTCATTTCCGGTATGAAGCTTGCCGTCCGGGTCGCTCAAAGTTTGATTTTCGGATGCAGGGATATCCAAGGCAGACTCAGGTACAAATTTTGTCTCTCTAGCATTTCTAGTTCATGAGTTATTCCCAACCTTAGCTCAGAAATTATTCCGGACCTTTTTGTGCCGGCTTTTTTTCACTGGCGATGACGTAGGCATGTAATACAGTGGAGTTTCGGGCAGCCCTTCTTCCAGGAGGCTGGCCTCGCCTACAAAAACTGATCTTAACAAAATTCACGGTAGAGAGAGCCCTTAAAACGGGCTTTCCAATGGTGTAAAACTTGTGAAAATCCAGTATTATTCTGAGGCTGAATTGACCATCCTTACTTTGTCCTTGTTTCTTTGACAGCTCTGTGTACAAAAATCCCATTGGGGATATTTTTGAGGAGCGTTCGGAGTAGCCCCACCTGCTGGTCATTTCCGGTATGAAGCTTGCCGTCCGGGTCGTTCAAAGTTTAATTTCCGGATGCAGGGATATCCAAGGCAGACTCAGGTACAAATTTTGTCTCTCTAGCATTTCTAGTTCATGAGTTATTCCCAACCTTACCTAAGAAAATATTCCGAACCTTTTTGTGCCGGCTTTTTCTCACTGGTGATGACGTAGCCATGTAATACGGTGGAGTTTCGGGCAGCCCTTCTTCCAGGAGGCTGGCCTCGCTTACAAAATCCTGATCTTAACGAAATTCACGGTAGAGAGAGCCCTTAACGCGGGCTTTCCAATGGTGTAAAACTTGTGAAGATCCAGTATTATTCTGAGGCTGATTTGACCATCCTTACTTTGTCCTTGTTTCTTTGACAGCTCTGTGTACAAAAATCCCATTGGGGATGCTTTTGCGGAGCGTTCGGAGTAGCCCCACCTGCTGGTCATTTCCGGTATAAAGCTTGCCCTCTGGGTCGCTAAAAAGTTGTTTTTAGATGCAGGGATATCCAAGGCAGACTCAAGTACAAATTTTGTCTCTCTAGCATTTCTACTTCATGAGTTATTGCCAACTTTAGCTCAGAAATTATTCCGGACCTTTTTGTGCCGTCTTTTTCTCACTGGCGATGACGTAGGCATGTAATACAGTGGAGTTTCGGGCAGCCCTACTTCCAGGAAGCTGGCCTCGTCTACAAAACCCTGATCTTAACGAAACTCACGGTAGAGAGAGCCTTTAAAACGGGCTTTCCAATGGTGTAAAAATTGTGAAGATCCAGTATTTTTCTGAGGCTGATTTGACCGTCCTTACTTTGTCTTTGTTTCTTTGACAGCTCTGTGTACAAAAATCCCATTGGGGATGCTTTTGAGGAGCCTTCGGAGTAGCCCCACCTGCTGGTCATTTCCGGTATGAAGCTTGCCGTCCGGGTCGCTCAAAGTTTGATTTTCGGATGCAGGGATATCCAAGGCAGACTCAGGTACAAATTTTGTCTCTCTAGCATTTCTACTTCATGAGTTATTGCCAACTTTAGCTCAGAAATTATTCCGGACCTTTTTGTGCCGGCTTTTTCTCACTGGCGATGACGTAGGCATGTAATACAGTGGAGTTTCGGGCAGCCCTTCTTCAAGGAAGCTGGCTTCGCTTACAAAAACTTGATCTTAACGAAATTCACGGTAGAGAAAGCCACTGAGACGGGCTTTCCAATGGTGTAAAACGTGTGAAGATCCAGTGTTATTCTGAGGCTGATTTGACCGTCCTTACTTTGTCCTTGTTTCTTTGACAGCTCTGTGTACGAAAATCCCATTAGGGATGCTTTTGAGGAGCGTTCGGAGTAGCCCCACCTGCTGGTCATTTCCAGTATGAAGCTTGCCCTCTGGGTCGCTAAAAGTTTGATTTTCAGATGCAGGGATATCCAAGGCAGACTCAGGTACAAATTTTGTCTCTCTAGCATTTCTACTTCATGAGTTATTGCCAACTTTAGCTCAGAAATTATTCCGGACCTTTTTGTGCCGGCTTTTTCTCACTGGTGATGACGTAGGCATGTAATACAGTGGAGTTTCGGGCAGCCCTACTTCCAGGAGGCTGGCCTCGCCTACAAAAACCTGATCTTAACGAAATTCACGGTAGAGAGAGCCCTTAACGCGGGCTTTCCAATGGTGTAAAACTTGTGAAGATCCAGTATTATTCTGAGGCTGATTTAACCATCCTTACTTTGTCCTTGTTTCTTTGACAGCTCTGTGTACAAAAATCCCATTGGGGATGCTTTTGAGGAGCGTTCGGAGTAGCCCCACCTGCTGGTCATTTCCGGTATGAAGCTTGCCGTCCGGGTCGCTCAAAGTTTGATTTCCGGATGCAGGGATATCCAAGGCAGACTCAGGTACAAATTTTGTCTCTCTAGCATTTCTAGTTCATGAGTTATTCCCAACCTTACCTCAGAAATTATTCCGAACCTTTTTGTGCCGGCTTTTTTTCACTGGTGATGACGTAGGCATGTAATACAGTGGAGTTTCGGGCAGCCCTTCTTCCAGGAGGCTGGACTCGCTTACAAAAACTTGATCTTAACGAAATTCACGGTAGAGAAAGCCATAGAGACGGGCTTTCTAATGGTGTAAAACGTGTGAAGATCCAGTGTTATTCTGAGGCTGATTTGACCGTCCTTACTTTGTCCTTGTTTCTTTGACAGCTCTGTGTACGAAAATCCCATTGGGGATGCTTTTGAGGAGCGTTCGGAGTAGCCCCAACTGCTGGTCTATTCCGGTATGAAGCTTGCCCTCTGGGTCGCTAAAAGTTTGATTTTCGGATGCAGGGATATCCAAGGCAGACTCAGGTACAAATTTTGTCTCTCTAGCATTTCTACTTCATGAGTTATTACCAACTTTAGCTCAGAAATTATTCCGGACCTTTTTGTGCCGGCTTTTTCTCACTGGTGATGACGTAGGCATGTAATACAGTGGAGTTTCGGGCAGCCCTACTTCCAGGAGGCTGGCCTCGCCTACAAAGACCTGATCTTAACGAAATTCACGGTAGAGAGAGCCCTTAACGCGGGCTTTCCAATGGTGTAAACTTTGTGAAGATCCAGTATTATTCTGAGGCTTATTTGACCATCCTTACCTTGTCTTTGTTTCTTTGACAGCTCTGTGTACAAAAATCCCATTGGGGATGCTTTTGAGGAGCGTTCGGAGTAGCCCCACCTGCTGGTCATTTCCGGTATGAAGCTTGCCGTCCGGGTCGCTCAAAGTTTGATTTTCGGATGCAGGGATATCCAAGGCAGACTCAGGTACAAATTTTGTCTCTCTAGCATTTCTAGTTCATGAGTTATTCCCAACCTTAGCTCAGAAATTATTCCGGACCTTTTTGTGCCGGCTTTTTTTCACTGGCGATGACGTAGGCATGTAATACAGTGGAGTTTGGGCAGCCCTACTTCCAGGAGGCTGGCCTCGCCTACAAAAACTGATCTTAACAAAATTCACGGTAGAGAGAGCCCTTAAAACGGGCTTTCCAATGGTGTAAAACTTGTGAAAATCCAGTATTATTCTGAGGCTGAATTGACCATCCTTACTTTGTCCTTGTTTCTTTGACAGCTCTGTGTACAAAAATCCCATTGGGGATATTTTTGAGGAGCGTTCGGAGTAGCCCCACCTGCTGGTCATTTCCGGTATGAAGCTTGCCGTCCGGGTCGTTCAAAGTTTAATTTCCGGATGCAGGGATATCCAAGGCAGACTCAGGTACAAATTTTGTCTCTCTAGCATTTCTAGTTCATGAGTTATTCCCAACCTTACCTAAGAAAATATTCCGAACCTTTTTGTGCCGGCTTTTTCTCACTGGTGATGACGTAGCCATGTAATACGGTGGAGTTTCGGGCAGCCCTTCTTCCAGGAGGCTGGCCTCGCTTACAAAATCCTGATCTTAACGAAATTCACGGTAGAGAGAGCCCTTAACGCGGGCTTTCCAATGGTGTAAAACTTGTGAAGATCCAGTATTATTCTGAGGCTGATTTGACCATCCTTACTTTGTCCTTGTTTCTTTGACAGCTCTGTGTACAAAAATCCCATTGGGGATGCTTTTGCGGAGCGTTCGGAGTAGCCCCACCTGCTGGTCATTTCCGGTATAAAGCTTGCCCTCTGGGTCGCTAAAAAGTTGTTTTTAGATGCAGGGATATCCAAGGCAGACTCAAGTACAAATTTTGTCTCTCTAGCATTTCTACTTCATGAGTTATTGCCAACTTTAGCTCAGAAATTATTCCGGACCTTTTTGTGCCGTCTTTTTCTCACTGGCGATGACGTAGGCATGTAATACAGTGGAGTTTCGGGCAGCCCTACTTCCAGGAAGCTGGCCTCGTCTACAAAACCCTGATCTTAACGAAACTCACGGTAGAGAGAGCCTTTAAAACGGGCTTTCCAATGGTGTAAAAATTGTGAAGATCCAGTATTTTTCTGAGGCTGATTTGACCGTCCTTACTTTGTCTTTGTTTCTTTGACAGCTCTGTGTACAAAAATCCCATTGGGGATGCTTTTGAGGAGCCTTCGGAGTAGCCCCACCTGCTGGTCATTTCCGGTATGAAGCTTGCCGTCCGGGTCGCTCAAAGTTTGATTTTCGGATGCAGGGATATCCAAGGCAGACTTAGGTACAAATTTTGTCTCTCTAGCATTTCTAGTTCATGAGTTATTCCCAACCTTAGCTCAGAAATTATTCCGGACCTTTTTGTGCCGGCTTTTTCTCACTGGCGATGACGTAGGCATGTAATACAGTGGAGTTTCGGGCAGCCCTACTTCCAGGAGGCTGGCCTCGCTTACAAAAAATTGATCTTAACGAAATTCACGGTAGAGAAAGCCCTTGAGACGGGCTTTCCAATGGTGTAAAACGTGTGAAGATCCAGTGTTATTCTGAGGCTGATTTGACCGTCCTTACTTTGTCCTTGTTTCTTTGACAGCTCTGTGTATAAAAATACCATTGGGGATGCTTTTGAGGAGCGTTCGGAGTAGCCCCACCTGCTGGTCATTTCCGGTATGAAGCTTGCCCTCTGGGTCGCTAAAAGTTTAATTTTCGGATGCAGGGATATCCAAGGCAGACTCAGGTACAAATTTTGTCTCTCTAGCATTTCTAGTTCATGAGTTATTCCCAACCTTACCTCAGAAATTATTCAAGACCTTTTTGTGCCGGCTTTTTCTCACTGGTGATGACGTAGGCATGTAATACAGTGGAGTTTCGGGCAGCCCTACTTCCAGGAGGCTGGCCTCGCCTACAAAGACCTGATCTTAACGAAATTCACGGTAGAGAGAGCCCTTAACGCGGGCTTTCCAATGGTGTAAACTTTGTGAAGATCCAGTATTATTCTGAGGCTTATTTGACCATCCTTACTTTGTCTTTGTTTCTTTGACAGCTCTGTGTACAAAAATCCCATTGGGGATGCTTTTGAGGAGCGTTCGGAGTAGCCCCACCTGCTGGTCATTTCCGGTATGAAGCTTGCCGTCCGGGTCGCTCAAAGTTTGATTTTCGGATGCAGGGATATCCAAGGCAGACTCAGGTACAAATTTTGTCTCTCTAGCATTTCTAGTTCATGAGTTATTCCCAACCTTAGCTCAGAAATTATTCCGGACCTTTTTGTGCCGGCTTTTTTTCACTGGCGATGACGTAGGCATGTAATACAGTGGAGTTTCGGGCAGCCCTACTTCCAGGAGGCTGGCCTCGCCTACAAAAACTGATCTTAACAAAATTCACGGTAGAGAGAGCCCTTAAAACGGGCTTTCCAATGGTGTAAAACTTGTGAAAATCCAGTATTATTCTGAGGCTGAATTGACCATCCTTACTTTGTCCTTGTTTCTTTGACAGCTCTGTGTACAAAAATCCCATTGGGGATATTTTTGAGGAGCGTCCGGAGTAGCCCCACCTGCTGGTCATTTCCGGTATGAAGCTTGCCGTCCGGGTCGTTCAAAGTTTGATTTCCGGATGCAGGGATATCCAAGGCAGACTCAGCATTTCTAGTTCATGAGTTATTCCCAACCTTACCTAAGAAATTATTCCGGACCTTTTTGTGCCGGCTTTTTCTCACTGGTGATGACGTAGGCATGTAATACGGTGGAGTTTCGGGCAGCCCTTTTTCCGGGAGGCTGGCCTCGCTTACAAAAACTTGATCTTAACGAAATTCACGGTAGAGAAAGCCACTGAGACGGGCTTTCCAATGGTGTAAAACGTGTGAAGATCCAGTGTTATTCTGAGGCTGATTTGACCGTCCTTACTTTGTCCTTGTTTCTTTGACAGCTCTGTGTACGAAAATCCCATTGGGGATGCTTTTGAGGAGCGTTCGGAGTAGCCCCACCTGCTGGTCTATTCCGGTATGAATCTTGCCCTCTGGGTCGCTAAAAGTTTGATTTTCGGATGCAGGGATATCCAAGGCAGACTCAGGTACAAATTTTGTCTCTCTAGCATTTCTACTTCATGAGTTATTGCCAACTTTAGCTCAAAAATTATTCCGGACCTTTTTGTGCCGGCTTTTTCTCACTGGCGATGACGTAGGCATGTAATACAGTGGAGTTTCGGGCAGCCCTTCTTCCGGGAGGCTGGCCTCGCTTACAAAAACTTGATCTTAACGAAATTCACGGTAGAGAAAGCCACTGAGACTGGCTTTCCAATGGTGTAAAACGTGTGAAGATCCAGTGTTATTCTGAGGCTGATTTGACCGTCCTTACTTTGTCCTTGTTTCTTTGACAGCTCTGTGTACGAAAATCCCATTGGGGATGCTTTTGAGGAGCGTTCGGAGTAGCCCCACCTGCTGGTCTATTCCGGTATGAATCTTGCCCTCTGGGTCTCTAAAAGTTTGATTTTCGGATGCAGAGATATCCAAGGCAGACTCAGGTACAAATTTTGTCTCTCTAGCATTTCTACTTCATGAGTTATTGCCAACTTTAGCTCAGAAATTATTCCGGACCTTTTTGTGCCGGCTTTTTCTCACTGGCGATGACGTAGGCATGTAATACAGTGGAGTTTCGGGCAGCCCTTCTTCCAGGAAGCTGGCCTCGCTTACAAAATCCTGATCTTAACGAAATTCACGGTAGAGAGAGCCCTTAACGCGGGCTTTCCAATGGTGTAAAACTTGTGAAGATCCAGTATTATTCTGAGGCTGATTTGACCATCCTTACTTTGTCCTTGTTTCTTTGACAGCTCTGTGTACAAAAATCCCATTGGGGATGCTTTTGAGGAGCGTTCGGAGTAGCCCCACCTGCTGGTCTATTCCAGTATGAAGCTTGCCCTCTGGGTCGCTAAAAGTTTGATTTTCAGATGCAGGGATATCCAAGGCAGACTCAGGTACAAATTTTGTCTCTCTAGCATTTCTACTTCATGAGTTATTGCCAACTTTAGCTCAGAAATTATTCCGGACCTTTTTGTGCCGGCTTTTTCTCACTGGCGATGACGTAGGCATGTAATACAGTGGAGTTTCGGGCAGCCCTTCTTCCGGGAGGCTGGCCTCGCTTACAAAAACTTGATCTTAACGAAATTCACGGTAGAGAAAGCCACTGAGACGGGCTTTCCAATGGTGTAAAACGTGTGAAGATCCAGTGTTATTCTGAGGCTGATTTGACCGTCCTTACTTTGTCCTTGTTTCTTTGACAGCTCTGTGTACGAAAATCCCATTGGGGATGCTTTTGAGGAGCGTTTGGAGTAGCCCCACCTGCTGGTCTATTCCGGTATGAATCTTGCCCTCTGGGTCGCTAATATTTTTGATTTTCGGATGCAGGGATATCCAAGGCAGACTCAGGTACAAATTTTGTCTCTCTAGCATTTCTACTTCATGAGTTATTGCCAACTTTAGCTCAGAAATTATTCCGGACCTTTTTGTGCCGGCTTTTTCTCACTGGCGATGACGTAGGCATGTAATACAGTGGAGTTTCGGGCAGCCCTTCTTCCAGGAAGCTGGCTTCGCTTACAAAAACTTGATCTTAACGAAATTCACGGTAGAGAAAGCCACTGAGACGGGCTTTCCAATGGTGTAAAACGTGTGAAGATCCAGTGTTATTCTGAGGCTGATTTGACCGTCCTTACTTTGTCCTTGTTTCTTTGACAGCTCTGTGTACGAAAATCCCATTAGGGATGCTTTTGAGGAGCGTTCGGAGTAGCCCCACCTGCTGGTCATTTCCAGTATGAAGCTTGCCATCTGGGTCGCTAAAAGTTTGATTTTCAGATGCAGGGATATCCAAGGCAGACTCAGGTACAAATTTTGTCTCTCTAGCATTTCTACTTCATGAGTTATTGCCAACTTTAGCTCAGAAATTATTCCGGACCTTTTTGTGCCGGCTTTTTCTCACTGGTGATGACGTAGGCATGTAATACAGTGGAGTTTCGGGCAGCCCTACTTCCAGGAGGCTGGCCTCGCCTACAAAAACCTGATCTTAACGAAATTCACGGTAGAGAGAGCCCTTAACGCGGGCTTTCTAATGGTGTAAAACTTGTGAAGATCCAGTATTATTCTGAGGCTGATTTAACCATCCTTACTTTGTCCTTGTTTCTTTGACAGCTCTGTGTACAAAAATCCCATTGGGGATGCTTTTGAGGAGCGTTCGGAGTAGCCCCACCTGCTGGTCATTTCCGGTATGAAGCTTGCCGTCCGGGTCGCTCAAAGTTTGATTTCCGGATGCAGGGATATCCAAGGCAGACTCAGGTACAAATTTTGTCTCTCTAGCATTTCTAGTTCATGAGTTATTCCCAACCTTACCTCAGAAATTATTCCGAACCTTTTTGTGCCGGCTTTTTTTCACTGGTGATGACGTAGGCATGTAATACAGTGGAGTTTCTGGCAGCCCTTCTTCCAGGAGGCTGGACTCGCTTACAAAAACTTGATCTTAACGAAATTCACGGTAGAGAAAGCCATAGAGACGGGCTTTCCAATGGTGTAAAACGTGTGAAGATCCAGAATTATTCTGAGGCTGATTTGACCGTCCTTACTTTGTCCTTGTTTCTTTGACAGCTCTGTGTACGAAAATCCCATTGGGGATGCTTTTGAGGAGCGTTCGGAGTAGCCCCAACTGCTGGTCTATTCCGGTATGAAGCTTGCCCTCTGGGTCGCTAAAAGTTTGATTTTCGGATGCAGGGATATCCAAGGCAGACTCAGGTACAAATTTTGTCTCTCTAGCATTTCTACTTCATGAGTTATTACCAACTTTAGCTCAGAAATTATTCCGGACCTTTTTGTGCCGGCTTTTTCTCACTGGTGATGACGTAGGCATGTAATACAGTGGAGTTTCGGGCAGCCCTTCTTCCAGGAGGCTGGCCTCCCCTACAAAGACCTGATCTTAACGAAATTCACGGTAGAGAGAGCCCTTAACGCGGGCTTTCCAATGGTGTAAACTTTGTGAAGATCCAGTATTATTCTGAGGCTTATTTGACCATCCTTACCTTGTCTTTGTTTCTTTGACAGCTCTGTGTACAAAAATCCCATTGGGGATGCTTTTGAGGAGCGTTCGGAGTAGCCCCACCTGCTGGTCATTTCCGGTATGAAGCTTGCCGTCCGGGTCGCTCAAAGTTTGATTTTCGGATGCAGGGATATCCAAGGCAGACTCAGGTACAAATTTTGTCTCTCTAGCATTTCTAGTTCATGAGTTATTCCCAACCTTAGCTCAGAAATTATTCCGGACCTTTTTGTGCCGGCTTTTTTTCACTGGCGATGACGTAGGCATGTAATACAGTGGAGTTTCGGGCAGCCCTACTTCCAGGAGGCTGGCCTCGCCTACAAAAACTGATCTTAACAAAATTCACGGTAGAGAGAGCCCTTAAAACGGGCTTTCCAATGGTGTAAAACTTGTGAAAATCCAGTATTATTCTGAGGCTGAATTGACCATCCTTACTTTGTCCTTGTTTCTTTGACAGCTCTGTGTACAAAAATCCCATTGGGGATATTTTTGAGGAGCGTTCGGAGTAGCCCCACCTGCTGGTCATTTCCGGTATGAAGCTTGCCGTCCGGGTCGTTCAAAGTTTGATTTCCGGATGCAGGGATATCCAAGGCAGACTCAGGTACAAATTTTGTCTCTCTAGCATTTCTAGTTCATGAGTTATTCCCAACCTTACCTAAGAAAATATTCCGAACCTTTTTGTGCCGGCTTTTTCTCACTGGTGATGACGTAGCCATGTAATACGGTGGAGTTTCGGGCAGCCCTTCTTCCAGGAGGCTGGCCTCGCTTACAAAATCCTGATCTTAACGAAATTCACGGTAGAGAGAGCCCTTAACGCGGGCTTTCCAATGGTGTAAAACTTGTGAAGATCCAGTATTATTCTGAGGCTGATTTGACCATCCTTACTTTGTCCTTGTTTCTTTGACAGCTCTGTGTACAAAAATCCCATTGGGGATGCTTTTGAGGAGCGTTCGGAGTAGCCCCACCTGCTGGTCTATTCCAGTATGAAGCTTGCCCTCTGGGTCGCTAAAAGTTTGATTTTCGGATGCAGGGATATCCAAGGCAGACTCAGGTACAAATTTTGTCTCTCTAGCATTTCTACTTCATGAGTTATTGCCAACTTTAGCTCAGAAATTATTCCGGACCTTTTTGTGCCGGCTTTTTCTCACTGGCGATGACGTAGGCATGTAATACAGTGGAGTTTCGGGCAGCCCTTCTTCCAGGAGGCTGGCCTCGCCTACAAAAACCTGATCTTAACGAAATTCACGGTAGAGAGAGCCCTTAACGCGGGCTTTCTAATGGTGTAAAACTTGTGAAGATCCAGTATTATTCTGAGGCTGATTTGACCATCCTTACTTTGTCCTTGTTTCTTTGACAGCTCTGTGTACAAAAATCCCATTGGGGATGCTTTTGAGGAGCGTTCGGAGTAGCCCCACCTGCTGGTCATTTCCGGTATGAAGCTTGCCGTCCGGGTCGCTCAAAGTTTGATTTCCGGATGCAGGGATATCCAAGGCAGACTCAGGTACAAATTTTGTCTCTCTAGCATTTCTAGTTCATGAGTTATTCCCAACCTTACCTCAGAAATTATTCCGAACCTTTTTGTGCCGGCTTTTTCTCACTGGTGATGACGTAGGCATGTAATACAGTGGAGTTTCGGGCAGCCCTTCTTCCAGGAGGCTGGCCTCGCTTACAAAATCCTGATCTTAACAAAATTCACGGTAGAGAGAGCCCTTAACGCGGGCTTTCCAATGGTGTAAAACTTGTGAAGATCCAGTATTATTCTGAGGCTGATTTGACCATCCTTACTTTGTCCTTGTTTCTTTGACAGCTCTGTGTACAAAAATCCCATTGGGGATGCTTTTGAGGAGCGTTCGGAGTAGCCCCACCTGCTGGTCATTTCCGGTATGAAGCTTGCCCTCTGGGTCGCTAAAAGTTTGATTTCCGGATGCAGGGATATCCAAGGCAGACTGAGGTACAAATTTTGTCTCTCTAGCATTTCTAGTTCATGAGTTATTCCCAACCGTAGCTCAGAAATTATTCCGGACCTTTTTGTGCCGGCTTTTTCTCACTGGTGATGACGTAGGCATGTAATACAGTGGAGTTTCGGGCAGCCCTACTTCCAGGAGGCTGGCCTCGCCTACAAAAACCTGATCTTAACGAAATTCACGGTAGAGAGAGCCCTTAACTCGGGCTTTCTAATGGTGTAAAACTTGTGAAGATCCAGTATTATTCTGAGGCTGATTTGACCATCCTTACTTTGTCCTTGTTTCTTTGACAGCTCTGTGTACAAAAATCCCATTGGGGATGCTTTTGAGGAGCGTTCGGAGTAGCCCCACCTGCTGGTCTATTCCGGTATGAAGCTTGCCCTCTGTGTCGCTAAAAGTTTGATTTTCGGATGCAGGGATATCCAAGGCAGACTCAGGTACAAATTTTGTCTCTCTAGCATTTTTACTTCATGAGTTATTGCCAACTTTAGCTCAGAAATTATTCCGGACCTTTTTGTGCCGGCTTTTTCTCACTGGCGATGACGTAGGCATGTAATACAGTGGAGTTTCGGGCAGCCCTTCTTCCAGGAGGCTGGCCTCGCTTACAAAAATTTGATCTTAACGAAATTCACGGTAGAGAAAGCCACTGAGACGGGCTTTCCAATGGTGTAAAACGTGTGAAGATCCAGTGTTATTCTGAGGCTGATTTGACCGTCCTTACTTTGTCCTTGTTTCTTTGACAGCTCTGTGTACGAAAATCCTATTGGGGATGCTTTTGAGGAGCGTTCGGAGTAGCCCCACCTGCTGGTCTATTCCGGTATGAAGCTTGCCCTCTGGGTCGCAAAAAATTTGATTTTCGGATGCAGGGATATCCAAGGCAGACTCAGGTACAAATTTTGTCTCTCTAGCATTTCTACTTCATGAGTTATTGCCAACTTTAGCTCAGAAATTATTCCGGACCTTTTTGTGCCGGCTTTTTCTCACTGGCGATGACGTAGGCATGTAATACAGTGGAGTTTCGGGCAGCCCTTCTTCCAGGAGGCTGGCCTCGCTTACAAAAATTTGATCTTAACGAAATTCACAGTAGAGAAAGCCACTGAGACGGGCTTTCCAATAGTGTAAAACGTGTGAAGATCCAGTGTTATTCTGAGGCTGATTTGACCGTCCTTACTTTGTCCTTGTTTCTTTGACAGCTCTGTGTACGAAAATCCCATTGGGGATGCTTTTGAGGAGCGTTCGGAGTAGCCCCACCTGCTGGTCATTTCCGGTATGAAGCTTGCCGTCCGGGTCGCTCAAAGTTTGATTTCCGGATGCAGGGATATCCAAGGCAGACTCAGGTACAAATTTTGTCTCTCTAGCATTTCTAGTTCATGAGTTATTCCCAACCGTAGCTCAGAAATTATTCCGGACCTTTTTGTGCCGGCTTTTTCTCACTGGTGATGACGTAGGCATGTAATACAGTGGAGTTTCGGGCAGCCCTACTTCCAGGAGGCTGGCCTCGCCTACAAAAACCTGATCTTAACGAAATTCACGGTAGAGAGAGCCCTTAACGCGGGCTTTCTAATGATGTAAAACTTGTGAAGATCCAGTATTATTCTGAGGCTGATTTGACCATCCTTACTTTGTCCTTGTTTCTTTGACAGCTCTGTGTACGAAAATCCTATTGGGGATGCTTTTGAGGAGCGTTCGGAGTAGCCCCACCTGCTGGTCTATTCCGGTATGAAGCTTGCCCTCTGGGTCGCAAAAAGTTTGATTTTCGGATGCAGGGATATCCAAGGCAGACTCAGGTACAAATTTTGTCTCTCTAGCATTTCTACTTCATGAGTTATTCCCAACTTTAGCTCAGAAATTATTCCGGACCTTTTTGTGCCGGCTTTTTCTCACTGGCGATGACGTAGGCATGTAATACAGTGGAGTTCCGGGCAGCCCTTCTTCCAGGAGGCTGGCCTCGCTTACAAAAATTTGATCTTAACGAAATTCACAGTAGAGAAAGCCACTGAGACGGGCTTTCCAATAGTGTAAAACGTGTGAAGATCCAGTGTTATTCTGAGGCTGATTTGACCGTCCTTACTTTGTCCTTGTTTCTTTGACAGCTCTGTGTACGAAAATCCCATTTGGGATGCTTTTGAGGAGCGTTCGGAGTAGCCCCACCTGCTGGTCATTTCCGGTATGAAGCTTGCCGTCCGGGTCGCTCAAAGTTTGATTTCCGGATGCAGGGATATCCAAGGCAGACTCAGGTACAAATTTTGTCTCTCTAGCATTTCTAGTTCATGAGTTATTCCCAACCGTAGCTCAGAAATTATTCCGGACCTTTTTGTGCCGGCTTTTTCTCACTGGTGATGACGTAGGCATGTAATACAGTGGAGTTTCGGGCAGCCCTACTTCCAGGAGGCTGGCCTCGCCTACAAAAACCTGATCTTAACGAAATTCACGGTAGAGAGAGCCCTTAACGCGGGCTTTCTAATGATGTAAAACTTGTGAAGATCCAGTATTATTCTGAGGCTGATTTGACCATCCTTACTTTGTCCTCGTTTCTTTGACAGCTCTGTGTACAAAAATCCCATTAGGGATGCTTTTGAGGAGCGTTCGGAGTAGCCCCACCTGCTGGTCATTTCCGGTATGAAGCTTGCCGTCCGGGTCGCTCAAAGTTTGATTTCCGGATGCAGGGATATCCAAGGCAGACTCAGGTACAAATTTTGTCTCTCTAGCATTTCTAGTTCATGAGTTATTCCCAACCTTACCTCAGAAATTATTCCGAACCTTTTTGTGCCGGCTTTTTCTCACTGGTGATGACGTAGGCATGTAATACAGTGGAGTTTCGGGCAGCCCTTCTTCCAGGAGGCTGGCCTCGCTTACAAAATCCTGATCTTAACAAAATTCACGGTAGAGAGAGCCCTTAACGCGGGCTTTCCAATGGTGTAAAACTTGTGAAGATCCAGTATTATTCTGAGGCTGATTTGACCATCCTTACTTTGTCCTTGTTTCTTTGACAGCTCTGTGTACAAAAATCCCATTGGGGATGCTTTTGAGGAGCGTTCGGAGTAGCCCCACCTGCTGGTCATTTCCGGTATGAAGCTTGCCCTCTGGGTCGCTAAAAGTTTGTTTTTAGATGCAGGGATATCCAAGGCAGACTCAGGTACAAATTTTGTCTCTCTATCATTTCTACTTCATGAGTTATTGCCAACTTTAGCTCAGAAATTATTCCGGACCTTTTTGTGCCGGCTTTTTCTCACTGGTGATGACGTAGGCATGTAATACAGTGGAGTTTCGGGCAGCCCTACTTCCAGGAGGCTGGCCTCGCCTTCAAAAACCTGATCTTAACGAAATTCACTGTAGAGAGAGCCCTTAACGCGGGCTTTCCAATGGTGTAAAACTTGTGAAGATCCAGTATTATTCTGAGGCTGATTTGACCATCCTTACTTTGTCCTCGTTTCTTTGACAGCTCTGTGTACAAAAATCCCATTGGGGATGCTTTTGAGGAGCGTTCGGAGTAGCCCCACCTGCTGGTCATTTCCGGTATGAAGCTTGCCGTCCGGGTCGCTCAAAGTTTGATTTCCGGATGCAGGGATATCCAAGGCAGACTCAGGTACAAATTTTGTCTCTCTAGCACTTCTAGTTCATGAGTTATTCCCAACCTTACCTCAGAAATTATTCCGAACCTTTTTTTGCCGGCTTTTTCTCACTGGTGATGACGTAGGCATGTAATACAGTGGAGTTTCGGGCAGCCCTTCTTCCAGGAGGCTGGCCGCGCCTACAAAATCCTGATCTTAACAAAATTCACGGTAGAGAGAGCCCTTAACGCGGGCTTTCCAATGGTGTAATACTTGTGAAGATCCAGTTCTATTCTGAGGCTGATTTGACCGTCCTTACTTTGTCCTTGTTTCTTTGACAGCTCTGTGTACAAAAATCCCATTGGGGATGCTTTTGAGGAGCGTTCGGAGTAGCCACACCTGCTGGTCATTTCCGGTATGAAGCTTGCTGTCCGGGTCGCTAAAATTTTAATTTTCGGATGCAGGGATATCCAAGGCAGACTCAGGTACAAATTGTGTTTCTCTAGCATTTCTAGTTCATGAGTTATTCCTAACCTTAGCTCAGAAATTATTCTGGACCTTTTTGTGCCAGCTTTTTCTCACTGGCGATGACGTAGGCATGTAATACAGTGGAGTTTCGGGCAGCCCTTCTTCCAGGAGGCTGGCCTCGCTTACAAAAACCTGATCTTAACGAAATTCACGGTAGAGATAGCCCTCAAAACGGGCTTTCCAATGGTGTAAAACTTGTGAAGATCCAGTATTATTCTGAGGCTGATTTGACCGTCCTTACTTTGTCCTTGTTTCTTTGACAGCTCTGTGTACAAAAATCCCATTGGGGATGCTTTTGAGGAGCGTTCGGAGTAGCCCCACCTGCTGGTCATTTCCGGTATGAAGCTTGCCGTCCGGGTCGCTCAAAGTGTGATTTGCGGATGCAGGGATATCCAAGGCAGACTCAGGTACAAATTTTGTCTCTCTAGCATTTCTAGTTCATGAGTTATTCCCAACCTTAGCTCAGAAATTATTCCGGACCTTTTTGTGCCGGCTTTTTTTCACTGGCGATGACGTAGGCATGTAATACAGTGGAGTTTCGGGCAGCCCTTCTTCCAGGAGGCTGGCCTCGCCTACAAAAACTGATCTTAACAAAATTCACGGTAGAGAGAGCCCTTAAAACGGGCTTTCCAATGGTGTAAAACTTGTGAAAATCCAGTATTATTCTGAGGCTGATTTGACCATCCTTACTTTGTCCTTGTTTCTTTGACAGCTCTGTGTACAAAAATCCCATTGGGGATGCTTTTGAGGAGCGTTCGGAGTAGCCCCACCTGCTGGTCATTTCCGGTATAAAGCTTGCCATCCGGGTCGCTAAAATTTTGATTTTCGGATGCAGGGATATCCAAGGCAGACTGAGGTACAAATTTTGTCTCTCTAGCATTTCTACTTTATGAGTTATTGCCAACTGTAGCTCAGAAATTATTCCGGACCTTTATGTGCTGGCTTTTTCTCACTGGCGATGACGTAGGCATGTAATACAGTGGAGTTTCGGGCAGCCCTTCTTCCAGGAGGCTGGCCTCGCTTACAAAAACTTTATCTTAACGAAATTCACGGTAGAGAAAGCCACTGAGACGGGCTTTCCAATGGTGTAAAACTTGTGAAGATCCAGTGTTACTCTGAGGCTGATTTGACCGTCCTTACTTTGTCCTTGTTTCTTTGACAGCTCTGTGTACAAAAATACCATTGGGGATGCTTTTGAGGAGCGTTCGGAGTAGCCCCACCTGCTGGTCATTTCCGGTATGAAGCTTGCCCTCTGGGTCGCTAAAAGTTTAATTTTCGGATGCAGGGATATCCAAGGCAGACTCAGGTACAAATTTTGTCTCTCTAGCATTTCTAGTTCATGAGTTATTCCCAACCTTACCTCAGAAATTATTCCGGACCTTTTTGTGCCGGCTTTTTCTCACTGGTGATGACGTAGGCATGTAATACAGTGGAGTTTCGGGCAGCCCTTCTTCCAGGAGGCTGGCCTCGCTTACAAAAACTTGATCTTAACGAAATTCACGGTAGAGAGAGCCCTTAACGCTGGCTTTCCAGTGGTGTAAAACTTGTGAAGATCCAGTTCTATTCTGAGGCTGATTTGACCGTCCTTACTTTGTCCTTGTTTCTTTGACAGCTCTGTGTACAAAAATCCCATTGGGGATGCTTTTGAGGAGCGTTCGGAGTAGCCCCACCTGCTCGTCTATTCCGGTATGAAGCTTGCCCTCTGGGTCGCTAAAAGTTTGATTTTCAGGTGCAGGGATATCCAAGGC